>CM028138.1:58562500-59162500 GCA_016271365.2 Neoceratodus forsteri
GAATCAAAAAAAGTTGGGGGTGGATCTTTGGGAGCTTCTAGAGTGGAGGTGGGGGTGGATCTTACTCCAAAAAAACTACTGCTGCCTCCCACTACTCAGGTTCCAGTTCTTGTACCACCCATTTAAGAAAGAATATAGTACCCTGCAACCATTGACTAACATGAAAGCATATTTATTTGAAGGCAGAAACCATTGCTTGGAGGAGGTAAGGTGGAAGAGACTATTTACACCTTCAGTCAGTTCCATGGACAGAAAACATGACGTCACTCCTTTTGTACATGCAAAACATCTGCAGGCTTCACCTACTGCAGCCGTAAAATGGATATGCTATCCTGTTGAGTTGTGCTCTTTGAATGATTCTGCTGTTTGCTTTTCAGGTCGGCTCCAGTAAACATCATTATAAAACTTTAGAAACCTACAAAAGTAGTTTTACTTTCATATTTTATTGAAGAACAACTTTGTGTCGTCACAATGCTTAAAGATGGCAAAAATAATACACATCCATAAAACTCAACAGTACAGTATGACAAATCATATGAAAACAAATTACAAACAGTATTAAGGATATCTTAGATTTTACATTTCAATTCCATATTTTCATAGCAGCTTTAAAATGTTTATCAATACATTTGCTGTTTCAGTGTCTCATGGAGATATTAAAAGGCAGCAAATCCCAAGTAAATTATTATAAATTATAAATTGTTCAACAATTCCTCCTAGTTGTTTTCTAGGAACATTGTAACAGAGAAAACTCATTGTAACATGCCATAAGCTCTCAGTCTGTCCATGATTACTGGGGCCTTCCCAGTTTATGGATGTACCACAGTTTTATTGTATCTGTGTTTCAGAACCCTACAGGAAAAAGTTCCATTCTAATCATTGTAATTAGCCTTTTATCTTCTGGCATCAGCAGAAAGATTAAACACATCTTTAAGGTATAAACAGTCTTAAAATAATTTAATTAGCAATTAACCTTCTGGCATCAGCGGAAAGATTAAGCATATTTTTAAATTATGAACAGTCTTATTATTCACAAACCAAGGGTGATTTTGAGGTTTCAGATAAATATTCTACTCTAGCTTGGTCAAAGGTTCTGTGGATCCCATATTCAAAGGTTGGCACTGACACAAGGGTGGTTTGCACTGGAAATAACCAGGATTTGCACCAGTGCTTTGGGCAGGGCCAAATTTAAAGGACCCAGAATGCTGCCTAAATCTGACAGTGCCAATGTGCTACCTATTCTGCTAAGGCTATGCAAATGAGAGGGTCCATCATGAATAATGGTGCAGAGGTATAGTCAAGGTTTGCAGCAATGAGAAACAGCCCCAGAGCAGTGCTGTCTACTGCCTCTGGAAACTACTGCTTATCTGGGTGCTAAATCTACACCTGCACCCCTGAAGGCAGGGCAACTGTAGTTCAGCTGCCCACCTCTGTGCCAAGCTGTCCACCCATACTCCAATCACCCAACCTGTCAGCATCAGTGATAACCCTGGTGACTTAGACCCCAATCACATGTCCTGTCAGTTTTGATGATAGCCCTAGTGGTCTAGTGGCCCCCACCCCAACTGATTAGCAATCCTCCATCTGCCCACCCACTGGGTCCAATCCCACACCACTGACCCCAATCCCCACTCCACCATGCATGTACCAGTGCAGAGTGTTGGCCATACATCCCTCCTCTCACCTCCTTGGCCAGCTGCCATCCACAGTCATGGAGCATAACCTTGTCTCTGGTCACACTCCATGACTCTCAGAGATAGTGGCTGGCCAAGGAGGTGCAAGGAGGGCTGTGCAAACTGCCACTGTAGGCGGTACACATGGTGAGTGGAGATCAAGGTGGGGTGGTGGTGCGGGAAGGGGACCTCTGCAGGTGGGTGGTGGGGTTGCATTGTTAGGGGAGTAGGGTCACTAGACTACCAGGGTTATCACTGAAACTGACAGGATGGGTAATTGGGGGCTGGGGGACCACTGAGTCACCAGAGTTATCACTGAAACTGACAGAACAGTCAATCGGTGGCTGGGGAGGCACTAGACTATCAGGGCTTTGTTCTTCTCTGGTGGCACTAGGGGTCCTCTGTACCAAATGCAAATCAGCGATAATGGGTGCAGATGGCCCTTAGTGCCATGCATGCTAATGAGCTCATGTGCATGCACAGGCTAAAGATGTCACCAAAATCAAGGTAATAGATTTCAGAAAAGCTGTCTTCACCAAAATACAAACTATGTTCGCATCCATAATGGAAGGCAGAAACTCAGGGGATATAGAGGACTGCTGGAATACTTTAAAGACTGCTCTGCACAGAGTAACAACTAAATGCTCGAAGCTGACCAGCAAGTCCAGATAAAGGAAGAGACTCTCTTGTTCTCAAATGAAGTAGCAACCAAAATCAAAGAGAAATGAAGGTTTTACACAATTTAAATGAACAAAGCAACTTTATTACCGGAGGGAGGGCAGCTGTTGTGGGTTGTTCCCCCGCCACGGACTGGCGTGTAGTGCAGCACTCGGGGTTGAGGCACCGCAATCTGCAAAATGTCGGGCGGACATCTCTCGATGATATGGGAAGCGCGGATACAAAACAGGGCAGAGGAGCAGATGGATGATCAGGTACAGCAAAGGCTGCTTTATTGATTTCTGAATTAATTATTCTTTTTGCACCAGAGACTCAGCTGATGACTTCTGGTGCCAAAGCTCAAAATTCAAAAGGCACAAATGCCTCATTAGTTCCCAGAAAGTCTAACGCTCTAGCAGCCTGGACAAAAGGCTGAGACTGAGTGTAAGGAACACTGAAACTTTATTACGGAGGGAGGGAGGGAGGGCAGCTGTTGCGGATGTCCCCACGCCCGCAGACTAACCGTAGTCAGAGCACCTCGGGGTTGAGGCACCGGCAATCTGCAAAAGCAGGGCGGACCTCCCTGATGATACGGGAAAGCGGATGAAAACGGGCACAGGAGCAGAGGGACAACCAGCTGCAGCAAAAGTGCTGCTGGATTGAAATTCCCATCTACCAGCCCTATTGATTGTGCCATTAAATGCCCAGTCTCCACACCCACCCATTGCCGGTGACTAGTAAGGGTTGGTGACTGACTACAACTAATGTACTGGACCTCAAATTATGCAAGTAGCACCTCATATGAATATCAGGAAGTGGTTAAAACATATGCTTAGGTATCCCTTAGAATTTGTACCTGATTGTCTACTCATTTACAAATGTCACTTTTGTAACTGTCTATATATGCCTACTAATAGTTCTGATCTCAATTTAAAATGGATTTATGTCTGAATCTGCCTGAAAGTAGCTATTGCATTTTTCAGTATAGTAACCAGTACTTGCTCCTACACCTTAACAATCATGCAGCACGATTTGCTCTTAGTCTCACAGGGGAAGAAATGGCCCAAGTACTAGCTAGATGGTGGTAACCCTGCTGGCTTATGTAATTGCTGTCATTCTTGAGCCATTCCTACAAAGGGTTAGATAGCGTTTAATACTGTCAAGTGCCATAAAGTGATAAATTGACTGCACCCTGATGTTCCATGTTAATACTGTTCCATGTTAATACTGTCATTCCTGAGCAGCTCCTTGCAAGGGATATAAAGTGAATAGCGACAGCCAGGCGTAGCTACTAGGTGCTTTTTTTTTACAGCTGACTGGGGATATCCAGAACATCCTCTTCTCTACCACTAGGGTCCACATTATACAGGACATGTCCATAAAGCTAGGAATACCCTGTCACTACCGGCCCAGTAGTGGATTGCTATTGGCCACAATGTGTATCCTGTCCCTCCTCTGGGTGGACAGGCTCATTGGCTCAGGCATCCCTGAGCTGCACAAACCACAGAAGCCTGACACCCTTCCATATTGTCGCTATCAATTTCCTCCCAAGGCAGGTTCCATGCCCTGCTGGCTAACCAGCCTCTATGTAAATAGGTCAAGCACAAGGGATTAATTTTGTTCCTTAACCCGCCTCACTATGCCTCATAGGAGCCCTCCTGCTCTGGGCAGGTGATATACAACTGAACCGTGGGCTCCGCCTGACAACATCCTGATATCCTCCTCGCAGGACCCACAGTGGTTGTCCTTGAAGGGCCTCGGATCATGCACATGAATACGTGCAGCCTGAGACCTAAGATGAAAGAAGTGCAAGCATGGCTGGACCTCCACAAACTGGATGTCTTGGCCGTGTCAGAGACCTGGCTAAAATCCCACATCCTCTCACACGAGGTTGCTGCCCTTGGGTACCATGCCTATAGGAAAGATAAAGCCTATAAAAGAGGGAGGGGTCCTAATCTATGTAAAAGATACCTAAACTCAGTTGAGGTTAACCTGCAGTGCAACACTAGCACTGACAGTGAATCTATCTTCATGCATCACCCTGAGCCTCTGCAAGCACCTCAAAATTGGGTGCTTACATAACCCTCCTAAGAACGCCCCTCAAACCCTGGAGTCAGTCTTAAAGGATATAGCCAAAGGCATCTCCTCTGAACTCCTCATCTTGGGAAACTTCAACCTGAACTGGGCCCAAGATACCAATCAGTCTCTATTTGGCCTGATTCACGATGCAAACCTTGCTCAGGTTATCTCTGAACCCACCAGACTGAACCGTAAAACAAGGAATCACTCTACCCTTGACTGGGCTCTGGTAGAAAACCTTTGTAACATCCAGATTGCTGGCATACTGTTGGATGCTTTGAGTGACCATTCTCCCATCTTTTGTATTTGGAAGAATAGGCGCCCAAAGTACAACCACTATCCTGACCGCGACGGACTACACTACACTCCTCCCAATTCACCAGCTATCTAAGCAGCCTTGATTGGACCCGATCAAACTCCTTCCTACTTTGGAAGAGGCAGTGGCCTATTTCCAGAGGATGTTAAACATGGCAGCTAACCCCTTCACCCCATGAAGAAACTTTGCGCTAAGGAGCTGCTACAGATGGATTACCCTGCCGCTAAAGGCCCTGATGATGCAACATGACAAGGCTTGGAAGCGTTCAAGTACTCCTCCCAACCGGCTGACCTTGTGAATTGCAAAACTCTTAGGAACAAGTGTAAACTGGCCATAAAAAAGCCAAGAGGGAGTATGTCATGAGTCTTCAGAGGAAAAACCTTGGGAACCCCAGACTCTTCTAGGTCAGGCTACGCCCATCTCACTGCCCCAATTCTCCACATCTTCAGTCTTTCCATTACATCTGCTACTGTGCCGTCCTGCTGGAAATCAGCACATATCCTCCTTCTATTTAAATCTGGTGACCCATGCGATGTAAACAACTATAGGCCTATCTCCATATTGCCTATCCTTTCTAAAGTTCTCGAAAAACTGATCCATATTCAGTTAAAATCTCACTTGAAACCTTCTCTCTCATTAACCCAGCTCAGTCTGGCTTCCGCTAATCATAGCACAATCACTGCACTAGCAAAAGTAACCAATGATTGGATCTCTGCTATAGATGCTAAGAAGGTAACTGGTGCAGTCTTTTGGACCTCAGCAAAGCTTTTGATACTGTTGATCACAAACTATTAGTCAATTGCCTTGCAAAGTTGGGTGCCACATACCATACCACCCAGTGGTTCTCTAGCTACCTAACTGGAAGATTCCAAAAGTAAAGGCGAAGGCTTTTTTCTGCTGCCTTGCCAGTTGCAAGAGGAGTCCCCAAGGATCCATCTTAGGCCCTATCTTGTTTTCTCTGTACATTAATGACTTAGATGCTAACATATCTACGTCCAATCTGCACTTTTGCAGATGATACTGTGTTATATACTTCTGGCTCATCGTTATCTGAAGTCAAGGGAGTGCTTCAAGCGGACTTGCACAACTTGAGCATAATCTAATAAAGGCAAAGCTTCTGCTCAATGCTAGGAAGACTAAAGCGATGATATTCTCCTGTAGTGCTGTCTCAGGCCCCCAATACCCTTGCCCAAGACTTCATTGTCACCACGCCAAACGAGCCTCTGGAAGTTGTAACCAAATTTAAATATCTAGGTATCTGGATCGACAATAAATTATCTTTCAGTGACCACATTGAAGATGTCTCTAGAAGGTTAAAAGCAAGGTTAGGTTTCTTCTACAGAAATAGCCCCTTTTCCCCTTGAAACTCGAAACAAGCTTGTACAGGTCACTTTTTCTCCCCCTACTCGACTATGGCGATGTAATCTATTCCTCCACCACTCTTGCAAATCTAAGTAAACTGACATCCTTTATCACCGTGCATTACAGTTCATTACCAACTCCCTTACTGCTCGCACCTCACTGTGACTTATATGCAGCTGTTGGTTGGACATCCCTTACTACTAGACGCCTGCTCCATGCTGTGCTATGGACTCTTAAACTGCTCCTGCAGAAATTGCCAAGCTATCTATCTTCCCTTATTAGTATCTCACATAGTGCATACTGTTAAGAAAATCTGACTTTATTATGCTTGACATACCAAGGGCTGGACTTCCTTTGGTAAACGTGCTATTGCATATGCCCTTCCCTCCATTTGGAACCAATTACAAACTGTACTGAAACTAACTAGCACAGTTTCAATAAACTTCTACAAATCGCTAAGTTCAGCCAAAATATAAGACACCTGTAACTGTCATTAAGTCTCTTCCTTCCCCATGTGTGCCATATTTATCCACTGGTAAGGTATAATTGATTTGTCATATTAACTGCTTTCCTTCCCTTCTACTCCTGGCTTTATCTTTGCTTACACTCCACTGCTACTCTATCAAATCACCCTCCCCCATATCAGTTGTAGACTGTTGTTTGTTCTAGTTGCCAAAATACTGTATATGTATTGCACACACCAGTCATCATGTTTCATTTATCAGTATGCAACCTGTAAGTCGCTTCCCTGTCTCGTATCAATGTTTACCACCTGTGGTCACCCTATGTGGTACCCTTGTATGTATATCCAGCCTGTATCATGTAATGTGCATTTCATGTATATACACTGTTAGTACCTATCTGTGTTTGTACTTTAAGTGTTTATGTCACAGGACCTCCTTGTGAATGAGCTTGCTCAATGGAATTTTCCTGCAATAAACTTGAACTTCTGGGCCCATATTAATGAATTGGTGAAAGGGAAAGGCAGTTTGAACCCGGCCCTATAGAGGTCAATGGGCAATTAATACACGAGGATACCTTAATTGCCACCACACTAAACCATCACTTCACTCAACCTTGACTCATACAACATCTGCCTACCTCCCTCAACACAGACCCAGCACAAGGGCTCCCCATGATCTCGGCCGTCCATCCTTTCATCTATGGCTAGTCAAGCCCAAAGAGGTTCATTCATTAATGAGAACTCTGAAAACCTCGGGCTCTGGGGAACTGATGGGACTCACCCCAGGTTGTTGAAAGATGGGGCCCGGCTCTTGTCAGATCCTAACCTGGCTTATCAACCACTGTTTGAAGGAGGGTGCAGTCCCTGAACAATGGAAGCTGGCCCATGTCATCCCAATCCACAAGGGTTGCTGCCGGGAGTCTATTGGCAACTACAGACCAGTCTCCCTGCTCTGCATCCTGTCAAAACTCCAGGTGAAGCTGATCTATGGACAACTCCGTGAATACCTAGAGGTCCACAAAATCCTAGCATCCTCCCAACACGGCTACAGAACCGGGCATGGGACAGATACTGCACTGACCAAATTCACAACAGACATACTACGAGACCTGGACATGGGCACCCCTCTGGTGCGGTCCTTGTAGACCTTTCCAAGGCCTTCAACCTGGTTAACCACAATGTTCTTCTGGTGAAGCTAGAGCAACATAGGTCTAGATAGCCATGCTCTAAAATGGTTTGAAAGTTACTTGACTGGCGGACGAAAGAGTAAAATGGAAGGATGCCATATCAGGGCCACTTCCATTAAAAAGAGTGTACCCCAAGGGTCGATACTTGGCCACCTCCTTTTCTCCCTGTTTTCTAATGAACTATTTGACCACTGTGGTGGGTGCAGTCATCTACCGTACTTCTGCCAAATTGGGAGGCCTTAGCCACCTTCTCCAAGATGACCTCCGTTGCTTGAGCAGTGGTTTATTGAGAACAGGATGGTCCTCAACACAGACAAAACTAAGGTTATGTTGTTCGCCCTAGATCCCTTGGGCAAAATAGAACACAACTCCTACAACTTACAACCTCGACGGGCAACTGCATAGAAGTAGTGCCTTCCCTGAAATACCTTGGTCTTACCCTGGACCAGGGTCTCACCCTGAAAACCACGTGGACTTAGTCACCAAAACGTTACATGGGAAACTAGGCACCCTCTACTGACTGAGAGGCCAGCTTATTCCCAAAGTGGGATCTCTATCGCCACCAGCGTCATCCTTCCGACACTCATATGCCGCCCCAGTCATGCAAGGACTGGAGAAGCTGGAGAGGAACTGGCTTCAGCTACTTTACAATAAGGTAGCTCAATTTGCCACCCAAGTCAACCCAAGGGATCACCACTGTGATGCCCTATCCTTGCTAAATTGGCCTCTCTGGATGCCCACCTCCAGTATCCACTGCTCGTCTAGCCTACAGGTTACTCGCCCGACTCCTCCTAGTCTCTCTGGACTAGTTGCTCTATAGGCCAATCCCCGCTCCTCTGCACAACTGGTCATCCTCTCCTAGACATCCCTAGGGTCAGAACCAAGGTGGGTGGCATGTCCTTTGCTTCCACTGCTCCCACCCTGTGAAACCAACTCCCCTGGGGTGCAAGAGCTCCTCTATCAAAACATTCCACACAAGGCTTAAGGCCAGAGGAAGTCAGTTCTTGCTGCTGCTCTGGCTACTGACAGGACCCTAGCAAGAAAGAATAACCTTGCTCATGTACTGTGATGTTCCAATTTTGCCATTGTAAATGTGTTGTTGCTATAACTGTAACCTGAAATTATGCTGTCTCACTGTATTGTTCTGTTTTATCTATTAATCCCAGGTCGCCCCTGAAAAGGGACCTCTGGGGCTCAGTGGGCTTACTCTGTCACCAAAATTTAATAAATAAATAAATAAGAAGCAGATGGAGAAGAATACAAGAAAAACTGAAAGAGGCAGGAAGGCAGTCAGAAGGGCAAAAGTGCAGACTGAAGAGAAAATAGCACAGAATGTTAAAGAAAACACTGGAACATTTCTATTTTTTTTCACCCTCCGGTCACAGCATCGAGGTCCTCTCTCAGGCAACCCATCTGTTATCCTGCCCGCCTGTGAGTCCCGAACTGTGCCTCCTCTCTCCTCCAGTACCCCCAGCTAACCCTATCCAGGGAAAGTCGCCCCTCGTGTCGTGGGGTGCTCTTACAACTCAGACTCTGGTATCGGATGAGGGACAGGGTAGAGGAAATCAAGAGCCAGCCAAGGAAATTCGGCGTTGGGCATGGGGAATGGTGCCATCGCCTGATCCTCGGTGCGGGTTTTTCTGTGTTCTTGTTCTGCCCATTCCCTCCCCGTATGCGCATCTCCGACACTGTAAGGCTCACGGCAACCCTGCCTTATGTCGGGCACCATTACCGTGCAGCCCACATTACTGCAGCATCCCCAATCTCCACCAGGGGCCGCTGGTGCCGAGCCCCCAATGTCTCCCCCAGGACCGAGAGACCATGGTGCTCAATCCAGTCCCTCCCTGGCGATCCTCGACTCCCCGAGCTCGATCCCAACTCGGGTCGCCGACATGGAGTGAAGTGAGGTGTCCAGCACCAACCTCAGTGCCACCGGGCTGGCCTAAACACTGGAACAGATACAGCTTTCCTCAGGCAGTGCATAAACTCTCAGTTAGTGCTATCAGACAGTAACAACATTTTTTTAATAATTTAAAATAGCTACCCACAACTTAACACTCTGGTTGTAGGCAGTCACCATCTCATGAGCAGCAGTAAGCTTCTGAGCTCACTTTATGTTAATATGCCTGTTTAACCTCTGCTATTGATTGGCAGGACATATTAGCATAAAGTGAGCTCAGCTCACTGCTACTCAAGAAAGAGTGGCTGCCAACAACAGAAAATGAAAGTTGAAGGCCACTGTTTACATCACTTAAAAAGCAGTTAGAGGAATTTAAAAACAAATTAGTGTCCTAAAGCACTAATCTAGCATTTTGTAGCACCTGGGTAAAGCTGTGCCTTTCTCAGTGTTTCCCTTTAAGAAGGAGACAAAACCTTTACAGATACATAATGGAGAAAAGAAAAGCTAAGGAAGAATAGTCTGAACAGCAACCAAAGAAGGCAAGATAGCAGTGAGGACGAGAAAAGGCCGAAGCCCTAAACAAGTTCTTTTGCTCTGTCTTCACTATAGAAGACAATTGCAAATGTCCCATGCTAAGTCAGACAGAGCACAATGGTCAGGAGTGGACACTAGCCCCTTCACAAAGGAAAGGGTCCTAGAAGAGCTGAGTAGACTCAAGACAGACAAGGCCATGGGACCTGATGGCATACATCCTAGGGTTTTAAAAGAACTCGAGAGGAACTAGCAACACCACTAGCTGAGCTCTTCAACAAGTCACTAGACAGCGGGAAATACTTAAAGATTGGAAAAGGGCAACAGTGGTGCCCTTGCACAAGAGCAGGAGCAAAGAAGAGGCAGGAAATTACCACCCTGCCAGTTTGACCTCAGTCATAGGGAAACTTATGGAGTCATTACTAAAGGAGAGGATAGTGGCATACCTGAAAGATACTGAAAAAATGGACCTAAGGCAACATGACTTCACGGCAGGATGATCTTGTCAAACCAACATGATCGACTTCTTCGACTGGGTCACCAGAATAGTGGATCAGGAGGGCAGTGGACACTGTATACCTGGATTTCAGCAAGGCCTTTAACACTATCCCTCACAGAAGTCTAACAAACAAGCTGGAACATACAGGAGTCAGACAAAAGGTAGTTAATTGGATCAGCAACTGACTAAACAATAGGACACAGAGTGCTAGTAAATGGATCTCTGTCGAGGAAGGTAGTAACCAGTGGCATCACTCAGGGATCAGTACTGGGACCTATCCTCTTTAACATCTTTATAGGAGACCTTGCAAATGATTTGAAAGAGAAAGTTCACATGTTTGGGACTGTCTAGTACAGTATGCCTCAAGCTCCATTGGTTCACACTGTGGACCAATGGGTTTACAGTCCATACTGTAACTGTCATTTGACGGGCAGCTGGGCAGTATGAGAGGGTTGCAGATGCCTGCTAATGATGGGGGGTGGGTGGGAAAAGGAGTGCTGCGTGGTTGGGAGGGGTGGGGGGGGTGCCACCCTGGATCTGCGGGATGGATGATATGGCGCTGTACTGTGATTGCGGCAACGAGTGGTGGGGGTACCACTCAGACTACCAGGGACATGGATAATGGTAGTATTCTGGGTGATGGGACATAGGGAGGAGGGCCACTAGACTACCAGGGACAGTCTAACATACCAGTTATCAGGGGAATCAGGACTCAGGAGAGGTGTCCACTGGACTACCAGGGATAAGGAGTGCTTGTGGGCGGTATTATGGGTGGGTGGGTGGGTGGCCACCTATGGCTGGCAGCTGCTGCATTGCACCCTGCAATACAGTGGCCCACTAGTGGGGAGGCCAGGAGTTGTTCCCACTCCTCACGGGCTCAACTTTGAGCCCCCTATGTGCACACTGTGGGGTTGTGCCAGTATATAGCTGCACATCCCGGCTGAATATCGATGACACATATGCATGGGCACGCCCCTGCATCTGCGCAACGAGCATTACCAATCCGTCCAGCCGCATCGATTTGTGCAGTGCAACCTGCCCCTTTGAATATCATGCTGGGTGCTCATTAGGGTTAGTATGGCGCAACCATGTTGTACCATGCTCAACCCTTTGAATATCTGGGCCACTGTGTAAGTGATGGGTCAGGGCAGGCCAAGAGGTAAATCATAACCTTTATTACATGGTATGAAGGGCTAAAGAACAAAATCAGTGCACTGTAGAACAGCATGTTGGATTCCTGGCCAAAATAAAATATAAGAAACTGTGTCTGAACTAAGGACAAGGTAACACAAACTAAGAAAGAGACATCACATTGGTATTTGTATTGCATAAAACGTAATTTTTAAAATATTTTTTTTTTATTTTGAAATGTCAGTTTCAAAATAGTCAGCTACATAACATTACCATCCACTGTTTTAAATTATTTAGTTTAATTTTCTGAGTAATCTTTACAACAACACAGCCAAATGAATGATGCTGTACCTGAGGATGAAAAGAGAAGTGAGAACTACACACTTTGTGGTTCTTCTGTTGATGTAGTGAAAGAGGACAAGCATTTGTCAGTGCTGAATGTCTGCTTGCACATATCTGCTCTGCAGTAGTGCATGGATGAAGATGTCCTGTACCAAGGGTAGACTTTGTATAAGGGCCCTACACTTCAGTGCAGTGATGAATGAGAATGCATGAGCCTGTCTTGTGGGCTGCAGAAGCATGCAAGCTCCTGTGGTCCCTGCGTCCATAACCATAGATACAGATGCACAGGGTAAAGAGTGAATCTCAAGGCACTCTGTCACCCACAGGTAGAGAGGTGCAGGGAACAATGCCAAGAGGACAGTTGTCTTCATTATATGGTATCCTTCTGCTCATGCGGACAACCCTGTACCTTTCATTCCCTGGCTGGGGAGATGTTGACATAACACGCCATTCCCCACCTCGCTCATCCAGCTGTGGCATTGAGCTCACCTTGAACTCAGCTCACAGGATGGGATCCCAAAGATTGGTCAGTGGGGCTAAGACTGGCACTACATACAAGGGTTGTTAAACATTATAATTTTTTTTTTTCAATTTTAACCCCAACTTTTCAAGATTCATGTGTTGTGATTCGCCTTATAAACATGACGGGTCCGATTCTCAAATGTGTTGGAGTGCTGCACATCCCTGGTGCAATCGAACATGTGGCACATGGGACTTACGGCATTCCCAGCCAGCAATCAGGATTCTCAGTCCCATGCATTACATGCCGCAATTAGACCAACTTTGCTGGTCTAACTTACAGACCTTTTTATAGGGTTTGTGCCAAATATTCGAAACAAGCCACTGGAAAGGGTAAAGTGTCACAAATGGGCATGACCTTTATGAATGGGCACAAGCTCAAACTTAGCGTGTTCAGTGTAGTGCAGGGTTTGCTGCAGGGCTTGTGTGATTCATGCATCAACCTATCAGAATAGTGCCCCATGTGCACCATTTGTAGTATATTGTCCAAAATGTCATTTCGCACCAGAGGTGCAAAACACATCTTGTCCAGGATTTAAAATGACACATCACGTTTATGAGGTAGTGTGGAAAAATGGCTATGTTGAAAGTTTGGAGTCAAAATATTGAAAATTAGTGAAGTTATGAGTGCACCTGAAATAGTGTGACGTTCAGTTATAACCTGGGTATTTTAACGTATTTGTATACCAGATTTTCAGCATAGTCTTCTTTTACCTCAACTCATGAAGGAGGAAGGTGAAAATCTTCAAATCCCCACCAAAACATCATTCCATACCACCAAAATGTCATTCCATGCCAAAGATATGAAAACATATTTTGGCCAGATTTGGAAAATGGCAGCTATCACATTCATGAGGTGGTATGAAAAATGTTATTTTGAAAACTTTGGGTCAAAATATAAAAAATTACCAAAGTTACAAGTGAGCTTAGAAAATATATCAAAATATATGATAATTTTGCCTTTTACATGAAAAGGGCAATGAAAGGGCAGGATTCACAAAGAGATGCACTGGGTGCAATGAGATGTGCTGGCGCAAATAGGATGCACCACCAAACAGTGAGTGATTCACAAAGGATCGCCATGGGATGCACCATGCAACCCCACTGTGAATCATGTTGAAAGGGCAGGGTGCAAGTGGAGATGCGCCAGTGCATCTGGGATGTGCACAGCCATCCAGAGAACAACACAGTGAGTACGGAGCAACCCAGAAAGGCATGGGAACATCGGGGACAATGCAGTGGACAAAGGAGAGAGGGACACACGACCAAAGGGACAAACCAGAGTGGCTAAGGGCACAACATTGGCCAAAACAGGCACAATAGTGAGATTGGGCATACAGAACAACACCCAGAAGCCCAGGCAACACTCCACACAGGCCCATGGCAGGCACACAGAACAGGTACACTGCAGCTGGCACCACACAACAACGGGTGAAAGCAAGGAGCAAGGTGGTGGCCACTGGACAAAGCCAACATCACAGGTGGCCAAGACCATGGCCATGTGGAAGACGACACAGGCTGACACCGTGCCATATGATGGGCGGCACACAGTGCCACCACAGTGCCACACAGCCAGTCCAAACCCCCAACCACAGGACACCGCACACAGGACCACAGACCAATAGTGCAGCAGTGCAATGTATGCATACCACAAGCAGCACACACAAACTGGGGTACAGACATGAGCAGGAGGGCATGAGGCCCTACGCACATGCCACAGGCAACAGTGGGGCCACATGGAGGTAGGGGGCAGGATGGAAGCAGACCAGACAAATATGGGTGCACATAGTGGCATGGCAGCAAGGGACAGTGAAGAGCCCATAACAGTACACAAACCCAGAACCGTGGAACAGTGTAGAACCACAGACACTGTGTCAGAGAAGCAATAATTTAATACAAGAAACAATAACAAAAACAATTACAGGAGCAAGAAACAAAACCCCAAAACAACTACTAGTACATACATATGGTGACACAAACAGGGATGGGGTGTGAGGACAATATACAGTAACAGGAGTGCAGAAGGGATAGTGAGCAGGGACAGCAACATAGGCAGGGAGGGTGGAAAACAGTAACATCTGTACATTACTATAAACCATTTACAAAAATGGCTATCAGCATGGCTGCGCAACACATCTTTGCAAACCCCTGCAGGCATGTGCCGACAGTAGTTGGATGACAGCTGCCAATGTCTGCTGCAGTTGGGTCTGCACACGCAATATGGGCCACAGTGCCACTTGAATGGTCCGCTGGACACCATGCCCACTGGCCTGCTGCCACCCAGGGGTCCTCCATCGCCAGCTCCAGCACCACGATCCCGGGACCTACAGCAAGAACACGTGAACACACACTAAGTGCCATTGTAGACACACAACCTCCCACTGAGCAGAAGCCCATCCCACCAGACAGACACTGCACACACAAGGTAGCCACCACTTGCACCCATATGGAAACCACACTGCACCAACTGCGGCCCTCTGCACATGCTCCTCAGTGGCCTCTGTGGCCCACCACCTGGCCTCCAGCACTGCAAGACACAACAGACAGATACCGCCATGAGTAGACACGGTATTGCACAAACCGCACCCCCAACACCAATGTGGGCATACAGTGTTGGTGTACACAGCCAGTGCAACACCGGTGACTGGCCATGCAGTCTACAGCGTGCATAGCAGCCTTGCCTGAACTCCCAAAGTGCCCTGCCATGGTTATGCTCTGCACTCGGTGGTCCCACCCTATATGCGACACAGTGTACCTGTCCCACACACACACCACCACAGACTCAACCCATGTGGCATGCATGACGGGGCGCCACAGGGCAGGTGCAGCCACAGCTAAGTGTGTATGTTGGTGAGTGCCCATGTGAGTGTGATGTTGTGATGTGACCCATCCCCACCCAGCATGCGCCTGTGCTGCTACGTCTGCATGGAATCTACCTGGTCATGGAAGTGCACCTCCTGCGCACGCTCATGCAGATGCTGAAGATGGGCCCTGTCCTCCGGCCAAGGTCACCATAATGGTGCCTGCACTGTTCCTCGGTGCAGGGAACCCCTGTGCTGCACCAGCCACCAGGTAATGGTGGCCCACACCTGCGCCCTGGGCACCTGCAGGTCCTCCCTCCCAAAAGCTGCTCCTCCCACACACAGCACCTGGGCCACCAAGTGGAGCAGCTCCACTCGGACCATTTCATGGCCCTTGGTCCAGTACTCCCTGCCCTTGGCATCCCCACAGCAGAAACAGCACACAGCAGTATGCAATGCCTGCACAGCTGAAATGCAAAATGGCACCACATGCTCCACTAGGCCATGTGCATGCCCCACACATATCAGCGTGAAGCAAGATTTGTCAGTCATGTGCCACAGGTGCATGCGCAATGCACAATGTTATGGTGGAGAATGCAGGGTCATGGGTCATGACCGGTCATGCCGCAATCCGGGAGATGTCCGCCATGTTACATGTGGCACGCACTATCCTGCATAGTGCCTGTGATGTGGTAGCACAATGTTGCGCAATGGCATCTAATGCACGATCTGTGTACAACTAATGACAACTATCACAATGTGCACTGTGCAGGGGACGTGCATGCACAGATAGACTACACTGTGTGACATGCACCATATGCACGTCTGCGATGTGAATGTCGGACCAATTGTGTCACTGCAGTGCTGCACCAGGGTACAATGCACGCCCATGCACATGGAATGCACCAAAGCACTTGCGCCCCATTCAGGAAGATGCTCTGAATGCACCACGATACACGGGTAATGTGCTGTGTAGAGATGTGCCCAACTCAGCAGATGCGCCGTGCTGATTGAGATGAGCTGAGGGCAATTATGCACTTACAGACGATGCTCCCAAATCAGCCTAATAACGTATTCAGGGCATCTCAGCTATTTAGCATCTCATTTTCACTGCCACAATTCTCATTTGCATGCCCTGAGCCATAAATGCTCCCAACTCAAACCACACTGAGAATAGGTGACTGAGAGGATTCACAGCTTTGAAGGTGTGTACTATTTCATTTTTACATGTGGTACTTCTGTTGCTGTGGACTGGATAAGTGCACTAGGCAACCTCTGCCTAGATTCAGGCATGGCCCAGGGAGGGGATACAGATGATTGCCAACGGACTGTAAAATAGAGTCATCTGTTTGTGTACAAGTCCAGTACTAGTGTAGCCAATCCACATGATGAACTGGTCAGTGGACAGCCTGTTGCCATCGGGCCATGTGCAGGGTATTTTGTTGCACGACATGGTGCACAAACCATGAGGTGTGCATAGTGAGAGTGATGGGCAGCCAGCTGCATGTGTATCTGGACCTGCCACAGGTGGCATGTCCATGGCAGTGCAGCTGTCCATGGCAGGTAGGCTGACTACATTGGACGCAGCACTGACCCCCCTCATGGCACACTGTGCACCACAACATACATGCACCGCCTGCAGGCCGTGGTCAGCCAGGTGCTGTGGTGGCACTCTGCAACCACTGTATGTCAGTAATGGGCACATGGGAATCCCCAGGTGCATGTCTAATGTCTGTCAGTACTCTCCCACAGAAATCAGTATGTCAGGAGGAGGCAGTGCCACCAGTCACAGACAGTCACACTTTACTAAAGATGAGGAGCAGGCCCTCAATGAAGCCTACAATCTGCGGCATGATGTACTTTCAGGCAGGGGTGGCAGCCATACAGCATGGAAGGAGGGCTGGGAGGCAGTGGCCCATCATGTGAATGCCGTGGGAAGTACAACTGAACTCCCCTGCAGTGCAGGAGGCACCTTAATAATGGAAAAGGAGGAAAAGGAGAAGGTGGCCAACATTGAGGCTTCCTGCAATGGACAGGGGTGGCCCACAATCAGATGTGCACCTGAGCCCTAATGAGGAGCTCCTAGTGGCAACCATTGCCAGGTCTGCTGTGCAGTGTGTCTCTGGAAGGGGGGTTCCAGACAGGTGGAAGCCCATCACAGCACTGTAGTAGCCATGCACATGACACATGTCTGGCCATGTGTGTGCCCTGGCTGCCACGCCAGTCCGATGTGTGCCACTATGCGACTGTGGTCCCATGTGATGTATCATGTGTGGTGGTGGCGGCCTTGTGTGGCTTATGCTGTGCTATGCTGTGTCTGACAGTCCATGCCTGTGGTGGCACATGTGATGGGCAGGTACCAGTTAGGCTGCTGGACATGAACACTGCTGGATGGTCAAGTCGTAGCATTGGCACACAGGGTACCATGTGACCATGGTCTGTCACTACACAGCACCGCTCACAGTACGTGCATGGCTGCAGCGGTGTTATAGACACTGCACAGCTGTGCCTAGGACTGTCATGTGCAACCATGACACAACACTGTGTCAAACTGTACATGTATGTATGTATGTATGCCACTGTATAATCCATTGACACTAACCGTATTCTCTCATCTTCTTTTCACAGCTCCATCATGCCTCACAGGTGTGGCCATGGGCACAGCTGCAAGGATGCCCTAGCAGGTGATTATGCTGGCTGTCACATAGAGCTGTGGGCATTGCGGTGGATGGTGCCATCCCTGGACCGTCCACTGCACCGGTGCCACCTGCTTCAGTGCCAGTGGTGGTGGGCCTGTCAGGCCTCCAGCCAGTGCTGTCACTGCTGGTGACAATGTCACCACGTGGCTGGAGGGTCTACTGGAATTGTCTGATGATGACCCAGCAGATGCAGTGGACATAGCTGATTCCCTTCTTGTGCTGGCATCTGGCATGCAGGGGCATACAGCAATGGCCCTGCAGGATGATGACACCACCCAGATAGAGGGTGACATGGCTGACAGTGGATACAGCACACAGTTGCCTGTGCAGGTGGCCCCTGATGGCATTGATGGCCCTGCTGCATGTGACATGGATGCAGAGGCCACACAGCTGTCCACAGCAGTGGGTGCTGTGCCCTCTGCATCTAGTCCATGTGCGGTGGTGGGGGCATCAAGAGCATCATGTCCAGGTGCAGTGGGACACATGCAGGCACTGTTGGAACATGACAATACCAGTCAGATATGCTGGGGCCAAGCATGCCTAAGTCCCCACCCATGCCACAGCATGTCATGGTGCAACCACCACCCATGGATGCCCCACAGCAGGCTATTTCACCACCCACCCATCAGCAACATCACCGTGAGCCATCACCCACCGACAACATTGAGGGCTATGTCCGCCTTCTGTGTGATACTGCAGAGGGCAGGCATCCTCACGTGCACAGTTCAGAGACCTCCAGACACTGATGGTCCTGGAGCATGAGTCTGCAGTTGCATGGCATCCTCAGATGTTGACAGAGGCATGCCTAAAGTGGGTGGGCATGACGCAGCATTGGAGCAGATTGCAGCCGTTGCAGAGGCAGTGGCTGCTTCTGTTATGTGCTGTGGCCATCGGGCCCAGCTGAACACCCTGGAGCACCTCCCGCACACCCAGGCAGTGGTGCCAGATGGACCCATTGCTGCTGACATCATTGCCTCACGTTGCACTGCCCAGCATCCCTGGCACAGACATGGCTCACAGGGCTACCACACCGATGAGCACCCATTCATGGTCTCATTTGGCAACTCTACTGGGGAGTGGGATACACCCCTGTGGCTAGTGGTGCCGTGGCTGCATCCACCAGTCATGGCAGAGGCCGCCCTCATGTGTGTGGTGGCTGTGTGCCACCCTGTGATGTCCAGGTCCCTGTTCCAATAGCTGCTGCAGTTTCCACCTCTGTGTCCCACTTGCCTGGATAACAGTGCCTGGGGTGGAGTGGGTGGCATGCGCCTGCCCCAGTACACCGCCATCGTGGCCCCCTGCAGTGCCACCTGCATGACTGTGTGCACCACTGTTGTGTCATGTGGCATGGGTGTGATGAGCGTGGTCCAGTGTCTGCTGCATCTGTGTGCCAGCAACAGTGCACACTGATCCATGCCATCCCTGCTACTGTTATTGTGGCACATGTGTGTGTATGCAGCTGTGTGTGTGTGTGTGTGTGTGTGTGTGTGTGTGTGCCAGCAGCAGTGCACACTGATCCATGCCATCCCTGGCATTGTCATTGTGGCACGGTGTGTGTGTGTGTGCTAGCAGCAGTGCACACTGATCCATGCCATCCCTGGCACTGTCATTGTGGCACGTGTGTGTGTGTGTGTGTCTCTCTCTCTCTCTGGACCTCATGGTCCCTGGCATGTCTGGGGTCCACTGCTGCCCTGACACTACTGTGTGGCATGTGTTCTGTGTGTAAACCCATGTTGGGCTGTTTGTGTGCTGTGCTATGTCTGCCGTGCACTGCACAGCTATGTCTCTACCTATTGTCACCATTGTGCACCTCCCTATACATACCGGGTGATACTCACCTATGGTTCCCAAATGCTCCTCCACCAGTGTGCTGCTATAGAGCCTTGACCTTGCAGCCAGCCGTGGGTCCTGAATCCCATTGGTGGTCCAGTGTTCTGGCCTGTGGTACTGCTTCTTCCTCCACACCCTCCTCCTCCTCCCAGGAACTGTCCCCTCACTGGCCTCGACAGCTATTCCATGATCAATGGCCATGTTGTGTAGCATACAACAGGCCAGGAATATGCCACAGGCCTTCTCAGGGCTACACTGTAGGGTCCCACTCGACCTACTCAGGCACCAAAAGTGCATCTTCAACATGCCAAAGGCATGCTCAATGATGGTGTGCATAGCGTGTGTGCCTCATTATAATGCTTCTCCACATCTGTTCCAGGTCATCGGAAGGGGTGAGGAGCCAGGGCCTCAGTGGGTATGTTGCATCACCTGTGGGGTGAAGGGTGGCTGTTAGTACTCTGGTCATTTGTAGCATGGCCCCCTGCCCCATGATGCACAGCTGTGTGTGCTGAGCATCCACCACTGGGTGTGCCTGTCCCTTCCCTGCAATCCTACCCCCACCATCCACCTGCTGTTGCTGGGCCTGCCGCTGTTGTTGGCCCCAGGCCAGGAATGCCTTTGGAGGTCCAACATGCCACCACCCATTGTCCTGCCAAGTGTGCTTTGCAGCAGTGGCTGCTGCAACCCACAATCCAAGCATTGCATGTGTGCCACCCTTTACCGGCTGGTGTCTGCCTGTGTCACCTTCCACCCCTCTGCTGTCCCACATCTGCTGCATCCTCTGTGCTTTGTGCATTGTACTATTTGCACACCTTCCCCTGTCCTATCCTGTGCCATGGTGCCCTGTTGTCGGGTTGGTTGCCATGTCCCATGCACCTACTAACTGGCCACTTGGTATGTCCCCTGCCTCAAATCTGTGGCAGAGGGTGGACTGGTGCCATATGAAGGCATCATGTGTGCTCCCAGGGTGTGTGGCACAGACATTGCTGTTGTGCTCTGTGGCATTGTACACCACCTGGCAGTTGATGGAGTGGTATCCATTATGGTTGATGTATGTTATCGCATCATCGCCAGGTGGTGCGCAGATTGCAACATGGGTGCAGTCAATGGCCCCTATGATGTCTGGCATGTGTGTCACTCTGTAGAACTCCTGCATGGCTTCTGTCCACTCTGCCTGTGTGCTGGGGAAATGGATATATTCCAAAGCATGTGGTAGCAGTGCGGTGAGGAATTATGTGAGGAGGCGGGATGTGGAGGCCTGTAATATGCCAATGGTGTCCCCAGACAGCCTCTGGAAGGTTCCTGTTGTGAGCAAGCACATTACTGTTGTCACCTTGGTCTCCACTGATATGGCATGACCACGTCCAGTGGGTGCCTGCATTTCTCTTATGGTATAGCTCACATAGCTGCCTCAGAATGGCCTGATTCTGTCAGCTGCTTGAAGGACAGCCTGGCATGATACCACCATGGGGCCAGCTGCATATGGTGCCTTCCACCTCCACATCTCCTCATCCTCATTAGTAGTCCAACCATAACAAATGGTGCTCCATTCATGGTCGTGGTGTGCTCTCTCTCCCTCTCACTGTCACACTGTGCTGGTGCTGCTGTTCTGCCGCTGACCTGCTGGTGGCTTGCACTTTAGTCTGCTTCTTTTATACTCATCTTTTCATGGTGCATTTGGTAGTTCAACCTGGTTTGCTCTGTAGTTGTGCCTTTCTTTTGCACTGTAGATTATTTTCACTGTATATGCATCTGTACTCCCCCTCGATATGTGCCGCATATCATTATTATGCGCTCACAGCACATCCTGCTCGGCACAGCACATCTGAATGTGCCGCGATCCACCCTATCTGTGAATTGTTTCATGGTGTATTTGTGATGCACCGTGTATCACATTTGTGCCCGTGCATCTCTTTGTGAATCTACCCAAAATGTTTAAATCCTGTCCAAAGGTGATTTCACAACACAACTGCAAAATCACCTTTAGGGCCTGATTTGCAAATTCCACTGCAATTGGTTAGGGTGTGGTCCCAGAAAGGCTATGTTGAAAATCTAGGGCCAGAATATGTAAAATGACAATGTTATGCATCAAAGTTCAAAACCTACTGATATACATTTAACTGCCCTACCCTTAGTTTCTCATATTGCAGTCAGCGGTTCTAGCAGTAAGACGTGTCTTCAGTCATAAGTGGATCTTCACCCTGTGACCTGTTCAGGTGAGTGAGGGTGTGTGGGGTGTGGTGTGGTAGGCACTAAGTTGGGGTCAGGGTGGGGTGGGTAGGGTGTGTGTGCATGGGGACAGATCATCAAGCGATGGTTTTCTGCTTTAACAGTCAGAAAAAACTAAAGAGTGATTTTCATTGTTTCAAGGCTATTAAGCCACTGGGGTTGGGCATCCCAGTGTCAGTCTCATTTAGAAGGAGGGCAGGTGACCTGGGGGCTCAAGAGGAGTGGTACTGAGGGTGGGCTCCCTGGTCTGCCTATATTTTAAAATATTTAAAAATATTGGGATGGCGGGTGAGCAACTTGGAGGGATGGAAGAAACAAGTGGTAGCGGGGGTGGGCACCACTCCACTGAATAGTTAGAGAGACAGATAGATAAACAGAAAGATAGATAGATAGATACATAGATAGATAGTGTGTAGGGAAGATCGTCAAGGGATTTTTTTATTTTATAGGAGAAAAAACATTGAGGATGGTTTTCTTTGTTTTAGGGCTATTGTGACACTGGGGTTGGGCATCCCAGTGACGGCCTCGTTGGAATGGGGGCAGGCAACCTGAAGGAAGGGTGGCTCAAGAGGAGCTGTACTGGGTGGCTCCCCAGCCTACCTATACTTTTAAAATATAAAAAGATTGGGGCAGGCGGGCAAGACACTTAGAGGGGACAGGGAGAAAGAAGCAGTAGTGGGGTGGGCACCCCACTCCACTGAATAGATAGATAGATAGATAGACAGATAGACAGACAGACAGACAGACAGACAGATAGATAGATAGATAGATGGATGGCATGGTCACTCAGTTTTCTGATGCTGAAAGCTGATCAGCTGCTTGCTGACCGGCTTTATGCAAATGAAAGGACCAAGCCCTCTGACTGGAGTGGCTTTGGTCCTTTTAACTACACAAAGTTTCCACCAGGAAGCAATGAGTGGTGTCAGGACTACAGTGTGTGGTTATTGATCTGGACTGCTGAGCCCATTCCAGTTTGAGCTGCAATGAGTTCAACAGTGATACAGCTCTCAAATGCCATTAAGTGTAACAAAACATTTCTTGCGCATGTGCAAGCAAACATAAAAATGACCTAGGGGTTTAGATCGCTGGTGAAGCATGAAAAGTAGTTTGCAGCCACTGCCAAAGGGCCAGTAGAATGCTGAGGTGGATTAACAAGGATGCGACCAGCAGAGCAGGAGAAGTAATCTTGTCATATTAAAGGGCCCCGGTCAAACCCACTTGGAGTACTGTATGCAGTTAATTCCAAAAGGATATTGAGGCAGTTAAGGCAGTACAACACAGGGCCACCAAAATAGTCAAAGTTATAGGGGATAAAACCTATGAGGGAGGCTGGTGGTAGTATTAAGCATGTTCATCTTAGAGAAAAGAAACCTGAAAGGGGACATAATCTTCATGATCTTAGTCTTCAACATTCTGAAGAGTATTTACATGAACAAGATGTTCAATAGAAACAACTACAATAATGGCAGAAAAAGACCAATGGTCCATCCAGTCTGCCCGAGTTCCCTATTTAGTCCTGGGACCTACTATTCCCTCAGGATTCTAGCCCTCCACCTACATTTTCCATGCAGATTCTGATGCCCTAGCAACCACTACACCCTTCATTCTGTTCCAGCCATGCTTAAAATCACTAACGATTTTTGCACGCCCCACCTCTGCTGGCAGCCTGTTCCTTGGCTCCACTACCCTTTCTATAAAATAGTGCTTCTCACGCCCTCCTGAACCTCCCTCCTGTTAGCTTCCACTCATGACCATGTGATCGTGAGCTGGTATTCAAGTTAAATAGTTCTCCACAGTTCACCCTGTTAATTCGTTTTAGGAATTTGAAGGTCTGTATCATATCCTCCCCTCTACCTTCTCCAGTAAGCACATGTTCAGGGCTTTGAGGCACTCTTTATAGGACATGCCCCACTGGCCCTTAATCATTTTGTTACCATGTGCTGGTCAGTTGTGAGCCTATCACTATCCTTCCTGAGGTGATGACTTCAGAAATGGGAGCAGCATTCCAGGTGTGACCTCACCAAGGATCTATGTAGGGTCAGTATTACTCCCTTGTTCTACTATCAATAGCCTTCCAGATGCAGACATCCTGTTTGTCTTGCTTTAAGCCTTGTTGCACTGACTTGATTTCTCTAGGAGTCACTGATGATAATGCCAAGGTCTTGTTCCTCAGCTGTGGTACTGAGTCTCACACCTCCCATCCTGTACTCCATCCTGGGGTTCTTATTCCTAGGTACTTAATCTTTCACTTGTTAGCTTTGAATTTCATGTGCAAACCCTTGACCACCCCTCCAACTTCGCAAGTCTCTGCATTTCCTCCTGCAGAGCTTAGTGTCATCTGCAAGAGACATAGCCTGCCCCAAATCCCTTACCAGTGTCACTGATGAACATGTTGAAGAGGACGGACTCAGGACAGATCCCTGTGGAAACCTGCTCATGACCCCCTCACTTCTAATTTAACTCTGTTGACTGCTACCACCACCTACTGCCTCCCCATTAACCAGTTACCTCCCCAGTTTATTATGACCTTAGCTGCACCCAGATCCTCCATCTTCTTCAGTAAACATCTGTGGAGTACAGAGGTGAAAGCCTTGCTGAAGTTGAAATAGAGCAGATCCACAGCATGCCTCCTATACAATTCCCTTGTTACCCAGTCAATGAAAACTATCAGGTTAGTCTGACAAGACTTCCCTGTCAAAACCAGTGCTGTTTATTATCCTGTAGACTGTTGCTGTCCAGTAGTCTATGAGATCCTATTTGACCAGTGACTCCATCAATTTTCCTATAGTGGAGGTAAGACTGGACAGGCCTGTAGTTTCGTGCATATTCCTTGTCCTTCCATTATAGAGCAGAACATATCCACCACCCTCCAGTCCTTTGGAATCACCCCAGTCCTTAGACAACTCTTCAGTAGACCTACTAGGGATTAACCAGCTGCACCCTGAGTTTCCTCAGATATAACCTGTCTGGTCCTGGTGCCTTATCAATCTTTAGGGCTACCAGCACTTTCAGGACCCTTTAGCTAGTAAATGTTGGCTGCCTCATTTCTGTGACCCCTTAATGGCCTCTTTAATGCCACTCTCTGATAGGGCTCACTGGCCTCCCGGTGAAAACTGAGCAAAAGCAATACTTGAGGACAGTGGCTTTGCCTGTCCACCTCAATCACACTATTCCCTCTGTCAGCCTCACAATTCCCCTCCTTTCTTCCTGTTTTCACTAATATACCTGAAGAACTGTTTTTCTTTGCTCTTGACCAGCTCAGCATCTAATCTTTTGTTCTCTAGTAGAACACAGGAACACAAGCTGAAGTGCAGTAGTGGTACATTCAGGTGTAACAATATAAGACATTTCTTTTCCCAGAGGGTGATAACTTTATAGACTAGATTACCAGAAGAGACAGTCAATATATGTTTTCAAGGTATTTCTGGACAAAAGTCTCCTTACCAAAGGAATCAGAGGCATTGTACTCTGGGTAGTAGGGTGAGGGAAAATCCTATAGAGTAGTACATGTTCACACAGCATACTTTTATGTCCCTGCTTATAAAATGTGTGTGTGTGTGTGTGTGGTGGGGTCAGAGGATCATGATTTCCTTCAAACCTTACATTAATATATTACTATATTACTCTGTATACAAAAGCCAGTTTCAGCTGGAGGCTTAATTGCTCATTGTAGGGTCTTGCCAAGATGACTAAGATAAGTAAAGTTAATGATTACTGATTACAACATACATTGTATAAATATAAATTTAGTTGTGCGTATGGTTTCCTGACAAAGTTTATACCTGTATGCACCTGTTTCAAAGTTTTATGAATGCCGTGTTCAAATTGTCTGGGCTGTGAGCTGCACAGATGTTACTGGAAATGAACTGCAGAACTTACAGACAGCAGGTGAGTGGCCTCCATGAAACCTGTGAGCCTTTGTCTAAGGACCCTTCCCCCATCAGGTGGCAGAAGGTGCCAGGGAGGGATGATAGGGTGTAGGGAAGGGGAGACCAGAGAGAACAGGTAGCAAATGGAGATGGAGTGATAGGAAAGGGCCACCACACCAAAGCCTAGCCTCTTAACTCCTTTTACTTGCCTTGATTCAGCAGCCTTGATTGCAGGATTGAAAGATTAAGCATCAGTACCTAGCCAGGAACATGACCAGGGTGAGCAATTTGAGTACTAAAGACATATAAGCATTAATGGGTCCTAGGAGGATGTTTGACCAGCTGTGGTGAATTTATTTAGAAATTAAAAGGACAGAGACAGGTGTTTGGGTACAGCAGAGGTGGTGCAAGGAGGGAAGCTGAGCTAGAAATTTCACAGATCGTGATTGCTACACAGCTGAGTTGCAGTGGATAGCAGCTTGGAGTTTTTTAAATTCTGAATAAATAAGGGGAGTTTACTGTAAGTGGTACAGTCATAGGACTGTAGTCACCACCATGGCCAGCAGGCAACCGAGATGGTTTCCAGGATCACCCGAGGCTTCATTTGGCTGGGTAGGTGCAAGCTGGTCAGGGGGAGAGAGAGAGAGAGAGAGAGAGAGAGCATTGTGAGAATGGGAGGAACTGGCACCAAAGTGGAATGTTCAGTTCAGAAAGAATAGAGTGCTATCAGAAAACGATGCATTCTGTCGGTCCATTAGCAAGTGCTGAGGTTGGGAAAAGAGCACACAGTGAGGAGAGGTGCATGGATCCTGCCAGAAACAGCCCTGATGGCTCAAGTGCAGCAAGAGGGCTGCATGGTTGCCTCCAGGGTAACAGGTCAGCACTGGGAGAATATGCAGAGGCACTGAAGTGGGTAGCAGGTTGCAGGTCTTGGTAGCATAAGGGACACGTGTGTTTGGATGCTGATGGCTTGGCAAGGAAAACTAGAAGTGAGGCAGACAGACTGCGAGGCAAGTATTGATGGCAGCTTTCAAGTGAAAACCATAACAGATGCCACATGCAGGCTGGGTGTAATGCTATCCTCAGAATATTAATTTGAAAAAACAAAACATAAAAATATGTAAATAACTAGATAAATATAGAAGTCTCTTGCAAAACTTTGGGATTGCAGGGGGAACATTATCAGAGTTATTGGTACTGGTGGCATAGTGGTGCCTTACCCAATGAAGAGCGTGCACAGGAGTGGGTGCATGTGCATCGGGAGCCAGCAGGCGTTTGAGCATGGCAGTGCCATGCAGGGGAGCAGAGAAAGACACATGCTCAGTAGACTGATGGCAGCCATCTTGAGAATGGCAGTTCATGCCGTGAACACAGTTGCAGGCTTGCAGTGTCCCCAGCCATAACTTGGTGCATATACACGGCTAAAGCCATTGTATGATAGGTACGGGACAAATAGGCCAGAGTTTTTGCATAAATGTCAGTGAAGGTTTCCTGGGAGAAGCTAATGTGTGGGGGGTCATTGCATAAGAGGCAGTCTGGGGATGGGGGCTAGGAGTGGCTGTATATCACAAATTGGTGGGCATGGAGGCCGAGTATGATAAAAAAAAAACTAACAACAAGGTCAAACTTAGGATAAGAAAGAGGAAATGATGCTAGCAGTGGATTGGTGATGAAGAGATGAATGGGTGATGGAAAGTGTGTAGAGTAAAGGAGGAGCATTAGTAAGAAGCCAGACTGCCAGCAAGGCCTTCCCTTTGAACCCAGGGTGTGTGTGTGTGTGTGTGTGTGTATATATATATATATATATATATATATATGTATATATATATATATATATATATATATATATATATATACATAAAGATGGGTAGGGAAAATGAGGATATCCTATAGAATGATGGCAGTCACATGACTGTGCATATATAACAAGCGCAATCGCACACCTGCACTTTACCCCTCTCCAAAACAATGTTGACATTTTATAAGATAGATAATCTACTTTGAGGTGTGGTGACATGCTCTGATATACGCACGCCTTGGGTGGTTGACGACGAGGTCAGCTGCACACCAAGGCGCAGATATCAGAGCGTGACCGCACACCTCAGAGTGGTTTATGTATTACACACATATATATATATATAGAAACAGAACAAAGGATAAGAAAAAGGAGATGGGGCATCTCGAGGGAGTACTGGGCGGGCTGGTTGGAAGTGACAGGGTAATTGAAAAAGGAGGGTGTGACAGGGTAATAATAAAAATAAATAATGGTGAATTTAACAATGGCTGTAGTGTGAACAGAATGACCCAGGAGTGTAATAATAAAAAATGGTGACTTTAATAATGGTTGAGGTGTGCTACAGGTGCTGGTGCAGGTGAGGGGCTAGGCCTGGTGGGAGGCTTGATTTCCAGACTCGAGGAGGAGTTCAGGAACCCAGCAGATGAAGAGCTATCTGGGCTCAGACCCAACCAACCCCTTATGGTGGAACCAGCATCAATGGTGAGGTCTCTGCTCCAGGACCAGTGGTGAGCAAGACACGGGCCAGAAGACAGCACAAACAACTCCTTGGCTACCGAAGGTGAAGAAACTGACTATGAGGAAGCCAGCAGCTGTGGAAAGCAAATGCAAAAATTATAGAAAAGGGAGTTTCAGCAGTGCCAGTCCATGTGGGAGCAAGGTGGCCCAGCTTTGGGGATGGACAGTGGAGCAAATGAGGGAGCTGTTCAAAGTACCTTTGAGGGTATTAACCTGAGGTGAGAGTCGGCACCAAGGAGGTCAAGGCCAGCCAAAAGGGGGAGAACTTGACCACTTGTCGACTAGCTCCTTAGGCATAGCAGTCAGGAAGACAGGAGCCAATGGGGGCAGTGCCCACTCCATTGCTCCATTTGGATCCAGGGCAGGTTCTGGATGTACCCATAGGCCCCCGGTGAATTTCAGAAGCCTGAGTCCCTAGTGAGATGAAGAAGGCCAAATGGCACACCACCAGCAAGGACGCATGCATGGGTGGAGATGCCAGTGGCTTCTCCAGCATTACAAGTGTTTGCTGCCAGACGCCTGACCAGAGAAGCTGGAGGTCCCAATGGAGCAGATGCAACTGTCCACCTTGGAGCAAAGGCTTGATCAGCTCCTGAAATTCTGTGAATCCAGAGCCCCATTGGGGTGGCTGAAAACAACTAGGGGGTTTGGGAGCACCCAGAGCAGTGTTAGAGAGCTGGAAACAGGTGGGACAGCCCTTCTAGGTATGACCAAAGCCCAGTGGGGATCCCCTACACCCCTTCCTTTGGGGGCTCTGTCTCTGGGGCTCCAGCTCTGGTGCTTTCGCTTCTTCAGGTCTTGCTCTGACCTATTCTGCCTTTGTAGCATGCTTCATCAGTCTGGATGAGCTAATCAAATCACACTCACTGTGAAGGTGTGGCTGCAGATTTTAGGGAAGAATATGTGGACTTGAATTGACCCAGGCAGCTGGAGGAAGGGAAGGACAAGACATGAAAGAAGTATGGGGTCAAAACTAGGAAACAAGTTCAAGTACAACATACATGGAGAATTGGTCAGTGGCATTCACCATATTTGTAGGGACAATCCAGCAGGCAACACCATGGAAGGCCCATGAGTTGTGGAATTACTACAGCAGGGTCACGGTAATGCATGCCAATAAACCAGAATACAGGTGGTTAGAATATGATTAGGAGTTTCACCATAGGAAACAGGCCGACCTGGTACACCACTGGATATGACATTCCTGTAAGCAATAGAACATGAGGGGTTCCAGTACAAGGATAGTGACTTTCTGGTCAGGAGGTCACAGTCCCGGGGGGCATGAAGGAAATCGGCCCATGGGTGGCTGGGGTGGGTGGGATGTTGTTAACAGCTATAATCAGGAGTGTGCAAGATGGAGTGGTGCAGGTTTAAGCATGAATGCATGGCCTACAGCTGGCTTCACCCTTTCACTGAGTACAAGGTTGGTGGAGGGACCCTGCAACCATTTTGAAGTGGAATAATCAGCCTGCCAACCCCAATAAAGGCTGACAGACTTGGTCCTGGTTCATGTACCCCTGACCAGAATGCTTTATTTATTTGTACTTTGGATACAACCTCTGAGTATGAACTCTTTACAAAGGTTCCATGTCATGAATAGAGAACAAACAATACAGAGAAGGATTTCTACAATAAATTGGTTACAAGCAAGTGATTTATACAGGTAAACAGAGTCATTTCTATGAGTGAGCAAGGCTCAACATGTAGAAAACAGTAGTAACAACATGGAGAACAACTACAAGAAATAAAAACAGCAGTTCTGGGAGAGCCCTTTGTCAGATTATAGAGTTGAACAGAGGAGCTGACAATGCTTTGGTAAAGAGGATAAGGTCAAAGAGGAGGAGTAGAGAATGTTCTGTAGAGGGGGGGTATGGTTACCAGGGGAGGAGAGTTGGACACGGGCAGAGACAAATTGGGAGAGGTTAGTGAGAGTAGAGTGGCAATTCTGGTGTTCCCAGCATGGGTGGCATGTTTGAAGAAGGAGCCAGGGATGGGGAATGGTCTAGGAGTAGACCATGGGATATCAGTTATTCAGATGTCGAGGTACTCTAAGAGAGAGTACCAGGATCAGTTCAGCAGTCACAAATGTTCATTCTCAACAGATATTACTTTAGTTCAGTTTTAAAGGCCTGGAGGTTTGCAGTGTTTAATACCACTGCTGGGATCTCATTAGCCAAAGCTGTGCTTGGTAGGAGACAGAGCATTGTCCCAGTGCAGTCCTTCGAAATGGGACACTAAGCGCTTTATCTTCATACTTTGGTATTGTATTTGGTGTTGGCTGTCCCTACCAGTTCTGAGATGCAAGGAGGGTTTGCCTGAGTGTGGCCTTCCTCCCTAGAAGGCAGGTTTGGTATCTGATTTGGTTCTAAGAGATGCAGGTTGGATTGCACATACAGTTCGCAGGTATCCGTGAGTTGGTCTGCATTTAGCAGTAGTCTACATGCCTTGTTTAGGGCTGTAGCTAGTCTCTTGAGAGCTATATCAGTGGCTGCTCCATAAAACCACCAGACTGTAGTCTAGTATGGATAGTAAGGAGCTGGAGCCGGAGAGATGGAGAGCATTAGGAGATAGACTTTTCCTGTGCCTAAACAGGACACCTAATTTGGTGTTCATTGCCTTTGCCACCATGTCTATGTGCTGCACATAGGACAGGGTGTCATCAACTATGATGCCCAGGTACTTGAAGGCGTGTACCTGTTCTAATGGGACCAACCTATGGTTTGTGACTGTCAAGACAGGGTACTTCCTCTTTAGCTGGGGTCTTGAGAGGAGTATTGTCTTCATTTTTTATAGGTAAGAAGTAACCTTGAGAGCTAAACCAGATTTCTAATTGTTGGAAGGTGGTCTGCAGCCCGCCATGTAGATGTTTGATATATGATTGACAGCTAAGTATGACTGCATCATCAGCATATAAGATAATTTTACTAGAGCAGGACTGGAAGATCATTCAGAAATAGGCTGTACACAAGGGGTCTCACAAATGGGCCTTGAGGAACTCCGAGGAGACTTCTTTAAATCAGATACTGATCGGCCTATTCTGACTGTTTGAGATCTAGATGATAGATGGTCCCTGAACCACAGGATGGCATTAGGGCTACTCTAAGGGTGCTCAATTGTTTCAGGAGGACGGGTGACAGACTGTATTGAAGACGCTTGTTAGGTCGATAAAGATCGAGCCAACCAGTTTACCGTCATCCAAGGCCTTGTGGACATATTCAGTGAATTTCACCAGAGCTGTGCAGTACTACAGTACGTTTGTTTCTAAAACCATGCTGCTGGGGATATTGGAACTGGTATTTCTGGACATAATCAGTGAGTTGATCTGCCACTATCCTCTGTAGGGCTTTGGATAAGGGAGAGAATGAGATGGACCTATAATTTACAGTGAGAGTTCTGTCCCCATACTTGTGAATAGGGTCACCAGCACTTGCTTCCAGAGTGATGGGAATTTAGCCAGTAAGGGTGTCTTATTAAATATTTTGGAGATGGAACTATTAGCATATTGATAGCAAGAGCTGTCACTTTCATGTCGATGTTGTCACTACCAACATGGTTTTACCAAAGACCTTTTGATTATCCCATGGCTTCATTGACTATTACTCTCTTAAAGCAGAAATCTGGGTGATGTTTTGGCATAGATATGCTTTACAGGTCCACATCAAAAGCTTGAGATAGTCAGCCAGAAGAACAGAGCTAAGGTTTGTAAAGGCAGAGTTGAACTCTTTTGGCAATGGTGAAGGGATCCATTGAGTCTAGAGCCACTGATATTAAAAAATAAAGGGTATTTTTTATCATCCTTCTCTGTGAGTTCCTTAAAATTTTCCCAGAACTGCCTCCCATCCACCCAGTTTCTTCTAATTGATTGTTGTAGTAATTGGCCTTCTGACAGCCCTGTATTTCTGGAGGTCATTATATTCCCTGTAGTCCTAGCTCTGCTCCAAAGGCTATCCCTGTCCCTTATGTGATTCAGGAGTTGCCAGTAATCCACCCATATTGTAACTATGGATTTTCCTTTTTTAACTGGGCACATCTGTCGCAGACCAAGTTAAACTCGTCAGTAAAGTATTGAAGTGCTTGGTCAAGGCCATGCAGAAAATCAATAGGAGACCAGTCAATCTGGGAAAGAACTCTTTGAATGCTGCAGGTTGTCCTCTCTCAGAATTCTGCTTTTCAAAGATTGGGGAGCTTTTTAAATTTATTGGACCACATGCAGATGATTGGGGAATGGTCGCTAGAGAGTCTGAGAACACTGAAACCTCCAATATCCTATCCGGAGAGCTTGTGAAGAGCCAGTCTAGAAGCATGTGTTTGCCAGAATTATGGTTCATTCTGGTGGCTCACTGATTAATTGCGTAAGATATGAGTTTGCCACCGTATCCTTCCGGTATGAGGAGTCACTACTGAGCCAGTTTTGTTAAAGTCACCTGTGACAATAAGCTCACAGTTTTTGCTAATGCTGGCCACAGCCCCAAGGACTTTACTTAGACCCTCTTTGGCCTTCATAGGTGGGAGGTAGATGCATTCAATGACTATGGCTTTGCTGTGTGCTTCAAACAGGAACCTAACTGCAAGTAGCTCATGGTCATCAACACTGTCAGCAATGGGAGTACAACCCTTGCAGTGTATCCCTGATGTAAATAAGGCAACTGCCCACCTCTTTCCTTTCCTGTCATTCCTAAATGCCTGGTACCCAGGTATCCCAATCCTTGATCCGAGGGGATAGCCATGTTTCGGTGAGTCAAATAATATCTGGGGCTGTGTAAGGGTTGTCCAAACCTGTAGTTGTGCCACCTTCAGAGGTAAACTGCAGATATCCATAACAGCAATTTTAGGCCATGACACTTGGGCCCTTTAGGTCCTAGATTAATCAGAGGGCCTGGAATTAGGATACACATTCACTAATAGGAGGAGTAGTAGCTGAGCTTCCCTAGTTGTGAAGCAGCAGAACGTTAAGGATTTGCACTTTATTTTACTGTGTATGACATAGTATGGCATAAACCTTTTATGGATGCCGTAGGTGGTAGGAAGGCACCATATACTCAGTTCTGTGGCTTAATACTATAAGTTACAAAAGAATCATGAATGCTTGTTCTTTGAGGCAACGCTGAGTGAGGAAGTGATTTCAAGAGCTTTCAATTGACGCATGTTGAAAGACTAAGCAAAAGAGTCAGGATATCAACATGGGTGTCATTATATCCAACAAGGCTTGCACTTAGGAAAAGGGTCAGAATCAGGACTGGGGCAGTGCATGCCATTATTCACAGCTACAGACTACGTTAGGGGCTGATGGTGCCAAGGTAATGACTGCTAGGGTTAAGGTGGCCTAAGCAAGTGAGTGGTTAAAGCAGATCTGGAGCATCAGTTTAGGTACCTTGGCAAACCAAGTATTAAGGTTTGAAACATGGAAATGTGTCTTTATTAAAGGTTGTAGGGGCACAATGTTCTCAAAACCTCCCATGCCCCTGACTGTGTTGTTGTAGCATACAGCAAGATTGCAAGGGCTTAAAAATCAAGGCAGAGATCAAAAAGATTTATCTAGCAAGGCAGAGATTTAATGTGGTGTAAATAGGTGTCAGGTTTACAGTGGTGCAATAGTGGTAGAAGTGCACTGTGAATTAGAACAGGTCCTTTTAAGAGGGGTAGGAAGATGAGCAAGCACACTAGGAGAGAATCAAATAAGTGGATGGGTATCTTGTGGGAAAAGAGCATTTAATAGAGGTCAGGGCCAGGTGGGTGGGTGGGACAAAATATCTCCTAACACAGACAGATGGCTAAGTTAATTAGCTGTGCTGGAATAAAAATTTAAAGCCGAGCGCCAAGCGCTGCTTTACAGAGCTTGACTGCAATGTCGAAGTAAGGAGGTGGCTATGATACAGATCCAGCCTATGAAATGCTGGTTACCGCCAGAGTAGCCAAAGATTGGTGGGTTATAGTCTGAGCATCACGGAGTCTGAAGCAGTGTGCCTGAGCAGGGAGGTCAGGCACCAGGAGTGCAGCGTGGCCAGCTCGGATCAGGGCCGGGCCACCAGCCGCGCTTGAAGCCTGAGTTAAGGGCAAAGTCCTAAGGAAGGAAAGAGAGAAGGGGTCCGTGCTGAGATATACATGATGAGCAGAACAGCCCAATCTCTCGGCATTCCAGGTACATGAACGAAAGAAGGGGAGTAAAAGAAAAAGTAGGAGGAGAGGGAAAGGTACAGGACAGAGAGTATGGGGGGTCGCCTCTGCGTGAAGCTGCCAAGTGAAACAAAGAGAAAAATTGGATAACAGAAGAAGGGAGGAAAGATGGCACAGATTAGGTAGGGGCTTGAGAGGTAGAGAGGGAGATTGTGAGCACCTGCAGAGCCTATGAAATGGTGGCCTCGGTCAGTCAGAATTTATATTTATATTTTCACTCCACATTTTCAACATTGCCATTTTGCACACTTCCTTCCAAACAGTAACAGCTGTCATTTTCCACAATCTGCACAAAACATGTTTTCGCACCTGTGACACAAAAGAGCACGCTTTGTTTCATGAAATCACTTTTCAGGACAAGTGAACAAATAACACAGGCACTGTCTCATGAGGAGGGTCCAAAAAGGCCATGTTGAAAATTTGGTGCAACACCTCAAAAAATGGTCAAGTTACCTGGGCATTGAATACTTTCACACATGTGCCACTTTGGTCATTTAGAGCTTTTCACAGCCCTGTCAGCTCTGGCTAGACCTTGTCTGTTCCTGGATGAGCCAGAATGGGGGCATGGACACCAGCTGCAAGTGTTCCAAGATGTGTGTGCAGACTTTGGCTTGCCACTTGTAAAGGCCAAGGCTAAGGGTCTCTACATGGTGTTGTCCTTTTAGGAGTGAGATAGACGGGTAGGCTAAGGAACTTAGGTTACCTGCAGATGATGTGAGGGTCTTGAATGAATTGTTGGCTAGATTGCTGGAATGTGGAAAATAACATTGAAAGCGTTATAACAACTTATGGGCCACCTTAACTTCACATGTGTAAAAGCATGCCAATGGGAGAACATTTTTGTGGAGAACGCAAAGCTGGGGGTGGGTTGTCTGAAGCCACATTAAAGGCTTCCAGGTCACTGAAACCATGAGGGAGGATTTGGCAGTTTGATGGCCTTTCTGAGCTGCTTTAATGGCAATTTGATATGGCTGACGCCCACTACCTGCCAGGAGTTTGAGTTGCACATGGATGCATGTGGAGACTTTCTTTGGGGTATACTTCCAGGAGTTGTGCACAGAACAGTGGCCAGAGAGTTGGTGTAAGGCAAGGCTGACATCCGCATCACCCTACTGAGTTTTTCCCAGTTGTGTGGCTCTACGGTTTTGGGGCTCCATTTTCAGGACATGGAGATCTTTTGATCAGACAACATGGGGGTGATGGGGGGTGACTTAGTCCTTATCCAGGATGGCAGCATAGGAATAGCTCTGCAATCTTCTGGGATGTAATCCTTCATAATCCCAAGGTGGGGAATTTTTACTATGGAAATTGGAGCATCTACTTGTAAAAGACATTGACAGCATTTTTAAACTGCAAATCTGACTCAGATATCACTTACCAGCTGCCTAGCTTCTTTCTACTGAACAGGGCTAGTATCAGACTGTTGCAGCATGGCCTGGCAGCCTCCTTCCTCCAGCCTGGGACCCTGCAAAGATAGAGAATATGTTTGTACAGATAATGAGACAAATGACACAGCTTACAATTGCTACTACTAATAATTCACAGGAAGTGCAATCTATTAAAGCCAGATTATTCCAAACAGAGAGGAGAATTGGCCCCCATGAGGTCACTATACACACACCTCACTGAAATGCTGTGGAGCAAACTAGGGCCATGCATGTCATGCAGAGAAGCGTGAGCGATCTAGAGAATCGGAGCTGTTGGAATAATTCCAGTTCCTAGGTTTTTCTGAGAGGCCAAGCATGGGACGCTGTTCAGTTTTTATGAACCCTGCTGGGGCCTTTAGATTTACCAGCATTGTCTACCTTACAAATAGAGAAGGCACATCACTCCCTAGCACCTCCACCAAAGGCCGGAGAAAGACTGTGGCCCATCCTGGCTCAATTTTTGGACTTCAGACAAAGGAGCTTATAACAGCTGCAGCCCATGCCAAAGGACAGTTATTATGGCAGAACAAAAGGATACAGATTTACCAAGATTATTTGAAGGAAATATCTGATTGACAGAAAGCATACACTTAATATATCCTTCTCTTTGCGCTACCCTGCCATGATGGGGATTGTACAAATGGCACTCCGCTCATGTTTCTCAGCCTGAAGCTCTACTGGATTGTTTACACAAAACCTACCCGAGAGTTCAGGCAACCAGGTGGGTTGCAGGGAATGCAGTTTCAGTCTCAAAACATCGATGGAAGTGGTGGACAATTACTTCTGGAGAAAAAGCCCTGGCCGGAAGAATGGACCCGGCCTGGTCACTTCCACCCCCGAACCATAAGCTGCACATCAGCATCACCACAGCTGCTGAGAACACTCTACAGAAAGAGCCAGATCACGTAGTCTAGGAAGCGTGTCTGAAGATGACCACAGGAAATGTTAACAACCTTGCAGATCTTTCACTCACCTAACTGATACTCGGCCTTGGCTCTACTCCAGTCCAATCTTGCTACCTCTGGGCTGGAGGAATCTTAGTGACTGTCGATCAGCCAAAGCCATGTCCAAGGAGGAACACAGAACATGGGCGCTGTGGCAGCTGCAGAAATTCCTTCTCTACCAGCAGTTACCTCGCCTCCTAGAACAGCCCCTACAGTGCACAGCATATCTCAGCATGAAGCTTCCTCCTCAACCTTGACTGCAACTAAGCCAACAGACAGTGGTTGAGCACAATCAAATAACTGCCATCCTCTTTGTTAGGGTTGATAGGGGATGGGCGGTTGGAACATATGCCAGCTAAGGATATTGCCATGATGCCATGACTCGGTAATACTGGAGCCGATTCCATGGTCACCCCATCTGCTCCATGCTTGCCTGCTCCATGGACTGGGACTGCATATGATGGCAGCGTAGGCAGCATGCCTGTCATCAAACTTACACACTGGCAGAAATGGAACTCTTTGGGGCCTGCTCAAGCCACACAGGATCAAAATGTGCCAGCAGCTGTTCAGACCTCTAACTCTGGCTGGACGAATTTTAGACTCGAATGCTTCTGTACAGGCATGCTAGACATGCTAATCATACTCAGAAGCATATCCATTCTGCAGACATGTCTCTCCTAGTACTAACATACCTCCCCAATAATGATTATATGTAACCTGTCTGAAGGGGGGCAAAAACACCCACTGAATGGAGGAAGGAATGGGGATGGTTGCTTCAACCCAAAGAATAATGTTCCTAACATTTTCCCTGCCTAACATCCCTTTAACTCATGCACGAACTGCATAGCTAGCTTGCACTCTATGGGGGATCAAGTTTACAAGTAGCATTGTGAGCTATTACAGGGGCAAGGAATGAAAATTCCACCTGAATGATATTTCTTGGACAGCACTAGTTATTGTGCACACAAAAGGATTTCTATACACAGCCTTGCACACAACAGTGGGGTAAGAGAACAAGTGGGAGGTGGTAGGAATGATCAACTGCATTGATTAAATGCTTTCAGAACTGAATATCCCCCTTCTCTAGGGCATCCCCTCCTTTTGGTTCACTTCCAAAAGAGGAGTGTGGACAAATGACCTCCTGGATGGAACCAAATTACCACCCAATTTTAATGTCAGGCAGTAGGCTGTAGCCCATAGTCACTCCAACTGGGATGGGTCAGTGGCTCTAAATATATTACCAGGGAAGGTTACAATAAAGCCCAGGTGTTATGCCAAAGGACGGGGACCCTTTGCTATCCTTACACAGCAGTAATTTGGAAGGAAACTCCCTCTCATGGTACGAGGAAAGCATATGCTTTACCACAATAAAATCTGCCCTTGATGGTTTCCCAGGGAGGGACAGAACACCCTCTTCCTACGAGCTGTGTGACATATAACCCACATGGTGCGTATTATTGTTAGTTCTCAAATCATATCCCAACCCAGGACTGGACAGGGCAGCCCTTGGCACAGTATGCGCCTGGTTAATTCTCTGTACCAATCAGAGTAAAAGATGGCTTCAGCCTTTGTAAATATTCAGATCTTTCAGGTTATTTGTTGGGCCATAATGCCCATAATTAATTGTTGTTCCAGATACCAGGTAATGCTACAGGTAGAATTGATGGCTTGTATGAGGATGTTGTTACTGATGAGAATTTTACTGCTAGAAGTTATGACAGCTATGCAGCTAGAGTGGACAGCAGCCACCTGTCTTTTTACAGTTTGATCCTTAATATTGATTTCAACCTGCACCAAAATTATGGGTGATTTAAATTGCCATACCTGGAATGTCCAGGGCATGAATACCCGATAAAGTGTAAACAGGTATTATCTCACCTAAAAACTGCGGTCCAGTCTAGTTTTCTTACAAAGACAAAGTTGAACCCATCTGATCATGCTAAGTTAGCTAGGGAAATGGGTAGGGCAGGTCTTCTCTTCCTCATCTTCCACTAAGAAGAGAGGAGTTGCCATTCTGGTCCACAAGTCCCCAAATATGGACCATGCAAAGTTAAAAAAGATGCAAATGGGAGGTGAGTACTGCTGCAAATGGACACTCTGGAGGGGCTGCTTTACAAGGAAACATCTACGATCTAAATGAAGATGTCACAGATTTCTTTCATGAAGTAGCGCAAGCTCTGCAGTCCATAGCCACTGACAATGTTCCTTATTGCTGGATGGAGACTTTAATCTTTCACTCATTTCTCAAATTAACCCGAGCTCAGGTGTGCAAGACCTTCATCCCAGAGCCCATCTCGTCCTGCACCAACTCATACAGGATATGGGGCTATCAGATATATGGTGGGTCTTTCATCCCAGGGAGAGGGACTACACTTTCCAGTCCTTGGAGCATGGCTCATTCAGCTGACTAGATTACTGGCTGGTGTCAGCTCATACTGCACAGATCTCCCTTGGCTTGGAAATATTGCCTACAGCTATATCTGATCATGTTCCAGACCATCTCCATCTCTCTGGGGACCCCTCACATCCGTTTCACCTCATGGAGGCTAGACCCTCTGCTACTTAGGGATCCTGATTTTATATAGTGGCTTGGCTTAGAGGTAACTCACTACCTCATGGAAAATCCAATTTCTGATACCTCAGCTAGTAAAACATGGGATGCCTGTAAGGTCACACTGTACAGCTATATTATGGGATATGCAGCAAAGCACCACAAAAAGGGAATAACGTTTTAGGTCTCTAGATGCCCAGCTCCAGCATGAAGAAAACCAGGCCAAGGCCACCCCAAAATTTTAACCCCTCTTCCCCTTGTCCGCTCAATAGTTAAAACACGAATGGAAATAAATGACCTGCTTGCCAGGAAGGCTAAACAGAAATCCTCAGGCTAAGACACAATTTCTGGGAAGGAGGAGAAAAGGAATAAAGTGCTAGCATGTAGGTTACGGAAGCAGCAGGCAGACAGGCATGTCCCTGGGTTATGGGATGACACTAGGAAGACGCAAACCAAACCACAGGAGAGAAACACTATGACGAAGCACTTTTATACCAAGCTATACTCCTCTCTAGGCACATGGATGCCGCAAGTAACAGGGTTTCTGGCTTCAATAGGTCTTCTAAGCTCACACCTTAACAGATAGCCTGCCTAGATGGTTCCATAACAAAGACAGAACTAGAACACACCCTTCATTCCATGAATAAGGGAAAGTACCAGGTGAGGACAGTTTCCTCCAGGGATCTGCAATTATTACCAAGCTCACTATCCCTCTGCTCTGCTGTCTGTATAATGAAGCCCTAGCCACTGGCTGATTCCCCTACATTGCTAGAGGCTGTCATAATGATGTTATCAAAAAGAGGCAAAGATCACACCCAGTCCTCAAGCTACAGATCAATATCTTTGATTAATGCTAATAGCAGAATATTTGCCAAAATTATGTCAGCCAGACTTAACCCCTGCTACTTCTCCTCATTCACCCTTCCCAGGTAGGTTTTGTCCCTGAACGCTACAGAAGGGGCCAAATTCAGCCCTTTTCAATCTGATCCATCTAGCTAATTCCCTTCCCATTCCAGCGGTGGCAATTGCCATTGACTTTGAAAAGGCTTTTGACTGCCTGTAGTGGGACTATTTCATAGAAGTCCTTAAGATACAGTGCCTTCAGAAAATATTCACCCCTTGGATTTTGCCACATTTTGTTGTGTTACTACCAGAATTTTTAATGCATTGAAATTATTTTCCCCTTGATTCACACCATACTCAACAATTTAAAGGGCAAAATATTTTTATTGTGTAACAAAAATTTATGAAACATTAAAACTGAAATATCTTCTTTACTTAGCATTCACCCCTGAGTCAATGCTTTGTAGAAGCACCTTGGCAGACAATTACAGCTTTGAGTCTTCTTGGGTATGTCAGAATCAGCTTTGCACATTGGATTTGGTGATTTTCGCCCATTCTTCCTTGCAGATTTGCTCAAGCTCTGTCAAGTTGGATGGGGAGCGCTGGGAACCGCAATCTTTAAGTCTTTCCACAGATTGTCAATAATGGATTCAAGTCTGGGCTTGGTAGGCCACTCGGACATTCACCTTCTTGTTCTGAAGCCACTCCAGTGTTGCTTTGGCTGTATGCTTGGGGTCGTTGTCCTGTTGGAACGTAAATCTTCACCCCAGTCCTAGGTCTATTGCAGACTGATGCAGGTTCTAGTCAAGGATGTGCTGTATTTGGCTCCATTAATTGTTCCTCTATCCTGACAAGTGCCCCAGTCCCTGACGCTGAAAAGCATTACCATAACATGATACTGCCACCACCATGCTTCATGGTAGGGATGGTGTTACACGGGTGATGAGCTGTGTTCGGTTTGCGCCAGGCATAGCGCTTTTGCATTCAGGCCAAACAGTTCAATTATTGTTTCATCAGACCAGAGAATCTTTTGCCACATGGTCTCAGAGTCTGCCACGTGCCTTCTTGCAAACCCATGCATGCTATTATGTGGTTTTTTCTCAGGAGTGGCTTCCATGTAGCCACTCTCCCATAGAGGCTACATCTGTGAAGTGCTGCAGAGATTGTTGTCCTCTGGACAGCTACTCCCATCTCAGCCATGGAACTCTGTAGTTCTGTCAGGGTGGTCATTGGGTTCTTGGTCACTTCCATGATCAAGGTCCTTCTGCCCAGTTGCTTAGTTTGGGAGGACTGCCTGCTCTAGGAAGAGTATGGGTGGTTTCGTAATCTTTCCATTTCCTAATGATGGACTTGACTGTGCTCCTGGGAACTTTCAACACCCTAGAAATGTTTTATACCCTCCCCAGATCTATGCCTCCTCACAATTCTATCATGGAGTTCTACGGACAGCTCCTTGGTCTTCATGGTAGAGTTTCTGCTCTCACATGCACTGTCAACAGCGGGACCTTATATAGACAGGTGTATTTCCTCAGAAATCATGTCAACCATTTGAGCTGACCACAGGTGGACTCCATTCAAGTTTTAGAGTGATCTCACAAGGAAATTGGATGCACCTGAGCTCAGTTTGGATTGTCATAACAAAGGGGTGAATACTTATCAAATCAAGACATTTCAGGGTTTTATTTTAAATTACATGTACAAAAATTCCAGAAGTTTCATTCCACTTTGACATTATAGAGTAATTTGTGTAGATATGTGACAAAAATCCCATATAAATGTATTTTAATTTGAGTTGCAACATTACAAAATGTGACAAAATCCAAGGGGGAGGATAATTTCTGAAGGCACTGTATTTGGCTTTGGGAAACAGTTCCTGGGCTGGTAAGGCCCTATATCACCTACCAAATGCAAGGATTCTGACCAGCTCAGTGCTTTCCACTCCCTTTCCTTAGGCAGGCAAACCAGACAGGGCTGGCCCTTATCCCTCTCTATTTGTACTTCTGGTGAAACCCTTGGTGGCAGCCATCAGACAGTACCCCAACATCCTAGGCATTCGGTAGAAGGAGGGTCATACTCACTCTATGTATGCGGATGACCTGTTGGTTCTCGATGGACACTCCCAGTTCACTTCCCTTTACTAATGTTACCAACAGACTTTGCATCATACTCTGGCCTCACCTTAAACCAAAGTAAGACTGAGGTCTTCCCAATAAATGTACACTGCACCCCTGCAGAGGTTGCCTCCTATGGCTGCATTGGGTGCCTGAAGAAATGGTATACTTGGCCATCCACATCACCTCAGACCTATCCAAAATCTGGGAACAAAATTTAAGACCATTGTTAGTAGACATCAAGATAGAACTACAGAAATGGAAATTACTCCACCTTACTCTTAGCAGTTTAATATTATGCAGTTAAGATGTACAAGCACCTAAATTGCTTTATGTACTGTCACACATAATGTTGCATGATAGGCCTATATCCATTTATGTGGGTTCATATTGTATATGCTGTACTGTACTTTAGAATTAAGACACTGTCTCTTTAAAAGACTTTTCTGAACTTACAGAAATAGCCTTAATTGTTCTAATGGCTATTTTTGAATCTGGTACATCTCCAGATAAGGGAGTAAGTTTTATTGAACCAGGAAAACATAACTGTTAGGGAAAACTGGGTATCTAGCTTTCCATGACAGGAAGAGGACTATGGATGACCTAGGGGTTGGGGTTGCTTCAAATGCATAGACCATATGTCACTGTCATTGACGTGGAACCACAGTAACACCTGCAGGAAAAGGCAAACTGTTGCACCCTACTATCTGTATTGTCTTGGGACCATTTAACCCACCCCAGAGGAGAAAAAAGCTGTGTGTCCCAAAAATGACCATTATGTATTAATCAGACAATACATTTTGAATTCAGGACAATTGAATGGTGTTTAGGTTGAGTCAGGTTGTCTGGCTCAGCTGACATATACTTTTACACCAGAAAGTATATGTGTAGGCCTGAAAAAGTCTCTAAAGCCAGATCTGGTGTGTGGGAATTAGACTCTTCACATACTGAACAGAAAATTCTTATTTTAAGTCAGAATTTTGGAAACCAAGACTTTTCACAAAGGAAGCATCTAAAAGTCTTTTTAGAAAAGATATTCAGAGGTACTGACTTGGAATACAACCTTGCTACTTGATTGTTGTAAGGACTCATCTCTACAAGGACATTTAAAATCTTGTCTGGACTCTAGCATCAAAACAAGGTATAACTTAGAATAATAGTATCTAGTGTTTTCTGTAAACCATCCAGTTTTACTTTTGATATTGTCTGCATTTCAAAGTTCTTCCAAACTGTAGACTTTACTGTATTGCTTTATGTTAAGTAACCTTTTATGATTTTCTTATCAACTCTGCCTGGGGTCTGATTATGTGATTTAACATTTTAAAAAGGTTTTGAAAAGACTATGTGCCTGAAAGATAGTACTGCTCGGCAATCATATAAAAACTACTTAGGCAAGATGTAGTCAGTGGCCGTGGTGGGCTTCAAATACTGAACATGGTGCAGACTTAAGGGAACTCAAAACTACAGTAACCACCCTCCACTGGAAAGAGAAGTCTGGCAAGTGTTCTGGAAACCCTTACTCCTGCTCACAAGTTCTTAAAAGGGAGATCCTCTCTGCAAACAGGAAGTCCTACTGGGCTGCCCGGGTTTGGAGGCTCATGACACATACCACTAGACCTTCCTCCCAAATGGTTCATAACCATTGACAACATGATTGAAAACTTTCTGTGGGACAATAGCAGACCTTGGTATAGTCATAACAAGCTCAGGGCTCATTGGAATTGGGCGGGACTGGTGTCTACCTTGCTGGGGTTATAAGTGTGCCTGGTTCACTGCGCAGACTTTAACCTGGTTCTCCCCATCACACCACTTCCCGCAGTGGCTACATATGGAAAAGACATACACCAAGGTTCACAATCTAACCCTCCTGCTGTTCAACTGTCCTTCAGACTGGCTATCACCCATCCCATAATAGGCCCTCCATCAAGTACTGGGCAAAAGTGCATAACAAATTAAGAACTGAATTGCTACCCTTAGCTATGACCCCTATATGGGGTAATGTGGGTTTACACATAGCCCTCAATCCAATTTACTTAGCCACAATGGGAAGCCAAGGGGATCACCCTCACTGGGGACATGGATGCCGGTAGAAAAGGAGGTGTAGTCTCCTTCCAGGACCTGACTTGAAGCAAGGATATTCAAGAAAGATTTTTGGAAATACCTCCAGCTTCAAAGCTCCATTTTGTCTTGCATAAAAAGGCAAGCCTCCCACCCCAAGCAGGACATACTCACAAAGTGGCTATCCCTCAAAAAGAGTTAGCCAGCAAGGTATATGCAGCCCTTCAGAACTCGATACCCTCACAGTTGCAGGACTCGAAGATCACATGGAGAAAGCCCTAACATTACCCTTTCTGACCAGCAATGGGCATCTTGCTGGATACAGTCCCACTATGTACATCTATATGTGAAAAGCAAACTTATTCAAAATAAAATCATCCACCACTGGTACAGGATCCCGCTGTCCTCTATAAAGCCAAGGTCTTGGACAACAATCACTGTTGGAGATGCCTGTCACAGGTGGGTGATCTGAAACACATTCTATGGGACTGCACATTAATCCAACCCCATGTGACAAAGTAGGTGAGCTATCCTCTAAGATTCTAGGTATGCCCATCTCTCGGGACCCTGGGCTTTGGCTACTGGGTTTTCCACACTAAATTCCAAAATTAGCTCCACATCAAAAGAGATGGCTTGCCCTCCTGAGTATACAGACTAAAAGGCTAATTCTATGCAGATGGAGAACACCTGACATTCCACATGCCTGAACTTCTTAACTCCCTCTGCACAACTAGCATCTCTGGATCACTTATCAAGTGTCATTGCCAATACGGTACCAAAATACTGCACGTGTTGGGATCCATTCCTCCCATATCTACACCGAGGGCAGAGACTGGATGAGGTCACAAGCATCCAAATTGTTTTCAGGATGCTATTCTGCCCCGCTTTACTTTGGTCTCTCACAACCAGATTAATTAGCTGTTTATAACACTAACTACTTGTTCTGAACTACTCAACACTGTTTAATGTTCTCGTATATAACATTATATATTACCTGGTTTTCTGTGGTATCTCATCTGTTCTGTTACAGGCTACAAGAGACTGCCTCCAGCTGTACATAGCAAGCTAGGCTCTGTCAGTACCTCCTATTAGAGGGTTTTTCAGCTTATTCCTGGTAGTTTCACTTTTAAGATTTCATGTACAGGTATGCCTGTGTTTCTGAGCAATATACCATTGATAAAAGGGCTAATATATGTCTTGGATACCTAATGTAACCATTTACTATATACAAATTACTGTCTGCTTTGCAGACTTTTTAATGTTTCATGTCTAAATATGAGAATCAATAAAACTTTAACTTATAAAAACATGTGAGCGGTGCAACTGGAGACAAAAGGGCCAATGGAAACTTGACGAGGGCATTTGTCTTAAAATGCTTAATGCTTAACATCTAGTTTAGGCATTGTATGCGCCTGGGGTTGATAATGACATTGTTGATGCTCTTTCTTATTTGCAGTCACAGAGATTCTAAAATCTATCACCAGAAGCAGAGGAGCACCCCAGGGTATTCCATCCTTCCTGGGGACTTGTTGTGCCAAAAGCTTTAGAGCTAATAAGGAATGCATTGGCTCTTAGTACAAGGGCAACTTATAGGAGAGGAGTGGAAGGTTTTCTGCAGGCAAGGGAAGCACAGATGTGGGAAAATGCATGGCCCATTCCAATAGACCAGTTATTCCAGTATGTGCTGTTGGAGAAGCCGCAGGGATGCACACTGATCATGGCCAGCCAGCAGCTGGTGGGCATAGCATGATTTTCAAAGGCCCATGTTCAACAAGATAACACTTAAGCATTTGCACTCATGATCAACAGGATAACATGTGAGCATTTGCGCTCTAAAAATGTTAGAAGGATGGACACAGGGTATACCCGGATGTTAGACTACCAACCACCACTCAGTTCTTCTGGAAAGGGTGTGGGGTGTATTGGAGCAGGTGTGCTCAGACAGCACAGAGGTATGCCTGTTCAGGACAGCTTCTGTAGTAGCTTATTGTAGTGCATTTCAGGTGTTGGAGTTGGTACAGCCCAACAAGGCACTGGAAATAGTTGGGGTATTGGCAGATGAAGATGTGGCAGTGACAAGTGAAGGGATTTCCCTGCACCTTCACTGGAGCAGAACTGACCATCTGGCAAAAGGCTATTAGTGTGACATAAAGGCACCAGTAGGGCTCAAGTGGAAGGTTCAGGATGAAATACTGACATACATAGTACAACAATCTGGGTAGGCCATTCTTCGTCATGAAAATGCCCCCCACAGTATTTCAGTTTTGTCATGTGCTGGGTAGGGCCATTAGGGGCTTGGCTTTGGATGTGGCTAAGTTTTCTGTATTTATTTTTACCAGGAAATGACTGGTACAGACCTTTTAGTCATGCCTGACATAAAAAGTACAATACAATCACAAAAACAATCGACAGAGTACAAACTACAGTCACAATATACATTACAATTGCATAAATTATTGTCATAGTAAAAACTTTCATTAATTTTTAAAATGCTTAACATTGTTAACTTTCTTGACCAAAACTGATAAGTTGTTTGAGTGTTGGTGCAAACCAAATAAAGGATCACCTGGTTGAGACCAGTTTTGGCACTACTGGATAGAAAAGCATAGCTGTATTTTGTCTAGTTACATGTGAACCTGTGACACAAAAATGTGTTCGATAAGCTGGAATGCATGGATCTTCAATAGATTGTATAGGCAAAAACTGCTGCAGTGTAATCAGTCTGTTGGGCAGGTGGCAAGATATTCATTTTTTCGCACAGTAGGTAATGATGTGTCCAAATTGGAACCCTTAGTCTGAATCTACAAATACTGTTTAATATACACTGATACCTTTTAAAAATGTGGTGCCTTGATTCATAAATAAGACTGCTCCATAGTCCAATATTGGCAACAGTATTTGTCTGGCTATTACCATACATGCTTTGTCAGTCAAGGCAGTAATATTTCTATAAAGAAAGCCCAGTTTTTGATGGATTTTTTCCTGATTTTCTCTAAGTGCTCAATTAGGCTCAGTGAGGGGTCTAAGTAAACACATAGTTACCTGACCAGCTGAACCCTGGAGATATCATCCCTTGACTACCCTTGATGACCAGGTCACCCCGCCCCGCCAGCCTCGAGATGTCCCAAACAGCATTACATTGTTTTTTTTCCCATTTAATTTCAGCTTATTCTGTGAAAGCCAATTTGTCAATCTGTTGTAATCATACTGTAGGTCCTGTTGCACATCTATAAGAGACTGGCCAAAGTGGAGGAGGACCATGTCATCAGCATAAAGAATATATTTTGTTCCTGTAAGAATGTCCAGAAGGTCGTTCACAAAACTGAAAATAAAAGGGTCCCAGCACTGAGCCCTGAGGAATGCCTGACTTCACTTGTAGTGGCTCAGACAAGGAGTCACTTATCCCTACCCTCTGTACCTTATTTTCAAGATAACTATTAAACCATTACAAACTGCTTCCAGTTATTCTAAAGAATACAGTTTCTACAGCAGCATATAGTGATCCACCAGATCAAAGGCTCTGGTCAGGTCAACAAACACTGCACCTGTCATTAAACCTTTATTATTAGCATCATGTACAGTGCTTGCCGACTCAGCCAGAGCCATTGCTGTCCCATAACTATCTTGATTTCAGCAAGGCCTTTGACTCTGTGCCCCAGAAAAAGTTGATCAGGAAGCTGGTGGATCTTGGAGTTGGGGAAGAGATGGCCAGATGGGTGGACAACTGGCTGAGGGACAGAACCCAGGGGTGGTTGTGGGAAGAGAGTTATCTGGCACCAGAGAGGTAACCAGTGGGATCCCACAGGGCTTAGTGCTGGGGCTAGTGTTGTTCAATGTCTTCATCAATGACATTGGGGATGGCATTAAGGGCAAAATGTGCCTATTCATGGATGATACCAAGCTCTGTGGGAGAGTGGACACAGCTGAAGGGATACAGGACCTACAGGAAGATCTGGAAAAGCTGAGGAGGTTGTCCAGGATCTGGCAGGTTTGCTTCAATGCCAAGAAATGCAAAGTTATGCATATTGGAGCCAAGAATCCCAGGACAGAGTACTACATGGATGAAGTCTGAATATCTGCATCAGAGGAGGAGAAGGACCTTGGGGTGATGATCACTAATGACCTGAAGCACTCCACGCAGTTCAAGAAAGCAGCAGCAAAGGCAAAAAGATGCTGATACATAGTTGGGGATCAATAGTAGGAGAGAGGAGGTTATACACTGCCCTTGTACAGGTCACTGGAAGGCCGCATCTAGAGTATGGAGTTCAGTACTGGTGCCTACACCTCAAAAGAACATTAAACTGCTGGAGAAGGTCCAGAGGGAGGGCTACAAAGATGATAGTCAGTCAGCAGGGCAAGGCATACAAGGATAGATTGAGGGCACTGAACATGTACTCCTGGAAGATAGGAGGGGGGGACATGATTAGGAGCTTCAAGTACTTGAAGGCGATAAATAAGGTTGATAAGGAGAGTCTCTTTAAGCTGAGTGGCAACCATAACAAGAGGGGCACAGTCTTAAGCTGTAGGGTCAGAAGTTTGGGAGGCAGGTCAGGAAGCACTTCTTCACAGAGAGGTGGTGGACACTTAGAATGCACTGCTGGAAGAGGTCATCTCATTGAAGACAGTGGGCAGCTTTAAGAGAGGCTGGGATAGGCATAGGGGAAGGTAAGGATCATGGGTAGGGATGCTGGGAGGAATGGGGAGGGAGGGCATGGACTGTAGCTCAAGCTGTGGACCCTGCAGTATGAGCAGACTGGATAGATCAAATGGCCTTCTTCTGCTGGCTTCTTCATATGTTCATATAACCTGGTTTGAAACCATCCTGCTGCTCTACCAGTAAAAATTTTCTTGTCAAAATGGAGCATTAACTGCTTCAAGATGTATTTTCTAATAACTTCCCATTATAGGCAGAAGAGAAATTGGCCTAAAATTTGCTGCATTAGTCCTGTCCCCTGATTTGAAAATTGGGACTATAGAAGATTCTTTCCAAACTGAGGGTACAATACCCCAATTATTGAGATATTAAACAAATAATTTAGGGACCTGAAATTTCAACTGCTGCCAGTTTTAGTATCCTTAGCAAAATCTTATCTGGTCCACAATCTTTCTTTTCACCCAGTTTATGGAGCAGAACCAGTACCTCTTCTAAGAGAATGGGAGTAAAGACAAACCTTCATCTCCTTGCCTCACGTCTTGCATTTCATGTAATTTGTGACTTTTTTCAATTGTGTTTGTTCTAACCTCATTTCCTCCTGTCTGACGAATTAAAAATGTATTTAAATAATCTGCTATTTCCTTCAGTTGAGCTTTAACAAGATTCCCATCTATCAGATATTTTAATTTGACCTAACTTTAGGATTACAAATGTTTTGGAAAGAAGACCAGAACAACCTTGGATCCTTTAGTGTTTTTAGCTGTTTCTCTTGAAATACTTAGATTTTGCTCTTTATTTTTTTTTTCAGTTAATAGTCTTTATTGCAATTTAACAAACAGACACAAAACACACAAAAAGCATAGAACACCAAAAACATCTCCAGCAGAGAAGGATTGAAAGCAAAAAAATATCCGCAGAGTTTCTGACAGTTACTTATGTAGGGCAAAAAAAATGGGAGACCTCTAAACTCTCTGCCTAGCGACAATGAAAACACTCAACATAGACTGGGTGAAATATATAATACTGCCTACCAGCTATTGGTGAAACAGTATAGTTATGTACAAAGGATGATATATCATGGGTGGCTAAGCTGAAACTCCTGCCAGGAACTAGCCACTGGAAACATTAAGAGGGAGTAGCGAATGAGGGCCACAGATTGAGCTCAGCCTCTACGGTCCTGGGCTTCAGATAAGCAAGAAAGGAGCCCAGCAGGTGGTATAGGTTGCAAGTTTATTAGCTGCAGCATGTGACATATGATCCATGGACACCAAGTGTGTGAGAGCCTGTTGAAGTTCTGAAAGTGAGGGGATTTCAGTAGATCGCCACCTGCCTAGAATAAGATGCTTGGCCAAAATGCTAAGAGAGCTAACCAGCAGAGCTGATGGGCTTTAAGACGACAACCATGAGGGGGTAGGTCCAGGATCCAGACAAGGGGGTCCAGATGGATCCCAAAACCAAGAGTTTACATGGCAAGTTGGTTCACTGTTTGCCAAGGGGGGTCAGTACTGAGCACTTCCATATGATGTGATATAAGTCCCCAGTTTGAGCCTGGCACTGCCAACAGAGCTTATTGTCGAGGAGCTTAGCTTGATATAGAGCCACTGGTGTGTGGGACCAGTGGTGCAGCAATGTTTTCTGAATGAGTCTACTGTGTACATCTGGGTAGTTCAAGTGTGCCAGTGTCCAGCAGCGGGCCCATTGATCATCATCTAATCTCACCGTAAGGCACCTCCCACTTTTTTTAGAATCCATGGATTGTGAGAATTTCGTATGTCAGCATTAATTGCACTGGCTCGGCCCTGTGAGAGCTTGAGCCAAGTAGATAGCCTTGAAGAAGAGGTTGTGGAGGGCAGATATGATCTAAAAAATGTGGTCAAGGAGCTGTGCAACTGCAGGTATCTCCAAAAATCAGACTTGCCAAGACTTTTGTTTTGACAAGCTCTAAAAGGGTTGAATTGCTGTCTCTGTTTTATCCAGAATATCTAAGATCCTGATGCCCATGCACTTCCACTGAGGCCAGTAAATGAGCTCATTTTCCATCAAGATATACCGTTATGAAAACAGGGTGTGGGGCAGATGGACAGGGTTGCATTAATCCTGTTATGTACCTTGTGCCAGGTCTGGACCGCTGGCGCAATAGTGGGATGATCTTGCATTGACTTGGGGAGGGGTTATAAATTAGAAGAGAAGACTGTGTACCTGTGCAGTGGCTCTTTTCCATATGAAGTCATTAAGGAGAAACAGAGGACAGGGTGGAGAACCATTTTAAAGATTGGGCTATAGAGTAGGCCCAGGCATAGCCTTCCCACAATGGCAGGCCCCATCCTCCATTCCTCCAGTGAAACTGAAGTTTACCCGCACTACATCAAGGCTTTTATTGTCCCAGATAAAATTCCCACTACTCGGTCAATGGCATGAAGACATTTCACTGGGGTGCAAAAGTAATGTGCAAGAGAGGATATAGAAGTTTAGGGGCTGAGATCATTTTGAGGGCTGCGATCTTACCGCTAAGGTGAGGTGGAGCAATTTCCACCTCTCCAATTCCATCTTAAGATCGGCCAGTAAGGGGTCATGTAAAGGTCCCATATTTTGAGAGGTCAGCAGAGCTATGGATGCCCAAGTAGACTAAAGAGTCTGGGGTCCATTTGAGCCTCAGGGGAATCCTGTCCTGTGAGTACAACTAGGGCTGAGTGGGAGCAATTCAGTTTTAGCAGTGTTCATTTTCAAACCGGAGATCAGTGCAAAATCTGCCAGGAGAGAAAGGAGTGCTGGAGGGCAGCCAAAGCATCCTGCATGAGGACCAGAAGATCATCCACATACATAAGCGTAGTATGCATGCTCACCAATAGAGATCCCAGGAATGTCAGGATGCTGTTGAATAGCAGCTGCCAGAGGTTCGCTGCCAAGATAAACAAAAGAGGAGAGCGGGCATTCTTGGCAAGTACTCTACCTAACTGGAAGGGGCTGGAGATCATTGAGTTGGTCTTAATTCTGGCCATGGGTTGTTGACATAAGCCCTCATCCAGTTTCAGAAGGGAGCCCAAAGCCAAATCGATATAGTACTGTTTCCAAGTATTCCCATTCAGAGAATCAAAGGCTTTGAAATCGACCACAATGGCAGCTGGGAATGGAGGGAGTCTTGGCATGATAGATGGTATTGATCAGAGACCTGATGTGATCGTGGCTAAAACATCCTGGGACAAAACCAACTTGGAGGGGTGAATAAGAGAGGGGATAAGTGGACTGAGCCTGGTGGCCAAAATTTTGGCGAAGATTTTACTATCCGTATTAATTAGTGATATTGGACAGTAGCTGGAGGGGAGTGTGGGGTCTTTGTCATTTTTGGGAAAATGGTAATGACCGCTTCGGAGGGTGGGGGAAGATACCCTTGGTGAGGGCTTCATTATAAACCATAGGGAGGAGGGAGAGATCCGGGTGCAAGAATCTGCCAAAATTCAACCAGAAAACCATCCCCTCCAGGGGTCTTGCGGATTGAGGGCTTTAACTCATTGCCTCCTCAGGAGCTCTTTGAAGTTGCAACACTTGTCTCCTGTGTACTGTAAACAGTGAATCCTGGGCCTTTCTAAGCAAAATCAAGCCATTATCAGCATGATGCAAACAAATGCTAATAGCACAAAAACTGTAAGTGCTAGACATGAAGTATGAGTGGCAAACTTGTTCAGCATGCAATTACCTTTCAACGGTGGTATGCAAGTAATAATAGGCAATTTATTTTTTTTTCAATGCTGGTTGAAATAGCAAAAATAATATTTTTCCACTAAAAATGCATCATAGCCTTTTTGTTAGGAAATATGTAACATATCAACACCAAATTAAGCATCCAAACTTTAGATGTAGTTTTAATAATTTGTTTGTAAAAAAAAAAACCAGCTATTTCTGTAGTATTAAATATAATTTTCCCCATTTTAGTCATGGTGCGTTGGTGAGGTTAGAGGATGAATCTGAACCATACATACCGACCATAAACAAATGCATATAACTCCTAAAGTATACATGATACACCCAACGTATTGTGTAGCAAAGTTATTCTGCACAAAATTGCCTTTCCAACAGTGCTATGCAATCAACTGTGTTTAATTTGGTTTTGTTTTATACCAGCTGAGATACCCAGAATGTGTGTTTTCTTCAAAGTGCTTAGGTCATTAGTTCTTTATGACAGTGTGTATTCCTAAGCAATGGATAAGATTTCGAGCCTCCCTCAAATTTTGAAAAAACAACAACTTGGGCCACCCCATAGAAAAAATATACTTGCACAGTACACCAGGAATAAAATGAGACTAATAAAGTTTACTGAGTATTTTCTCTTTATTCAACTTATTATTCTCCACCTTCTGACCCACACCCATGATTATCCTTGTCACTATTTTCTGACTCTGGACCCTTATTGCTCTGTTTTCTCTCTATCTGGAACAACTTACCTAGCCACCTTCATCTCTCTCCCTCCCTCTTACCATGTTGTTAAGCAGTTTCATATACTCTTCCCTCAGGTGACACCTGAAACAAAGACTAGCTCTATGTGCCTTTCCCTAGTCACTTATTTGCATATGAACATCTACTGTGAAAACATGTTTTGAGTCAGTGTGCCTTTCCCAGTCACTCATCTGCTTATAAACACCTGGTGTAGAAACACGCTTGAGTCTGTGTGCCTTTCCTAGTCATTTATTTATTGAAAAGTTTCACCAGGAAAGATACACCGAGCAACAGGATGTTCATCTCACAGTACGTGCTGGGGAGGTACAGGGATATATAGCAATTATGCATACAACATTCGTGTATGAAGGAACAACAATGAATATAACAGTAAGGGAAGGGTACTGGGATACAGAACACTATACATGCAATTTATAAGTATTTGAGGAACAACAAGGAATATAAGAGTACAGAGAATTTATACAGGATACAGAATACTATAACATACAATCTTAGAATGTGTAATAGGAGAGGAAAGTGTACAGTGGTCTTTACTGGGCAGGGAACTACAAGGGTTAGAGGGAAAGGAGGAATCAGTTTACATATCAATAAACATCTAATGCAGAAACCAGCCTTGACTTGGTGTGCCTTCTAGTTGCCAACTGACATATAAATACACACACCTAGACACAAGCTATGGCTCGTTGGACCTTTCCTGGTCACCCGCTTTGCATAAGTAAAGAAATGCAGCTGCCATTATTCATATTTAGTTTGCTTCATCCCATCACACAAAACATCCACAACTTAAAATGTTAATACTGTACATTCTCAAACTTGTCCAGACCTCCAGTGGAGCAGTTTGGGGCCTCCTTGGGAGGCTGACCTCATAATTTGAGAATCACTGGCTTAGGTGGTTCTTGATGGACAAAATGTCTGCCATACACACCATGTCATAAAACAAATGTGAATAACTCCAAAGAGAACATGATACACACAGAGTGTCAGTGGCAAAGTTGTTCAACACAACATTACCTTTCTAATGGTGCTATGCAGTCATTCTAATCAATTCTGGCTAACAAGTAATATTAAAACATGTGAGTGACATCTCCAGACATTACTAGGGCACACAGGAAGTCTGCAGATGACTTCTGTAGTCGTTCTGGGACACACTGCAGTACATTTTGCTGCCGCCTCAGGTGTATTCTAGGAGGCAATGAGTTAAGCTGCTGTAACTTCCTCGGGTGTGATGGGCAGATCCAGATCTGCAGCTTGTGATGGAGGGAGGCCAGGAAGTTGAGTGGGAGCAAGAAGATTCTACTGAATAGAGCGCATTTGATTTGGTAGAGGAGTAAAGTTCTGAGTAAAATTGCTTCATGATGGCACTTACGTGGTTAGGATCTGTGCTAGTTATGCTGGTCTGGTCTCTCAGTCCAGAAATATGATGTTCGGCTTGCTGTTTGCATAGCCAGTAGGCCAGAAGCTTCCCAGCTTTTTGTCACCCTCTCAATAATGATGGTGCACGGACTATTGCTAGTTCAGCCTTGTGAGCCAATAAGTCATTTATTTCTAAGCGTACTGCAAGCATTTCTTTGCTCAAGGAGAATCTGATTTCAGACAAGAGGTTTGCTTGGCCCAGGCTTCTAGGTTCTTAGCTTTGTTTCTAAAGAGGCCAGAAGTTGCTCCCATTTCTTCCGCACCTGGAGGCATACCCCATTATTGCCCCCGAAGGGTAGCTTTAAGAACATCCCACCTGACGCCTGGGGTGACCTCAAGAGAGTTCTCGCCAAGAATGAGGCCATCTCAGATGTAACCCACTGTACAAACTTGGGGTTCTTGAGGATGAGTGGGTCTAGCTTCCAGACAGTCGATTTAGGGAGGGGCCCCATAGGGTGTGTAGGTGCACTGGAGCATGATCCGAGAAGACCTTGAAAGGATCACAGAGTCCACTGTATTCTGTCAGATGTCTGCAGACACCAGCCAGAAATCCAGCCAACTATGTGACCCATGCACAGAGGAGGTAAATGAGTAATCCCTCACCCCAGATGTAAGGTTCTCCAGATATCGGTTAGGCCAATCTCAGCCATTATTTGCTGTAATGCCGCATGGCTCCTAGGGTGTTGCATAGAGGTAGAGACACTGAAGTCCATTTGGGGTGACAAGGTCAGTCAAAATCTACCCCTAGCATGATAGGTACAGGAGTAAATGCCAGGAGCTCAACTCCTGGGCTAAGGAGTAGAAAAAGAGGGTCATCCTCATTAGGGGCATAAGTGCTGCCTAGAAGAAGGGGACCTTCTGGGGTTGCCATCAGTGTTAGAACCCACCGCTCCTGCTGATCTGTCCGGATGGTGACAGGTGACCAAGTGAGTAACTTATGGAGAGGATGGCTACCCCTCTCCATTTGGAGGAGAAAGGAGGAGAATATCTGTCCCACCCAGTCCTTAGCCAGCAATCTGTGGTCCTGCTTTGTAAGTTTTGTCTCTTGCAGGAAGGCCAGTGTAGCCCTCAGCCTTTTAAATGGGATAACACCTGTTTACATTTTACAGGGTATTCAAGCCCTGTACATTCCAAGTGTAGGCATGAAGATCAGCCACATCCAATACAGGAGGAAAAGTGCAGGAATACCAAATGGATCCTTTCAAGACAAAGGCTGATGGGCAAACTGCCTCCCATCAAGAGTTTCCCAATGACACCTAGCCATTCAGCATAGACCAGCCATGAGACACCAATAGCATGCTGAAAAAGGGTGAAACCCAGTCCCTACAAGTAACAGAGAAACATAAAGGGCAAACGGCCCAACACAGTAACTAACTATACACAAAACTGGTAATATGGAGAAGCAAATCAGTAGATGGAGGGGATGGTTAGACCAGCAGGTGAGCTGCTAGGGCCATCCACCACCCTCTCATGGGATGGGTGATGGTGAAGGCAGGCAAATCATAGTGAGGTACTCATCCACGATCGCCCAGGGTGCCAACAATGTCGCCTCTTTCTCCTATGGGTGAAAACAATGGAAGAGGAAGAGAAGGCAAACTCCGATCCAAGATAGGTTGCAGTGGGGAAGAGGGGTCCTAACGGTGCTGCCCCACACAAGCCATTGCAGTTCTTAGGGGCCCACCAAAAATACTGGCCCTGGGTGATGGAGGAGTGCTGTAGAGTGGCACCTAAAAGAAAGGCCAGAGTTCTAGCATACGGGGTGGGGGTAATCACCCTGAGCTGAGAAGGATATAATGGGGACCCAACAGCAACATAACATGGTGTGGATGTGGGACAGATAGTGGGCACAGACAGAAAAAATAAAGAACTGCCAGCTCAGTGCCAGGGCCCCATACAGCAGTTCTTAGAAGTGGGACAGAGCCCACATGAGAGCATAGATGTAAAACGAACAAGCACACTTAAACAGGTATTTACACAGAGCATACTAATGTAACACCAATGGACATTGAGTCCTAGCACAGTCCATAGGCTATCAGCAGTACATTCGAGGGGCATAGCTGTTCGGTATGGCATGTATGCCATACCAAATGAGTATACAGGTCCTGAGTATTTAATGAATCTGCAAACCAAACCCAGAGCTATCGAGGAGGGAAAAAAGAGAGCTCTGAATATCGATGGAGAGCCTGCCCCAGTGAAACCCAGTTGGGTGAAAAGCAGAGAAAAGGTCCAAAACACTTAGCTGCACATTCAAGGTGGAACCTCTATGGGCTGGGAAGTCGAGCGGCTCCGAGCTGTGTCGCTGCATGCCTGAAGTCGAGAAGGGCTGGTGGGAGCTGTGGAGTGTCCCTTCAGGGAGCCTGTGGCAAATCCATGGTGACAGCTGCGGTTCACGATTTTGGTTCTGCTGCAGGTATGATGGGGTCTGGAGCTACTCAGCAGGCAGGGCAGCATCCATTAAGGTGAGCAGGGAGCAAACTTATTGGGCAGTGGAACTGTTGCAGGTCCCGTCCTGTCCAGGTATAGATTCTTGTCCTCTTCCTTCTGCCGAGAGTTTGGGTGCTGCCGCTCATGCCACTGGGGTGAGTGCTTTTTCTACTCCTGGTAGAAGGGAGGCCTCAAAATGATGGACCGGAGGCCACGAGGAGTGCGAGGGTGGTGGGCATGTCATCCATGTGGTTCAGGGTAGACGGTGCACCACTGGGGTTTAAACAGCTCTGGGTCTTGGAAGTCCTTCAGAAATTCTTTCCATAGGTAATTCAGGAGGCTTTTGGGTGTCACAAAAGAGGAGCCCCATTGATAATCACCCACATAGTTGCCGGGTATCTGAGAGAAAGGAGATACAGTAGGCATGGAAGATCTTTTGACAGGTCGAAAATACTCTGTGTCGTTCCGTTAACTCCATGAGTAATCTTGGTAAATGGAAATAGGGTTGCCCTTCCAGGTGATTGAGCCTTTGTCCCTGGCTGCTCGGCGATCATATTCTTTGGAGATAGTCCAAAACCAGGCCAGAATGGGCGTGGGTGCTCCCTTTGTTTTGGTGGTGGGGTGAGGGAGTGGTGAACCCACTCGATATGTAGAAGAGTTGCAGGTGGGAGGCCCAGGAGCTAAGGTAAAGTGTCTTGAGAAAATGAGCAGCATTCTGTTGTTCTACCCTTCAGGAAAGCCTATGAACCGCAAGTTATTGTGGCGGCTGTGATTTTCCAGGTCATCCACCTTATCTTGCAAAATGTGGATGAGACAGGCCTGTTCCCGGTGGTGGCGGTGAGTTCCTGCAGGGCAGAGTTGTGGGCCTTCACATGTCACTCTGTATGAAATAATCTGGTCTCAATGGCTTGCAGAGTTTGGGTATTGTTATTAACAAAGTCATTTGAGACATTTATAGCATCAAAATTGCTGAAAAATTTGCTCCATCCTTGCAGGATCATTGGGAGCCAAGGAGGAGAATGTCATCCTGTAGGCCTGAGACAGAGAAGAGCTGCTGGGGTCACTGTGCCATCCAAAGATGATGAAAATAAGAGCTGTGCAGCATGGCAGGTATGTCCTACTGCTTAGTCATGTGCCTCTTGCAGAGAGAAAATGTCCCAAAATGCAGGATGCTGAAGGATGCAGACCCACAGTTAGAGAGCTAGGAACTGTGCTGCCATCTTGGCTGAAGATTAAGCCACACCCCATTTTGCCTTCTTTATTTCTTTTTTCACTGTTTCTTTTGTATTTAAAATCCATTAAATATACTGAGTTTTTAGTTTTTATATATAGTTTTTTGCCTTCTCTCTTCACTTCAATAAGGTCCGTAATTCCTTTTTGAGCCAAGGGGAGTAATTTCCTTGACCCTTTGACTAATCCTAGGGGTATTTTCTCAACAAGAGCCTGTAGTGTTTCTGTCAGCCAGACTGCAGCCAGTTTGGGTGACCAAATGTTTCTTTTCTTTTAAATCTACTCTGCTAAGTCCTCAAAACTGTATCCACTGCCAGTTTTCCAATGTTTCTCCCATCTATTAATTTTGGGGACTTTATATTTGTTTTAGTTTCTTATGCAAAGCAGGAAACAATGGTCTGAGATGGAATCAGACCAAACTTCCTATTGCTGTATCTTATTTGGTCGGTTAGTTGCCAACTAGTCCAAAGTTGTATGATTCCCTGTTTTATAGTTGAAGCATGTGGGACCAGCAACAAACTGTCTCAGTCCATACTCAACTAGTTTGCTAGCATACCTGGCTTTCCCACTATCCCACCAATTCATATTCTGGTCTCCCACCAACACATGCTCTCCTATTTTCATGCCGGGAGACCATACCTTGAAAAATGCAAATCTTTATCTAAGCAGTCAGGGTGACAGGTAAAAGCAAAGTTGCATATTAAGTGTTTTTTCATTGTGTTTTCCAAACATCAGTTTTCTTAACAAATACTGAATCTGATTGTTAAAAATACCCTTTTCTACTTCCTGCACTACTAATTTGTCTATAACATAGAATAGAGCTCCTCCTCTCTTCTTATCTGACCTGTCCTGTCTAATAATCTATAATCATTTGTATACAAATGATTGTCTGATACTTGTGTTTTTAACCAAGTTTCACGTAACCCATTACATCAAACCCTTCCGTTTCTATCCAGGCTTCCAATTTGGAAGCGTGAGCCTGCTATACTCCGTATATTCAAGCATGCCAATCTCAAACCCTTAGTGCCCTGGTTCCTCCGCTAATATAGGAAGGGCCTCTATTAGATGTAAACAGAGGCCAGGATTAAGCTCTATCTCTCCAGCCATTACTGGAGTAAACATGACATTAACTTGTTAACACAATTGGCAGGAGTCCCTACCAATCTTTAGTCCTAACCACCTCGGTTTTATCACTAGTCATATCAGACATGCTTACAGATAAAAAATACGCTGATATATCAGATAACAAAAGTAAAACAGCTCCTAAGTCATAATAGTTAAAACTAGCCAGTAAAAATTTATCCTGTGTGCTGGAGGCCTCGTGTTCCTTCCCTTGCACACCAGTGCTCTTCCAGCACATGTATCCCATGTATATACCCTGTAGCTACATAAGCTCCCAATAGTAGCAAAAAGAATCATCTGACAATATTGCCTATTATACTTAAGTATAAATTGTGAGTTGCAGGCAAATTTATTTTTATAGCAGCCTCCCGCTGAGTGTTTCTGCCCCTGTGTCACCTGACCTGTAGCATCTCCCGTAGCCCCTGCTTACCGGGCTGGTGAAGATCTAGTTAGAGCAGACAGGTGAATGTCCAATTCCTGATGCACAGCAGAGCTGAATATTGGCACCAAGGGACTGCCGAATGGAGACTGCCGCAGTTCATGTCAGCTAGAACCCTTGAAGCACACCCCATGGCACAGTCCAAATGTAACTACAGGAATCAGAGAAAGATAACGGTAGGCACCAGATGTAGTTGCAAACGGTTCAGTGCTTATTCTTTCTGAACTGGTGCAGCAACAAATGCAAGGGTAGCTGGTCTGATGGTGCAGCAACAAATGCAAGGTAGCTGGTTTGATGGACACTCAGATAAAGGCCTTGTGGAAGTGGAAGCCACAGGCCTTGATGGGTGCATTTATCCACAGTTGTAACTGTTTTCTTTTGTTTTCCAGCAGGTTGCAAGGCCCAGATGAAGCAAATCAGGATCTGTGGGCATTAATTTATTCTTGGCCACAAGAAGGGCCTGCCAGACACCAGGGGAGAAAACTTTTTCTTGGATCCATGCTAGTGGCATGTGCAGTTGATGGACCATAGAGGATGGCAGTGGATAGATTTTGTGACAGGTTTTCTGGTAGAGACCTGGGCTTCTACTTATCCATTTGGGTGGCAATGACTTGGGTCTAGTCAAATCACTGGATTTGATTTGCCAAATGGAGGCGGTCTCCAATGGTGGCAGCAGTGTTGGACAGGGACAATGCCAATTTGGTCACAAATTGTGCAGTGGCAGAATGTTTGCTATGCTAATGAGCAGGGGCAAACGAGAAAGCCTGAGAGTAGTAAACATTGCCATGTGCAGCTTTACAGGGTCAATTGAGGGTGAGGTGCTGCACCATAATGACATCATAATGAAATTGATGCAACTTTATGTAAGAGATAGGATACATTTGTTGAAAGTGGGACTTGATAGGTTTTGGTGGATATACAAGATGTTTTGGAATAATGTTAGGTGAAAAGACTCAGAGAGAGTTTGGGGTTGATTTGTGCAGTGCCGAGCTGAGCTATCGTGCTGAGGAGAAGCGTGAGGAGCAGGCACTTTTCAGGGCTTTTTTTCTATCTACTAAGGTATGCCATCTATGTTGTGAAAGAGAGCTCACCAGATTTTCTTGTGCAAAGCACTGTGGCCTCCCGGTTAAGTGTTCTCTGTTTCTTCCAGGAAGAAGACTGAAGGCTGTGGTTGGACTGGGGACTGCTGAGAGCCCTCGAAGGCTCAAGCACTGACTGGCTGGCGGTAAATTACAACCAAGAAAAGAAGAAAGAGAAAAACTATGGAGATAGCGGAGGACTTTAGAAGATTCCTGCCAAAGAAGGATTTTAGAAACATAGAATTATTGCACAGAACTACTACACTTATCATGCTTATGTATTTAGATTTATTCCTGAACATATTTTAAACTGAAATATTTCCTGATGGCAAGGCAATATTGTTTTAGGATTCTGCTGTTCATGGTCTAAATATTATTCATCTTAGGATTTATATTTTAAATACTTTTGCACTAAAGCACCTAATATTTACTATATTTAAGTATTAATTTTGACAAATCCTACTAATTGGTCATTGATAAATTAGATTCAGCATAGCAGCACTAAAGACTTGTGCTTCTAAGCCAACTAAGCGAGTGTGGTGCTTGGATCATTTAATTTGGGATACCGATTTACCTAATTGAACCAACCGACCCTGTCTTATACTGAGCATCGTGGCGTTTCTGCATTCTGGATTGCCATCTTGTTGCCGTACTAAATCCATCTGTGGTTTAAAACCTAGCTGCAAGGTGCTGTTCTACTTAAATTGTTGCTGCAGTTGGGGCTAAAGGCTCTACAAAAGAAATGAAGCATTTAGTTGTCATTTTGTGGGCTGATACAGTGAGATCTATTCACCTTTTGAGCGGTAATGGACAGCTTTGGAGAACTAGTGAGTTAGTTCACAGTGCTAGTTAAATTCATACCTTATAGTCTGCTTTTGGTGTTGCATCTCACCACATTCACAGCGTGGATTTTTGTTTCATTTTGTCTTTTATTATCTTGCAGCTACCTAAAAGTAAGTATCAAGTTTAACTGCTACCCAACTGTAAGCTGAGATTACGTGTAACTGATTTGGTATCCAACAGAAGCACACCATTTAAAAGCATTAAAATAATAGGTGTTTCTGTTAGTTGAATAATCAAATTAAATTACATAAATCTGCTCTGCTTTAAATTAAGTTGCTTAAAGTTTTAGGATTTTCTTTGAAAGGATTTTTGTTAGCCTGTGATCATAAATGTATTGTTTGTTATGGCTTGGGCTGAACTGTGATTATCTAGCTGATAATTTTTCAGTGGGAAATAGCCTCGCCTTCACTTCTAGAGCCCTGCACCACACTACTGGAGTCTCCTTGAGTAGTGGCTGAAGCAAGTTTACTGCCCTTTGGATTTCTTCCATATTTGTGTTGGTGGGGTTACCATACAGACCTTTGCCAGAAGACTGCATGTTGGAGGTAAAACCTCCTGGTAACACTTCACATGTCTCCCAACTTTTGCATTTAAGGGACTAAAGGACACTGAACCAGCCTTTGCATTAATTCTAAGAATCAAAGTATTGCACTGGTCCCAGGAATTTTCATAGGATTTAGAGAACTTTTATATTCTACTTTTGGCTACTTTGCACTTAATGGTTACTGTCAAAGTTATTTATAGGCTCTGAAGATGTAATTTAGCCTGATTTTATAGATACGCTGTCTAACCTGAGTGCTACTGGGGCTATTAAGGCCAGTTATATTTGATATAATTTCTGATTTTATGTTTGCTTGCACATGTGCAAGAAACATCTTGGAGAATACGACTTGCTGGAGGTGTGTGCCTGTCCCTGCCAATGAAGTGCTCAATCTGCAGGGTGCATCCCATATGCACCAATGGAGCTGCGAGATGTGTATGGCAGCATATTGAGAGCAGTGGTGTTGGCTTCAAAGAAAGGTCCACTTCAATCACTGCGGAAACGTGTCTCCACGCTACATGCAAGCTACACCTGCGTCTCCATCTCACCACCCCCCACCGCCATTACCAAGAGACCGCTGAGCAGCATTGCCAAGATGAAGAAAGAGAAAACTCTATTTGTGTAGAGACAGCCAGTGAAGTGCACAGCATTCTTGTAATCAGCGCATGAAACATGTCTCCGGTTTACATGCATGCTGTGCTACATCCTACTTTTCTCAGCATGCCTTACCGTGACATCGGCAATGAGACTGAGCGGAGCAGACATGATTTGTTGGTGGCTGTGCCATTTATTAAGGACCCCCAAAAAATTCAGTCCCTACAGTGGTTCCAGTACAGTGGCAGAGCACACACTTAGTCATACTGCAGCCGGGCCCCTTAAACTATCAGCAGCCATGGTTGTCAGTGTGTCCCTCAGTCCCTGTGACTATTTCCACTACTGGGGAACCCACGAGAGAGAGAGAGAGGTTGCCTAATCCACCAGTGTCACTGTCCTGTAAGTGCCCCCAAGTGTGCTGCTCCCAATGCCTGGTCACATCTTTTTATTTTATTTTTTTATTGTTCCACCTGACCTCCATCTCTGCAACAACCCCCAAAAAAAACATAACAGTGATAGGGTGGTGTCCAATCCCCAGTGTAGTGATCAACAAGAAAAAAGTCCTTATTTTATTCTAAACCATGTGGAAAGAAACTGTGCTAGTAAATTGTAAGTATCGCAAGCTGATTCCATCACTTTCCTATGTAGCCACGAGAGCCAGGGAACTTTTATGGAGGAGGGTGGCTGTTGATCAGCTCAGCAGTGCATCACAAATTGTCTATTACAGCCAGACACAGACAGGAATCTCTGCCAAATATGCCTCCTTGAAGTTTATAGCAGGGGCTCATGCAGTCAGAAATCCTGGAGGCACAAAATCTCAACCTCTCTGGGGGTCTGGGGCATGCCCCCCAGGAAAATTTTGAAAACTGAAGTCAAATGGTGCATTTGGTGACTTTTAGCAGTCCAGATAGCTGTTCCCCAACAAGTTAAGTGCCATAATACTGAAATAGGTTAGAGAAATGATCAATTGTTTTTGTCCTTTGTTCATTCTACTTACAGTGTTACCTTTTGTATTAATTTTTTAAGAATAGTTAGATTGGTTCAATGTGAAAGAATGAATGAACACCACTGCAAATATTGATTTTAATACATTTCTTTATTCTCTTCTCACAGAATAAGATGGGGCAACAGTTTGGTGCTCAAATCCACTTCATCAGGCCCATGCTGTGTTGTTTATCTAAAATCACAAAGGATATACAAAAGAAAAGTTTTTATGTGATTTTAGATAAACAAAACAGCATGGGCCTGATGAAGTGGATTTGATCATGAAACTGTTTCCCCATTTTATTCTGTGAGAAGAGAATAAAGAAATATATTAAAAATCAGTATTTACAGAGGTATTCATCCATTCTTTTCACATTGAATGAATTTTGGTGCTGATGGTTGACCAATAATAACCTAATTTACAAAATGGCATCCTGGAATCCATTTGTTTTCTAATTAGTCAGATTGGGTCCAAGTCGATTGACTCGCCTTGCTGCTGGTGCCTCGTCCTCACCTCCTCCAACAGCTGACACCGACAGTCTCAGAGTGACTGTATAATAAAAACTAATTTTTACAAATTGGATTTGTCTGACAACTGACCACCAATCGCATCAGTCCTCACCTTTCTTGTCACTCAGACAAGAAAGACAGTAGACTGTGACAGTAGTCATTACTGAGTCCTGTCTGCCGTGGCGTGCCCAGCCCTGCCTGCACATTCCTGCATATGCAGAGTCAGAGTCTGCAGCTTAAACTGGCTCTAAAGTCTTTATGTGTATTTTTTTTTTATATATATTTTGACGACTGTGGTAGACTCCAACCAACTCATCAACCAATGGGCCTGGCAAGCAACAGGCTTGAATTTGAAAACAGCAGCTGAGCAAACCTTTGCTTCCTTGAGTTCCTTCCCTGTGGTACTGACCAATATTCCTCTAACAGCTACCACTGGGTGGGTGGAAGATCTCTGTGTGCGGGCAGCACAATTCTCAAACCAAATATTTATGTGCAAAAGTATGGTCATATGTATAAATCCTTCCCTTTGATCCCTCTTCACAGGTTTCAGCTCCCCCACCCCATTTAAGCCCAGAGATATCCCACTCCCCGGCATGCAGGAAAAAATGAGGTTCATTTTGCTGCACATCCCTAAGTTACAGCAAAGATCCCCACCTTGTTTCAGAATAGAAAAGCCCTTTCAGGTCAGATATCCCTTTTCCATTTCAACACAACACATAACCAGTGAGGTTTGTTTCATGGCACAGTTCTCAGAGCACAGACAACCCCCCAGCACAGAAGCAGCATATATGTTTGTTTCTTACAGCACAGCACCCCCATCCCTACACCCACCCAGCTGTCATTGCACATTCCATCCATATCACAGGACAACCACTTGCTGTCAGCAGCTTTTTGATCCTAGTAGCACATCTCACCGTTAACAAACCTCCTAAGCCCCATCAAACTGCAGCCAAATCAGTGCCATATATGTTTATTATACTGAAAAGGTTTGGCAATTCCCAACAAAAATAACAGAACATGTGTAATTTGCTAGAACTGAGCGACTGTGGCTAAAGCTTGAAGAGGTAAAGCAACTTATTTTGCTTAAGTTTAACAGCAACAAAAGATTTATGCAGTTTTTAATTGAAAGGCATTTTTGTACCCATTGTAAGACCTAAGCAAAGGTATTTGGTTTTAACATTAACATCAACAAAAGACCGTGCTTGGGGTGTTACTAACTTCCAATCTGACTTCCTGTAGTCAAGTTCACATAGCCACAGGTACTAAGGTATTAGGTAAGTACAATTGATGGGCTCTTCTCAATGCAAAATTATTAATTCACCGTACACATACCCTACAGTCACATCACGTTGACTCCAGTTACAATTTTCATTTTATAAATGACCAAAAATAATAGCCATAGAATCTTATTTCATTAACAATCTCTACTATTCCTTATTCCTTTTCCTATCAGAAATACAGAACAGCAATTAAACTTCATCTGAAGATGCTAGGGATAATTTATTATACTAAAAAGGTTTCACTTACAAACAGCCATCTCAAAAGAAAAGTCTTGCTGAGATCATCAGCCCTTACAGCACAGATCAGCCCCATTTTAGCATATAATCACCTCCATAATGCAGCCCTCTTGTATACTGTGTGACCCTGAGCAAGTCACTTAACTTCCTGTGCTCCCAGCTCACACCTGGAAACAAGCTTTCAGCTTAGTGTCTCTCTTCTGGTTAAACAATTGGGAAAAAAAATAAAAAAAATAATCAACTTCATTGTCATGGCAACTTACTTTGAGTGTCCCTGTGCTCACAATGAAGGCTGAAGCAGAGAAACTCTGCAACCCTCGGAAGTTATTTGGATATTATACTTGCCATCCCAAAATCAGCATCTACTTAACTCTCCTTCAAGTGTTACACTACCTGTATTGAAAATTGCAAAAATAGCACCACACAGAGCGGGACAAGCAAACTCATAAACTGAAATTTCAGGCTCTTAAACTGATGCACCCTCTTAATGCCATAGCACTCATCATACCAGAAGCCATGCCCTAATATTATTTGCCCTACAGCCAGAGAATGATAAGCCACTGGACTTGCTTGCACTTGATCTGCTACACTGGTTCACGCCTGCTGGCACCCTCCCTTGTCTGCAGCATGGGTTGCCAATAACAATAAGTGGAGATTCACAAACGTTGAATAAATATGTGCTGCCACCATCGGCACAAGGATTGTCTTCCTATCTGTAGAATGGGTCACTCTGACGTGATTCTGTGATGTGGGTATGGTTATGGTGCTTTATTACTTAACATCTGACTACACCCCCAGGACATTTACTTAAAAATAGTACAGCAAAAACTCTTCCAAAAGATTGTGTGGCACCTGAACCAGGCTCAGACCATGCTGGAAGTTACTAATATAATTGTTCTTTACTTCTGTTTTGCAACTGTATGCAATAATGTAACTTTGGTATCTTTGCCTCTTATAAATTATATATTTTCTCTTTAGAAAGGACTGAAATGAATGGGATTTTGGCCTAACAGGTGAGAAAGCAGTAACAATGAATAATCATGAGGAAAGGCAGAGCTGGCATAAATATAAGACTGATGCAGAAATTCCTTTACTCTTCACCCTCTCCCGTTACAATGTAATGAAAACAGCCACGGCAGTGCCAGGGAAGTGCCTTGCTGATTACATGGCACTGTGAGATGGGACAAGACCATGGTTTTATGAATACTAAAATTGTCAAAATGTTGTATGCACAGAGATTGTGCCTGTAATTCCAAGCAGAATTATAATAGCAGGCATGTCCTCAAAGGACAGCATATTTAGAAGAAACACCAGCAGTCATTATTTCCCACATATACTAGTCTGCCCAGTGAGACTGTGTCACCTGCAGTGTACAGGGCTTCAAGAAGGAATTCCTGAATGAGAATGCAATTCAGGGTTACAGAGCCAAGGGCTGGGTTAAAAAGCTAACATTCTGTGCCTAGTCTCACAGCAGAAAGTGGTCTGTACCATCTGGACACACACAGAATAATGTCAACTTAACACGTGTAATTATTTTTTTATTCTTATATGCAAGCTACCACAGGCTTATTATTGCTGTGCTTATCCCATCATATTTATTTAGTGGGCTGGGGCTGTAGAACGATGATGATAATAATCTTACCTATCAGCTTCCTCGCTATTGACATGCTGCTCTGCTTCTCATGGCTTAATAATGAATTTTGGTGTTAGGAGAGTCAAAAGGTCATAACATTTTAGCTTAGCATGATATACTGTAACTGAGCAAAATTCCACATATAGCACAAGCGTAACCCATAAAAAACAAAAATTTTAAGTCCTTCGAGATTGAATGACTGACTGACCCACAGGTGGGCACACAGAGCAGGCAATCAAGACACAACAGGAAGACACACCTAGTCCAGAGTAAGCAACTGTCTGGTTCTGCAGTCTGTATGGAGTATTCTGCTTCAAGCAACCTTCCTTTCCTGGAGTCCTGAGTAGAGGAGAGCACCAAATTTATTTTTAAACTTGCCTCTTGTGTTCGACTTACAGGCAGAAATTGATTCATTTACCTAGTCTCTCTGGGAGCAGGGACACCACTGGGGCCAGCACTCCTAGCAGAAGGGGAAACAAGCCTGTCACTGCAGCCACCACCTGTCTACCATATCCTGCCTGCAACATTGCCAAAACCCAGCCTCTGGACTTACTGTTCATAATTCTGATCTGGAGACCGCTTGCTCTCCATGACTCTCTGTCAGTGTATTTACTTCCTCTGACATCCAGTCAGTCACTGAACCGACGACTGTCTGCTGTCCCACCAATACTCAAAATATGTATATTTTGAATTGCATGCAGTTCCTTTGCCCCCCACTACACAAAATGCCTCTTGCCATGAACACAGTGCACTTTCTTGGCAGCAAAAGGAAGTCATGAGTGGCTTCCTTGTGGCAGGGGTGCATGTTCACTGACTGCTAGCTGGTGTATTTGAGGGAAGGATGGTGTGATCCTTAACCACTTGCTTCCTGTCCTCATGACTGCCTCTAGCAAAGAATGCACCTAAAGACTCTGTGACTATGTACACACACGATCTGCTCATCAGTTCTTTTGTGCGCTAACACTGCAGATGTGTGCGGGCCAGCTGCTACTGGATGTTACGCACCTTACAGGAACAGTACTACTACTGACCTTTTTAAACTAGGAAGCAGCCAGGAACTTCATTCTGGTCTCAGAGGATGGGAACACACCTGACCGGTCACCCGACCAAAAGCGCTCTCTTAGTGCTGACTGTTTGATAACTCGTCTGCGTCTCACTCAAGCAGAATTCAATGACCTGACCGTCAGAGCTGAGAATAGCACTCAACTGAAGGACGGACATCAGATGACAACAAAATGAGAACAACCAATTTGCAGCAAGCTATTTCTTCACGCCTCCACTGTACAGACAGTTGATTGGTGATAACTGCCAGCCAGCAACAGCCAATCAACTATCTGTTGTGACTGTCTCTCTGGCTCTCTCTTTACAGATGCTCAACCCTGAATCCAGTTGCCAGCCCAGTGGAAGCAAACACTTTTTTAAACTGCTTTTCTCAGTCAGTCTTCGATTGGGAACCGCCACCCACCAAAAGACATTGAAAAACAACTTCTTGTTTTTTTGGCCGTGGACCATTAAAAATGTAATACTAAAAATATTCTTTTAAATAGCATTCACAACAATATTGGGGGCACATGCCCCTCAGGCCCTATGGGCATGATGCCACTGGTTTATAGACCCTGGTTATCTGATGATTCACCTGTTCCTACCCCCATAACAAGATGCCCTGGTGGTCCAGCAAATACCCAACCTGCTCCCCCGCCACCCCAAACATTTATGAAACAAAATGCTATTTTGCAAGTAGACTGTCTTTGTAAAATACTTACAGGTATGGAGCGTGCACCAGCACTGAAGAATATGACAACCTGAACTGGGATTTTCTCACTCTTAATTGTTCTGCTCAGTCAAAGTAAAACAAAACTATTTAAATTTATTATTTTCATTTTCCCTTGTCCTATGCTAATGGAATTGAGTTCTTCTATCCAAATCAGCTTAGTTTTCATGCAGTCATAGATATTTAAAAAATTAGTTCAGTTAACTCTGATGGCGCTGGGTTCAGTAGCGAGCCGCCCCAGCAAGGGTGTCAAATTAATAACTGCAGCTCTCTGACAGAAATAAAATACCACCAGTTCAGGAGGTACTGTACAGTAGAAAAGTCCTTGAAAGGAATTATTTCATCAAATTAATTCTCCACATCACCAGGAGACTGTTGAGGCACGCTGAATGGAAGGCACAGGGCACACACTCTCCAGAGGGACCATGCTTCTGAACTAACAGGTGTCGTGCATGGGGAACTAGTCACTTCTAAGTAGAACAGAAACTGTCTGTTTCTTATGCAGCAGTCATTGATACGCTTTCTTTATGCATAAGCATATATAATAATAATAATAATGTGATTTAAATGAATACAATTAATAAAATCTGATTTTCGAATACAGAGCACTTGCGGTGTTTTCCTGGTATGGAAAAATCTTTGTAAAGAGCAATCCATGTTTACTAAAGAACAGACTAACACAGTATTCTGACTTGTTCCAAAATACAGTCAGACTGCTTTCACGTTCCAGGTAGTCATTTAAAATTTCAGTTAGATCTACTTCAGAATGGTTACTGAGAGTGGGAACACCAAGTGGAGCACTGCAGATGAAGCAGAGGAAAATAGCACATTTTGAGTGGTAAGTCCACCAAATTAATAGTTTTTTAAAGTACAGATAAATTAATCTGTGCAGCCACTTTATAATTGAATGTTATTCAGCAGCAATGTGCAGCAGCCACAAGTCGGCAGTGAGCCTGCAGCCAGAGCATAGCCAACCTCAAGGTCCTTGTGAATACTAACAGTCAGGGCAGGCACATAGGTAACAGCAACAGTGTCTTCATTTTCCTTTTATTGATAATGTTGTAAAATGTAGTGTTCATTGAAGCCAATCACGAAAACTACATTTTACATCTTTATCACAGTTGCTGCAGTCACTGTTTGGAACATAAAACAGATGGCTAATTTACTGTCATTGTCAAAGTTGCACTCTTCAGGCTGACTTCTTGTGGGAGACTTACTAACAGAAATACAGAGTGTTTGTTCAGCAAAGACATGGACTGCTTAAAATGGTAAACCCTGACTGTTTTTTCTCACAAAGAAAAATGCTCTTCTACTTAAAAAAAAAAAAAAGAACTGGTGTCACGTCATGATGAATGCTATCTTTATTAATACCGCTGCAGTTGAACTATCTCTGGCTCTTCCAAAGCATTTAATTTCACTAGTAAGATTTGATTTGTGGGGCTTTGTGTGAATGCTGATTAACAGTGACACTATCCAGGTCAACTGCTTCATCGGAGCTGAGATCATCATTCTCGGATGAAGTAGCTCAGCTGTTCATGCTGTCAGTGGACAGAAACAGCTGCACAAGATCCTCTGTCACTCCAAATTTTAGAGATTTACCTGTGGACAGGTAGGACTGGTTTCTAAATATTAGGGAACTGTTAACTTTTTCCTCGCTGACATTTTAACTGTATTGCTGCACCGTTCAGATCGCAGATATGAGCACACCTTAGGAAGTTGGGCTATGCCTCTGCCAAAGGGTTCCCATGATTTAAAAGCAGTCCATTTGAGAAGCGGTCATCTGAAACAGATGGCAAACTAGAGTTCATGCAGGTTTTACAGCCAGCAGACCTTAACTGAAGAAAGATTTTGTTTTCTTTTTCTAAGTACTTAGCTCGCATGTTTGATAAAGTGATAAATTAACAACTGATCACACATCTGATTCCTTAAACTTTTAAATGGCTGCCTATTCAAGAATGAGTAGTGCTGTCACAGAGTGTAGCCTGAAAAGAAAAGAACCCTTCAGAAAGAGGCACACTTGAATAAGGGAAGAAGCTGAGAAAAAACAAAGAACACAGTAATTGATAAGAAAGATGCACTTGCAAAAAGGTGCATGCATGTGCAGAGCAAAGATTTTATTTACAAAATCCCACACCATACAGTATGTGCCAATATAAGGCAAACCATTTACCACTGCTGATTCCAAATGTCTAATAAATTAAATGCATCCATGCATTACCAATGTGATAGCGCAGTTAAGCGTATCCAAATAATACAGGCTCATGGATATGTCTATATGACTCCAAATGCCAGATATGTTCAAACAGCTGAAGCCCTATCTGGAAGTCAACAGCCCAGTGTGTTAATCTTAGGAGGAGATTCATCGGGACCTGTTCTCTGAAAGAACATTTTGTGGGTGGAATGCACACTTTTATTGTTCCACAACAGAATTGCAGTGTAGCCTTTGATGATTCGGAGGTTTGATTGCTGTCGCTTTGCTGGGATTAGTTATGAATTATTTTGCAATATATTGTTTTGCTTTCTTTCTCATTTCCTTTGTGTTCTCATTGCATGTTGTCTGCTTATTTATGTTTGTCTTTCTGTAATTCACTTTTTTTGTTTATTGTTATTCTGACACCTAATCACTTGTTGTCCAGTGGGCACGTGATTTAGTTTGTGGGTGGGCGACTACTAATCCTTACACAGTTAGTATGATAAATTAACAGCCTATTTCACATAGAAAGTTATGGATAGTAAGGTGAAAGAAAGGAGATGTGAAAGGTACAGTGACTGAAACTGTTTTCATATGCAGTGGGACCTGTATAAAATCATATTTATTAAGATCTTGTTAGACAGGATGATATTTTTAAACTCTCAAATTTGTTTATATTACTGATATGAATACAGTTATCAGCCTAATAAAATCACTACTGATTTGTAAAGAAAGTGTTTTCAAATCAGTTTAATGTCAGGAATTGATCATGTTAGGAAGGTTTGATGGTTCTGTAGCTGCAATGGGATCCAAGAGATTCTGTTTTGGACTCTCAATACATCTGTCTATACAAGGTGTGCAGAACGGGACAACGTAGTTAGAATTTGGGAGGCTGAGTCTGGATCCCACATTTTCAGAATTTGACAGGCTGAGTCTGGATCCAACATGTTCAGAATTTGGCAGCCTGAGTCTGGATCCAACATGTTCAGAATCTGGTAGACTGAGTCTGGATCTCATTTCCAGAGCCTGAATGATTAAAACCTGATATAAACCTTACCTCCATGAACTTGTGAACATGCTCAAAAGTTACCTCTTGGTTATGTGCTGCCACAGGTGCCATATATGTAATGTCCTTGCTGTTATTGTACTAGTCCGGTCTAGACTGAACAGTTTGGTAGTTAATGTAATTTTGGCTCTTGCTCAAACTGCTGTAATACACACCAATACTCATGAGTGTAGAAAGACATACTAGAGACAGGGACTATAATTTCTATTTGAGAATAATGGGGCCGGACACCTCATGTATTGCTCCATATACTAACCTTCCAGCTGATCCTTTTTGTTTTCCTTGTGAGCCCAAACTAGGAGAATAAATAGCTGAGCCGACCTCTTACTCATGAGTGTGTGTTTTTCATTGAATCAGTCATGCCGTGATGAGCTGTGATCATCATTGCTCATCATAAAAGTTTCCTATCTTTTAATGTTTGTATTGTAGGATATAAAGGAGTGCAACTAAGTCCTTAATTTTTGTCTCTGGTTTTTAAAATGCCACACATTTTATTGTAATATTTTGATAGCTTTATCACTCAATTTTCTTTAGAAAATACCCTGAAATTAACAAAGAAACATGAAATAACAGTACAACATCCCTCCAAGGTAAACTTTACCAAGTGAAATACTTTTGTAATTGTTATTACTTTGTTAATTGGGAAAGTTGACTAGTCTAGGACTCAGTCCTATTTTGAGTGGTGTCCAATGGTAGGAGGAAACAATGAAACATCTATAGTTTAATACAGTGTATTTATCCCATAGGATGTTTGACCTCTAGGGACAATGAACAACATGCTGGAATTAAAATACAAAGAAAGTGAGTAACTGATGAAACAACAGATGATAATATTTTTGGGCTTCCTAAAACATACTCTTGTGCAGTAAGATGTACCAGTTATAATGATATTGGAACTTAAATGAAGGTATATTGAATTTACTATAAAGAATATACTGATGTATACAAGTTGGTGCCAACAAAGTTCGTTCTGCCATCCTATTTGAATTCTAAGTTACTTTTATATTTAACTTCATATTCAGGATCTTGTGATTCACTTGCTTGTTGTGTACTGAATGTGTACTGTATATTTTGATTATTTTCCCAGTGTTAATAACCTATCTTTTAGTTTTGCTATTACATATCTTATTTGAAAATATTGAAATAGTTGTGAGCTTTCCAGGTTAAATCTATTCTAAAGTTGAAAAAGATAGTAGGATAAGTTCTCAACTAGCTGACTGATTTTAATGATCCGTTTATTAATCCAGAGGCCAGACTTTCAGAACATTATGCAGAGATTGCAATGAGCACTGCACCACAACAGTAAGGTTCTGGTGGTGTGCCGCAGCTGCACCTATTTTATAATCTCAGACAAGTCATTTAACTGCCTGTCGACTCCGCCATGGAAATAGTAAAAGCAGGATCCACTGTGAACAATGTGTTGCATCTCGGCTGGCTATACTGTGTAAATAAATTTACAATTTAGTATTCAAACACAGTCTCCAGATTCACAACCCTATATTCTAGGCTACCCAACCTTATTGTTTTACTGATGAATGCATTATTTAGTACTGGGATCCTACTTGTGTTGAGGAAATCAAACAAGAACAACATGTAACTAAACAAGTCATTGCATGCTGTATAAGATGTGAGATAGAACAGATTGACTGGAGATTGGTAATGCATTTTAAGACATGCTAGCCTTAAACAGTTTGGCTCATAGATAATGTTGGGGGGTCCAAGTTGGTGAGAATCCAGTGTCCTTTCTTTTCAGCTACAGCAAGCACCTGTCCATGCACTTGCGTTGGTATTCTGTGACATCATTAGTCCTGCAAATCCCATATCAAATTAAAGTGTCAGTAAAGCCAGTTAAAACAAATGGAATAGCCTACAGCAAAAGGTTTGACTCTGGCCTTGCAGTCACTGTTCTTGCAAGCAAATTAGCCCTCCCTCACCACCACTCTTCTGACCCTGAACTCTGAGTTGCATATACTTACATAGGAGGGCAGCCATGCATTTGGGATGATCAAGGTGGGTTAGACCGTTCTAAACACATTTAATTTCAACATTTCACACATACAGTATACCAGCATATTTCTGAGTGGGATAGAGTTTAGTTATTTGGATCCATGGGCTCTACATGTTTTTGGTGTAATATTAGCTACTGCTAAGCAATTTAAATCCAAACTGTGAGAGAAAGAACTTATGTGACCTACCGGGAGTTGAATCCCAGCCTGGCAGCCTCCTATTCCCAGTTGGTGGATATGCAATACCAGGAAAAGGAAGTATGTCTTGGAACCCCAAACCAACCAAGTGAGCATGTAACTCAGTGGTTAGAGCAAGGAATGATGTTCTGTGGACCTGGGTTCAATTCCATGCAATCACATTACTTCTTTCTCACTAAAATTTGTGATTTAAATTGTTTAGTGGTGGATGGCTAATATTGCACCCCACAAATGTTTATTTTAGCCCCAATTTTCAGTGATGTTTTTCTCAACATGGCTCTGAGGATATAACAATTGGCTGTCAGTCCTCCTGTCATATTCATTTTATGGGGGTCATCCGTTAACACCGCCTCTACTGCCATTGGGAGCCCTCCAATGAGTGTGTGTGTGTGTGCATGTGTAATAACCTTTGTTGTATCCTTAATAACTTATTCACTGCAGGTAACCTGTTATCAGCCACTCTGTCAACAATACTGCTTCATACAGTATACTGTATTTTGGGGTACAGAACAGTACAGTATGTCACAATAGCAGCACAGGTTGCTGTAACATATCTCAGCAGCTCTGTTGAAATGTTGCCTCCTCTACATCCTTCTGATTTGCATAATGAAATGATTTGTTACTGATTAGTTAATACAAGGGAGGTGACTGGCTTCTCAGTTACATATGAGATTATTTTCTCTCATGATGTCAGAGTTAACTAATTTTAAGCTGGTCTACCCAGATCCCCAGTCTGAAGAAGTGAAAAAAAACAACAACCCATAAACAAGCTGTGCAGGTGTGCAGTCCCTGTCTGTGGATTGTAACCTTGTCCTCCACAGAACTGATTTGCTGCAATGTGAGCTTTTAGAATGGCTTCAAGTTTTCAAAAAGATGAACTTCTGTTATGTTGGAAAAGCTGTTTAGTAACATCCAAGGAAATCTCTTCTGAACAAATCAAAAGTTTTATTGTGGAGGTTGGTTGCAAAATGTGTGTTCAAGAAATCCAAATCCAAGCTGACTACAGTGACAGTGGTTCTACCACACAATGGCTTCTTGCCTCAGAGAAGTGTGAAACACCACTATACAACAAGCACCTTGTTTGATACAAGAGAAGATACCTTTACTAGACTTAACAATAGTTGGACATACAACACTGACCAGCACCAGCCAAGCTTCCTGCACCAAGTTGTCAAAAGTAATAAGAAAGTAATAGAAAAATAATATGCATTACAGCTACAGTTACTACTTTTATAAAAAGTAATCAGTAACCATAACTGATTACATTTATTTGAGAGTGACTAGTTACTGTAACTGATTACTTTTTTAAAGTAACTTACCCAACACTGCACAAGACTCTCTTATTCAGCAAAGTGTCTCCTGTATACCTGTGCTAGAAATGGGCATGTTTGGACAATCTATTTATTTTCACTTTTACATTTAAGAGGATACATTTCCTGGACTTATGAGATATCAGTATGTCCCACAGAGCCATGTATTGCAGAATAAGTGTGGTTTGTTTGCATCTGGTGAGTGAGGAACAGCTCAGCCTCGATTCACCACTTCTCACTCAACAAAAGTGCATGACACCTCTCATACTGCAATGAGTGTCTCAGTGAGACATATTAAAAAACAACAAAACAATCATTGCTGACAGCATTAGAGCTCAGTTACACCGTCCCCCAACGCACCCAAAATGTGTATTTCTGAGCGTTCCATTTTGTTACAGAAGGCGTTTTATATGAAAACATTATCTTTGTCCTTTAGACTTCATCTATCCTGACTGCTTTTCCTGCCTTAAATCCCAATATTCTGCTTCTAACACACAATCAGTCATCGCGCCATGGTAATGGATTATGATGTCACTCACTGCAGAAGATTATAAGGCAGGAAAGCAACAGGACAGATGCAGTCTTAAGGGCAAAAACACATTTTCTTCAGTCTTTAGTTATAAAGAATGGATTCTCTTGTATACTAAAATTCAAGTTTTTTGGTAATGTTATGAAATTTGATTCCTGCTGACGCCATCTGTTAGTGTTTTGCTGAAAACTGGAAAATTACTTTAAAAGTGAGCAAGTGGTACACTATTTATATAGAATGGAATTCATAGTGCACATCAAGGGAGTCAATTATTTGTTTCTGATCTTATCCAACACAGAGAAAAGCAACAGGAAATGTTTTAAGGTCTGTCATCCCTGCGGACTACAACAACATCTTGTCCTTCCACTTTTCAGAGTGGAATATTGTGGCCTAATTCAATCTTTAGAGGACATAACTGCATCTCTCTGTGTTTTTTATGCAAAATGAAATATTGTTCCCTCTCTACCCCTATTCTAACATAAGGGCACAGGCACAAAAATGTGTAGCTCTGCAAAAGAGTAATGTAATTTTCAGCCCAAATGTCAAGAATTCTTTTGAAGCTTTTGATGTATCCCAGTTTAAATTGGTTTGTAGATCCATCTTCCTGTAATTCTGTAAATGTTCACTTTGGGGACCATTTGAAAAAGGAGATGTAAGGGTGGGAGTGTGTGTGGCAGTGATGGATTGTGATGGTTGGATCACACAGGGCATGGTTTTTAGTGACCTCAAAGATTGCAACTATTAGTGCAATACCAGAAAGCTAATAAGCTGTGTCATAGGAAGGTATGCAGTACATCCCTACTATGTTACAGTACTGTACTAATTCAATAGGCAACATCAATACTTTTCTGCCATTCTTATGATGCCTATTTCTACCTCCTACACTACCAATGCCAATACAAGCACATAAACATTCGGCATGGACAAATGCTTTTTACTACTATGAAATCTCTCTCTCTCTCTCTCTCTCTCTCTCTCTCTTCTCTCTTCTCTTCCCTTCCTCCTCCCCCATCATGTTGCAAGGGGCAGAAGAAGAGAGCAGTTCAATACATTCCTTTCTGAATGGACCTGAAGCTTACAGAAGAGATTATCTTAGTATTCCCTTCCCTATTAAGTCAGTGATGCACACTTCACAAATGAATAGCAGTTGAGATTTCACACTTTCACACTATGGTAGCAAATGTTTTTTTTTCCCCCCAGTGTGTTTTTTACAATGACATGACAGATGGCTGCAAATAACAGCTTTGATACATCACAGTTACCTGACTCAATTACAGTAAATGACTAGACCACCATAGCAGTCTAGCTTCTCCACTACTTGCAAACTTCTCGCCCAGTGCTGCACATTAGGGTACATGATAAATAATGACCTAGAACCAAACTGGGTTTCATTTTTATAAATGTATTTATTTATTTTAAATCTAGGATTACAATTACCTTTGAGCCAAGGCTCTTTTACAAGGTTCCACGTCAGGAGAAGTACATCGGTGTTAACACAGTGTCAGTGGCTCAGTAGGTAGCACACTGCGCCTCTGAGGCCGGGAGATCAGAGGGCAGTGGGTTCAGTTCCCATCTGGCACTTGGGTTAATATCCAGTACTGACACTGTAGTGCAGCATGAGAGGGTGCTGCACTTCGCAAGAATTCTGCGTCTTTTCGGATGAGATGTTAAACTGAGGTCCCATCTGCTTGGATTGGTGGTAGTTCAGGTGGATGTTAAAGATCGCATGGCACTTATCGAAAGAGTATAGGAAATTTCCCGGTGTCCTGGCCAAATTTCCCTCATTCACTAAAATACCACCAACAGCTTAATCTGGTTCAAGGTCAGTTGGCATTCATCTGTATCCCCCTCCGGTCAGTGCCTGAAAATAGGCAGGATTTGTCTAGTGCACTTACCGGTCAACAAAAATTAATAAATAAACAAGGGCATGCAACATTAAAGAGCATACAACCATATTCATCAGTTCAGATATGGCATCACGGTAAATAGGATACATGAATAACACATACAAAGAATCATTTCAGAAACCTAGAAGAAATCAGGGAGGAAGGGTGAGAGAGGATAGGGGTGGCAGCAAAAAGACTAAAAGAAAAAAATAGAGGTGATACTGAAGGATTATGGCCACTTGCACTTTAAAATCAAAGTTGATTACGGTAGGAGGCATCCACAGCGATGCCACTCAGTGACGATCAGAGGCAGGCATGCAAAGGTACATAACTTACCAGCAATGCTTTTTGGGAAGTGTGTATATAATAAATAAGTAATAAATAAATATTTTCGGCAAATAAATGGCATCTAGAAATAAATAAATGAAACATAACCAGTTCACTGAATGGCGTGTGCTTCATTAATATTTCACTTGTGCAATTTCAGTATTGTTCGACAGTTTCTGCTTGCACCGGAAGTGCCCCACAGCAGAAGTAAATGGTGCTTTAATAAGCACCTGACTGGCATGTGCTACATTCATATTTCACTTTGTGCTAATTCAGTATTGTTGTACAATTTCTGCTCACACCCAGGGGTGTGGGGAAGTGGAACACCCCACAGAAGAAATAAATGGTGCTAAGTAAGTCACTGAAAGGATAGACATTTTGGTGTATATTATATAGTGTGCACAAAACCAGTACATCGCAAGAGAACAGGAGGGAGTGGGGAGATCACACAGAACACTGCCCTATGACGTGTTTGATGTCTCCAGTACAATACCTGCCTCAAGTACTCTGGCCTCGCCCATCACAGTTGGTGGAACATGTAGAGCAATTCCCAACTAAAGCTGGCTTATGCATTTGATGTTGTGCTTAAAGGTGAAAGAGGATGATTACAGTACTCAATTCGGTGCTCCCTTCAAATCATGTGCAAATATGCCCCATCTCCCCATCTGCTGCATTACAATGTAGGTGCATTTAGATCTGTGTTCTTCTTTCTTTTGAGAGTGGCAATCCAGTTATAAATTGCAGTCTCTTTACATAGTGAATAATGGCAGGCCAAGTTAGAAAACACTATAAGTATGGACCTTTGCAAGGTGGGGAACAACATACTCTTCTGAGACACCGACAGAACTTTATGCCAAGGAGGACATCACTTCATACACTGTTGGAAACATATGCATCTCAGTCTACTGCTTTGGCATTTCTGCAAGAAAAGGAGTGCTCCCTACAGAGAAAATGCCACAAATGCAGCACCAAAATGGCAGTGGTTCATGATTCATCTGTGGGTCAGAATGCCATGAATTGGAGGTGCAGGAAGGCATGCTGTAGACAAAAAAAGTATCTTAGCTGACACCTATTTGTCTAAGACCAAAATTCCAATGAGGAAAGTTGTGATGCTTATTTTCACTGGGCGCAGAAGAGCTCGATTACCGTCACCACAGAACTGGTAGCACTAGCGAAAAAACAGTCATTGATTGGTTTCAGTTCCTCAGGGATCTTTGCAGTTGGAAGTTTGTGCAAGACCCCTTCAGCTGGGTGGAGAAGGCAAGATTGTACAAATTGATGAATCTGTCATGGTATGTGCCAAGTAAATGAAGACAGGGCAGAAACCAGAGCAAGGGTGACACATGGGTGTATGGAATATCGATGTGGACACCTCACTGGGGTACCTTACCTTTGTCCAGTGCAGGGATGCTGCCACACTGCTCCCAGTCATTATCAGGCATATGAAATACCTCAGACCAGTGGACAGTGTACAACAGGATCGATGAGAGCCCACAAATGAACTATATTCACAAAACTGTTAATCATTCCGAGATTTTGTGGACCCCAGAACTGAAGCGCACATGCAGGCAGTTGAGGCCTACTGGTCTAGGGCCAAAAACAATTTAAAAGATGAATGGGACACAAATGCCAATGGTGGCCTCTTACTGGACACGTTCATGTGGTTCGAGCATTATGGCAGAACCGTCATGTCGGCATTCACTAATATCTTCCAGCACACTGTGGAGTATCAGGAGGCAAACGAGCTGAGGCAGAGGACAATGCCGAGAATGTGTCCCCACCGCTGTAAAATACCATTCATCTGTAGTTAGATTCTGTGACTTTGCCAAGACAAGAATTGCACTGCTGATGGTCATTTTATATTGGCTTGCGTGCTTGCAGCATAGGCAACATCTTCTTGATAGTGCAGATTTGGGCTTGGACCACTGTTGGGCGAATGCAGGGCACGCATCAGTAGGTACATCCCTCATTCCCCAATCAGCCTGCATGCGGAGCCACACCATGCATGCTAATGTAGTGAAGCACATCTAAGGAAAGGTCCGCTGCAATGCGAGCAAAGCTGCGTCAGATGCAGCGGACCCTTCTGCGATGCTCGCCACATTAACATGTGGCCAACCAATGACCAACCCGGGGTGCCCAATCCCCAGCCAGCTTACTGTGGCACACATTTGCCGATGTGAACCCCACTCCCCACCATCGGCATGCAGCAGCCCCCTCCATTTCCTATATGCCTGAAGTGCCTAATCCCCTCATTCTTGCCTCCCCCGACTTTCATTGTGTGCCAGCAGAGGAGCCCACTTCCGTCAGCATAAATCAGCCCTCTGCATTTCTTATATGCCAGGGGTGCCCAATCCCCTCAGCTCTTGCCTCCCCGGCTGTCATCGTGTGCTGATGGGATGCCCAATCCCTGTCGGCATAAATTAACCCCCATTGTCAGCCGATGAGGGTGCCCAATCCCCTGTCGGCTGCAGCAACCCCCCTCCTCAAAACAGTTAGGTGGCATGCCAGGCCCACCCAAGCGTACCAAGTCCCTGAAAAAAAAAAAAAAACTGTCACATGATGTTGGTTTTTCTCCCCAGTAACATAAAAATGGTCCCTCAGTAGTCTCCTGCCTCCCACCTGCACCCACCCTCGCACCTGCCTCCCCACCCCCTCACCCCTTGCCCCATACTTACCTCCGAGTCTGGCGCGACAATCTTCAGTGGACCAAGGAACACGGCTGCACTCTTTAAAGCCGACCGCGAACTGAGGAAATGCGGTAAGCTGTATAATGGAATGAATAGGGTTTTTCAACTTTGCTGTATATCTCGGGCATTTGTTGGAATTTTGGCACCAAATTTTCAGCATAGGGTTTTGGGACCCCTCCTCATGAATTCTATCACTGTCATGGCGTTAATCGGCCTCGGAAGGTGATTCGCGGTCACTGCGTAAAATCACCTTTTGGGACCCAATAATGAAATGACAGTGCCAATGTTCATGAGGTGGCCTCTCAAAAAAGCTTATGTTCCAAATTTGGTGCAAATCAACAAATGCCTGTTTTCTAGCGTGCATTGCGTGTAGTTGCTATGCGAGCTCGCCTTCATAATTTGCAATATTTTAATGCCAGATTTTCAGCATTGCCATTTTGTACACCTCCTTGTGAACAGTACAGCTGTCATTTTCCACATCCTGCCCAAAATGTGTTTCTGCACTCCGCGCACACAGCGCGCAGTCACTGTGGGAAATCAGTGTTTGGGCCAGATTATGAAAATGACAGTGACACAGTTCATGAGCAGAGGTCCTAAAATGCCTATGTTTGAAAATTTCGTGATGATACTCCAAAAATGACTGTGTTACGAGCGCAGCATTGGCAGATTGCACGCATGCTCAGCATTCGTCGCAGCATTTGTGATATTTTCACTCTGGATTTTCACCATTGCCATTTTCCACACCTCTTGATGAACAGTACAGCCGTCATTTCACATATCCTGCCCAAATGTGTTTCGCCTTCAGGCGCAGAATGGCGTGTTCACTGTCCGAAATCACCTATTGGGACACTTTGAGGAAATAACAGTGACACTGTACATAAGCAGAGGTGCTAAAATGCCTATGTTGAAAATTTGGTGCTGAAAGCCCATAAAATGGCAATGTTGCAAGCGTCGTTGCATATTTCCCACGCACCCTTGTAACTTTGCAAATTTGCTATATTTACATGCCACATTTTCAACACTGGCATTTTTACACCTCCTTATTAACTGTACAGCTGTCATTTTTACATCCTGCCCAAAATGTTTTCCCGCACTGCACTACCAAACACCCAAAGGGACACCCCAATGCCTGTCAGTCTCTGCAGGGTGGGGTGGGTTAGCATCAGTTCAATACTTCACTGCCATGCCTATTATGCATCTCTCTAACTCCTGCACTACCAATGCCAATGCCAACAAGACAACATTCAGCATTGACAAATGCTTGTTTAGTTTTAATGTCATTATTTTTAGTTTTGTCTGACATAAAAAATATTTCCCGTTAGCTCTGTGTCTAGCTTTTTTGAGGCTGGTTAATACAGCTCCCAAATTTACTGATTGAGTGGCTTTCTTCTGGGGGTGCTGGTTGTTATCAGTGTCTGGTTGGGTGCTTGATTTATGATTAAAGAGACCATTATGATTTCTGAGATCTCTCGCCAGCTGGTATCTCAGGTCCTAGTAGGTTATTCTGTGCTGATATTGATTACCTTAAATTATAATTTATGATTATCAGTCGCCCTTTCATTCTCCCACCTCCGGGTCCGACACAATTTCTGAATCAACTGACTCGCTGTCTTTTAAAAGATTAAAAGTAACTGTCTCCAGCCAGCTGGTATCAATCACATGCTTTCTTCTGTGGTGGAGTGCCCATGAGGAGGTTATTCTGTGCTGATATGTATTAACCTTAAATTATAATTTATGATTATCAGTCATCACTTTATTCTATAGAGTGACTCCGTCCCCCACCCCCCAGTCCGGCACAATTTCTGGAATATTCTGTGGGGTGGGCTCCCTCCCCCCGCCCCGGTCCATCACAATTTCTGAATATTCTGTGGGGGTGCTCCGCCCACACCCCCTGGGTCTAGCACAATTTCTGGATCAACTGACTTGCTGTCTTCTAAAGACTTATAATTTGTTTAAAAGTAACTATCTTGCTATCTTCTGTGGTGGAGTGCCCCCTCTGGATGGTTATTCTGTGCTGATTTATTAATACATTAATTAATGTCAGTCTGGGTGGAGGCTCCACCCACCTCCACCCAGGTCCGCCAAATTTCTGAATAAACACACCGCTGTCTTGCTCAGCAGCATCTGGATACATAGTACCGTATTCTGTGAAAAGCAGTGCATCGTTAATGTGGCCGTAATCCTTTAGTGCATCGCCAAAATAGATAGACTTAGCATTTAATAAACCAGGGCCTGTCATTCTTAAAGTTTATATTTGGGGAAATTGTTTAACCAGAAAAGGCATACCAAACCAGCACTTGATTCCAGGGTCACAGTGTGCAAGAAGGAGCTAATGGGATTCAAACTGACCTCTCCAGGTTTGCAGCTCACTGCCCTTAACCACTATGCTATACTGCCTCCTATTTAATTTGGACCTTCAAGTGGCCTTTGTGAGAACTCTGCAAGCAACCCATATTAGGCATGCCTTATATTGTTTAATTTTCTTTCTACTACCATGCCAAGGTTTTCTAATTTTATTAGACAAACAAGAGTCAAGACATGAAAACAGCAATGATGTCATTTTTGCATTACTCTAAAATGCATTAGGTTACCTGCAGTTTACCAGTGGCAGAAACAGTCCATTAGCTTTAGCAGCTCTTTGTATGTTCATGCATACACACATTGTGTATTCACAATAATGAGTCTGAAGAAACATATAAGCCACAATATAGGCTGATAATATGACATGTTGCTAATTGGCTTACTTACCTCTACTGTCACTATGTCCTGTGTGAAGACATGTCTGTCATAATAACGTTGCACCACTCCACACTGTCATTGTACACCTCCTTCAATACATTGTTCAATAGATATAAAATACATCAAAGGCATTACAGTACATGGCAGCTCTTCTGTGATTGTTATGTCTTCCTGACTTTCTAATGCTGTTTTAGTTTTGCACTAGGTTAAGACATTAATTCCACTGTAAACCCATCTTTTCAGATTGGCTTAATCAGCTTGTAACACATGGCAATGAGTGTATGACTAATAGTCTTTGAATAAAAGAGTACAATCACACTGATATACTTTTAGAATACTGTACATTGAGCTGGTAAAGATGATGTACATATACTTGAAAATAATTGGAACACACCTATGGAAATATAGTGGCTGCTATTTCACTTTTCTTAAAATAACTTTCATTACAAGCTTTAAGCTTTCTAACATCAAAACATATTTACAACTTTTCAAAACTTGCAATTTACTTTCTATTCTAGGTGCATTGATTTTCCTCTCTGTGTATTAGAAGATATGGGCTGCACTGCATGATGGGGAGGTATGCTATGGTACATTTCAGTTTTCTTCCTCAGTTCCTTTGCAGACCAATAGGTGGCTGTCAAACAATCCTAGTAGCACAAGCATCGTTTCTCCAAATGTACTGAATTAAGCCAAATCTGAAAAACACTTTATTGAACAACTACTATTTTGCAGAATATTATTTTCACCTTTTTCCTCTAAACTGTCTAACTCAGCAGGACATAGAACAACATAACGTTTACTGATTTCACTTTTCAAACACTTGTTTTGACTACTATTGTTAGTCTGTTTCTTTGATTTCTTGTTTCTCTCAATTTATTTTTCTTTCCACCCATAGAAGTATCTCTCTCTTTAATTTTGCTTTGTTTATCTCAGTGTCTGTTATTTTTGCTTCGGTTATAGAAGCTGCATGCTCATCTTTACCACTGTGTATTCACCAAGAAAAGGCTAGGATGGATAATGTTATTCAGTCATCCACAATGCATTGCACCCACAGTTGCTTAGAAGCAGTAGATCAGAAGGGCTGGTAACAGTATGTAACTGTTCACTTCTTAAGAAATATTATTGCAGCATAATTAACAGTATATGTGGAGTTTAAATGTACAATCATTAGTAACTCATGAACTTCTGTTGCAGTTACAATGTAGAACAATCTTACTAAATACAAGCTGGGACAACTACATACTGCAAACTATTTGTATATTGTTTTCACTTGTATACTGCTTCTTGCCTGTAGTGGATTACCAAGGTATTACATCACAAACCATGATCTACTATGGTATTAGACCATGGTTTCTACTGTACCATAGTGTTTACCTACTGTATCTGAATGCTTCATTTTGTTTTCTTTTTATGCCATGTTGCAACAAGAGATAGAAGCACTGTAGCCATAGACTGCCTGTCTGATAGCATGTCATAAAACATACAAACTATCACTTTCTGCTGCTTTTCAATGCTACAAAGTGTTCTATAGCAATAACAATTCTACAGATAAGTACACATCAAAGTACAGCACTGGTCTCAAACCAATGTTTACAAACTTAGAAATCCAAAAGAGAAAGGACATCAGCTACCTAAATGCAGGGCTGCTCAGACACAAAAAGTGCTTCAGCTTCAGTGCTCTTTATTAATAAACTGCTGCAAACTTGTTAATGGTGAGCAAATTCATGGGTTGTCAAATGGTAGAAACCCAGAAAAAACTTTCCATCGCACTTTAAATAATGCAAAATTATTTATTTTCACAGCGTAACTACAAATTGCAATAATGTGCTTACACCAATTCAATGTAATACAGAAGTATGGTCTCCTACCATACATATGCCCCTCCTGAGTCCAGGCATCTAGGCACTAGGCGCACTACTGCCCCTGCCCGCCGCTGCAGCTTCCTCAGGGGCTGCGATTCCATATCCCTTCATTCTTCAACACTCAAAGGGCATGTGCAACATAATTAGAAAATCTTAAAATTTAACAACTACCTTAATCACTTAAATGTAACTAAATTTATCAAAAAGTGGCCATTAAAGCTTGTGTTCCATTTATATGTAAAACATTTCTATTGCAAATAAATTTAAACATTGCTCGAGTTCTAAACTAACAGGCTGTTTGCATTAAATGTAGTCACAGCATATGCAGTTCAATAACCTATGCTCTGCTATATGTATGACTGCATTGTTATACACTAGGGTCACAATGTGTATATAAAAATATATATGCGTAACAAGGCGTCCCATTCAATATAGCCTCTTGCAAAAATGCAGTACCATGCCATATCAAGCCATTTAAATAAGCAGCTATGTTAATTCTATTGTTCCTAATTCTAAAACAACTACTAAACTCCAAATTCACAGTATCATAGTATAACTGCCACTCAATTCAATTTAATTTACCAATGTTCCCCACTGAATGGGCTTGCCCATAACAGAATCAGACTGCACTCATTATTGATGCTATTTACTCACTAAAAGCGAGTCACATGCAAATCTAATCCAATTCATTTGCAGCCCATAATTAAGGCTTCAAATTAATATTTATATCGATCTTGAAAGCAAAAGAAAAAACCTCAGAACATGGACAGTCAGAAGTAATACAGGATGAGAATAAAGTGATTTGATCAATGTTCAGTATGTCTTGCATTTTAAATGTTATGCTTCAGTTCTACATTAAATTGTATGTGATTGACTGAAAAGAAAAACAAAACTTTGTCCCCAATTGTTTAACCAGGAGAGACACACTAAGCTTAAAGCTCATTTACAGATGTGACCTGCAGCACAGGGAAGTTAAGTGAATTGCTTAGGGTCACACAGTATGCAAGTGGGGGCTATGGAATTCAAACCCAGGTCTCCAGATTTGCAGCTCAGAGCCTTAATCCACTGCGCTATACTGCCTCCAATGTAAACTATTTATTTGTATATTTGGCAATTTAGTTAATTGTCCAGCAATTTTATCATAATTGAGCACTATGCATTGAATAGTAACAGAAGCACACTACATCATAGCAACTTTGTGCTTTGATGACAGATCGATAAATATACATTTGGAGCCTTAATTATGGGCTGAAAATTACTTGAATAAAATTTGCATGTGATTCATTTCAGTGAGTAAATACTGTCAATAACGAGTGCAGTCTGACTGTCATGGGCAAGACCATTCACTGATGCACATTAGTAAACTGAATTGAGTGGCACTTATACTGCTACACTTTGTACTTGGAGTTTAGTATTTCTTTTAGAAATAGAAATAATACAATTAACATAACTGCTTATTTAAATCGATTGATATGGCATGATACTGCATTTCTTCTAAGAGTGCTATATTACATGGGACATTTTCTAACAGATATATATTTTATATACACATTGTTAACCTAAAGTGTTTAACAATGTAATCAACATATATAGCATAGCACGGGTTCTTGAACTGCATAAGCTGTGAAAACATTAATGTGAACAGTCTATTCTTTTAGAACTTGGAGCAATGTTAACTTAATTTACAATATAAATATTTAACATGGTTTTACCAAATAAATACCGTCAATAATGACTGCAGTCTGACTCTGTTATTCACACTTTACATGCAGGTATTAGATGGAATGGGTTGACAGCTGATCTCTTACTATACCTGCACACTGAAACAGACATATAGGCCAGGTGATCTGTTTCTGCTGACACTTAAATGGTTGTATATTCACCATATACTGCAATAAATATGTCTATATGGTATAACCACATTCTTAACATTACTATCTTTGTCATACCTCTGCATCCCTATGCTTTCTATGGCAAACCTCTTCCACCTTCCTTTTCCCTCATAAGTACCCTTCCCACCATCCGCCCCCTCAGTTGTTACTATCTCCCGCACCTATGAACACCTGAAACTGTCTGCCATAACTGTTACAGCCCATGACACAAAGGCACACCCAACACCTCTCACTCTCTGCAAGGTGGGGTGGCAGTTAGCATTACTACAATGCCTCACTACCAGTCCTATTATGCATCTGTCACTCCTGCACAACCAATGCCAATACCAGCAAGCAAACATTCGGCATTGACAAATGCTTATTTAATATCTAGCATTGTCAACTGGTCCTATTTTATTAATTTCTTTTTGACTACTACAGTATTTAATATTGAAAATGGTTTACACACACAAAGCTGTAAGCTTACAGCTCCATAAATAAGCTCTAAATAGGGATTGGGAGAAAAAAATAAACAGAAAAACAAAAATTATGAGGCTATCGATGTGGTGGATGGCCTCCCAGAACATGAAAAGCTAAGAACAATTCCCCTCTAAAAAACAGAGGAATGCACCTTAAATGGTAATAAAAATTAAGTCAAATGAAAATAACTGACTTTATTAAGCAGTCTATCCCAGTGACTAAAATTATTTCCTCTATATATGTAGATGTTCAAGTAAAGGTGATAGGGGATAGTTTATCTAGAACAAGACTCTGAATCTCCTAACTAGTCACCCTCATTGATGAAAACAACTGCCCATAAATATCATGGTATAAATGAAATTAGTGCCCTGGAGTCCTCAAAACCATATTCAAACTCCGGGGTTCTCAAAAATACAGATATAGCTACTATTTTGATATTTTGATACTATCATATTCAGAAGAAGAGATCCCTATATAATAGCAATCACAAGGAGATGCACAATCACTACCACGCTTTGGTGCTCCTAATCACCCTCCTGTTGCTTCTATCAGGTAACATTCATCCAAACCCTGGCCCCGTGCCCAACTTTATGAACAAGCCTGCCCAGGCTCAAGGACTCTGCATAGCTTCCATGAACATTTGCAGCCTCCTTAAGAAGGCTGCCGCATTCCAATGCTGGGTTACTCAGCACCAACCGGCCATTGTAGCACTTGTCGAAACCTGGTTATCCAATCCACCCCAGACTCCTCATCTCCCTCCCTGGTTATACCCTTTTCATGGAGGATCTGGTGGGTATGCATGGAGGGTTTGAACTCTCTACATGCGTGACTCCTTCTTGGACATGCACTTCCACCATCCAAGCTGATAGCGGGCGAAAGCCATCATGCTAAAATCTCCCCCAACCCTGGTAAGGGCCCACTCTTTCTTACCGCTGCCTATATTGCCCCAGAAAGCAAGACCTCGCCATTCAGGCACTTGCTGACTACCTCTGGCTCACCACCCAAAATGGCCCAGATAATTGTTGGTGACCTGAATATCAACTGGCTCTCCCAGGCCTCCCAAACCAGAGATATCTTTGCAGCCCTTGACGTATCTCAACTTGTCACCATCCAACTAGATTCAACCTCTACTAGCACCGGCACCCTCCTGGACTTCACCATTGCCAACCACCCCAGAGGTTGCTCAATATCAGTGTACTTCCCAACTCACTTAGTGACCACTCCCAGGTTGCATTCTCTTGGTCTGCTACCAACAGCAAACCTGAACCACAAACCACCCAGTGACATTGCCCTGCTCCCAGACGGCCTGCCTCACCTTAAACTGTACCTTTCACAACTAGATTGGTCCCTAATCGGGCTTGTACTGTCCATAGATGAGGCACTGATTTTTACTCATACTTTTAACACTACCTGTGACCTCTATGCCCCCTTCACTAGAAATCACACCCAAAAAGCAAGGCACCCCTGGGTTACCTCCTCCTACTTCACAAACTTAAAAGAGAGACAGCCTATGGCACATTACCATGGAATATGGCAAGCCAGCTGGTAGGCAAGTGTACATTGTCGAAGTAGTAAGTACTTTGGGCCATTTGATAGGCCAAAGCCCAGTACTACCAATCCACTCATCGCTCCTCCTGGGGTCGGTTAGGAACTTTGGGATAATGTAAAAGAGCTGAATAGGAAATCCACTTCCCAACCCCTCTCAACTCTCCTTTAATGGAACTGTCTGCTCTGACCCCTTGGCATTGCAGACTGCCTAAACTACACTTTCTCAGATCTGAGTTCAGTCCTGCCCAGTAACTTCTTTGACCCCATCCCAGTAGTACCCTGCCCACTCTCCAGAGACCTCCTTTCTATCTATGTACCATCTCCCACTGGAGGCTAGACCCCTTTGCAAAAAGCCGTTAGTAGTAACAACCCCGCACCAACCTACTGGACACTAGGCTACTTTGTCGGACATTGGATGCTATCCTGGTCCCACTTACTGAGCTGCTCAACTACTCTCTGTGCCTGGGGCAGTTCCCCAGCACATGAAATCCACCATCATCACTCCCCATCCTAAAGAGTGATGATCGAGCGACTCCCTGGGTAACTCTCGACCTATTTCCATCCTCCCCCACTCTCTAAGGCCCTTGCAAAAGTAGTTGCCAACCAACTTGCCGAATACCTGGCCATGCATAATATCCTGTGACCTGAACAGCATGACATTCATGCAGATCACAGCACCGCCACCGCACTACTTGAATTCTTCAACTTCCTGCACTCTGCTCTTATGCCGAAGTCCTGCCGTGCCACGCTCCTTGACTTCTCAAGGCCTTTGACAGTTGCCATCTCCTCCTGCTTGACTCCTTCAGATGCTTTGGTTTCTCCCTGGTCCCTTGCATGGTTCACCAGCTGCCTCTCTGCCAGAACTCAGTGTGTAAAATCAATAGCACCCTATCTGACACATGCCCTGTCTGCTCTGGGGTTCCCCAGGGCTCCATTGTAAAGCCCTCTCCTCTTCAGTTTCTACCTCAACTCCCTCCCTCAGCCTGCCCAAGTAAGATCCTCCCCTCTACGGATAATGCTGTATTCTTAGCCTCTGGCCCCAACCCAACACACTCCAGGCCACCTCTACAACAAGCTTTTAATAGAGCTGAGCATTGGTTCATGACGAAGGCTAGTCCTGAACCTAAAAGACCAAAGCTATGCTCTTCTTGTATCACCAAAGCAAAGCCAGTGATGCCCCTCTTGTGATACTGTCTAGCACACTAAACCCCATTGATCAGATTTCCTCCTGCAAGTATCTGGGCATTACCTTTGATTCAGCACTCTCCTTCCATTCCCATATTGATGCCCTTTCTGCCCACCAATGTCAGGACTGGACTGTTATACCACCATAGGGACTGCCTACCACAAGAGGCTCTTAGATTGGCAATCACCTCCTCTTTCTGTCTCTAATTGACTATGGGCTGCCATCTATGCTGCAGCCAACAACTGCACTTGCAAGAATCCAGCTCTCTATAAACAAGGCATGCAGGCTAATGTTTGAGGAGCCCTAGGTGCACCCATACATGCCTGCTGTACTCCACCACCAACTTGCTCTGCCTTTAATAAAGACTCCTCTTCCAAACCTGCCTTCTTGTAAAATAGACCCTGCTGAGGCCTCCCCTTGGGGTCACCACCTCCCCTGCAGCATGCCTCCCCTCTGTCTGTACCGCAGCACTGTCAAAACCTCCCTTATTGTCCCCAGGGTAAGGACCTCTATGACCCAGAGATCCTTGCTATTGGGCTCCCTCCTGGTTCAATTACTTTTCAGTCAACATAGCTGATTCCACTAAACTTGGTCCTTCAAGGTCTCCCTCAGAAGCCATCTGACAAGCACTCGCTGCTCGGCTGCTGCAACTGCACATAATCCTCCACCTGCTCCTTACCCTCACCCTGAGGCTGGGTTTGCCCTGTCTTCTTTGCTGTATATGCCTGGGGTCCTCAGGCAACATCTGCTGACTAATGTAATAAAATATCTCTGGCTGCTACCTGACATGGTACTTGTGTACCAATATTATGACTACTGTGATCCACCTATTACCAAGCTTGTACCACCAGTGAATTCTTGTAACACTGGTTGCTTTTTAATCTAAGCATTACGTACTGTACTGTTTTGTTTGCTGTGATATATTGCTGTCTTGACGAGGTGCCTTTGTAAATGAGTCTTTGAGTCAAAGGTCTGTAAACTGATGCTCTAATAAGTAAATAAATGAAATAGTGGGTCCCAGGAAAGCTGACACCCAGTAGAGATAACCCTAGAATGTTTATCACAGATGTAAACCAGACGATAAGATTTTATGAAATTTGTAGCTGAACAAATTATGGGAATTGCTTAGGAGGTTCCTCACCACAATATTCAACTTCATTTATTCCTACATCACACTCATTGATGTTTTCTCCAGAAATGGAGAGACGTGTACATTCTAAAATGTACAACATGTCTCATGTGAGACAGAGATAATTTATAATAGTGAGTTTTTGGGAATAAGGGAGTTTACATCCTCCTCTTCACTCTCTAAGCAAGCATTGAAATCATCAAAATCCATATTATGCTAATACTATGTTATTAGAGAACTTATGGATAATTAAGGAGGAAATACTAACCTCAGGACTGATGTTTTCATAATAAAACTATGTTAGGAAATTACGTAGTGAAATACAAAAAGTCACTCTGGAACCTGATGCTACAATGAAAAGTATCTATGAGAAGGAACTATCTACTGAGAATAAGGCTCTCCAGGTCAACCTCCTGCCCCTTTTTTGAATCCAGTGACTCCTTAGTTCAGGAGGTTAATGTGAGCAGGCAGCAACAAGGTAAAACTAAATACAGGCAGAATTTAAAACCAAAACAAAAAGAAGGAAAAATAGCCCTAAATTGGGTCATGATGTTAATAATCATGAGACATCAGATGCAGATATACAAAAGGCTAGTCTAGTAGATCAAACCCAAAGTGTAAACCTGATGAGAAAGATGGTCAAGTAACTGTGACTAATAGGGAGTAATACAGGAGGTAGAGGGAGAATGTCATCAGACAAGAATTGATGGATAATATAGTGCAGAATTCTGCGACAGTGTGTCAACAGAATGTGGCTGACCATGGGAGACCAGGGTCCAAATGGGTCCCACAGAATCCTGCACTCCAAACTTAGTAGGAACACATCAAACATTTTCTGAGTACTTAATTGAAATGTATGGTATCAGGAAGTTATTTCAGGAAACAGAGGCAAAATTAACAGAGTGGATAGCCAGGTTGTGCATATACCTCTACCAGTGGAGGGACTAGTGTCTCCAGGCCATCAAACAAAGATCACCAGCAGTGTGTATTGGTTTATTGCTCTAGCATTATGTTGGCAGAAACACTTCGCAACAAGAGGAGGATCTAAAGAAGAAAGGTATATATATGTTCCCCTTTATGAGGTGCCTGTGGCCTATGAAGAGCTACATTGTACTCTTCAGGCACAGATACAACCCAAACAGGTATAAATGGCATACTAGAGATTATTTCTGACTATAACAAATCAAGAACCCAAGTGTGGGAAAATAAAACATTAACTTTATGTGGATGGAAGGTGTCTAAAACTCCAGTGGGTAAAGCAAAACATGAGCTAGCTGCTTTTTTAGCCAACTTTTGGATTTTCCAATTTATAGGAGCAATATTGAATGGCTTAAAATACATGATTCTGATTCTTCCCTCCTCAAATGGATATAACCTTTGTAAGTCCTAAACATGTAGAGGCAATCCAGAGGAAGACACAGATCCTTGATACATTGCAGGGTCTTAGAGACAGCCACAAGGAAAGACACCAGCATATTGTGTTTGAAAACAAAAATAGTTTTGAGCTATTGCTGGAACTTCCTCTGGGTTGACAAACATTACCACAGGTACAGTTAGGTGACTTATTAGAAGAGTCTCCTATTTGGTTCTTTCTTGGAACATTGAGGGCTAACTCTTAAACTAGCTGACCCTGAGTGTTGGATGTTTCTGGAGACTTATGATCTGTTATGCCTCCAGGAGACATGGTGTGGGCAACAGATAACATCTTAATTTTAGGCTATACTAGATATTTTAAAGCAGCTGTTCACCCCAGTAAACATGGATGTTATAAAGCTCGGTTGGCTATTAATGTCAAAACAGCACTAAATTTTAAAGTGACTCAAATAGCTTGTAATTTAAATACTGTTTTTCCCATCTTAATTGAGAGTGTTGGTTGTAAAATTGTATTACTTAATATTTAAATTCCACCATATTCTAAAAAGATAGATGCTAGTTTACATGATTGGGGAAGTTTGTGAAATGTTTGGAAGAAATAAGCAACAAATACATATTGCACTCAGTTATAGAGATGGGTGATTTCAATGCAAGAATTGGCCACAAACTAATGACAGAATGTGAAGGTTTTGTTTTGCCTCCTTAGTATGCCTCTTCAACCTGTAACCTAAGACCAACAAGGCAGTCAAAGGATAGTAATCCAAATAAACAGGGTAGATCCTTCTGTAAGTTATGATTGATATGAACATTTGCCTTATGAATGGCAGAGTGACTGGTGACCTAGAGGAACATACATGTATACTGGCCCTTTGGGTTCATCTATTGTAGATTTGCTCTGGGTAAACATGTATGTAGTAGAAAAAATCAAAATATTGTATATTTGGGACTGTCCAGAATCTGTCCATTTCCCACTATTGCTGGAATATGATATGGTAACAAGACCAAGGAATTCCAGTGAGAATGTCCCCTAGTAGCAGGGTGTGAAACTCAGAACTCCTGTAGGATAAAATGGACATCAACCTTGACTAATACACTGATAGGAATCTGATAGACTCAAAGAATTGAGTCATAATATCATAGAAATGGATAATGAATTGGATCAAAATTTGCTATAAGTACAATTTTAAATTATATTAAACTATTTCTGTACAAAATGAATAGACCAATCGGGGCAGGATCCTGGTTTAACAGTACTGAAAAGGCAAAAAACAACTAAATAAAAGGGTTCGTTATGAGAAACATAATCCAATTAGAAATTCTGTAAGGCAGTTAAATAAAGCAAGGAAAAATTACAATATAGTGTTGGAGAATGAAAGGAGCAAATTTCAGACCAGCAATTGGGATAAGTTGAGGCACTCTATCTTTGAAAGGACAATAATACATTTTGGCTGTTAGTTAGTCAAGGATACCAACAGTCCACTATTGGAATAGAAGCTTTGTTTCATCTGATACATGGATGGCCTATTTTGAAACACTTTTTATTCTGTAAATGAAGAAATGCACAGGACCTATAGGTTCCTTATCACTTTCCTAGACCATTCTATATTAGTAAGAGGAAATCTATAGTGCACTACTGTAAATTATGGATAATAAGGCCCAGGCCCAGATAATATAGTGGCTGAGTTGTACAAATGCAACCCTGACTGGTGGATTCCTCTTCTTTATGTTCATTTTAACAACATTGTACAGGGAGGAGATATACCATAAAATTGGAAAGGAAATATTATATGCCCAATATGCAAAAAAAAGGAAGTCCAGTTGAACCTTCAATGTATAGATCCACCAATCTCATTGACACTTTGCAAAAAACTTTTGCAGAATACTTTGGACAGACTCCAAATGTGGGCTGAGGAGGCTGGTATAATGAGTGAATGTCAGAATGGCTTCAGGTCACACAGGTCGACAGTGCATCACTGTTATGCCTTATCTCATCTGATCTGGAAATATACAAAGGTTAAAAATCAAGGCTGTACTGCTGCTTTGTTGACCTGAAGTCTGCTTTGACTCAATTAGTCTGATACTATTATGGGACAAATTACATTCTCATAATATAGATCCTGCTCTTTTGGACATTTTGATCAGATTGCACAAAGACACCTGGCAAAAGGTTAAAATGAATCAAAATGGAGATCTTACCCTGAAATAAGAACAAACCTTGATTTCACACAGGGATGCCTTTATGCCCTTTTTATTTAATTTGTACATTAATACAGTCATAGTAGAGATGGAACATCCTGATTTTTATTCTCCCACTATTAAAAATTAAAAAATTCCTTGCTGGCTTTTGCTGATGACCTTGTACTTTTGTCAACATCATTTTTGGGGTGCAACAGAAAGTGACATTATTTTCTAAACGTTGCAGTAAAAACATTTTAGTGATTAATATAAATAAAACCCAGATGTTATTATTTGGAAACGGAAAAATAACACCTGCACTTTTGTTAATAAAGCAGACATTGAGACAATAAAAACATATTCTTACTTAGGGTGAATTTCTCTCAGTCTACTCGATGGAATATACATCAAGATTATGTCAAGCACAAAGCAATTACTGCCTTTAGTGTGTGTGTTTCGCAGATTTTTAGCCCAAATGGGAAATGGAACAGTTAAGGGTCTTCTGAAGGTTGTGGAAGCTAAAATTCATGCTAGCATACTTTATGCCTCTGAAGTGTGGCAAGAACAGACTTTAAGCAATTAGAAGTCCAACTAAATAAACTGTATAGGTTTATTTTAAAGATACCACAATCTGTTCCTGTACAATTGCAAGAGCTGAATTAGGACAACTTCTGATTGAAGCTTATATTGTAGAAAGGAGAATTATATTTTTGATTGTTTTGTGCTCGGAGCATAGGATACTTAGGATGTGTTTGGATGAAGAGATAGAATATACAGCACTAGGGTTTAGATCCCCAAACATAGAATGTATAGCAGCCTATCTTTATCCACTGGGCTTGGGACATTTGCTTTATCAAGTATATTATATTCCTTTCAAAAACAGTATTTCAAGTGAAGGAATGAGTCAAATATTTATAACAGTAGGGATATGGAACAGATACATATATATATATATATATATATATATGTATATATATATATATATATATAAATGTCAAGTGGTACAAAACAATGAAGCCATGTCACAAGTTAGAACCATATCTAATGATACTGGCGTGTCCAGACTTAATGAGAACAATATGAGGTTTAGGATGGAACTATACAACTGTCAATATGTGTGTTATGCACAAAAAGAGCAGCAGAGGAAACTGATAAGTGTGTGTAATTTAAATATGGTAGATGATTTAAAACATGACACTTTGATTTGCCCACTATATGAAAAACATAGGCACTTTTGGATGGGACCTATTTTACAGGACCTTGGTTTCTCCATGGACCAGATAATAATGAAACTACATACATCTACAAATAAGCAGGTGCTGACAAGATTAGAATACTTTTTAAAATCCATTAAATTGTAGGGTATGTGCAATATATTTATTTAGAGGAGTAGGGATTGATCAAGTGTAATGTATTAGAAACAGATATCATGTACATGAAAAGTGTTATGGAAATGTATGATGTATGTTTTATTTTGGATATTGTATTACTATTTACTGTAATGGCTTTAAGCTGAACCAATAAACTATTTGATTGATTGGAATAATGTTAGCATGCATGCTTTTGGGGATTGTTATAGTCAATCGGTGATGGCATAGTAGTCTTGCAGGTATAATACAAAGGAGGTAATGGGGAGGGAGACGTCTGTCATAGCTGGTTTCCTCCTGAGTCTGCCTTGGTTTTGGCTGGCATATGTAGTGCCTTCTGATGAGGTTGGGCATTTTTTTAATTTTCTCAGATATTTTTAAAGCAGCTTTGTAGCAAATTTTATAATTAATGATCTCTGTCATTAAAGATGGCTACCACTCACAATTTTTAAAATGGCTTCTGTGAGGTTACCTGCTGACTGTGCACACTAGATTCATATTGTAGATGTAGTAGGATGATGTTATCACTTATTCTGGATGTTAAACAGCACAACACTGTACTGTACAAAGATATTTAATTTTTTGTGGTATGCAGTGGGAGCTTTTAAAACCTTCAAAAGCCTGTATCTTAGTTCAGGAATGAAAGAAAACATCAGGAAAAAAGGGTATATTATGCTTCTGTCAGAAAACATTATTGCTGAAAATAACTATAATGATGAACAAATACTGCTGTTTTAAGTTGTGAGTGGTTGTGACAGGGTTAAGTAAATACCCTGTCACTTTTGTTATGCAGAGAGTTAAAAGCAAAGCTCTGTTTGGTTCTCTCCTATTTCTGCCACTTGTCAGTCTACTACATCTGGTTACATAATCAAATTGTCTTGTGGCACCTCGGAATTGAGCACTCCAAGTGTGCCACAACTTCCCCTGCTATCTCCCCTTCCTTCACATGCTGTTTCTGTTCTTCCTTTCTCTCCTTACTTCTCTGTGGTTTTATATATACAACAAATGTTTGGGGATAAATATACAGATAAAACTTGTATCTCAGGCACCCAGTGAAGATATCATTAATATCTCCATGTTCCTATATGTCATAGTGATATCTCCATGTTCCTATCGTCATGGAGATATCTCTATGTTCCTATACGTCATCCAAACAAAAGTGAAACCACACTTTTCATTGCAGTCTCATCTCTCTAGAGCCTAGCACCATTTCCCTGACACACGCCATACACCCCTGACATTTAGTTGACTCTGCAATTACTTTTAAATACATAACAATGTAACACATATCTGGCTGATCTTGCCTCTCTGTGCTTGATAATTTGAAATAACACTCTCACTTTCCATCTTGAAATGTAGCATGACCGGTAAAAGTAAGAAATAGAATGAACTCCCAGTGATTTACACTACACCAGTCAGTCTTTCAAACATACTGAACATTGTTTTTGCCCTATCATTTCCTTCAGTCTTATGGAAGAAGCTGCCGACAGAAGTGTAAGTGCAGAGAGTGAGCAAGTTGGCGGAAAGAAATGAGAGTGAGCATTGCTATAGTAACGCCGCTTCAGTTCTTCTGTTGTTCTGCAGCTGCCGACTCGCCTTTCACTCTCTGCACCGACAGTACTGTCCGCACTTTCTTCCATAAAGCTGAAGGAAATGATAGAGCAAAAACAATTTTCAGTAGGTTTGAAAGACTGACTGGTAATGTAAATCACTGGGAGTTCATTCTGTTTCTACTTTATACCGGTCACGCTTATATTTCAAGAGGGAAAGTGAAAGTGTTATTTACAATTACCGAAGCACAGAGTGGTAGGATCAACCAGATATGCTATAAAATTTTATTTATTTAAAATGGCAAGATCAACAACTTAAAATAAAGATGTATACAAAACTTTAAACTGGCAGGATCAACCACAATTTTTTTCAAGTAACATCTCATCTGTTAGGCATATACCATATATAGGACATTCTATTGCATGTGGCCCCAAATATATGTTTGTATAAACAGAACATGACATGACATGACCTGAGTGAAGATATCATATTTACTTCACCCTGAGGCCAATGACATCAAGATATTCTCACTCGTGGGCTTTGCCACTCATGAGATATCATGATTTTGTTGGCCTCCTCGTGAAGATAAACATGATATCTTCACTCAGGTCATGTCATATCCCCTATATACACACACACACACACACACACACACACACACACACACACACACACACACACACACACACACATACACAATGGGTGGAGCTTCTAGAGTGTGATAAATGGAAATATATTCACTGGAGTGTGATAAATGACGATGACATCACTACCTTGATAATAAATGTCATTTAGCCATACTGTGCTGATGTCACCACTCACTGCCATACAGCCTGCATTATAAACTGAACTGCTTTACAAATCTGTTTTCACTGCTACTTGCAAGTAACTCAATTAACATTGCAAAGGACACTCAGCTGTTTCCCATGGTGTTTCTAAAACTCTCAGCTCATTACTATGCTACTCTCAGCTTCAAGAAATCCTGTATTCTAAATGATAGTGCTTCACCACACAGTTTCTGTTTCTCACTGCCAGCTGCAACTAACTCAGTTAGCATTGCAAAACAAACTCACCTGTTTCCTAGTGTTTCTAAAACTCAAAACCCATTACTATGCTACACTCAGCTTCAAAATAGCCTGCATTCTAAATGACAGTGCTTCACCATACAGTTTCTGTTTCTCACTGCTAGCTGCAACTAACTCAGTTAACATTGCAAAACACACTCACCTGTTTTCCATAGTGTTTCTAACACTCCTAGCCCATTCAGAAACACTCACACACACATTCAGACCGCAGACAAACAATGCTGTCAGTATAACCTAGAGGTTAGAGTAACGAACTGTAAACAAGCTTGGTACATCCAGTAGACCAGACCTGGGTTTGATTCTCACAACCTCCACTTGTATACTGTGTGATACTGGACAAGTTATTTAACTGCCCAGTGCTTCCAGGCCACCCTGAAAACTTATTTGTTTACAAAGACTAAAATAAAATAAAACAACAGAGCACACAAAAACAGGAAAAGGACACAGCAAAGCATACCAACACTTCTGAAGCTCCTACCCCCATTGTATAAATAGCATACATGATGTGCAGATCATGTGCTATGGAAAATATTCTCACTTGCCGAGGGAACTCTGGATACTCTCACCATGCCTTTGGCACTTGTGAGTATCCAGAGTTTCACTCTGCAGGAGTGAGAATATTTTCCCCATCACACCCTGCCTATCATGTATCCTCTCTCTCTCTCTATGTATATATATATATATATATATATACACACCTTTATTTGAAACATGAATCATTTAGTTTAGCAATGAATATGATGATATTGTTGAAATGACTACAGAAAAGGTCTTTGGGTTTATTAGAAAAGATATCAGTCTGAAACATTTGTTAAATCTGCCTGTATGAAGGACTTTAATGTCCACCTGAATAACCACCAGGACAGATAGACAGGACCTCAGTTTAATGCCTCATTCGCAAGTTGGATTTGTCCTTTGATTTAGACTTGCATGGGGAAGGAATGATTAGTGCTGCACTATTCATGGCTTGCTTATTTTGAGGGATAATGTAATGGAAGACTTTTGATCAGATACTTTTTTCTCCCTTCCTGTACACAAAGCCTTCATTATCCAACTGCTTGATTTATTTTGCAAGAGTCAAGTGAAGCAGATACAATACCCATATTCATAGCTTAACTAGACAAACATAATCATGCATGGTGATTATCTCCAATTGGTAAACATCATCAACTCATGCCTTTTACACAATCTGGTGATGATGTTTTTATAACCATGAATAGCAGTGTCACTGTTTTTAATTATTTCTTGAATGAGGTTTAATTATAACTGACTTGATTATCCAGAATCCTCTGAGAACAAGCTTGTCAAAAGGCTTGGGTATATGCAAGTTTGAAACTTATGTTTCACTCCATTATGAATCCATATAACAGCAGTGTTAAAAGACCCATTTCTCCACTTTTTGTAAATTATACCTTTTTCAGATTTCTTTTTTATTTGTAGGGTCATTAACATGCTTTTCAGTATTAAGAGAAACTTTAAAAAATAGTACTCAGACACAATGTAGCTTATATTTCATAAATGTTCTATGTGTGCCTTTCTGTATTTGTCTCCTCTTATTTTTATTTTTTTAACCAGGAGAGACACACTAAGCTGAAAGCTTGTTTACAGATGTGACCTAGGAGCACAAGAAAGTTAAGTGACTTGCTCAGGCTGACACAGTATGCACGTGGGGGCTGTGGGATTCAAACCCAGGTGTCCAGGTTAGTAGCTCAGAGCCTAAACCACTGTGCTATACTGCCTTCTATTTCTTAGTACTCAGGAAAGATTTGTATGAAAGCAGGATTTAGATTGTCAGCCCAGTGGCACTGAGGGTTGTGGAGCTGGACATCACACCTTGTGCCACACTGGCAAACTGGGTTTAGTGATGGACTTGGGTAGCCGAGAGTCAGCAGGGAGGAGAGGATGGAGCATCTGGAGGACAGTTCTCCTCTCCCTGGGGTGGGGTCCAGGGATGCCCAGTGTCCTGGTGGCCCCGATGTGATCAAGAGCACAACAGGTTCACCAGATGACATAAGGGTGGTGTGCAGCAGACACCATCAGGCCAGCCATGTGCAGGCATCATTGCATGCCATACTCCTAGGGGAAGAATCTAGGAGGAAAACCCTGGCAGCTGGACGAGGCAATGGCAGGTCTCCTGGGGCAGATCCCCACACGCTGAATGCCGGCCACGAACCCGGACCTACTCCCGGGATCCGGCCTCCCCTGTATTGGCCTAGCAGGAGAGATGTGGGTATCCTGATATTGAAGCTTCAGTTGCGGGAGCAAGTGGTTCAGGTGAGCAGTTAGGGAGGCAAAAGCTGCTTTCAGTCTGCCTGAGAGATGCCCCGTCTGCCAGCCGTAGGAAAATAACAGAACTGAAAAAAACAGATTTCTGCATCTCAGACTTCATGCTATCCTTCTATTTTCCCTTCTGAAGTCATAAGTCCCTGTGCCATTACAAACTGTTGCTGAGGAAATGGCTATGGTTTTATAAACAAAATGTCAGTTGTCATGGGAGGAAGTGAGAGAATGAAATGAAGCGTGAGGGAGAAAGTTAATGTTTTCATGCATATGTCCTCAGTAATTAAGTGTGAGGTGTTCTATGGAACTGGATGACTCCAGTGTACTGGTCATGGGATGAGGTGGCTTTCTCGTCTGGTTCCTGGCTCAAATCCAACCCAGGTCAGTAGTGGCTGAATGCAGTTAGCACCTGAGGCTGTTCAGTGTGGCTTATGTGAAACGAGTGAACAATTCACAAAACCATCAACACAGTTGGCACTAATTGGTCCATGGCTGGCAATCTCAAATGAGAGGCCAAGGATCAAATATGAATGGAAACTAAACTACCTTCTCTCCACCATGGTGATCTCTCCATTACAGGATTGTGGCATATTGGCAGAGCAATGCAGTGAACTTGCACTGTGTGCATCTGTCATCTGGCACTCAGACACTGAAGTTTGTCCAGTTGGCACAGATTATTTGCATGCTTATTCATTTGTCCTCCACGTGCAATGGTTTGCCATCGCTTCTGTACTACACTCAGCATATGCTTACATATTTTCTATGCATTATTTTTATAGTGTGTGTGTACATGTGTTGGCTTTAGGGTGATAGAATTTAGCGCTTCCTGTCTGAAGTCTTATTTCACAACATTTTTGCATTCTCAGATTGAGGTAGTTCTCAAATAGAGAATACTGTTTGTTTTACAGATGGAATTTCTAAATTTAATCTATGCTTATTGTTTATGGGCTTAATTAGCTTACAACTTAAACCTCAAATTCCTGTTGGAGGCTGGAGTGTTTTTGCCATTCTGCCTGAATTCTACTCAGAAGTCTTCAAGAGTGCATGATGAGCAATAATGACTTTGCTGTTGTGGTCTGAATTTAGTTTAATTTCAAATGGTGGAAATAAGGGAGAGGGAGGATACATGAGAACTCTGTTCTGGGGTGAAATTAAAACCTGACTTAGTTCAAGGAGCAAAATGGGAAGGACTGTCTCAGCATAAAATGTAACCCCCCTAAAAAAAAATCATAATAATGATTTAAAATGTAAGGAGGCAAAGTTGGAGGCAGGATAGTGTAGTAGTTAAGCTTATTGGTTGCAAACCTGGAGACCTGATTTAAATCCCATTTGTCCAACTTGCATACTATGTGGACCCAGAGCAAGACACTTCACTTCCTTGTGCTCCACGTCACACCTGGAAACATACACTGGCTTAGTGTGCTTTTCATGGTTAAACAATTTCTCCTTTCCTTATATTGCAAAATATAATTAGGAAATGTGCCTCTAGAACACTATCAGGTTTGTTCGATACTACATCAAAGGTGATGGGTTCCCCAGTAAGTGTGTCCATTTCCAATACTGTTGGTACCTAGGTAAATGTTTCTTAGACTTTGCCCTTTCAGAACATGTTCTCCTCTCTCCTCTGCATCATTTGCTTGGAGTTCTTCCTCAGTGTATGCTTGTCCAGGTTACTTTCCTTCCCTTTCTTGAGAGTTTTTTGTACTTCTCTTGGGTTGTGTGATGTTTTGAGGTTTAGATTATTTTTGTCTATTGCAGTTTTCTGATCATCACTGCCATGTTGTACATGCAATTGTGACATATTTTACCAGTTTACATAATTTTAGTAAGTTTTGATGCAATTGTGAAACCATTTTAATGTAATGGAAAAACTGATGCACCTGTTGAGAAATGTGCTGAAGCTTGGAAAAATGGTGCAAGTGGGCAAAAACCGACACATTTGCACAAATACTGACACAAGTGTCCAAATATTAGCATAAGTGAGCAAAACTGAGGAAATACACAGAGACCTGCTGAAGGCACACAGATATTGATGAGAGCATGTCTGCAACATATCACTGGAGGTACTGGGGGTGCAATAATATGAGGCAGTAAACCCAAGGATTTTGATGCAAGTGCAAAGAAAATTTGACACAAGACACCATGACATTTTGCAGGCCCTCTTCTACTGATAGGAATTGTAATGCATGTCATATGACCTTCTATATATTCTCCATATGGGATGTTTTATTCATTCTGTAATATCACGACCCATACTAATTTGTCAGCTCCCAGTCCCCATGCTGTTGATGGCCTAGGTGAAGATATATCTGGTTTCATGTTTGGCAATGGCAATAGCAGATACACAGGTCCCTAATGTGTTTTCTGAAAGAGCTCTTCTGCAAGGAAGGTCAAGGAACAAGGACACAGCAGAGCATTCCTTCTCTTATACCCGATTCACAGCAGACACGTCCCTCAGGGGACCGACACACGAGATGTACCAGGACATCCATCACAGAACTTGGGCAGAAAAGATGTTCTTTCACATTTGAATGCATCTCTCAAACCTATCCAAGCGGATTTATGTGATGTGGGTGACCCTTGGGAGCACTTTGGGTGGTTAAGTCACTTGCTCAGAGTCACACAGCATGCAAGTGGAGGTTGTGGGAATCAAATCCTAGTCTGATGGATGCTGCTGATGCACAGCTCCTTACTTTAACCTCTAGGCTATACTGCCAACATCTAGGTTATTATGCCCAAGCTTGGGGATGTGCTACCTGCCAATTTCCTCTTCACCATTCAAGCAGCAACATTTAATCCTACTCCATGAGTTTATCACTTGCAAAGGGCCTGCTGGACTCTGCACAAAGCAAGCTACATATCTGATGTCATGACCTGATGGGTCTGCTGCTTCATGTAGGGATTTAAAAATAAGAAAATAGCCAATTCAGGTAGTTTAAATGTTTTATTTCTCAGATTTGCCATGTGTGTGTGGGGGGTTGTGCACTGGATTCTGTTTGTTTGTCTTATGCACAAACCAGTAGCACCCTCAGCAGAAATGTGAATTGAATTTTGTGAGTAATGCAACTGTTAGAGCATGCTAGTTTTGGAACGTGTTAAGAGTTTTGGGAGTTTGTGGTTCTCCTTTTGGCATGTTCCTTTTGATCACTTGTGAAATTTCCTGGGTGGAAGCACTTTACTATGAAGGAGCCAATTTAGCAATACACTCTATTTAAAGGGGCACTGTCAGCTTTGCTCTTTTGTTTTATGATTAAACAAGCAGTGTGCCTCTTGGCACCCATCTACTAGCAATGCACCCCAGAATGCCCCTACATGTGTAAATTTACAGCCTTTTGGCTGGTTTTTTAAGATTTTTAAAGAATATGCTTACACTTGACTCGAGTAAAACTCACCACATCCTGGAAGCACAATGTGTTGAGACACTCTCTGGCACGAGCGTGTCCAAAACAGTGATTTTTTTATAATGACCCCGAGATAGATAGAATAACAACCCTGCTCTGCATCTAGAAAGAATACGTTGCTGGTATCTCTGTTGAAAAACTGAGCGCCTATAAGGCACAATTTGTAATTTCTAGGAGTTGCCAAAATCACACGCATGTGCTTCAGAGGAAGGAAGAGAGATCTCATGAATGTGCAAGAGCATCTAAATGCCCCATTGCTGCCCACCAGGATACTTCAGCTTTCAGAGAAACAGGGAGAGTATGGGCTTGCAGCTGTGTATGACAGCAGGAAGACATAGAGATTGGCAGGGCAAACATTGAGGTATATAAACTCCTCTTCAGTTTGCCAGGGATGTACATGGCTGCATACACTGGTGGATCTGCAGCTGGCATGGCAGTTGGGTCATTCCAGAGTAGAGGTCCTCAGCCCAGATTCAGTGCAGTCAATGGCAGGTGTGGAGGGCAGGCCAGTCTTTGCAACAGGTTGGGTATGGGGGAGTGAGGGTGTCTGTGTACAGGGGTGGTGGATGGAGTCCTCTAGACTATGAATATGGACCATGGTTTCCCTGGTGCAATTGGGTCTGGGGAGCCCTACACTATGGAGCTCTTCAGGATGGAGCTGGTTAGATTGGGGATGGAAAGGGGTACCTCTAGTCTGCCAGGCTGCCAGGCCACTGTGCACCTGGGTGCACATCTGCAACCTGCCTGTGGGTGGCTGGCTGCTTAGGCCAGCTATTTGTACACAAACTGTGGGCTGCATTGCTCTGACCATGAGGGAGTGCATTCCCACTAAATATGTTGCTGCACGGCATATGCATAGGATTGTGCCCTCAACTTGAATGGCATACCATTTATGTGTGCCCTGGCCCATCCCCTTGTGGCTGGTGCATTCTACATGTTTGAAAATCGCACTGCTGTGCATTGTTGGAGTTCTGAGGCACATCTCCCTTTGCACTGGGGTGCGCTATGTATCTCCTTTGAATATAGGGGCCCTGGACTAAGTAGCCTGAATAAATACATTATAAAATGGTAAAACTCATGACCCCACTGAAAACAAGATATTGCATCTAATCTGGGACAGCCTGAGTAAATACAGTGCAAAATGTGTAAATGAACATCCCTGTGACAATGAGATGTGGCATCTCCCTGCCCTATCCAGGATACAAAATACAGGATAAGAAATATTCAGTGCTCACAGATCCAAATAACCATTACTCTGTAAGAAACCTCATTCTCCTGTGTTTTCCCCACAAAGGCAGAATCAAATCCCTGTAGATTTTTCCATAAGCCACTGGTTCCTTATTTATGACCTTGTTCATTCTTTCTTATATCAGCAGCCTTTTATTAGGAAAAAGAGTGCTGATTTGCTGCTCAGTATTGATATTATATGTCATGATGGCCTTGAATGATTTGATTTATATGCTATGCATAAAGCATAACGGGTACTATATGAAATGACAAATATCACGCCATTATTTCATGAACTATACTCAAAATTAGTAATCACAAGTCAGACAGTCTTTCAAAAGATACTAGTAATGACTGTAAACAATTTTATTGCAAATAGAGACATATATATATATATATATATATATATATATATATATACAAACATTATTTTTGCATCTTATAGTTGTTAGTTTTCAGACAAATTCTTATAGACTATTTTTGTCCACCTGATGGAATCTTGAATGAGTTAAGTAAATATTATTATTTTATCAATGCCCTGATCCAGCAACTCAGCAAATACACACTCAGTATATCATATTATAAAATAATAAAAACAGTCTTCTGTTTGCAGTTGTTTGATCAGGAATTTTATAAATGGTATAATTTTTTTTTATATCTATGTTGGTCCAATAAAAGGTATCAAGTAATTTGCTTCTGTATCACTCATAGTTTGTCAGCAGTTAATTCATTAGATGAGATCTCCTTGCAGAGTTCGACTGTTTCTCTACCTCTCCCAAACACACACACACACACACACACACACACACACATGTACACGCACATGCACACACACACGTACTATGAGATCTCAGTAGCTCTTATCTGTTATGTTTGGGAAGCAGGCTGCAGCCCTCTGTCAAAAGAAATGTGTGTATTTAATCTGGGTAATTCACTGAAGATGTGGCATTTGTCAGATAAGTCTTTAGAGGTTAAAAACAGTGTAAATCTTTACAAAATTTGCTGGGAAAGAGTAACATTTATGAGGTATGACTTTCTTGAAAGATATACATCCCCAACTAAAGTTAGTAGCAAAAAATGTTTAAATGCTGATCATTTATATGTGCAAGCTGTTGCATTCAAGGGGTAAACAATTCTCCAGTTTAATAGCTAATCAATATTTAACAAGCTGTTTCAGTTTCCCAATGGCCATCAGATAAGCAGCTTGGAGTTATGTCTCCAACATTCTAAACAGAAAGAAGGAATTATTTTATTTTAGTTGTCATAGTGACTTGTAGATGTGGAAGGATACATTGAAAAGTCAAAAAATGTGTTCCATGAAACTGCATTTGCAAGCTACAGATAGCAAAATAGCTGTAGGCTCTGCCCAAAGCCATAAAATGGCAAATGGCACCAATAAGCACACAATGTGCCAGTGAGAGCAGCCAGGCAGTGCATCCTCCCTTATGACTCATGAGTTGGTGACAGAATAATCAAATCATCTCTCTGGCCTTTGTGGATGGATAGGAATGTGAATGTCCTCCAAAGTCATCTACTCCAGTCTGGCAGGGGCAGACAGTTGCTTTGTGGGCTGGCATGTTCAGCTCTTCAAGTGAGAGCTGATTGGTGGGCACAACAGACAGTTCAGGTGTGGGTGATGGTTGCAACAAGACACTCTCTTTCTGAACCCCTCCCCAAAAAACACACTAACTTTGATGCGACCCACAATAGGGAGGAAAAGCCTGTAAAATACAAAGAACTTCAACACAACCAGATTAAACTTTGCTTCACTACTTCTTTACTGAAGTTCTTTGCCTTTCAGTTAGTACCTAATAAAATCTTATAGCTTGCTGTTTACATAACAGCTTCCTGGTTGATGAACATCCAGCTGTTTGAGCCTTATCTACACTGACTACTGTGGAAGAGATGGTCCACTCATTATCTGAGATGGGCTGTGTCTGTACAGGCTTCTAGCTTGGTATTGCAGTGTAAACAAGGGTAGTGTAGTATAGTAGTTTAGGGCACAGACTAGGTAGTCAGGTTATTCCATTTTCAACATGCAACTGAGGTATTGGCTCACTGTGTGACTCTGAACATGACACATGGTTCTGGATTTTAAAGAACTGCAACTTTTTGCTACAGTCACACAATATGGCAAACACATTGATGGAACTAGATCACCTACAATGTCCTGCCAGACATTTGCTGCAGTTCTATGAAATTACAACAAGTATCCAAGCACTTGCATCACTATAATAGCAGATGCATAGTATTTTTGACATAAATTATGGCAAATTATGGCAAGTGTCTTGAAAACTTACATGCCTTTGAAAATAATCTGCAGAGGTTTTGGCAAGATCAAAAGGATGCAGACCTGGGCCAAAAATGTCTCCTCATCAGCATCCTCCACTCTGAATATGCAGCCCTGTGCTTTAGTCCTCTGAGCTGTATAGCTTGGTTGAAAAAGAATTCGTAATCACCACTGAAGAGATGTAGTAGTAGTAAGAGTTTGTTCATTTTAATGAATAGGAGACTCAGTTAAGAAAAACTCATTTCAATGAGGTTCTTTTAAACAACATTACTCAATTTAGAAAAGTTTAATAAAGTGTTACATAAATAACAAAAGACAAACAATATACAAAGTACAAAGTACAAAATATAAATATTACAGATGTATACTTAATCAGAGAAAGTCATCTGTGAATCATCAATTAGTAGGAATATAAATAGCAAAAGATTCTGTACAATAAGTCCACTGAATATGAATTCTAAGGTAGATCAGTACAGACATTTGCTAAATGCCATCAATTAATGTGCAAAACTGGACAACATAGTGACTTCTGAGATATCTATAGTGATTTCTGAGATGTTGCATCATAGAAACATAGAGGCATAGACTTTGACAGCAGATAAGGGCCACTTGGCCCACCCAATCTGACCATTTCCCTACCTACTGGATAAGCTACAGATTCTAGTTAACCAACAGCCTACATCCTCCTACTCTCCACTAGAATTGCTTTATGTCTGACCCATGCATTCTTGAATTACCCCGCTGTTTTGACCCAATGGACCTCCTCAGGAAGGCCGCTCCATGCATCCACACCACCTCTCTGTGAAAAATACTTTCACATTGCCCCATGCCGCCCCTCTATCTTTAAATTGTGCCACCTTGTTCTTGCACATCTCTTTTTCTGAAAGATGTTACCTCTTGGACTTTTCTGATTCCCTTGAGGTACTAAAATGTTTCTAACATCCCCCTTCCTCAAGGGTATACATATTAAGCTCCTTTAGTCACTCTTCATATGGCTTCTGGTGCAGACCCTGCACCATTTTAGTTGCCCCTCTGGACTGCCTCCATCCTGTCTATGTCCTTTCGGAGATGGGTCTCCAGAACTGCAAGCAGTATTCCAGATGGTGTCTTACCAATTGTCTTTACAGAGGATAACTTCTTGTTTTCTACTGGTGATGCCTCTCCTATGCATCCCAGTATCTCCCAGCCTTCCTTACTGCCTTCTTACATTGCTTTGCCTTCCTTTATGTCATCTGATATGACTACCTCCAGGTCCTTTCCAATTTGTTGTTGTTAGTACCTCTCCCACATTGTATACTCTTTCCTTGAGTTTTTGTTTCCCAAGTGCATTACTTTGTACTTCTTTGCATTGAATCTAAGCTGCCATACTTTTGACCATTCCTCCAACCTTGCACAAGTCCCTTTTCATCCTTTCCACCCCCTGTGTATCAACCCTGTTGCAGATCTCTGTGTCATATGCTAAGATGCATACTTTCCTTCCAGTCCCTCTGCAGTGTCACCAATAGACATTAAAGAGGACTGGTCCCAGTACTGAACCTTGCGGTACCCCCACTAGTAACCCCCTTTCTTCAGAGTGGACCCATTTACTATTACCCTCTGCATCCTGTTGTCCAGCCAATGTTTTACCCAGGCTACAACCCTGGGCCCACTCTCAGGCTGGCTAACTTGTTTATTAACCGCTTGTATGGGACTGTGTCAAATGCCTTACTAAAGTTCAGGTAGGCCATGTCCACAGTCCCTCCCAGTCTCACTACTCTGGTCACCCAGTCAAAGAAATCGATTAGATTCATCTGACATGACCTTCCCACTGTGAATCCATGATGCCTTGGGTCCTGTGCCCTACTGGCCTCTAGGTGCTCAACAATTCTTTCCTTCGAAGTGATTTCATCATTGTCCCTACCACTAAGGTCAAACTAACAGGTCTGTAGTTTTCACCTCTGTCTTGCTGCCTCTTTTGTAAAGGGAATCATATCTGCCCTCCTCCAGTCCTCAGGTACCACACCATCCTACCATGATTTGTTAAACTGGATATTCAGTGGTTTCACTAGTTCTCCCTTAGTTCTTTTAGAATTCTGGTGAATCCCATCAGGTCCCTTGCTTTGTCCACCTTCAGATTTAGGAGTTCTTTCAGACCATTTCTTCTGTGAATGGACTGGTATAGACCCCTATCCAGACTGCTTCATTTATTTAGTTTAGGTACCTCCCCTCCTCTTTTTGTGAATACTGAACTGAGTATTCATTCAGTTTCCTGCTTTTTCACTCTCACCCTCTGCCCACCAGCTTTTCCTTTATTAAGCCTCACTGTCCCTCCTTGGTCTTTCTTTGCTCACTAATGTACCCATAAAAGGTTTTATCCCCTTCTTAACTGAGTTGGCTATCTTTCCTCAGTTTGGGCCTTTGCTGTTCTGACTGCCTTCCCACTTCCTTCATGCTATCTGGTACAGTTCTCTGTCTTGCTCCTTCTGTGTTTCCTTATACCTCCTGAATGCTACCTTTTCTCCTTAACCTTCCCCACCACCTCTTTAGAGAACCATAGTGTTTTTTCCTTCGTTTTGTTTTGCTGATTTGCTTCACACAAAGGCTTGTTGCCTCTGTGATGGCTGTTTTGTTTTTCCACATTGTTCCTTTACCCCTCCTTCTTGCCCATTTGCTAGTGCTTTTCTGAGGCACTCTCCCATTTTCCCAAAGTCTGCCCCTCAAAGTTCAATACTTTGCTTTTGTATGGCTTTTATTCTATGGCTGTGTTTATCATGAACCACACTGTTTGATGGTCGCTTGTCTCAGATGACTATCCACTTCAGCCCAGATCTCGCCCATCCCTGTCTGAGAGCACCAGCTCTAAGACTGCTCCTTCCCGAGTAGGTTCCAACACTAGCTGTCTGAGGCATGACCCATGTAGGGCATCGAGAATGACCCTGTTTGGATGTGGCTGCAGCAAAGGTGCTCAGTTAACATCTGGCATATTCAGGTCTCCCATCAACAATGTCTCCCCTTTTTCTGCCATTCTAAGGATGCTCTTCTATCATTTTCTTGTCCATTGCCCTCCTGAGATGGGGGTCAGTATACAACCCCTGTGCAGATTGTGGTGCAATTTCTGGCTCCAAGGTAACCCACCTACCTCCTCCCTCCCTCCTCCCCTCCCTGTTAGTTCAATTGGTTTGATCCTTCCCTTACATGAGAGCTCCTCCTCCTCCTCCTCCTTTTTCATTCCTTGTCCCTTTTATAGATTGTACCCTGTTATGTTGACATCCCAGTCATGGTTCTCTGTGTACCATGTTTCTGTGACTGACATGATATCCAGGCATCCTTCTTCCATCAAAGCCACTAGTTCAGGGAGCTTGTTACCCAGACTGTGGGCATTGGTGCTCATCACCTCCATTTTTGATGGCCTTACCCTTTTTCAGCCCCATCTCTATCCTTACTGCCTTTGCCTTTTTCTCCATTTACTCCTGTCTTACTCCTATTGACTCATCTACCTTGGTGTTTACCTCACTAACTACTCTTGTTTTGTGGGGAAGCTGGGATTTCCTGATTCTTTTCAGTGCCTCCTTTTTTGGCTAGTTTAAATGCTTGCCAATGAAGCATTTTAAGCTTATCACCTAGGATCCTGATTCCCCACCCTGTCAGATGCAGACCATTGTACTGGTATAGGCCTATATCCTCCAGGTGGATACCCAGTCAACAATGAAACTAAAACCCTGAGCTTCACACCAGTTTTTCAACCATTCATTGAATCCCATGGTGTGGAGCACCTTACTCACCCTTGCTATAGACAGGCAGCATCTTCAAGACGGTAACTGTATGTGCTACTTGTCTAAGGCCCCTCCCCAACTCCACAGACTCCTCTTGCACTGCTCTGATCCAATTTCCAGCCAGGTCATTTGTCCCTAGGTGGATAGTGACATCCTGCTCCTCCCCATGCAGCTGCTCCCACAATCCTGAAGATTCGCCTCCTGTCCTTCCAAGCCATGGCATCAGGCAGGCACCTTGCCTCCTCTCCTCCCTTCCCAGTTATACTAGGAGTTAATCTAGGATATATTAGATGCACAGAAGGTGAAATATCCAATATAAGTGAATCAACAGATCCCCCCAACCCAGCTATGCACCTACCAATATATTAGCCTATAAAGGTTGCCAGTGTTAATGTATTCCATATTTGCTATTCTGGAGGGTGTCCTTAGTGATTTCTAGAAGCTGGATGGTCTGGAGCAATGTTTTACACAGAGATGTTTTTATTGTACTACCACTGACATTTGGGTAGCACTTCAGCTGCATTGGTTGGTGAACATCAGCTGATCAATCAGGAAGTGTGAGTAGCTGGTAGTCTCAAGCAGGCCACTGAAATCACATTGGCTGGATACACAGAACTAGTTTTAGCATGTGGGAGAAAGAAAACATAAAATGAGAGATCATGAAAAAATTAAAGATAAGCAAATAGGATTTGAGAATGCTGAAATGTTTCACTTCACTTTAAATCTTTGTTCCGAGAAGCACCATGCTGTTCATAATAAATTCCATGTAGTTCACTTTGCATACTGATATAACCAATTATGTATCGCTGACTGTCATGTAAAGTCAAGCCATTGATTGGGATGGTCCAGAATTGGTGTACTTGACCTTATTTGGTCGCAAGAGTTGTAAAACTATTTTCTTCTTCTATATACAGCTTCTGCACCAAGCAAGTTAGATTTTAGAAAAGTCGCTCCTGTTCAGCCTAGTAAAAGAATGGCAGCAGCAATGTTTGAATGTCGACCAGTCATTATAACTGGACATTATCTTGGCACTCTCCTCTCATGTCTATTTCAGGGTCCTGTTGCTATTATTCAGGGCAGTCACGGAAACATGCACCAAAGTGGGTCTCAAGAAAATCTGTAAATCAAAATGCTTTCAGTGTTTTAGATCACAATGCAGTGCAAACCATTTTATTTTTTTCAATTTGAAAGAAAACTGTCCTGCATCATTTCAGCTATATATCAATGTTAGTATGGGTAGTGCAACTAAATAATGTTGAGCCAATTTTCTTTCTGCATTTGAAAAATTCTTGTGAAACTCAGTTTTGCATGAAAAATCTTAGAGAATGTAGCACAAGTATGGCAGTTGTTGCTTATCAGTTAAACCGTGTGTAAATACCTGTTTTTTAAGAAAATAGCTCTCTGTTGAGTAAAAGTACCAGTGTCTCAAGCTTGACAAACTGGTCTTTCATTTGAAAAGTGACAATTTTAGAATGATATTTCTTTTCGTGAAAGCTAGCAATTTTGCAAAATGTTTGACATTCTGCAAGAACATCACAATGAAAATTTGAGTAAATTAATCCAAGTTCTATCATATTTACGTTGTTCCATATATGGATTCAGAGTATCAGTGTTTTAGGTATATTCTCATTTTCATCTCAGATAAATACACCTGCATGGCCCATGTCCTGTAGAAAGTGAAGGCTACTTTGAAGTATAAAGATATAAATTTAAGGTTCCATGCAATTCTGCAGGACATGCAGGAACATTTCGATAGATTCTTCTAAATATTTTTGGTGATTACTACTGATTTAGCTATATCAAAGGGATCAGCTGAAAAGTAATTTTTTCTAGGCAGCCAATCTTTTGGGATGATTCTGCATCAGCCAAGAATGTAGCTACAAAATAGCTTACATAAATATATGTGTGTGTGTGTGTGTGTGTGTGTGTGTGTGTGTGCGTGTGTATATACAACTGATAGTCAGGTCTGGATGATACTACCGCTCTTAACATTCAACATACGCTGGCTACAAAGTACAGTTTGGCTTTTAGGAACTGACTATCCTTGTAAAACAAAAAGTAATGGTTTACTGATTAGATTTAATTTAAAAAAAAGTACAGTTTATTTCTTTCATAGTTTTGGGACTGGGTTTTCAAAGATGCATCCAGTTCTTGGGGTATCTTTTACCACAACTGCTGAAATTGTGAAAAACACATAAAAGTGATCTATCTTTGTGATGCAACAGTAGCAAATTGTGCACAGAAGATGCTGCATGCATCACTTTGTGCTGTTAATCAGTTATACTGTCACAAATGAATCACAATGTTTGCAAATAGCAATGAAACATTTTGGAACATTTTGTATGAGGCAGACACAGCCCAAAATGAAAGATTGTTCCTGCCACATCATCAGTTTTGGAAATGCAGGCCCAGATCCATAATAAGGTACTGACAGGTACTGCTTTGCATTTAAATATATTTTCTCCTTTCTTGGTACCCTGAAAACATCCATTTGTGGCATGTCTTCTGAAACTAGATGTTCTCTTGATGTTACTGGATTCAGCATACCCTTTTCCTTTTGAAGAAAAAACAACCCCTATTATCCAGGTGCACTGTGTTGGTATTCTAAGTGTACAGTAAGCTATATATGTTAATGTTTAATTTTCCTCCTGTTCAGCAACTGTACTCTCTTGCCATTCCTTCAATGATGTCATATTGTTACCTTCTTAACTACAGTATATACAACTCTTTGAGAACTACGATGCAAAGAAAGTGTTGTTTCAACATAACAGTAGTTTACAACTTGCGTGTTTGGCTCTGAAGTAATATGTCTTAAATTGATGCATGCTGTAGATACACAAGTAGCTAAGGACTGAGTTGGATTTCACCCATTTAGGCTATCCTGAAAAACATACTTGGCAGTGATGGAAGGCATATATTTTTCTTCTGTTCCTGCAAGGAATATGGAAGTACCCTTGTGTGATCCTGCATAAAAACCTAATACAGGCTGACCCTAGTGGTGTGGAGGGCTGACTCACTGGGTGCCTCAACCCTCGACACACTGATTACCCTGGTTCAGGGATGAAGCACGGTGTCCTGGGTGCTGGCCAGGGACATAAACTTGAAAATCTCTAGAACAGCTCACCTCCGCTGTGGAGTGGGGTGAATATGTCCCATTGCTCATCTGCAACCTGAAGGAATCTAGGGACAGTGCAGTGAGACCACACACAGGGAGGGACCTAACATGCAAGATGCCAGGGGCACCTCTGAGGAGAAGGAGGCACACATCATATGCATTGCATGCAAGGCGGCCCAAGGAAGCAAACAGGTGGGGAAAAACCTGACCACAGGATGAAGCCCAGTCCTCATAGGCCCTGCAACTGGAGACTGGGCACCTCCAAAGCCCTCTGGTAGAGGATAACAAAATGAAGGTAAGCCTCAGAGAAGCGGGTGACAGGGAGGGAGGGAACTGTTTAGATAGGATCAATTGGTGGCAGACCAGGTGGTGAAAATTACTGAATGAAAAAGAATAAATCCTGACACAGCCACTGGCTCATTTTGTCCCCATATGCAGGCTACATGACAGCCAGGTGCTTCAAGCCTCCTGACTAAAAGATTTTTTAGATGAGTACAAAATAACAATACCATAAAGCAAAAAGAAAAAAATTGCATTCAGAAGAAACATTTCAGCTTTAAATAATAATAAATATACCTATTCATATTTACAGAAATTCCATAAAGTACAGATGCTTTTAAGCCTTGGGTCTCTTGTTAAACAAGTAATACCTCTCAACTGTCCCACATTAGAAGAGGCATTCTTTATTTTACCTCTGAGGAACCTCTTAGTACCACATGGGAATGGTGCTGTCCCACATTTTCTGACATAGACCATCTATAAAAGAAACAAGCAATGCTGTGAAGCGAGGTTTATCCAGGGTGCTCACAAATGGGAAGGCTTAGTCCCACAAGAGTCTGGAGATGCATGGCTTCAGCACTACAGGTCAGTAAACAAGACGTTTCAGTCAGAGCTTAGGCAAAGAAAGGTTGTTAATATTTCAATCCATAACATTCATGTTGCTGAAACCATGCTTCTTGGCACAGAAATTCAAATGCACTTATAATTGCCAATTAACAATAAACCTTATAAACATGAAAACACACAGTTCCACTGTATTGTAAGCATATCATGCTTAAGTTTCCACTGTTCATGCCTTTTTCACTGCAAATTAACAAGCTTGTGGTTCTCCCATCCAGTCAATGAGAGCTTGAGAGATATGTCTGCAGCAATAAAATCTCATATCTCTGTTCAGCTGCCCCATTAATGGATGTCCTACAAATTAATGGATACAGTTTCCACATGCACTCATCCAATTCTGAGATAAGCTGCTTGAGTGCCTTCTAAGCAAATCTGGTCATCACCAGTTCCAGTGCGGAGAATCAGCCATCAAATGTCCATTCTCATTCAGGTGGAGGTCTGTTCGTCACAGTTATCATGTTGTTGTGTGAGCTTGGTGCAGCTCATGCCCAGTTTTTAATAACTGTAGTGAGGCAGCTGATACAGTTGTTCTTTACTGCAGTTGATGAGAAGTAAAATATGATGGATCCAGGCTGGCATTGAATGTACTTCAGCAACAGGGTTTCCACCCTCCACTGTGGACTTTGATTTTGAATGATTCCAAACCAAGTGTGAAATGTTGTAAGGCAGGAAGCAGACAATGTAAATCAGAGAGTGACCACAGCCAGTGCAATGGCCCTCTGCTGTTTGTTTTTTCGGATGTGAGGCAGAGATCTTAAGATCCGGACAAAATTGATGTAGCAGAATAAGGTGATGAGGAGGATATGAACATAATTATGCCCATTTCAAAGCGCACTGGCAAGAGGATTTTTAGTTGTTCCTCTGTGAATTTATCATAACACACTGATGTGACATTAGTCACATTCTGTTTCATAAGCTGCACTACATATACAATACTACAGTGGCCAGTTGCAATGAACCAGAAGAAGATACTTGCTAATACGGGTATATATACACTTCCTGTTGACTTTGTACTTGATGGGGAAGGCCACCCTAGGTATCTTTCCACACTGACTGCTGTTAGGAACAGTGTACTGATATAAACGGTGCTGTAGAAAATAAAGCCTTGAAAGGACACAGAATTAAAGGGAGGTGCCACTTCATGTCATTGAAAGCTTCAGAGATCTTAAAGGGTAGGAAAAGTAGAAACACCAGGTCAGACACTGTGAGGTTGAGCAGGAGAATGTCAATTGGAGCAGGTTTTCTGTAGACTTTTGTACAAAAGTGTAAAGCGCCACAATATTGAGAGGTAATCCGTCACTAAGGTGATAATGTAGACACCCAAAGCCACGCCATATGTTTTAACATACATGTCTCATTCCTGTTCACCTGCACAAAAGCAAATCAACAAACAGCTTTTATTGTTACCCTTTCAACAAGAAAGTCACTCATTTTCTAACAGTTCTCTGTAATCATCAGTTGATGTCTTAAATGATTCAGTTATGTAGTATTTATTAGTAAAAGTGTAATCCAGTGCAATTTCTAGCTTTCGCAGGGCTTTGGATAAAAAAATTCAAACTGGCTTACCCAAAGTAGTAGAAGAAGAAGAATCAGCATTTATATAGCACTTTTCATACATCCTAAAGTGCTTTACAAGCAATGCTAGACAGGTAGTGAGGTGACTGAATGTGTGGTGGCGCATATCGCACATCATCACCCACACACAGCCTGGATAATTGCATGAACTGGTTTATGGAAGGGGAATGTTGGCCAGACACTGGGAATGTTCCCTACTCTTTGCGAAGAGTGCCCTGGGTTCTTTAACTTCCACCTGACACCCACCAGGACAACACTAGGATGGGCAGAAGGGACCCTCGCTCACTGGCCTCATTCAAGGACGGCACACTCAGCAGTACAGCACCCCCAATACTGCACTCAGATGCCAGCGATTTTTAGGTGCAAGTCCAATCCCAGTGTGGGACAAGAACCCACGACCTTCTGGTCCAGAAGTGGATGTGCTATCAACTGAGCCATGCTGACACCCACTGAGCCATGCTGACAAGTAGATGTAGTTTTAAATGAAAATGAAGGACATGGTAGGATTAGGTCAGCAAGACTTTTCTGTATTTGCCACTGAGTTGAACTTCCCTGATTAGACTCATAGAAACATAGAAATACACTGGCAAAAAGGACTCCTTCAGCTCTTCTAGTCTGCCCCATCCCTCCCCATATGTATCCCCGATCTTTTCACCCTACCCCTCTGGCCCATCCCATGTAGCTTTGATCCCCTCTTTCCCTTCAGTGTCCTCCTTGCTGAGTGCTTAGAATGGCAGATAGTAGACATGCTGGCAACTCACTGGGTTCTAAGGAAAATTTAAATTATTTTATACAATAGTTTATTGTCAACCATATAACACCATGATGCATTATGCCCCTTCCTGTTTCTTTTTTGTGGGTTTAGTGGTCTGTGCATTGACTGGTTCTGAACCTACATTTAAAAAAAATGTGATTCCTTTTTAGGCATCCATGGAAGTCTTTACATCTCATGTTAGTTCATTTAAACCCTTTCCGAAAAGGCTATATTTTCAGATCCCATATGATAAAGTTTCCAAAGCTGATACAATAATGCAGCAGGTGATTCTCTGACCAGGATGCATTATTTCAGATGGGGATTAAATGTACTGTTTGTTTTGATAGCTGTTTATATCAACAGTCATGAGATGTTGATATTTAAATTGGCTAAAAGGAATCACATTTTGTTAAAATGTGGGCAACAGCCAATGCATGGACCACTAAGCTCAAGAAGTGATGAGAGGACATGAAACACTGAGGCATGATATAATGTGTGAGTAACTATTAAGTATAAAGTAAATCTGCATTTCTGTTTATTATTACCCAGGGAGCAAAGCTATGTGGAATGTAGAATCTGCCAGCGAGGGCTGGGAAAAATTAGCAGATTCTCATTTTACAGAATTGTCATGCAATTTCATTAAAGGTTTGTGAAATGTCATGAAATTTCACAACATTTCATACCATTTTGTGGAATGTTCTGAGACATTTTAATTGGTCATACCTGAGTCACTGGTATAGCTAGAGATCTGAAATTTAACATGTGTGTTGTTTGGAAGAGGCCCAGTTGGATAAGGGATAGGAAGTTATAGGATGCAAATCTGGCAATCTATTATTCATGTGAAAATTTCTGAAAATATTTCCAGTCTTACAACCTAGCCACCCTTGGAGTTAGATAATAGAGCATTTAAATGCATACTTTCTTGAAGAGTCATAGAACCAGCTAACTAGAGAGGCAATTGGTTCTGTAAATTGTAAGTTGCAGGAGATCAAAATTTCACAAATTAATTATTTGTTAAATTGTGTTAAACTTTTACAAATATTTTGAATGTTTATAGCTCCACTGCTATTATAGGTATACATCAAGATTTGGCATGCATATTGAAGTAAATATGTCCTGCAATCTAATTAAGCTGGATAAATGTGGTTTAATAGGTTACAAATTATTGTGGACACAGCAGAAATTACTAATTTGAAAATTTGCTCAAAAATTCATTGGCGATAATAGGTAATGACACTAAAATTCCACTTGTGAATTTAACTTTCCAAATTACTTATCACCACTGAATCACGTTACCTAAACTAGCAACATTGACCTGCAATTTACCTCCAACACTCCTGTGACAGTGATGCGTAGCATCATACTTCTTCATTACTAAAGATATCTAGATAATTCTGCCACAGTAGCATAACACACAACTAGTTGTGGCATGGTGTCACTTCGCTTCTGTTTCCAAATAGTAAACATATATATTGTTATAGTGTATGGTAGAATGCTATTATTAACCACATTTGATTGAATCTTAGTGTTGTACCATCAGTGTGATGTCAGAGTGTTGTACCATCTTGAATATATCACACTGATAGCATAACAACATAGCACAATGGCACGCTGCTGCTGCCACCTCCAACGATCATAGCACTGCTGTCCCATCTCAATGCCTTTTTCATTTTTATTAATTTTTTCCTAACTGCTTCAGTTATTCCTTCATGAGAAAGACTCAGCTCAGGTGGCTTTGTATGGGTGAAGAATGAGGAACAAGTAGGCACTGTGTCACACTGAAGATTCCTCAGTAAGAGCAGAGTGGAGCTTGTTCATAAGTGGTGGGGGACAGTTTGAAACAGCTGCACAAAGAGTTTTATTAACAAATTTGTTAAGAAGTGGTCTGCTGATTTTTACTGTTGCCCTATACATTATAAATAGTAAACAACAACACAGTGTACACTTCCTCAAGGTTTCATGACATTGATAAACCTCTGCTTCTGCCTCGAGGTTTACTTGGTTGTCATGACAACCTCTCAAAGTGAACACAGAGTTGTTGTTCACTGTTGTCCATCTGCTATTATTTATATCTACAGGGTTGCTAAAGGGTCAACAGGTGGTATTGTACAGAAGCAATGCTTCATATGCATGTGCTTCACAAGTCGTTAAGTCAGTGAACTCTAGTGTTTATCTGTCAGATTGCAAGAATTCTGGTTAGTTCACAGTGATGTCCATGAAGGTTCTTCATGGTTCATCACCCAAGATAGTGACCTGACACTTGGTACCTCCATATGTTTACTATGGGAGCCTCCTGCAAAAGCTACCTTATTGACACTTTGCCCAGCTTTTACTTTCCTCTGTAGTTGCAACTGAAGTGTATGACTGAACAAAATGTATGGGCATGACTTCGACAAAAGTATCACAACATTCCACAAATTCACAAAAGCTCATGAAATTCAACTTCAGCTACAAATGCTATTATGGAATCTTTGGCTGCTTATAACTTAGACAGCCTTTGAGCAAAAGATTAAAGAGCTACACACACAGCTTCTTTTTTTCCCATACTGGTTTTACTCCTGGCCAGCAGCTCATCTCTCAGGGATATACCCTGTTAACAGGGACATACCTTGCTATCAGGCTGAACAAAAGCCATCATTCAGTTGGTTATTGGGTTTTTCAGCATTTTCTCCAGGGGCAGTGCCTCTGTTAGCCTTGCACAGCCATGGCTTCTCCTATGGCAGGAGCAAGGTGCCTGGCCCAGCTGGGTTGCTGTGTTGGTGAAGCCCACCACCAACCCTTCTGGACCAAGATGCACTGCTGAGCAGCAGCTGTCTCAACCATGGCCTGCCTCTTGATGTCACTTTGCAGGCTCGCTTCCGAACCCTGGTCATCAGCATGGCAGTATGACTCACTGCTCCTGGCCCATTGGAGTGGCCTCAAAGTTTAACATTTAGGTTCAATAAATCTAACAAAACTGGTGATAGTGAGGTTTCTAGTTTTGTGTTATTGGGGCTTTAAAGACTGCAGTTCACATAATTGCAAAATGTAATTTAAAAGTTCTGAAAGTTTGGTGGCTTATAGCTCAGTAACCTTACAGTGATCTCAGACTAGTTACACTTCTGCAGGGCACATGGGAATTGATAATTCCAAATTTGGTGCAACTTGGACAAAAACCTTTAACTTGTATAGAAATAACTGAAATCACAATTTTGGCACAGTTCCATGAAATTTTCACAGAAATTTCACAGAAGTGAATCAGAATCTTGCCAGAGTTCCACTGGCAGAAGATACATTTTGCACAGCCCTACTACCAAGTGATGCTGTGCAAAGTCACATCCTCTTACAAATGCTTTTTTTGTAATTTATTTGCTTAATTCCACAGAATTCCAAAAACTATTACTAGGTAAACTGTAGAATAATATTCTGTAAATGGCATAATCCACAGAGTATTATCCTGTTGTTTGTCGGAAATGAATCCATGGTTTATGTAAACGTTGGGATACTATTTCTCAGTTTATGTAGACCATGTATTAGAAATCTACAGTTTAAAAACCTGGTACATCAAACACATATCAGGCAGCACCGGGACGGAGGTGCCCAGAGTGAAAACTAGTAAAACAACAGAAAACTTAGGCACTTATGAACTGAACCATGTTTATAGCTGGAAAAGAATCAACAGAAAGGGATTTTAAAGCACAAGACAAGTTTCCTTTAATTTCAGCACAGATGCAAGCACTCTGATGTAGACATACTGCCAACATGCATTCTTTTCTGAGGGACCACCCATCCCCAGAACCCCTGCTTTCAACCACGCCACAGCCCAGGATTTTCAGAACTCCAAACAACTTCCAAATCAACAATGGTGGAAGACAAGGAGGGGCAGAGGAGAAAGAAACAGATACAGAGGGAGATAAGAGTACCAGTCAGCACCAACAATGAGGGCAGGAGACCCTATCCAGGTTCAGAAGAGGGCACAACTAATGGCAAACATACACAGCAAGGCAATTAACCTGTCTGATCATGTTCTAAAATGAAATTCTGTTCACATTTAAGTAAAGACCTCAGTTTTTGCCGCATAACTGTAGCAAATAAATTTAAAACTGTTGTTGACTTGCACATTGCCTGCAGAAACTTGAATTTGAAATCTGTTTTCTAGAAATGCCAAAAGTTTATGTGTGAGCTACAAACAGTCCCAATGGACTTATAGTTGAAAATGAGATCCAATTTCTGTCCTCCTTTAGCCTGGCTGTGAATATATTTAAAGAGCTAGTTGAGAAAGATTTGGATGTGTTCTTTAATGACTTGCCTAGACCCTCTTTAATAACCTCTTCAACAAGAACATCAAGCTCTGAAAAAATTACAGACACTGCCAGAGATTATCATTAAAGCAGCAGACAAAGTAGGTGTGTTGTCCTGCAAAACTGGATAGACTATGTCACAGAAGCTCATAAAACAGTTATCTGACACATGGTTCTATCTGAAGTTATAGCAGACCTGCTTATGGATTTTAAATTTTCGATTGATGAGTTTGTGATGGATGCATTCACTGAGGGACTTGTAGAAAAGAAAGTACAAGATTTCCTGATAATGAGAACCCAGTGCATGCTACCTTTATACACTTCCTAAAATTCATAAACTCAGCATAAGCCACTGGACAGACTTTTTCAGCAGCGGCATTGGCTCCTATTAGAGCCACTGTCGCAATATGTAGATGTTTCCTGAAACCCTGGGTCAAGAGATTACAAGCTCCAAGATACCAGACACGCATTGAGTATCCTGGAAAATATTACAATAGACCCTGATGCTTCTTTGTTACACTGGACATAGAAGCATTGTACACTAATCGTGCCACATGAAGGTGCATTAGACACAGCAGACACTTCCTGAACAAGAGGGACCCTCTGAGAATCCATCTACAGACTTTTAGTCGAGTTACTTGAATTTGTTTTGAAATATAGTGTTTTCACGTTTAATAAAGAAATGTACTTACCTCAAAGGCACTGCAATGGGGATCACCTGTGCCCCATCTATTGCAAACCTGTATGTCAGGATCTGGGAAGAGAATTTGTTTTAAATCCTGCTACTAACCCCTTCCACAGCAGAACTCTAAGTTGGAAACATTACATTGGTGATGTAATTCTGCAGGGTCTGCACCAGAAGACATATGAAGAGAAACTAAAGGAGCTTATTATGTACAGTCGAGGAAAGAAGGGAGAGGGGGACATGAGAGAAACTTTCAAGTACCTCAAGGGAATCAACAGAGTCCAAGAGAGTAGCATCTTTCAGAACAAGCATTTGTCAATGCCGAATGTTGATTGAGTTGGTTCGCTGAGTTCGCCAGTGGACCCCTGTCACTGGCTCAGTCTGTTTGTCCCAGTGCTGCAAGCTGCTCTTTTGTACAGGACTGCTGCCTGCATTGGCACCTTGTTCTGCTGAGGAAGAAATCCGAGCTGTCCCGACAGAGCTCCATTTAGGTGGCTCACCCCTCTCTCACTCACTCATTCTGTTTTCTCTGACGCTGCAGGCTGTCCTTTGTACTGGGCTCCTGCCTGTGTTGGTGGCTTTTTCTGCCCACAAAGAAATCCACAGCTATCCTGACAGAGTTCATTGGAGGTCGCTTACCCCCTGTCTCACTCACTCCTTCTGGTTCTCCTGGCGCTGCAGGCTACCCTTTGTACTGGGCTCCTACCTCTGTTGGCACTTTTTCCTGCCCACAAAAGAAATCTGCAGCACTCAGACAAAGCTCTGTTGAGCTCGCTCGCCTCTTCTCTCGCTCACTCATTCCGTTTCTGCCAGTGCTGCAGGCTGCCCTGTCTACTGGGCTCCTGCCTGCATTGCTGCCTTCTTATGCCCACAAAGAAACTTGCAGCAGTTACAATACAGGTCTGCTGAGCTTGCTCACCACTCATTCTGGTTTTCCTGCCAGTGCAGGGTGCCCTTGTACTGTGCCTTGCGTATTGCTGCCTTTTTCTGCCCACAAACAAATCTGCAGCAGTCCCAACAGAGTTCTGTTGAGCTCACCGACTCCCTCCTCACTCGCTCATTCTGTGTCTCATGGTGCTGTAGGCTGCCCTTTGTACTGGGCTCCTGCCGCATTGGCAGCTTTTTCTGGCCAGAAAGAAATCTGAAGGAGTCCGACACAGCTCCATTGAGCTCGCATTCCCTCTGTCACTTGGCCTTCAGTTTCTGCCAGTGTGCAAGCTGACCTTTGTACTGGGCTCCTGCCTGCATTGCCACATTTTCTGCCTCACAAAGAAATCTGCAGCAGTCACAATAGAGCTCCATTGAGCTCGCTTCACTACCGCTCTATCATTCGCCTATTCTGTTTCTCTTGGCGCTGCAGACTGTGCTTTGTATGGGCTCCTGGCTGCATTGGCACCTTTGTCTGTCCACAAAGAAATTTGCAGCTATCCCGACAGACCTCCGCTGGAGGTCGCTCAGTGTCCCTCTCTCATGCGCCATTCTGTTTGTCCTGGTGCTGCAAGCTGCCCTTTTGTACGGGCTCCTGCCTGTATTGGTGCCTTTTTCTGCCCACTAAGAAATCCACAGCAGTCCTGATAGAGCTCTGTTGAGCTCACTAAGTCCCCTGTCTCACTTACTCATGCTGTTTCTCCTACCACTGCAGGCTGGCCTTTGTACTGGGCCTCTGCTGCACTGATGCCTTTTTCTGCCCACAAAGAAATCCCCAGCAGTCCTGACAGCGCTTTGGTGAGTTTGCTCACCCTCTCCCTCAGTCGCTTCCTCTCGTTGTGCTTCTCCTAGTGCTGCAGGCTGCACTTTTGTATGGGCTCTTGTGTTGGGGCCTTTTCTGCCCACAAACAAATCCGCAGCAGTCCCGACAGAGCTCAGTTGAGCTCGGTCACCGCCCCTCTCACTCAGTCGATCTTAATCTGTCCCAAACACTGATTTCCTAGAATGACTGTACTATTCTCTGGCAGGAGTGCAAAACAAATTTTAGCCAGGATGTGAAAATGACAGCTGTAGTGTTCATAAGGAGGTGTGAAAAAATGCCACTGTTGAAAATGTGGCGTGACAATATTACAAATTTGTGAGTTACAAGGGTGCGGAAAGTGCATAACGACACTTGTAACACTGTCAATTGAAGAGTTATCATCACCAAATTTTCAACATAGGCATTTTAGGACCTCTGCTCATGAACAGTATCATTGTCATTTTCTTAATCTGTCCCGAACAGAGATTTCCCACAGCAACCGCTCTATTCTGTGCCGAAGAGTAAAACACATTTTGGCCAGGATGGGAAAATGGCAGCTGTAACTGTTCATAAGTAGGTCTGGAAAATAGCAATGTTGAAAATCTGGAGTGAAAATATTATAAATTTGCGTTACGAAGGTGAGGTGCTAACTGTGCAACGCATCGCCAGAATACAGTCATTTTATGGAGTATCGCTACTAAATTTTCAACATAGGCATTTTAGAACCTCTACTCATGAACAATGTCACTGTCATTTTCTTTAATCTGTCCTGAACACTGATTTCCTAAAGCTACTGCGGTTATTCTGCACCAGAAGTGCGAAAACACATTTGGCTGGGATGTGAACAATGGCAGCTATACTGTTCACAAGGAGGTGTGACAAAATGCCAGTGTTGAAAATCTGGCATGAAAATATTGCAAATTGGCGTAGATTACGGCGTGCGTAGCAACTGCGCAATGCACACTCGTGAAAACAGTAGTTTTTTATTTTTCCCACAAATCTTGAACATAGGTTTTTTGAGAGCCCACCATGAATACTGGCATCGATTTTCTAATCAGCCCCGAGGGTGATTCCATGCAGTGACCGTGAAACCACCTTTCAGGGCTGATTAACGCCATGACAGTTCAAAATTCATGAGGAGGGGTCCCTAAACCCCATGTTGAAAATTTGGTGAAAAAATTTCCAAAAATATCTGAGATATGCACTAAAGTTGAAAAACCCTATTCATTACATTATACAGCTTACCAGCATTTCTCAGTTCGCGGTCAGCTTTGAAGAATGCAGACGGTTCCGGTCCACTGAAGATCGTCGCACCAGACTCGGAGGTAAGTAAGGGTGAGGGGTGTGGGGAGGCTGGGTGCAGTGGATGGGTGTGGGTTGTGGGAGGGAGGCAGGGAGACTACAAGGGACCATTTCTTTTTTCAGGTACAAAAAACCAAGAAAAATTGCGGGCTGTTTTCAACTTTACAGGGCATGTAGCACGCTGGGTTGGGCTCCCAGCATGCCACGGAGTCTGGCTTTGGGGACAGCTGTGCCGACAGGGACTGGGCACCCCATCGGCAAACAACAAAATGGGCATATGGCACGCTGGGGTGGGCTCCCAGTGCCACCAAGTCTTGTTTTTGGGGGGCAGCTGTAGCTAATGGGGATTGGGCACCCGCTGGCAAACAACAAAAGGGAATTCCTTTCTGCCGACGGGATTAGGCACCCCGTCGGCAAACAACAAAAGGGAAATTCCTTTCTGCCGATAGGGATTGGGCACCCCGCTGGCAGACAATTCAATGGGTTATATTATGCCGATGGGAAGGGGCTCCCCATCGGCAAATAAACATGGTGGGGTAATATATTTGTGAACATGGCGCCAAGCCACCGCCATGTTCACAAACAATATCAGGGGTCCTACATCCCGCCCTGCAATGAGCGGGTCGCCCTTCATTGCAGCGGATGGCTGACGCTGCTGTGACGAGGCGGCCCATGATTGCAGCGCGCTGATTTTTAGAAAGTTGTGGCATGCTGGCTGAACTAGTGTCAGCAGCAGTGTGCCATGGCATTGGGGATGCGGGACAAGCCTTTGCAGGTTGTGGGGCCATTGGTCACAATAGTGCCACACCTCCACAACCTGATTGTGGAGAAAGTTGATCGAACATGTTGCTTGCACATGCATGCAATCAACATAAAAGAGATGTGAAAGAACAAAAGGGCAACAATTTGAAGATAGAGGGGATGGTTCAGAGGTAATATGACGATGCATTTTTCACAGAGAGGGTTGTGGATGCATGGAACAACCTTGCTGAGGAAGTCATGGAGTCAAAAACAGTGGGGAATTCAAGAATGCACGGACAGACATAAGGCAGTTCTAGTGTGGGTAGGAGAAAGTAGGCTGTTGGTTAACTAGATTCTGCAGCTTATCCATTAGGTAAGGAAATGAGCAGACTAGGTGGGCCAAGTGGTCCTTATCTGCCATCAAATCCTATGTTTCTGTATTACTATGGAAGGGCTCTATAGGAGACTTACAACTATCTGTTGACTTCTAACACAGTACAAATGAAAATTTGAAATTTAGTTTCAGTCATGATTTTGAAAAGGTTGACTTTCTGGATATAACCCTAAAGGAATGCTGATAACAAGGTAGAATCTAACCTGTATAGAAGGAATACTGCAGGAATACATTACTTAAGGCAGACAGCTGCCACCATGGCCACATAGTCAGAAACATCCCAAAGGGACAGTTCATAAGAATTAAGCGTAACTGCACCAAGAAGATCTATGAAGAGGGGCTTCTGACTTGGTGACAGACTTTCCAGCGGCGTTACAGTGATTAAAACATACAAGCTGGAAAAATGTCACTGATGCTCTTCATAAGGAAACACTCTGAGTAAGAGAAAAACAGCAAATCATGATACTAAGTTCAATTGTATTACCTTGTTTTCAGCACACGAAAGCACTTGATACCATAATTTCTAAACAGTGGTCTGTGCTGACAGGCCTTTCAGAACATGCAGCAAGTCCCCCTCCTGAATGGTATATAGGAGAGCTAGCAATCTGAAGATAAGAGCACATAGCCACTATAGTGAACTACCTAAACATACGTGGCTTATTTTAGAGGGGCAGGCTGTCACCACTGTCAGAGATGTATTTTTGTCCCCATGTAGAAGTTGAAAATACTTTGGTACTTGTAATTCAAAGAAAATATATCAAATACTTCATCTGACAATCTGTGACAGCTCAGGGATTATTTATTTGGCCACTTGCAAATGTGGCTCATGTTATGTAGGAAAAACATTCATAGTTTCAGGGTTAGATTGGGAGTGCACTTGCATGCCATTGAAAAACAAGATTTAACTTACGTCACAGCAACATACATACATAGGAATAGGGAAGTGAACACACATGTGTTCTCTTGCATGGCTATTGTCAAGGTATGCCCACATCCAAGGGTGGCAATTTTGATGATCTCTTAAAAAGAAAGAAGCATTTTGGATTATTAATTTAGGAGTCACAAGGTGCCTGGGTTACATTTCAACTTTGATATCAAACTTGTTTTAAAAAGTGATAAGATACTGTGCCACTGGTTTATGGTAACCAGTTTTCAGTTGTAATAGTTTGTAGATGGTACTTTCTGTCACTTTATTTTTTCCTCCCTCTCCATCAGTTTCCTCCTTCCCCTTCCCCTTCCCCTTCTCTCTTCTCTGCCTGAGACATGGTTTTTATTCATTGCACTTTAGGTGTTTTTTCATTGTTTGATTTATAACCAATGAAACTGAACTGTTGGAAATGATGTCACTGTTATGTCATATCCTGGTGCCCATATATATTTGATGTGTTGGTATGTCTGCACTAGCCTTTGAGAAAGGACTTATTGTCTGAAATGCATCAGGCATGCAGCTTTTGCTTCTAATAAAAGTTTATATTTGTATAGCCAGGTGTTCACCTGAATTATTTATAGGTGGTGAATACTAACATACTAAAATGCCAGCAGAATAGGCCTAATGGTCTTTCATGTTCGTTGTTTGGTCAGCCCCACCCTGGGAGCTGACCTTACTGCCCCTCACCCTCTCTGGCTTCTCCCTTCCCAGTCCCGGATATTCCCACTGCACAGGACTTTGCTTCCAGAACCCTTTCCTGTACCTGTCCCACCCCTCTTGAACCCCTCCACCGTCTCTGTCTTCACCAGCCCCTGGGCAGTGCATTCCATAGCTCCACCCACCCTCTCAGTGAAGTAGCACCTCCTCCTCCTTTCTCCCTGAATCTGCCCCCTCCAGCTTCCACCCATGCCTTCTAGTTGTCCCCTCTCCTTTCCTCGGAGCACCCTGACTACTTCCCCTATTTAACCCCTTCATGTACCTGAAAACCTCTGTCATGTCCCTCCGTCCTTCTCTCTTCCAATGTGTACATATTTAGCTCTTCGAGCCTCTCCCATAGGTCCTGTCCCCTGAGCCCCAGATAATTTTGGTTGCCCTCCTCTGGACCCTCACCAGGAGTTCAATGTCCCTTTTAATGTGGCCTCCAAAACTGCATGCAGTACTGAAGGTGCCTCACCAAGCAGTTATACAGAGGGAGTATCACTTCACTCCTTCTGAGGTGATCCCCCAGTGATGCATCCCAGCATCCTTTTGGCCTTGGCTGCTGCCCTTCTGCAAGTCTCCAAGTTGTTCATCTTGACATCCATCACCACCCCCAGGTCCCTCTCAGCCATTGAGCCTTGTAGCATTCCCCAGGGTGTACACTTGGCCCAGGTTTCTGGCTCCCAGATGCAGTACCTTGCATTTCCTACATTGAACCTCAGCTTCCACTTTCTAGACCACCTTTCCAGAGCCTCCAGGTCTCCCTGTAGGGCCACCCTCCCTCCTCCCCATCCACCACCGCCCCCCAGTTTTGAGTCATCCACAAAGAGACTCATCTCACTCCTGATACCCTTCCTTATGTCAGAGACACAGGCATTAAACAGGAGGGCCCAAGGACCCATCCCTGAGGGACCCCACTAATGACCCTCCTTGGGGATGAAACTATCCCACCAACCATGACCCTCTGGGTCCAGTCCTGGAGCCAATTGCCTATCCATCTGATCATCTGGTTCCCCACCCCATTCCTCCCAGCTTATTCAACAGGCCCCCATGAGGAACAGAGTCAAACGCCTTGCTGAAGTCAAGATAGAGGAAGTCCACTGGTCTACCCAGGTCCAAGGCACTCATCACCCAGTCATAGAACTCCACAAGGTTTGTCTGACACAGTTTGCCTGGGACAAATCCATGCTGTCTATTGTCCAGGCACCCGACTTTCCAGGTCCCCCAGCCTCTCCTTGACAATGCCTTCCATCACCTTGCCAACCACCGATGTGAGGCTGACGGGCCTGTAGTTCTCTGCCACCTCCCTGATCCACCCTTGTGGATAGGCATTATATGCACCACCTTCCAGTTCTGGGCCACCCACCCTGTCCTTAGAGAGATGCTGAAAAGCTCCACCAGGGTTTCAACAGGACATCTGCCAGTTCCTTCAGCACTCTGGGATGTAATTTATCTGGCCCAGGTGCTTTCTCCATCTTAAAGAACCTGAGGGCTTCCTCACTCTCTGCCATGATTTCCACCTCCTCTACCTCATCCCCAGCTTTGCCTTCCTCCCTCCTCCTGCCAGTGATGGCCCCACTCCCCGATCCGCTGATCAGCAAGGGTCCCTCCCTCCTCAGTTTCACCATCTCCTCCCATGTATGATGCAGCCCTCCCATTTTTCTTGGTGAAAACTGAGGCGAAGCACGATTTAGCAACTGATCCTGCTGCCCTGGTTCTTGTGCCCATTACTCCCTGTTTTAATCCTGCTAACCTGCCTCTTCACCCATCATTTTTACCCAATATATCTAAAGAATCCTTGTTCCCTCTTAATTTCCCTGGCAAGATTCTCTCCTCTTGCCTTAGCCACCCTCACCATGCTAGTGGCCTTCTGGCCATCAGCTCATACTCCCTCAATGGGTTTATGGGTTCCTACTGTATTTAAGTCTTGCTCTTGCACAGGTGCTGGTAGCATCCTGCACCCACCTCCTGATGATTTCCACCTACTGTCAGTGTCCATGTCTGGCCCAATTCCATCCAAATGCTTCTTAAGGATCCTTCCCATTTCCTTGAAATCTGCCTCCCTGAAGTCAGTTACCTCCATCTTTGTGCAGCCTTCTCACGCTCCTAGGTCCAGGCTGAACCAGACCGTGGCATGGTCGCTCCCGCCAATGGGTCCCTTACCTCAGGCCTCCAGTCTGGTCACTGTTTGCAGGGACCACATCCAGTATCCACACCTCCCGGTCAGTTTCCCACCTGCTGAGTTAGGAACGCATCCTGAAAGACATCCAACAACCTCTGTTCCTGGCCACAGAGGATGTCATAGACTCCCAGTCCATTCCTGGCATGTTTAAGTCCCCCAACACCACCACCCTTCCCTGCCCAATCTGCAGTGCCTACCAACATCTGCCACCAGACTCTCCTCCAGCTCCTCCGCCAGTGCAGGGATCTATCCACCACTCCTATTTTTACTCTCTTGCCCCCTTGTTATCAAGGTGTCCTAAATTGCCTCCACAGTTCTCTCCACCTCCTCCACTCCTCCTATGCCAATGCAGTTTTTGACTATTATTGCTACTCTTCCTCCTCTTCCTCCCCCTGTCCTCCCTGAACATGGTGTAACACTCAGGTTCAGGTCCCAGTTTGCCCTACAGTGGCATAGGTCTCAGTGACCGCTGCCACATCCACCTCTCCCTCATTTAGCATCACCTGAAGCTCAGGCATTTTATTGCCCAAGCTCCTGGCATTTAGCAGAACTACCTTCCACCCTTTCCGTGATACTTCCATTTCCCTGCTCACGTTCCCATGGGGATTCCGTCTTCCCTGGTCAGCAACTTACCAGTTGGCCTTTTCCGCATTCCTCCAGCTCCCCAAGGGGTGGAGATAGAGTCGCCCTTTATCGGACTCCCTCGACAGCCTTTTCTCCCATCCCCCTTCACAGTTTAAACCCCACCTTTCACCAACTAACCCCTCTATTTTCAACTTAAGATTTCCCACCCCAAATTGAGATGGAGCCTATCTCTAGCATACAGCCCCTATCCTCCCAGGTGTCCCCCAATCCCCCATCAACCCATACCCTCTGGCCCCACACCACTCCCTGAGCCACTGGTTTATCTCCCTAATCTTCCTCTTGTGTTCCCCACTAGCCCTTGGCACCGGCAGGATTTCCGGAAGGAAATCATGCATCCTATGTCATGACAGAACCTGGCAAGCTCCTGAACCTTGCCTGTATCTTTAGCTCACTATTTCCTTCAATGTCATTGGTACCCAGGTGGACCAGTATGTCTGGGAAACCTCCGTAATCCATGCCAGCTGATATACCTGATGCTTGGCCCTGTGCACCATTAGTTCAGGGAAGCATTTTGTTCTAACCGGCAGACTTCCCTCCCTATCCCATTTGATACCCCTGATCATGGAATCACCCAACAGGAGCACTCTGACCACCCCTTTTCCTCCATTCCCCCTCCATGTCCTCATCCTTTCTACTGGCCCTCCCTAGCTGACTCCTTGCTCCTCCCCTATCTGGGTGCCCTCTGCTGCCCCTACTCATTTACCCTGGCCACCCATTCCCTCTGATCCTATGCTCTCCCCTCTTTCTCCCGAGTATCCTTTTGTACCCCATTATCCTCCCCATCACTGCTCGCAACTGGTCCTTCCCGCCATCTGCTAAACTTGCCTGGCTCATCCTTCCTTCCTTCCTGTCTCTGTTCAGCCCCATCTTACCTGTCATGCTCCTTGGCATAAACCCTCAGCTGCCTTTACTGTATCCTCCTTGTACTTCTGGTCCCTCTCCTTGCCCTTTCCTCCCAACTGGTCCTTCTCCTTGCGCTTTCTCCTCCTCTACCCCGCTCTGATCCACTGCTCCCCATTTCCCATGTTCCAAGTTCCCCGTTTTCCTGCTATCCAGTCCTGCCTCCTGCCCTCCACTCCCTTTCCTCTCTAACCACCCTGTCATTGCTACATCACCCCCTCATCCTCAAGCAGAAGAAGAGAATTGAAGTGGTTACTGAGCTTAAGGCCTGATCCACCTCTCCTCTTACTTCTTTCTGTCCAGCCCAGCCATCTGCCTACTTCCCTGAGAATGTCCTCCTTTGGCCCCCTCTGTGAGGGTCCCCAGATACCTGCCTGCTTCCTTGGTAGTGTTCTCCTTTGGACCCCTCTGTCAGGGTCCGTATGTGAACGCAGAGTACTCTCCTGCACTCCATTCCCTATGCCTTGGCCCCTTGTGCTTGGTGCAACCCTGCAGGAGAGCCCTGCCCTATTCCCCAACCATACCTACCCCTCCCTCCAGCTGTCTCCTAATCCCCTCAACCTCCTCCCTAAGCTGTGCCAGCTGGTAGCACACTAGGCAACCACCAAACTTCCAGCCCAGTCCAGTATCATGGCTGCCCCACACCCTGTGCACCCCACTACTCCTCCCAAAGATGCCAGCCCTAATGATGTGTGGTCCCATCCCCTCCAAGTAAGATTCCTGGGTGAACCACCAGGTTCCCCACTAGTCCAAGATACACCCTTACCCACTAATCAGGTCACCCACTAATCCTAGATACAGTCCCACAGTAAACAGGTACCCCATTACTAGGTGCAGTACTATACAGTAAAGTTATAGGCATACCTGTCAACCTCCTGCCTCATAAATCAGGGACAAGGCTTAAAAAATCAGGGACAAAGGACCAAAATCAGGGACACATCTTCAAAACTGGTGATATCCACACAGGAAGCTTGTAGAATAAGGGGTTTGTGTAAATGCATTTTCTAAGGAAGAACAAGTCTGTAACTTTAATGTTTGACATTATTTTGTGCCTACAACTTCCACTGTTTGGTCACAGAAACACAATTTTTAGGAGGGACAGAGCAAAATTTGAAGGCAAAATCAGGGACATCCCTGAAAATCAGGGACAGTTGAGAGGTATGGTTATAGGGAAGTGTACAACTTTCTGCATCTGAGCCTTTTCTCCAATTGCAGGGCAGGAGTTCCCCTATAAAAGAGTTGAGCTCTGGGGAGGGAGGTGGGATCAGGGCCTCACCCAACTCTCACGAGGTGTATCAGCCCTGTGTCTGCCCTCACTGCACCTCCAAGCACTACCAACTAAGAAAATCTTTCAAGTCTCCTTACTCTCCCAGCATCCAGCTAGAAGCTTCTCCCGTTTCCCTCTAACTGAAGACTGATCTGCTGGGAGTCCCACCTTGCTTTCAAACTGCACTAATCCTGTAATATGATGCCTGCATTTACAGGCCAGATAGTAACTTTTAAACACCCACAAACACCAAATAGTCTGCTAGAAACACACAGAAAACCAACTAAGAAAATCTTTCAAGTCTACTTACTCTCCCTGCCTTCAGATTTTAAACACACACAAACACCAAATTGTCTGCTGAAAACACAAAGAAAATCAGCCAAGAAAATCTTTCAAGTCTCCTTACTCTCCCAGCATCCAGCTAGAAGCTTCTTCCCGTTCCCTCTAACTGAAGACACTTTCTAGACCACATTTCCAGAGCCTGCAGGTCCCCTCTAGGGCCACCTCCCTCTTCCCATCCACCACCACCCCAGTTTTGAGTCATTGGCAAGAGACTCATCTCCTCCTGATACCCTTCCTTATGTCAGGGCGTGGGCATTAAACAGGAGGGGCCTCTTTTTCCAGAGTTTTCTGTTGTTTTCTTAGTTTGAAAAACCTACCACTTTTGGAATTTGCTTTGGATAGAATTCTGCATAATTAGGAGGAATTGATACAATTCCTCAGAATTCTAACAGAAGCAGAATTTGAAAATTCTACATAGCTGTACCTGTGAGTAAACAGCAGCTGGACTTTTACATTTCTGATGAGTGTCTTGATGAAAACTACCCCTTCCAGCTAGGCAAACTTTACAAATTATTCATTATGTGAGCTTTACCTGCTCTGCACATCTACTCCCAGAATCAGTGTTTTTGTTTTTCTTATCAGTTGATCTACATTGTGGCAGGATTTTCAAAAGGATCTACCCAATATGCATCTAGTGGCACTGTCAAAGCAAAATGCATTCAAACCACCTGTTAAACTGTCTGTTAAATGGCCTAATAGCTTCCAAAGTTTGTGTCCAAAACAGATGCATGGGAGTTCAAACTGGGCACAACTCACAATTGTGTCTGTTTTCTGCTGTAAATTGTGACTATTTGTCATAAATGTACACAACTTCTAAACAAAAATCAGCAGAGCTGCAGGGACGTAAATGGGTGAATGCAGATGTAGGCACAGCATAGATTTGCATCTATATCCTACCATTTTTCTTTTTATAATTAATACTTTATTAACATTTTAACAAGGAAACACGTGACAACAATTCAACATTAACCAAGAACAACACACTTCCAGGCTGGAGCATGAATCACTCCTTGAAATCACAATCTAAAAATAAACCACAGAACAAGACAAAATACAGTGTAATCTGAACAAAGATAAAATACCCAACAATCAAGAACAGACAAACTAGGAGACACTACTGCTGTCAGGGAAGGATAAATGAAGTAAAAAAAAATACAACAAGAGGGAATAAGCCATACCCAATTATGATCCCAACACCACCACCATCCAGAGCCAACAAAACTGACCCAGATCAGATGAATCCCATTCAAAGAGAACCAACATTGTGTGCGGGGAAGAATAAGCAGCAGTTCATGATTCAGAGGAATCCCATAATGGAGCAGAAAAAGGCTGCCAACTTTGGAGAAAATGACAATACTTCCCAGCTGCAATATAAGCTAATCTCTCAAACCAGCTACTGAAGCATTCCTTCCACCCACTGATCATGTCGGCACATCCTTGAATGCCATCTATGCAATAGGAGATGCTTGGGCTCCTTAATGGCAGCCATAAATCACTCCCTTTGAGACACATTAACACCCAGGATCCTCAAAGTAATCCATAACATCAAAAAGAGGCATCCTTCAGAATCTTAAACCCCAAAACATCCTCCATAGTAGATGACACCATAATCTACCACACTCTTATCCCAGGGCAATAAAGCAAGGTACCTCTCACACCATCACAACTCCAGCACCTAGGATGTTGTACCAATCTCATAGTATACAAAGTTACAGGAGTCTGCTACCACAAAAGTAGAGCTTTTGACTACATCAAATGGCTGGCAGTATCCCTACAAACCCCATAAGAGTTAGCCCAAACCTGGTCCCATTCCTCATCAGAAAGTGAATATCCTAACATTCACTCCCTCCAAAGGTGTCATCCACTGAATCCAACCATTTTGAGAGTCCCTCTCTATGTCTTGTTGGGATCTCCCACTGCTAAATGTTTGTAATGGAAATTATAAACTGAATTAGGTATTTATGAGCCTAGTGGGCTACTGTATCAGTCATTAACGTCTTAGAAATGACCAATCCAGCTGCAAACTAACTACTGCATGGCATGCACAGCTCATGCCACATAGCTAGAACCTAAATAAAACAAATAGCATGAAAAAACTGTTATTGCAATTGGACTTATAACTGCATAACAACCTCGAAGCTGGTCATTTCCTTGGATTAATGACCGGTTGGAAGGAGATGGCCTGAGGCTTTTACCAGTTGTTAATCCTTGGAAATTATCCATGTTAGGGCACTAAGCTGAACACTGCTGCTTTGACATGGATCCTGTCAATGCAAGGAACAAGCGCCACCAGACCTGATAGCACTAGTGACTTCTAGTGTGATATTTAGCCCCATGCAAATGAGCCCATTGGGCCTAGAAGGCACTAAGGGCTATTTGCATGCCTAATATGGCACCTTGCTTGGGATGTGGTGGAAGGTTTGCAGCCCTGTAACTGGCTTTGCCCCTCTTAATTGCCCGTTCCATAAGAAAGCATTTATTCCCTGGTGTGTGTTGGCATCCCCACCCTTTGATCTCCGACTTAGAACTGTCAACCTTTCCTGATGTCTAGTTGACCACCCACCCTCTGATCACTAGCCCTGGTGTAACTGAATGTATTCCTGGTGCGTAGTGGTCCCCGATGCCAGCCCCAGTTTAACTTAGGGGTAGAGTGGTCAGTGAAGAAGCAGTGAAAATCATACAAAAATATTTTAAAAGGTTAGAACAATGGTCTAGTATATGGCAGCTGAAATTTAATGCCAAGAAATGTAAGTGATACATATTGGCAGGAATAATGCTAAAACAACCTATTGGCTAAATGGGGTCCAACTTAGTGAATCTAAAGAGGAAAGGGATCTGGGAGTTATTATTAGCAACACCCTCAGCCAAACCAGTCAATGCAACACAGCATATAGCAAGGCCAATAGAATGCTGTGTTGCATAGGGAGAGGTTGACGGTAGGCACAGGAAGTGCTACTTCCGCTGTACAGATCTATGGTAAAACCCCTTTGGAATACTATATACAGTTTTGGAGACCATACCTTACGAAGGATAGGAGAGGATAGAGACCATTTAGAGAAGGGCAGCCAAAATGATACAAGGGTTTCAGGGCTGCCGTAGGAAAGGCTGCTGGAAGAGTTAAATATGTACTCACTTGAATCTAAGAGAAAGAGGATAAGATAGAAACCTTTAAGTGTCATGAAGGTTAAAATTCAATACCCTACAATGAACTATTCACAAAGGCTCCCAACTCAAATGCAAAGGGACATGGATGGAAACTAAAGGGTAGGAAGTTCTAAAGGGATCTGAGGAAGTACTATTTCTCTGAAAGGATTGTGGAACCATGGAGCAGACTACCTGCAGAAGTGTAGTAGCTAGGATCATATCAGCACTCAAAGGGGTTGGGACAAAGAGTAGGCCAGACTCAAATCTGCAAGGGAATCTAATAGCTAGGACCCAGAATCACCTAGGATCTAGGGATACAAGGGCAGTCTTGATGGACCTTTGGTTTCCTTCTGTTGACACCTTTCTATGTTTCTGTGTAATTGAATATACCTCTGGTGCCTAGCAGTCTCACCCTCTCATTACCAGCCCCAATGTAACTGAATGTATCCCTGGTACCTAGTGGTCCCCAGCCTCCGATCGTCATCCATCTACATTTATAATTAATTCCTGTTGCATAGTGGACCCTACCCTCTAATCACTAGCCCCCATGTAATTTAATGTATTCCTGGTGCCTAGTTGTCCCCCAATTGGCAGTCCTGGTGTAATTGAATGTACCCCCAGTGCCCAGTAGTCTTATCCTCAGATCACCAGCCCCAGTGTCATTTAATGTCTCCCTGGTGCCTAGTAGTCCCCCAGCCTCCAACTGCCACCTACTTACATTTACAATGAATTCCTGGTGCTTAGTGTCCTCCCACACTCTGATCTCTGGCCCTTAAGTGAACAATTATTCCATGGTATTTAGCTTCTCCTCCATCCACACTGCCATCACTGACAAACCCACCCTGCCAACCTGCCCTCTTACCTGAAGTGCTGGTGCTACAAATACCCTGTGGTGACTGGCACAGCCCTCCTCTCACCTTCTCAGCTGGCTGCCATATGGAAAGACAGTGAGAATGTGTCCACTGTACAGTACAGGAGGGCATATGTCCTCAGTATTGTACAGTGGCGTGGCCTATGTACTGTACATGGAGTGCACATCCTGTATACTGTACAGGAAGCATGTACTCAGGTGATTGAGGGTTAGCAGGATGGATTTGTCAGTGCCAGTGGTGTGGGAGGGTGCCACGAGATGCCACAGAATAATAAAGGATGGCAATCAGAAGCTGTGGGGCCACTGGACATCAGGGACATATATTATGATTTATGGGATGGCAATTGGGGACCACTGGACACCAGGGACATATAATATAAGGGTAGGGATCACAGGACAGGGGACTGCTGGACACCAGGAACATATTTTCTCAGTTACAGGATTGGGATTGTAGGACATGGGACCACTGGACACCAGCGATATAGTTTAATTTCATGGGGACAGAGACTGGAGAATGGGGGACCACTCAACGCCAAGGACTGTTACACTTTCCAATTACCAACAAGTTTGTTGGCTGCTGTTGCTCCACTGACTGCTAGGGTTGCTTGGAGTAAGTCAGGCTTTAGACCAGTGTGTTTGCAGTGTGCAAAGTGGCTTACACTAACCCTTTGTATATCGCAAATACACTGAATATTGCACTGTGCTGGTATTCCTGTCTCCGCCTCCTTTGCCCGTGCATTCGTTATATTTTTTGAAGTACACTAAACTTCTTAGTGCATGCAAACACCCTTTAATTTTGTACATTGGTGCTAACCCCAGGAAACAGGGAGCTATCACTTGCCCACTGGGTAAAGTTTTGGGTCCCTATCCCTTGGAGTGAACACTGGGGAACAAAACAAAGTTATGAAAAACATTGACATTTTTGCAATATTCACTCATAATGTTGCACTATTTTTACTTTTCAAAGCCATATTTTTCAACATACTCATGTTTTTTACCCCCATCAAATAAACATGGACGGTGTCATTATCACATCCCATAGTCCGTTAATGTGCTGACTGATTATTGCTGCTGTTACATTGCCAAGGAATTCATGTTGCATGCCTCTCCTGTGATGTTGATTTTTGCTGACCTGTGATCTTGCAGTTTAACTGTTCTTTCCACTTTTGTTGGGGTGCGACCAGAGTTTGTTATATAAGTATCTGGGGAGGACTGTGAGACCCCATGTTGGGAGATCGGTGGCATAGCCCCCCATGATGGATGTCACTCCTACTGTCAGGCAGCAAATTCTCAGAAAGCGATGGCTAGTGTCAGTGGATCGCTGGTTCTGTAGTTTACACTACCAACTTCATTGTTGCTGCAGCATGGGTAAACCATCACATTCACCACCAAAACCAACCCAAAAGGTGGGAAGAGGAAAACTCTGTTATTTAAAAAGAAAATGCCTGGATATATCAGCTTGTACCTCAAAACACAAGGGCCTCAATGAAAACTGTGACCTTAAGCCTCATTTACAAATAATATTGGTACTGATAATGCTAATGAGGTCTGTAGGTAATCATTTTAAACTCCTTTGAGTCTATCAGGAAAAGGTGAGCCTTTGCTGTTTATCCATTGCATAGAAGCTGACCACCCATTTTAATCTTTTGTCTTTTTGTTTTACCTGAATGAAGTAATATCGTGGCGTAGATGACATAGATGGGTGGAAAGGGCTGCAGGATGACCTGACCAAACTACAGGAATGGTTGGAAACATAGCAGTTGGGGTTCAACAATAAGAAGTGCAAAGTACTGCACTTTGGAACTAGGAACCAGGGAGGAGCTATCAGCTCAGAGGGTTCAGTTGGAAAGCACTGGAGAGGAGAATGATATCAGGGTGATTATAACAGGAATATGAACAACTCAGCACAGTGCAGGAAGGTGGCAGCAAAGCCAACAAGATGCTGGGATGTATAGTGAGGGTATCTATTCCAGGAATAGGAGGTGATCCTTCCTGTACAGGTCACTGGTCAGACCACACCTGGAATACTGTGTGCAGTAATGGTACTCATTCCTGAAGAAAGACGTCAGATTATTAGAAGGGGTACAGCGCAGGGCTGCAAAGATGATCAAGGGTCTGAAGAGTATGTCCCACGAGGATCGGCTGGGTGAGCTGAACATGTATTCACTGGAGGAGAGAAGGGACAGGGAGATATGATTGAAACCTTTAAATACTTAAAGGGGATTAACAAAACTGACACAGAGAGGATCTTCCAGATTAGAAGTGGGAGGGACACGAGAGGGCATAAATTGAGATTGGTGGGGATGATTCAGGAGGAAATCAGGAGACACCTTTTCACTGAATGGTTGGTGGATAAGTGGAATGTCCTGCTTGAGGAGGTGGTAGCCTGTAGTACAGTGGGGGTTTTAAGAGGGGTGGGACAGAGTGATGGGAGGGGTAATTAAGAGGAGTGGGAAGGAGGTGGGAGCAGCTGCAAGTGGAGAGGCTAGCTGCACAATCGAGCAGACTCAACAGACCATTAGGCCTGTTTCTGCTGGCATTTTTATATATTCATATGATCATACCATGAAACTGTATTATTTTGATTGCTGACCTTTTGCAGTGTTGTTGACCTTCCACTTAATATTTTTTCTTTTTAATTAAAATAGAAATGTAATGGAACTGTATATCTTTTGACTGCTGACCTTTTCAGTGCTGTTGATCTTCCACTTAATAATTTTCCTTTTTAATTAAAATAGAAAGTCAATAAAATTCTATATCTTGACCTTTTGCATAGTAGCTTACCTCCCTCATATATATTTTTCTGTTTCTCCCTCTTTTAGATATTTCAGGTTCTCCCAAACCAGCACAAGAACAAAAGTCATAGCAATGGCTATTATTGGGTGATTGCATAACGTTGGTCATACTACATGACAAATCTATTCTTTGTTTATTTTCTTTCTCCTGAGGCCCTTCAAAGGTGGTGTTCACTATATCAGCAGCAACTGTACTATCGTTAAAATGTAAATGAAGAAACTAACAAAAGGAGCACTGCATAGTGACAAAGAGAAAACCATGTAAATAATAAGTTTTGTATGTTATAAATTAATCACTTTAGATTTTGTTCACAACTTTATAGATCCTCTTTAAATGTAATGATGTCACAGTCTATGTGTATTTAGACTGTAGCTGCCATGGCCCCTGATGAAGACGCTTAGGAGTTGAAGCACTGGGACAGAGGTTCAAACTTAGGATAAGTGGTTTGTACAATACTGCATTTAACATTTTGCATGAGGCACTGAATAAATTGAAAGTTGCCTGCAATTTGCTGTCTGAGAAATTTTAAAGTGGCACGAAATTTGTGCTAATTAGCAGTAGTATGTAAAGTTACTATTCTTAGAAATTATATGTTTTCCCTACATTATCCATATTTAAATGTACCTAAATAAAAGTTATAATAGAAACTGTATTTTGCATTGTTTTGTTTTATGGGCAGCATTTTGTTAAAGCTCTCCTCATGGAACCAATAATTTGGAGTTTTTACTATGCCCACGGTTTCTGCACAGAGTGCTAATTATGAGTGCTGTTGACCTATTGGAGCTTTGCTTAGAGTTCTGTGCATAAACCATGACATACCTAAAACTCCAAAGTACTGGTTCCATGAAGAGAACTATAACAGAATACTGCCCATAAAAACAAAACAATGCAAAATACAGTTTTGTATCAATATTTATTCAGGCATACTTAAATATGGATTATTAAGGGAATGCATATCATTTCTGAATATAAGAACTCTATAAACAGCTGCCAATTAGAAATTATTTCCTGTCCTCTTTAAAATGGACGAGTGGCACTGCTATTGATATTCTTTGCTTTAAAACCTGACAAGTTATACCGTACAGTTCTAAAATGGTGTCCACCACCAGTCTATAGATCAGAAACATCCACTGAATTTATTAAAAGGCTGTTAGTGATGGAATTAAAATAGACTTTGAACCAATATTTCAAACACAGCTCCACATAAAACACAAGTTTATAGATTGTTGGCAGTCATCCTTTAATGGGTGTTGTTGTACACATGATTTTGAACTGAACACTACTGGTCCACTTGTATTGTCTCTTTAGTGCAAACATGATTCTGTTCTGTATTGTAGCAGAAGTGAAGCACTAATTAACTCAATTGATTGATCTGTTTTATGGTCACTATATTTCTTGTATACAAGAAGTGCATATTTCCTGGAAGGGCATTACAGAAATAGATTTTATTATTATAAAATAAATTGTTTGCATATATCTTTTATACAGCCTCAGTGGAGATAAAAATGACAATGTAACAAGTGCGGTAATATCTTTGCTAATAACATACTTATGGTGGATATGAAGCTCACACTAAATGGTGCTGGGTGAGGGTGAGGTAAGTAGGGTAATGAAATCCTTAAACAGGAAGCAGCAAAGTCTAAACTGCCACCACCCATCAGAAGCACAGCAGGAAAACAGGAGTTCACTCCAGGATTTCAGTGTTGCAAATATAACAAATTGTTAGACAAAACTAGTTGTAAGTGAAAAAAGGGTTGTGCTGTCACTCATGATAGTTGTTTTGGTACTTCACTAGAGATGTGTAAGTCTGTGAAATTTGTGGATTTTGCAGAGTGCATTCAGGGCCATGAATTTCACAGATTTCATTGTGAAGTGCAAAATTTCACTCACAAATTTTATTGCTTTTGCCTGCAAATTTTGCCCTTTGCAGAAACAATGTCTGTATTTCACTGCAAAATATGTGCTATTCGCATGTGGCAAATGTCCACGGTTGACCAGAATTTTGCAAATTTCATGAAGGGTGAATTTTGGATGCTCTGCAAAAATTCATGGGTGAAGTTTTACTTTGAAGCATCTCTATACTTCATCCATACAGAGCCACCTGACAAAGTTCTTTATGTGTGAATTACACTGGGGAACCTGTCCTGCATTAGAATGATAGCACAACTCTTTTGTTCATGCACTACTTAATTTGTCTAATAAATGTGTTATTTTTGCAATATTGAAATTTTCAAGTAGACTTCTGCTATACTGCTGTATTTTTGGTGTGTGTTGGCATTTTCCACTCTGATGTATTCAACCCATTAAGATAGCATGTTAACAGTAATGTACAGTAGGTTGCAGTCAATATCTTGAAAGTTAGGTACATCACAGTGAAATACTGAACCAATCAGAGAGCAGCTTTAAAAGTACTCATGACATATTAATAGCCCTGTGCAGCACTCAGGCCAGAAGCTGAAGCCAAAGAAGAAACAGTTAAATCTTCAAACAAATGGCTGATTTAAAGCTACAACTAATAAACAAGTAAAGTAGTCAAGGATGGTGTACACTGACTACACAGCTGCCTGACTCAAAATATGCAGTTGATCATAAATTGTGAGGGGGCAGGACTGTTATAACTCACTTATGGCTCAGCCGCTGATGACTTACAGTGTTGCTCTCCTCACACTTGAAGACAAAGGACATAGTCTGAGTCAGGCTGAGGTCAATATAGTCAGGCTAAGATACACCACCAGTGCTAATAAATCTGTGCAAATAAACTGATGGCAAAAATCTTTTAGATCACCCTTTCCTCCTGTCTAGTAAGATGCTCTCTCCCACCATTTGTCTCACGTCTTGTAAGAGGCACTTCCCACTCCATTTTGAATCAGCATTAGCCTTTCTTTTAGATTTCAAATCATTTTATTTTACAATGTTTTTCCCAGGGTAGCCCAGCCAAGATGCAGCATCTAGTTTCAGGTGGGGTCTAGCTTCTGCCCATTTCTACAGCTGGGTGGATTGGAGCACTGAGAAGTTACCTGACTTGCTGAAGGTCAGACTGACACAGTTAGCATTTGGCTGTGTGGAGTTTAAACCTGTTGTTCCCTTTCCCAAGTCAGTGCTTTAATCAATAGACCACTCTGCCTCTGCTAAACGAATGATTAATTTATTTAGTAAAATATTTTAAATATATAAATTGAGTATTTAAGTTGGGAAATAGAAATGTCCTCTAGTTCTAACTAAAAGCCAAAAAGTTCCAGAAGGTTATTGTTTTTTAACCTCATTTCATAATTAGTAGTTGTATTTTAACATACTAGTTACATGAAAATTATATGCTGATTCCTAATTTACATTTCATACTACTCACACTGCTTCTTTGGTAGGGTCTTTCATTTTTCAAGTTTAGAACCCATCTGGTTCTAGTGAGTTCTTTTTTTAGAACTGATTCTGCCTGTCCCTAGTTCTGGGAGTGCACCTCCAATGTAGAAACATAGAAATTGTTGGCAGATAAGGATCGCAAGGCCCATCTAGTCTGCCTGTTAGGCCTATATGTGACCCTATCTGGTCAGTGGCTTACCCTCTCTGCTCTACCTCCAAGATTCCCCATGTCTGTCCCAGGCATGTTTAAATCCCTCCACCGTGCTTGCTCCCACCAACTCCTGTGGTATACCATTCCATGTGTCCACTACCCTCCCATGAAGAAGAATTTCCTCACATTTCCTTCTCAGCCTGCCACTTTCCAATTTCATATCATGACCCCTCGTCTTGTACTCCTCCTACTTGAATGTGTCTTCTCCCTGCACCTTGTTTATGCCCTTTAGGTTCTTGAATGTTTCTATCACCCTCCTCTCCTCTTGTCCTCCAGTGAGTACATATTGGGGTCCTTCAATCTGTCCTGATAAGTTTTGTTGTGCAAGCCCTGTATCATTTTAGTCACCCTTCTCTGGATCATCTCAACCCTGCCAATGTCCTTCCAAAGGTGTGGCCTCCAGAACTGCACAGAGTACTCCAGGTGAGGCCTGACTAGTGTTTTATACAAAAGCATCACAATCTCCCACCTTCTGCTAGTTCTACCCCTGTCTGTGCACCCCAGCATGCCGTGGGTCCTCCTGCATCCTTGGCACACTGCTTTGACACTTTCAGATCATCAGAAATAATAACCCAAGATCCTTTTTTCCTTGGTGATAGTCAACAACTCCCCACCCATCCTGTAGCTCACCCCAGGGTTCCTCTGTCTGAGGTGCATAATATTGTACTTCTTGGCATTAAACCTCAGCTGCCACACCTCAGAACATTTTTACAGCTTCTTCAGGTCCCTCCTCATTTTTCCCACCTGTCAGGAGTATCGACCCTGTTGCAGATCTTGGTGTCATCTGCAAACAGACACACTTTTTGTTTCTTCTTCTGTTTCAACTTATAAAATGGGAATGAAGATCCTACAACCTCATTGGTCAAAATATATTACATGACCATTAATTATTTTTCTGACAAACACACACCTCACATGAACTACACGTTTTTAACAGACACCCATCTTATAAGTGGAATAACACACTCAGCATGTGCAGTCATAAGAGAATAATGTACTTTTCTGGTGGTTGTGGCATGTGGCTACACCTCATGCCTAACAACCACCTAAGGCATGTATTATTCTTCTTATAACTGCACAGCATGTCACGCATACCCCTTACACAAAGTAGCAGTGCAAATCAGCAGAACTAGCTGCTGCTACTACTGTAAGTTAATAGGACATCTAAGGGATGTCTCTTATGGTATAAGAGCCTTTGAGGATCAGGTTTGGGTGAGAGGTTCACAAAGTGAATCTGAGCAGTTCTGTCTGCCCAATCCTCATGAAAGGAGTCACTTATACCACTAGAGACATGCCTCAGATGCCCTATTATCGTATTATAAATCACCTAAGTTTAGCTTAGTGAGTTATTTTTTTTTATTCAGTATACTTTATTGAACAGGAAGAAACAGGAAGGAACATTGTACAAAGTATGTCACATTTCCTATTACTGCTAAGTAAGAAAAAACAACCCTCCCTCTGTCCCCCCCACAGTCCACTAACAACCCCATCCACCTCCCACCCCACCCACTGCCACCAGAATAATGATATGGGCATTGTAAACAGTTGAATAAGATAAGAGATTGGGACTGGAGCAGCAATCAGGAAGGCACGGCTTATGGCCAATAAGTTGTGTTATTTAATGGCCTAAGAGGGAACGACTGGGGTGATGGATCATAATAAAGTATAAAGAGATTCCCATGTGTGCTTTTAATTGCCTGTTCAGTGGCGTAACCCAGCAATAATTTGTTCTGCTTGGAGAGCAAAGAGAACCTCCTTATACCATTCGGGTGACTGGGTGTAAGTAAGTCCAGCCAGTGTCTGAGAATAACCTTTTAGCACTTGCTGAAATCAATGCAATGTGGGCATGTGAGACACCAGTGACCTTGTCTGAGTAGTCACCTAGTATACATATTTTTGGACTAAACTTGGCTTGAAGATTTAAAATGGGATCCAGGCAGGACTGCATCTGAGACCAGAATGGAGCAATCTTCTCACATGAACACAGCATATTTTCTTTTATTATATTTTTTCTTGACAGGTTCACTGTCATTCATCTGCCCTGGTCACAGTCCCTGGTGCTTCCACCACCATCTATTGCCACCTTCATCCCCCAGTTACCACCACCTTACCCCTGGAGGGTGGGGCCAATGCAATGGTCCCCAATTCACGCCGTGGGACTAGTGACTGGTCGGGGACTGCAATGATGGTGGCTAATCGAGCCCCAAAGAGGGCTTCACTTAGACAGTGGATCCCACCCACCTGTCCCTTTTTCTGTATTATTTTGGAGGCAGGGACATGTAATGGCTCCAGCGCCCACCCCGACTCCCTGTATGACAAGTGCAGGTAGCGTGAGTGACTCCTGCCTCCACCAGGAGCCCTCAGTGCACCAGATACTTCCCCGCCCACCCTCCCTCCAGAGAAGGAGAGATGTCCATGGGATGCTCCATCCTTCTCCCCTGGCCGCCCTCCGATGACTCGGGTCCATTCCAAATCCAAGTCACTGGTGCCGCAAGGGAAATCCAACCTCTGCCTGGTGGGTGGTGACCACAGCATATTTAATAATATGCCTGGTACTCTGTTGCATTTAGGGCAGGTGTCCATGGTAATGTGACCCATTCTAAGTAGTTTGACTAAGGCATAATAGAGGTCATGATTAATCTGGAATTGAATTGCATATAGCTATATCTATCCCATTTTATAGTTTGATATAGGTGCTTCCAGATTATGGGCCACTGTCTAGGAGAAGAACGTGATGGCAGGGAGTAATCCCACGAGTAATATCTCCTGCCCTCCTTGCAGTCTGCAACGGTGAGGAATAACTGATATGAATATGATATCAAGTGGGAAGTGGGCTGGGAATCTAGGTAGGGATGAATCATGGAAGAGAAAGTTTTTCCCTCATGGAACGCTAAGAATTGATGAAGTAGCATATGTGAGATTTGTAAATATCAAAAATATGGGAGGGGGCCATCCCAAGGTGGTGCTTGCTGTTTGAAAGACATTAACTTCTAATTGAGCACCAGTTGCTCAACTCGTTCCTCTCCCATGTTGGGCCAGAATGATAATGGTCAATAGTTTTCCCAGATATCAGTAAATTGGGATTATGAAACAAGGGTTCGAGACATCTCTGTATGTGTCTCACGGAAAGGAAAGAGGAAAGTTGTGATTGTATTTAAAGGGGAAAACCAAGTGGGATAGCCTGCAGTTGTTTGGGAAGACATTTTTTATGTAGAAAGGGAAGTGATTTGTTGTCTATATTGTATTGAGAGCATAATATTTGTCCTATTTCTACCCAAAGGGAAAGTAGGAGTCACTGGCCATATTCAGGGAGATTTGAGCCAGTATATAACTCTAGTTAGGTGAATGGACAGATAGTAAAGGAAAACATTGGGAGCTTGCAGACCACCATCTGTTTTGTGATGAGCAAAGTGAGTAGTTTCTCCTGGCCTTCTTCCCTTTCTAGAGGAAAGAGCTAAATATCCGTGAACTTGCAAGAACCATGATACGGGAGAACACTGTTGAACATTAGAAGTGGATATAAGAGACTAGATAGAATGTTCTTCATAAGGATACCCATATGTCCTCGAAGGGTGAGAGGCAGGTGTGACCATCTGTTTAGGTCAGCCATTATTACTGTTAATAAGTGATCAAGATTAAGCTGCTTGAATTTACTGACTGAGGTGTTAGGTATATTCCTAAGTATTTCAGTGTAGCAGAATTCCATGGTAGATCTAGATGCTCCATGTCGGCCCTGAACATGTATTTGTTAAGGAATCACCTCTGATTTGCCCAGGTTTAGCTTGTAGTTTGAGATGAAGACAAATTGTGTGATAATACGCAGAGCTGCCAGGAGAGATTTGGCCGGGATGGCAGGTAGCAGAATGTCATCTACATATGCCAAAGTTTATGTTCTTGATCGTGGAGTGAGATACCCATCACCAAGGAGAGTGCTTAAGTTTCCTAATTAATGGTTCCAGAAATAGATTGAACAAATAAGGAGAGAGAGGGCAACCCTGATGGGTGCCTTGCTTTAAGAGAAATGGTTCAGAGAGTTCACATTTCAAAGGACTCTAGCCGATGGTGAGGTGTAGACAATATGGATTCATCTAATAAATTCTGTTGGGATATGGAAGTGGGGAAGAAGGGCAAACAGGTAATCCCATGATACTCTGTCAAAGGCTTTCTGCATCCAGGGAAACCAGAGCTGCCAGTAAAGTAGAGTCCCTGGACGGAAAGAAAAGATAGATTTTCCTCAGGTGATCAGCTGAAAGGTGGCCTTTAACAAAACCTATTTGTTCTTACTAATAAGTGAGTCCTATACCTGGCTTAATTGAGCTGCCAAGATTTTGGTAAGTATTTTGAGATCTGTATTTATAAGGGAGATTGGCCTATAGTTAAAACAGAGGGGTCCTTGTTAGACTTGGGAAGGACTACTATTATAGCTGCAGTAAGTGATGGGTTGGTGATACCTTCTTGAAAGAAGTACTGAAAGGTATCCAAAAGAATGGGGTCACTTGCTCTTTGATGGTCTTATAGAAGTTTGTAGTGAACCTATCAGGTCCTGGTGATTTGTCAGGAGGGAGATGGTCATCACATCTAAAATCTCTAATAAGGATAGCGATGCCTTTAAGACAGCAACCTGAGAGTCTTGTAATGTTGGAAGAGAATATCATTGAGAAAGGTGTCCAATTGAGTGAGCGAGAAAGGGACTGAAAGGGGAGTATAGGTCTTGATAGTAATCTTTAAAAGCCTCCACAAAGGTAGGGGAGAGGTGAGCAATTGATCTGAGGATGAGTGAATAGAGGTAACTATTATGTCCATGATTGGAATTAGGGGCAAAGAGTGAGAAGCCTACCTGCCCATCTCCCTTGATCAAAATAATGAGCTTTGGACCTCAGCATTAAATATTATACTCCTCCCCAATCATTTTATTATACCAGGCTCGGAGTGATTCAAGCTGTTCCCATTCCTCTACGGGGCATCAGGCAGGATATGTTCCTCTGCTTGCCGAATCTGCTCAAGAATGGAGGAGAGGGAGAGAGCCAGTTGCTTTTACATTATGGAAAGATGTAAGAGTTCCCTTGTAGACAGCATTTAAGGGCACACCATAATATGTCTAATTTTGCCATAGAAAGGGCATTTGTGAGCTGAAAGCTAAGAATAAAAGTTTGAATGTGTTGTGTATGTACTCTGATTTCAATAATTGGTTATTTAACCTCCACATTTTCTCTTTAAGGATTGTGGGTAAAAGTTCCAATTGAAGGGAGATTAGGCGTGATCTGAGATAACTTTGGAGGTGTAATAACACAAATTGACCCCCATAAGGTAGTTCCCTAGTAGAAAAAATCAATCCAGGAACAGGAATGATGGGGAGAATAAAATGAATATTCCTTCCTTGTGGGGTTAAGTACCCTCTGGGTCAATAAGGCCCAGGAATGCATGAGATCGTGGATGCCCTTGAACTAGGTGAGGAGAGATGACTGTGGGATCCAGATCTGTCCAGGAGAGTGAGAGGACTATATTCCAATCCCTGCCTAAGACCATGGATATGGCAGACCAGTCAACTAAAATAGTTGCTAGAGGTGAAAAGGCAGGATCCTCTGAGTTGGACCAATAAACAGAACTGAGAATGACCTCCGTGATGACCTAGTAGGGTATGTAGAAGACATACCAGCTCAGAGGGTCCGTAATTTCTTGTATAAGCTGAATTGGGATCTCTACGGGCAAATATAATGGCAACCTCTTTATGAGAATCCAGGCTCAAGCCAAAAACTTGTCCGACCCAAGTTCTTTGTAGTAGTAAAATTTGTGTGGCAGGAAGGTGGGTCTCCTGCAAGAAAGCCACATCAGTTTGCAACATTTGTAGATGAAGGAGAATTTTGGTCCTTTTCGAGGAGACTGTGCCCTTAATGTTCCAGGAATAAAAGTTACATTTTGCCATGATGGGATGACTGGTAAGATAGGCCAGGCATGGTGGTAGCAAGATAAGCCCAATACCCATGGACTAAAAGAACCTAGTTATACCCACTCTAGTGGCAGTTCCAACTCAAGTCCACCCCTTACCAACCCTACCCTGTTATGAACCTGAGAACGATCTCGTGAGTATAGTCCCACCCCTATGGAGCCCTTGGAAGGAAACATTACAAAACAACTAGTAAATACCTGCAAATGAGCAAGGAGGCTCTGAACCCAACAACGAATGCATCAATGCCTTCTAACAATGACACCCAAACCTTCCCCCACCCTGCCCAAAATATAACAGTAAAGTGGTGAAGACTAACTACATATGCAACCATCCTATAATAGCTAGATATCTAAAGCCAAAATGGCTGCAGAATTGAATATAACAGTAAACTTCCTATATGAGAAACAGCTGACAAACATGTGAGCAAGTAAGCGAGAAAGCATACATAAATCTTACAGAGAATGAGAAGGGCACTGTGCTCCTTCTATATAATACCATGCGGTGAGGCAGTCCCAGCAGATGGCTGCTTCTCAGAATTCTAGTGTGAAACCTGTGAAGGAAAAGAGAAAAAAGGGGAGGGAGGGAAGAAGAACTGGAAAACATGAGGGAGAGAAAGAATTTGTGAAATGGAGGAGAAGGGGAAGGGGAAAGGGGTTGGGGAGCTGGCAAAATGATATAATTAAACGAAAAGAGATGGAATAATGAAGGTAAATGACCCTATTGGCTAAGATTGTCCATGTCCATCAGAAGTGAATCACTGTGCAAAGAACTGCACTGGTGAGCCTTAAGGGCTGCCAGGGATGAAGATGCAGCACAAACATGCTCAAGAACACAAGGCAGCAGCAGTCTAGACACATCAAACTGGGCCCAATGATTCAAGGATCTGAGCACTTTCGAGAGGTGCTCCACATGCACGTACAAGAGGGAGTATTGTTCATACATTTGTGCAGCTAATAGAGCTCAATATGAGTGGATTAAGGAGCATATTCACACTGGAGAGGAAGGCAGACGACCAGTGGTTGCCAGCACGACCAAGGAGCAACATCATCAAACCGACGAGCCCGCCTATTCATCAACTACAGCGAGCAACCAGGTAAAATAAGTCCTCAGCAGGGATGGAAGGAGGGCAACCTTTGTCAAGCCAAAATCATAACAGTCAGCAAAGAAAACATTCTGTTGTACATTCCAGGAGAGACAAAGCGAAAGCAGGAATCTGTAGGCAGGCAATTCACGTGAAATCCAAGATCATTGATTTCACTGTAGGGCCTGGTGCTCATCTGGCAGAGAAGAGATCAGGGAATAAAGTGGGAGTTCTTGTGTGGCTTGGGCTGCATTCTCATAGGTCTTCCAGGAGTTGTTGCAGAGAACCAAGAGTCGGGCTGGTGCAGCATTTTAAATCTAATACCTGCCACAATGAGCTTCAGTACAGCCAAGTGAAATTCTGCTATTTTCTGACGAAGGCAGGAAGATCTTGAGCAATATGAAGAGTGGAGATTTCAATTTTATTTCTTGAAATTCCTTGATCTTGGCTAATATGTGCTGATTATCTAAATAGTTTAGTAGGCAAAGGATGAAAGGCCTGGGATTAGCGCCTGGGGAGGCCTCGGTCTTAGTGAGTGGTGAGCCCTTTCGATGATGTAAGTGGCACAGTGCAGGGGCCCTGCAATCTTGAGAAGCAGCTTCTGGGAAAACACTGTGGGGAGCTCCTTCAGCCTCCTCTGAAGGCTGAAATGACCAAGTTGTTCCTTCGGCTTCGCCTTCCAGGTCTTCTAGTTTAAGCTCCATCTTGGCCAGCTGCTGTCAGAAAATGGTGAGTTTGGGGTTTGCTTTTTTGCCGGTTTCAATTGAGGAGGTGTGGAAGACATATCTCCTATTTTTAATGGATTCTGCAAGCTCAATCTTAATGGACTTAAGGTCAGAGGCAAAGTCAATGAAAGCACTTTTAGCAGAGTGAATTCAGCCAGAAATTTATCCTCTGTGAGTGGCAGAGCCTGGATGGTTGTTTGCAGAGCCTTGCCTAATTAATGTGCCTGATTCTTGACCTTCTTGTTCTGTTTCTAGGGATCTGAGGTGGCATATGAGGAGGAAGGCCTGCCACATTTCAGCTGCCATCTGTCAGTCTAAAAGATTAATCTGGGCTTGGTTCCTGATAAGCAGTCTCCGGGTGAGTCGGAAGATTGTTATAGCTGATTTAAGCAGCCAAAAGTGATTTGTAAATGGAAATATAAAAGTGTAAAATGAATTTGAAGTGGGAGTGAGGGAGGCGTGGCTTTCAGTGAAGAGGCATTACTTGATCTGAGCTTGAATGATTTATATCAAGTTTTAAGTATTATTTTTCATTTTATTGTGCCATCCTCCCTGGCACCAATGTGGAATACTCTTTCGTGAGAGCACACTGCACTCTGAATAAGAGGTACAGTGGCTCAGTGTGCTGATTGGTTGAAATTGCATTAGGGATTTTTATTGATTTTTTAAAATATTACAGTTTCATAATAGGGACATGGCTGCTAAGCCTCAGGTACATATAGTTAGTTATTGTCAACCTTATTTGTGGTGATTTCCACCTCAGCATCAAACTGCCTCAGGTTCAATTTTAGGAACATGGGAACATAAGGCAATGTGAGCTCATGGTTAGAGCACCATCTTGAGTACCAGAAGATTGCAGGTTTAACTCTGCTAGAGCTAAATAGTAACTGTGTGACCTTGGGTGGGTCATTTAACCTCTCCATGCTCCTCCCTCTCAGCTGCAGAAATGGGTAGAAGCAGGACCCCACTGGAGATGAGAGGTTGCATCTCAGCTAGGCTCTCCTGGACATATACATTGTTAAAAAAGAACAGCTTGATAGAAAGAGACAGCAGCATTCAATACAACACGATAGATAATTGTAACCTTTGTTTAATAGAAGTGATTTTCAAAGCTACATTTAAATGTTTGTACATAGTGGTGTTCTCATATTCTTTGAAACTCCTTAAGAAGCCTCAAGTGCATGCGGAACTGTAGGGAGCTCCCAAGGTGAGTAGGGGTAATTCCATCAATAGCATTTATAAATTATGCATAGCATAGCATGCTGCCTCTTAGAGCCCACTACATTCTAGGCATTCTTCTCTACTATTAAAAAAAATAATCATCCTAATTATGATAGTACAGTGAATGACTAACAAAAGGCTTGCTCGTGGTAAAGTATTTCCCAAATATTGATTAAGTTTCTGTTTTTCTGTCTGCTATAACATTCCTCCCAACCACAATTAGTGTAGTGTCAGTGGCTCAGTAGGTAGCACACTCGCCTCTGAGGCCGGGAGATCAGAGGGCTGTGGGTTCAGTTCCCACATCTAGCACTTAGGTTAATATCCCAGTACTGACACTGTAATGCAGCATGAGAGGGTGCTGCATTCCTGAGGTGCCGTCTTTGGATGAGGCGTTAAACCGAGGTCCCATCTGCCTGGATTGGTGGTAGTTCAGGTGGATGTTAAAGATCCCATGGCACTTATCGAAAGAGTAGGAATTTCCTGGTGTCCTGGCCAAATTCTCTCATTCACTAAAATACCACTAACAGCTTAATCTGGTTCAAGGTCAGTTGGCATTCATCTATCCTCCTCCCGGGTCGTGCCTGAAAATAGGCAGGATTTGTCTAGTGCACTTACCGTCAACAAAAGATAAATAAATAAAATTAAAAAAAAATTGGATACCATTGTAAATCAGTCCCTGACTCGATAGGTTATCTGTTTCATGTGAACAAAATTATTATTAACTACAATAAAGAAAAACATATGTTTTCCACGTATGGCAAAGACGTATAAACAAATTGGTCCTTACTGCAGATTTTAATTGTATGAAAGAATGGGAACAAATGGACATGTATGTATCATATATGAAACATGCAGGACCTGGGATTGTGCAATATATGGAAACATATTTTTCGTTCTGAGACTGAATAACTTGTATATTAATTTCATATGTGTTGTATACAGTGCACAACTATACATTTTCCCATACTTTAATGTATTTATACACCAAAAAGGGTCACATTTGTGCCATGTATGGAAAATATTGTTATACTCTTTATGGCTACTGTATAGTAATAAATTAAATTGTTTCTCTTTGTACCAGGAGTTTGATCAAACTAAATAATTTGAATAGTCTAAAACTCATGGTGAGGGAGCAGGAAAGCTGCATCTCCCAGTAATATTAATTTAATTATGGAAGTTCTGCTGTTCTGGGAATGCCCTTGAAATGCAAAATGTCATTTACAGTTCCATGGAATCACAAGAGAGCTACATCATTTATTACAGAGAATAAAAACAAGGTACATAGCATGGACTCATTATGAAATAAAGGGAGCTATTAACAGTATGCTGATTGTTGTCGAGCAAGTAGGTATACACATTTTTAATGCAACAGAAACATCTGTCAATGAGGAAGTTTATGTGTACTGTAGGTGGCATGCTCTTAAGCTACATTACTGAATCTATATGCAAATTATATGTCACTAATCTACAAGCCATATTTTAGGAGAAACCTAAACAAAATGACTTCATATTCACTTTTATTTGTTAATTGATACAGGTTTACCAACTGAATCAAATTCATTTTTTTGCTCTTTCCCCACATCCTCGACCTGCCAATCCTTCTGGTATGCACAACGTCCCATTCTGCCTGACTGTCTCACCTCAGCTGCCAATCACTGCTACCTGGCTCCCCAGGCTATGCCTGCATCCTTGGAGGATCTAGCCTATCCCTGCTAGGGGACACCCACCCTTGGCCAGGGGAAGGGAGTGACAGTTGCTGGGAACTCCTCTGAGGCATGCAGGGCTGAGGGAGCAGTGATGGTGCATTTAGGGGACTGTTGCCATGGGTATACATGGTAGCTATCATCCAGTCAAGCCAGGAGAGGTGTTGTTTTCTAATTTTTTAGGCCCTCCCTCTCCCAGTAGCACTCACCACAGAAACACCACAGAGGCAGACCCAGCTGATTGGGTGTACCCGTGCTGGCTAAGACACTGCCTGCAGCACCAGGTGTTGCTCTTTGAGCGTCCCTTTGGGAGGACAGCATCCACGTGGATGCTCTTTCACCCTCCCTGCCTGCCTCCACTGCTGTTGTCCTGGGCTTTGGGTCAGTTGGTTTCCATACAGCTTTTTAATCACTTGGTTGCAGGAGGCTATTCAGTCCTTCCCACCACCCCAGCCATCACCTCCTTCTCTCAAGATTTACCCACCACATATTGCTCCACTGTTTATGGGCTGGGGATGGAGGACCATCCTCCCACCTTGGAACACACATCCAGAAGTGGCAGGAGTATCGAGTGACAGAGGAGGCAGGAGCAAAAGAGAGGGGCTTCATTGCCTGCTCCCAATTTTCCTCTTTTCTGGTCCTCTTGAACCAGCAGCATGCAACAATGTTGGCGTGCATGCGTGTGGAGGCACGTGTACTATGGCATCTACTGATGGCCAACCCCTTGCAAGTTGCACCCACTACCCTACTAGTATGTCTTCACTTGGTGCCAGTGTAGGAGAGGTACGGCTAGTCCCCTCCCTGGGAGAGAGAGCAGCTAAATGAATGCTTTATCCTATCCTCCCTCCCTGGCCAAGCCCCAGTGGGCCAAGTCCATTCCCAATCTTGGGTCACTGACATGGAGTGAGGTGTGGCGTCTAGTGCTTCAACACTCCCCATCACTGGACCAGCTGGTCTTGGGCCAGTTTAATGTTTTATTAAAGTACACATTACTGTACTTCAGAAAATATGACTCCATTTATGACTGAATGTTACAAATATGTAAACCACTGACCTTCACCTGTTTATAAGTTGTTGACTTTTACTGACAATAGCAATCAGTGTTTTCTTCTAACAAGTAAAAAAACCAAGAAAATAAAAAAATAAACAAGATTCCACTTGAAAACAAGAGCATAGAAAAGAGAGAGAAGCTAGATGTTAAAGCTTTTCTACCAACTCTGGATTTTTGACAACTGTTACCTACATGCAAACTCTAAAATAGTCGTAGCCCAGTATAGCACAACATAATGTCACTTAGTGTACATGTACCACCCACTTTGTGATTATTGTGGCAAGACAGAATGTACAATGATACACTGGCATAATAATATAGATGAATATGGCAGGTGTATTCCAACTGTTGTAATCCATGGAGAAAACATAGAAACTCAGACAATGATGGCAGAAAAAGACCCATGGTCCAGCCAGTCTGTCCAGGTTCCTAAATCCCAGGGATCATTCTTAGAACCAATGATCCCCAGGGTACCAACACTCCCGGCTTTATCCTAATCATCTCCTGCTCTCAGGTAACCACTGTTCCTTCATTCTACCCCAGGCCTGTTTGAACCCCCTTACTGTGCTTGCTCCCACCTCAGGTGACAGACTTCCCAGGGCTCCACCACCCTTTCTGTAAAGGACTACTTCCTCATATCTCTCCTGAATCTCCCACCTGCCAGCTTCCACTCATGACCCTGTGACTTTGAGCTTGTACTCAGGCTAAATAGTTCCCTGCAGTTCACTTTATTAATTCCTTTGAGGAATTTGAAGGTCTCACTCATACAGCTCCCATCCCTTCTGGTTTCTAATGAATACACATTTAGTGCCCAGAGACACTCTTCATAGGATTTACCCTGCTATCCCTGAATCATTTTGGTCACTCTTCATATGTATCTAACATATTCTTGTCTTTCCTGAGGTAAGAACTCAGAACTGGGCACAGTACTCCAGGTGAGGCATCCGCAGAGGCTCTGTAGAGGGTAGTGTCACCTGTTTTCTCCTACTGTCAGTACCTCTCCCAATGCATCCCAGCATCTTGTTGACTTTACTATAGGCCTTGTTGCACTGACTAGTTTGTTTAAGGGAGTTACTGATGATAACTCCAGATCCCATTCCTCATTTGTAATACTAAGTCTCTCTCTCCCATCCAGTACTATGTGTTGGGGTTCTTTTTCCCTAGGTGCATTATCTTGCACTTTTTTGTGTTGAATTTTAACTGACAGATCTTTGACCACAACTGTTACCTTAGCAGGTCCTTTTGCATATTCCTTCTTCCTTCCTCACAATCAACCCTCCCACAGATTTTATGTCATATCTTACCCTGGATTCCCTCTCGACGTCGCTAATAAAAATGTTGAAGAGGACCGGTCCCAGCCAAGACTGATCCCTCAGGAACCCCACTCATTACCTCCTTCTCTTCTGATTTAACCCCATTGACCACCACCCTCTGTTGCCAACCTGCTAGCTAATTTCCCACCCAACTCACAAGAGTTTTAGCTGACCCCATGTCCTCCATTTTCTTAAGCAACCTCCTGTGGTGCTGAATCAAAGGCATTACCAAAGTTAAAGCACAGAAAGTCTACCATGTGGTCCTTGTCTATCTCCCTTGTCACCCAGTCAAAGAAGGCTATCAGGTTGGTCTGACAAGATCCTCCTGCAACAAAATCTTGTTGTTTATTATCCTGAAGTCTGTTGCTGTCCAGGTATTCTACGAGGTCCTCTTTAATCAGGGCTCCATCAGCTTCCCTCAATGGAGGTCAGGCTAACAGGCCTATAATTCCCTGTTTGTTTCCTGTCCCCTTCATTTTGCAGTACTACGTCCACCATTTCAAATCCACTGGGACTACCTCAGCCCTGAGTGAGCTGTTGAGCAACTCAGCTAGTTTGGTTGCCAACTCCTCAGTATTCTTGGGTGCAGCTCATCTGGACTGGAGGCCTTAACATTCTTGAGAGCTGCCAGACCTTCAGGACTCTTTCCTAGTAAACACCAGCAGATTCATTTCTTGGATTCCCTTGAGGCACTTTGATGCCTCTGTCAGGCAGGGGCCCGCCTTCCTTCTTAGAGAAGATGGAGCAGAAATAGTCATGCAGAATGGCTACTTTCTGTCCATCTTCTTCTATCAACCTATCCCTCCACCAGTCGTGTAATAACCCCTTTTTACATTTTCATTAATATATCTAAACATGTTTTCCCCCATCTTCACCTGCTCTGTGATACATAATTCCGTGTCTGCTTTTGCCTCCTGATGGTTATCTTAGCCTCTCTGGCATTCTGAAGATGCTCCTCTCATTGTGCCCTCCTTTTTGCTTTTATATTTATAGAAGTCCTGTTTTTGGCCCTCTACTGCTTCCTGACTCTAGGTGAGAATCATAATTGTTTCTTTGATCTATTTTTCTTTGTCACTGCTTTTAAGCATATCTTCAATGTCTCAAGGACAGTCCCTTGATTGCTGTCTATTTCTACTCCACCCTGCCTATGTCTCCCACCCCTTCAAACTTCTCCTGACCAGTTCTTTCATCTTAATGATGTCCACTTTTAAAGTCACAGACTTAGGTTTTGAGTGTGACTTGTAGGCCAGTTCAAACCACACAGAGCTATGGTCACTATTCTCCAATGGCTCCCTACTCTCAAGGTACCCACCAGCTCTGTGTTGGTGAGTACTACATCTAGGACTGCAAACTGTCTGGTGGGTTGTTTAACTAATTGTACCAGGAGACAGTCCTGAAATGCATCCAGCAGTGACTGACTCTTGGTGTTCTTGGCCACTGGGACCTCCCAATCAATGTCTGGCAAGTTTAGGTCCCCTACCACTACTACCTCCCTTTGCAACCCTCTTCTAAGTTCCTTCTCATGTACTCAGTCCCTTTCTTCCCTTGACCTATGGGCCTATAGACCACCCTAATCTTATCTTTCTGACCAAGGCCACTGTGAATTGCACCCATATAGACTCAGTTTCCATCTGAACCTCTTATGTCCCTATCTTCAGTCACTTAAGTGCCCTCCCTGACATAGAGGGAGACCCCCACCTGATCTGTGATCCCACCTGAATAATGTATATCATCACCATCATTTTCATCATCATCATCAATTTTATTGGAAAGCAAGTTGAGAGAAACTCTCATTTACAAGTGCATCCAAGTTACCAGGCAAGGCAAAGGCCTTGCCTTGCCCGAATACCGTAGAAATGTTACAAAACACAGAAACATAGACTTTGACAGCAGATAAGGACCGCTAGGCCCATCTAGTCTGCCCATTTCCTACCTACAGGATAGGCCGCAGATCCTAGTTAACCAACAGCCTATTTCTTCCCACCCCACAAGAATTGTCTTATGTCTGTCCCATGCATTCTTGAATTCTCCCACAGTTTTAGACCCCACAACCTCCTCAGGAAGGCTGTTCCATGCATCCACTACCCTCTCTGTGAAATAATACTTCCTCACATTGCCCTGAACCGCCCTCCTTCTATCTTTAAATTGTGTCCCCTTGTTCTTGAAAGTCTCTTTTTCTGAAAGATGCTACCCTCTTGGACTTTGTTGATTCCACTGAGGTACTTAAAGTTTCTATCATGTCTCCCTCTCCTTCTTTCCTCAAGGGTATACATATTAAGCTCCTTTAGTCTCTCCTCATATGGCTTCTCTTGCAGACCCTGCACAATTTTAGTTGCCCTCCTCTGGACTGCCTCTATCCTGTCTATGTCCTTGCGGAGATGGGTTCTCCAGAACTGGACACAGTACTCCAGATGGGGTCTCACCAACTGTCTGTACAGAGGGATAACAACTTCCTGTTTTCTGCTGATGATGCCTCTCCTATACATCCCAGTATACCCCAGCCCTCCCTACTGCCTTCTCACATTGCTTGCTAACCTTAAGGTCATCTGATACGATTACCCCAGGTCCCTTTCTTTTTTGTTGTTGTTACTACCTCCCACCCATTGTGTATTCTTCCCTGGGTTCTTGTTTCCAGGTGTATTATTTTGCACTTCTTTGCATTGAATCCTAGCTGTCATACTTCTGACCATTCCTCCAACCTTGCCAAGTCCCTTTTCATCCTTTCCACGCTTATTTGTGTATCAACCCTGTTGCAGATCTTTGTGTCATCTGCAAAAGGCATACTTTTCCTTCCAGTCCCTCTGCAATGTCACTGATGAAGACATTAAAAGGACTGGACCCAATACTGAACCCTCACGGTACCCACTAGTAACCCCCTTTCTTCAGAGTGGACTCCATTTACAATTACCTTCTGTGTCCTGTTGTCCAGCCAATGTTTTACCCAGGCTACCACCCTGGGTCCCACTCCCAGGCTGGTTAATTTGACTATTAATCTTTGTGTGGGACTGTGTCAAATGCCTTGCTAAAGTCTAGGTAGGCCATGTCCACAGCCCCTCCCTGGTCTACTACTTTGGTCACCCAGTCAAAGAAATCTATTAGATTTGTCTGACATGACCTTCCTGCTGTGAACCCATGCTGCCTTGGGTCCTGTGCTCCACTGGCCTCTAGGTACTCAACTATTCTTTCCTCAGAAGTGACTCCATCAATTTCCCTACCACAGATGTCAGACTGACAGGTCTGTAGTTTCCTGCCTCTGTCTTGGTCCCACTTTGTGAAGGGAATCACATCCGCCTTCCTCCAGTCCTCGGGTACCACCCCATCCTCCCATGATTTATTAAAAGAGTAGCCAGTGGTTTCACTAGTTCCTCCTTAATTCTTTTAGAATTCTGGGGTGAATTCCATCAGGACCCATTGCTTTGTCCACCTTCAGTTTTAGGAGTTCTTGCAGAACCTTTCTTCTGTGAAAGGTCTGGGATCGACCCCTATCAAGAGTGCTTCTGTTAATTGGATTAGGCACTTCCCCTCCTCTTTTGTGAATACTGAGCAGAAATATTTGTTCAGTATTCCTGCTTTTCACTGTCCCCTCTGCCCACTCACCGCTCATTCTATTCAGCCTCACTATCCCTCCCTTTGTCTTTCTACCTTGCTGATGTACCTATAAAAGGTTTTACCCTTCTTAACTGAGTTGGCTATCTTTTCCTCAGTTTGGGCCTTTGCTATTCTGACTTCCCTCCTGCTTTCTTCTGCCTTAACTGGTACAGCTCTCTGTCCTGCTCCTTCTGTGTTTCCTTATACTTCTGGAATGCTATCTTTTCTTCCTGACTTTCACAGCCACCTCTTTTGAGAACCATAGTGGCTTTTTTCTTTGTTTGATTTGTTTATTTGCTTCACACAAAGGCTTGTTGCCTCTGTGATGGCAGTTTTGATAATTCCCATTGTTGCTCCACACCTCCTTCTAGCCTGTTTGCTAGTGCTTTTCTGAGGCACTCTCCCATCTTGCCAAAGTCAGCCCTCCTAAAGTCCAGTACCCTCACTTTTGTATGGCTTGACTCTGTAGCTGAGTTTAACGTGAACCATACTGTTTGATGGTCACTTGTCCCAGATGGCAACCCACTTCTAGATCTGAATACACTATAACAAATAACATGTGTTAAGTATACACACAATACTAATACAAGGCACAATAATTCAATATGTAAAGTGGTATTATTAAAATGTAAATTCAGACAAAACAATAACATTGATTAAACAAAAGCCTATCAATAAAAGGTTTAAAATGGGAGACAGGGATTATGGCAATCAAAGTGCATTTAAATGCAACAAATTTAGCTAGCTTCAGGCAATATAGCACACTGAGGTAGACCTTGTGGCTATCATAGAAACATGGGCCACAGAAAATAACAGCTGGGTCATTATTTTTGTGGCCCATGTTCTGATGATAACCACAAGGTCTACTTCAGTGTGCTTTCATTGCCTGGTGCTCATTAAGTTTGTTCCCCAGGGTCCTGATGTTAATGCATACCCTCTTCCACTTGGCCCCTGCACTGGTTCTGCTACTGCCCATCCGCCTGCTATGCTTTCTCCCTCTTCCCTTAGTGCCTTTGCCTGCATTATTTTCTAATGACCATTCCCTTCACTCTCATAACCCTTACATTGTTCCCTGTACCCCAAATCCTGCTACCGTCCCCTGGGTGTGGTGGAGTACTATCTTGGATCCCTTTTCCTCAGCCTCCATTGTGGATCATGTAGACCTGGACTCTGCAGTCAGTTAAAATGTCTGATATAGACATCAAACTTCTGCCCCAGTGTGCTGGTCCCCTCTTGTCAGTGAAGCCCGTCAGTCTTGGAGAGTCACCTGTCCCAGAAATCCTCCTAGCCCTCTACAAAGTGGTAAGCCATGTCCTGCTATTCCCCTTGAGCCAACTATTGAATTCTGCTGTCATAGTACCCCTAATCCTGCCCTGCCTCCTGTCCGGCCCCACACAGGATGACTTCAGAGAAGGCCAGGAAGCCAAGTGCCCCACCAACCTGCACCCCAGTTTATGGAAACTCTGCTTCACTGCCTCTACTGACTGGTTGGCCAGATCATTTTACCTATGTGCACCAGCACCCCAACTCCCCTTCCATCTCCACCATCCTCCCTATTTGAAGTCCTGGTTCACTGATGCTCTAGGCAGGCATCAAACCAGTCCTCCTCCCTGCCCCCCAACATCCTGTCCTTACCTCTAAGCATTGAGTCCCGATCTCTAGGACCTTCTTTACAGTCTTACCCTCCTTGGGTGCCATGTGCTGTCTGGCCCATCACCTGAGACTTATTCAGAGCCCTCCCCTTGCAGAGTAAGGAGCTTGAGCCTCTTCTGGTGTGCAAAGTGATTCACCACCTAGATACAGCTGGGCTGGACAACTTCTTGAGGCTGCCCTTCTAACCCTCCTGCGCCCTACCAACCTCCACTCTTCCAGACCAGTGGGTCTCTGGGAATGAGGTGGGTATCCCAGATTTGAGCTACTCCATTTGAGCAACTCATAATGAGTGACTCATATTGAGCAATTAAATTAATAGTGATATGTCATTAATAGTGATTACAAAAGGGTGACTGGTAGCAAATGGAGACTGTAAAATGGTGATCGTGATAACGGTGACTATGGTGTGTGCAGTGTATGAAATATAGTGTGACTTGGAACTGGTTATTTTGAAACAGGATGGTTCGGGAGTGAAGTCCCTCCCCGTCTGGGTGTGTGGGAGGCGAAGACACCCAGATAAAACAAAGGTTATAATGGTGGTATTAGTGTGGTAAGATGTGTTGCAGTTGTGTTGGTGGTGTTGCTGTGCTGTATGTTTGAACATGGCTGCCAAATTCCTGAATAGTCAGAAGGAGAGATCTCCTTATGTGTGCCAGTTATCTGTAGTCATTATTTAATGGGTGTTGCCTTCAATTTCCAGTTGCAGCTGTGATATCTGTGTGGCATATGTGGTATGATGGTCATTTTGCCATTGCTTCGTTATTTTTCACAGAGAGGATGGTGGACGCATGGAACTGCTTTCTGAGGAGGTTGTGGGTCTAAAACTGTGGGAGAATTCAAGAATGCATGGGACAGACATAAGGCAATTCTTGTGGGGTAGGAAGAAATAGGCTGCTGCTAAACGAGGATCTGCAGCTTATCTAGTAGGTAGGTAGAAATGGGCAGAGGTGGGCCAAGTGTCCTTATCTGATGTCAAAGTCTATGTTTCTATATTTTCGCTTATTCAGTCACCGCTTTGATGCATGTCATTTTTGTGCTAGGCTGTTATTGTGGGTGCTATTGTGCATTCACTGATGTTTCCATTGCTATTTTGTAATAACTGTTATCACATGGAACCAGGGGCGAGGAAGGTAGGCCAAAGCTGAGCTGAGTGCACAACTGGGTCATTTCTATCCTGGCTGCTACCAGCTAAACATGGCACACACTATGGTCCTGCAGAAGGGCAGTGTCCTCTGCTCCAGAGTACTTTCCTGGGGAAGAGTACCCACAGTCCCCACAACTGTGTCTCTCCCCTGTGCCACATCTTACCAAGAACTGTAATGATGAGAGAGTAATTTAAGTAGTACTGACTATGATTAGAATGCACCCCCACCCAGGTGGAAGAATCAATTAAAACTGACTATTTAAGCTGTATGGAGACAGTAACCACTATGCTATACTGGAGGCTGAAGCGTGGTGGTTAAGGGCACTGAGCTGCAAACCTGGAGACCTGGGTTTGAATTCCATCAGCCCCCACTTGCATACTGTGTGATCCCGAGCAAGTCATGTAACTTCCTTGTGCTCCCAGGTTGCACCTGGAAACAAGCTCTGGCACAGTGTACCTTTCGGTTAAACAGTTCCCCTTCTCCCCCTTAGGTGCACATTTAATGAACTAAACCTTTAAATGCTGTTTCTGTAAAAAAGGTGCCAATTCAGCTCTTCCATTTAACCCTGGGGCCTTGTGTGCCTTCAGATTAAAAATCTACCTGGCTTCCCTTAGAGGCAGTATAGCAAGTGGTTAAGGGCACTGAGTTGCAAACCTGGAGACCTAGGTTTGAATCTACGTCTGCCCCTTGCATACTGTGTGACTCTGAGCAAGTCACTTAACTTCCTTGTGCTCCCAGGTCACACTTGGAAACAAGTTCTGACTTAGTGTGCCTTTCCTGGTTAAACAATTTCTCTTTACCTTTCCTCCTCAGAAGTAGATTTTCCAGATTCCTCCACTTGGGCCAAATCAAAACTTTTCAATGCTAAAAAGTGAACTCATGTCCACTACTCTTTTCCAAGATATGGCATTCTAAGGTACTTTTCTACTCCTCTTGATTTCACTTATGTTCACCTATTCTATCTTTAAATTTACAAGCAACTCCCCCAAAAAACATTAACAATTGCATAGAGCCACGTAAATGACTCTTTATTACACAGGGTACACAATTCCTGATCTGAAAAGTTTTGTTATTAGTTGAGACTCTAAATGTAGTACTGTGTAGAATTTTCAAATTCTGGTGAATAAAATTCATGGAATTTTCAGAAATCCACGAATTTAACCAGAAATGGAATGGTGGAATTCCGTGGCAGAAAATAGTTGCCGAAGATTTTTCACAGAAAAATGCTGTTTGCAAATCTCAATATTTTCCACAGAAATTGTAGGGGAATCATTTTCCATAGAAAATGCTGTTCTGCAGAATATTATTCTACAGGTCACAGTAGGTGGAATTCTGCAGAAGAACCAGTGAAATTCTGGCAGAAATTCAGCTGGCAGATGGTCGTTCCATGCTAATTCTGATGGCCGAATTCAGAATTCTGCACACACTACCTAAAAGTTTTGCAAGTGTTTATGTGGGTACCTTTGGGTACAACTGCCACATTGGTACATTCTTTATAGTGGATCTCATAGCCAATTTCCATCCCTCCCTTTCCTAAAGATTGGATGCAGCTCACCTCTCTGTCCAATATATTATTAGCTCTCCTAAAATAATTCTAGGGGATCCCTGTGTGCCTGTAAATACAAGATCTGAAGCAGAACTTGTACCTGCCAGTTCTGCTTAATCACATCAGTCACATTTTGTGAACTGATACCATAAGCAGTGACAAAGTTCACTCTGTTATCCACATATAGTATGTCCTATTCCAATTAATCAATCTCAGTAATTCCTCCCTCATTTGATTACTTGTTTTCAATAGCATCTGTTATGTGTCTCTCTAACCCTCTTCCTTACCCCTCCACCCCTTGCCTGAATCACACCATGACTTACCCCTCCCACCCCTAGCCTGAATTATATGTCAATACTGTCCCATACTAGGCCATGACTTAACCCTCCCACCTCTAGCCTGAATCATATGCTCAGTAGAATCTGACTCCACTGACTCAGTGCCTCAGCCCTTCTCAGTGTCCTGAAGCACTTAATAATTTCCACTCCCTCTAATGCCTTGTGCACATCCTTCCTTCTACTTAATCCTAACCTTGCTACTACCAGTCTCCACACTCTAACTCTCTTCACTTCTGCCTTTCCTCCTTATCCATTCTACCTTCTTCCTCTTACGCAAAGTCTCTATCACACCTTCTATTTTCCCTTTGTATTCCTCCTATCTCCCCTCGTAACCTCCCTCCTTCTCACTCTTCTCCTCTGTCATTTTATGGTCTTCCCATCAGTCTTGCCCACCACTTACATGTCTGTTCCAGCCTCCATTCTCCATCCCCCACTCTCTCTTGCCTAAATTGGATCTCTCTCACTAGTCTCCCCTAGTCTTCTCCACCTCCTCAACTAAGCACTCCTCCTCCTGGATTGAGCATACCTCCAGGCTGCCACCCCTGGACAGAGCCTACCCTCCAGACTGCCTTGCACTTGCTATGCGAAGCTGAATGATGTGTTTTACTGTATAAGTGGAACTATGAATTGAGTATCTGTTAATTTGGTCATTGTGCTAGGGGTACTCTGAACTTGGGCACCTGCTATAAGTCAACTAATTCTTTGTCTGGACTTTGCAATGTTTGAACTATCCCTTACTTGCTAAAAGTCAAGTTATTTAAGTGCCTGTACATTGCGTTGCTTGAATTATCCCTTGCTTTTGAAAAATGTACTCCCTACAATTTTTGTGAATTGCCAGTACTATTAATGTATGTATATATAAATGTATGTATGTATTGTATTGTAGAATACTGATGTGGAACCTTTGCAACTGAGCACCTTGCTCAAAGGTTATTTCCAAAGATTGAAATAAATAAAATAAATAAACCTATCTCTCATTTGCAGTGTTTTCAATTCATAATCCTGTTCTTCTGAGCAATTTTGCCTAACCTTATAAAATTGACTCAGTGCTATGTAATTAACCACATATCTAGGGTAGGAACTACTATTCTGTAATAAAGAATTTCAGTCTGTACTTTTTCTAAATAGGTCAGTACCCAAACTACCATTTAGTTTAACCTTAATGATTAAATCAAGATATTCAGTCTTCTCTGAACTAACCTTCATGGAAGTCTCAAATTTCTGTTAATATTTTCCAAATGTTGTTTGAATTCAGATAATTCCTGCTCCATTCCACACCAAATAGAAAATAAATATTTTATAAATCATTAATACATGAGTATTTTCCCATAAAAGGGGTTGGCTGAGGGCTCCTGTAACTGTTCTTTCCATATGCCCAGATATTTGATTGGCATAATTTGGTGCCAAGGCTGCACCCATAGCCACCCTTTTGTCTGGAAAAATATTTTCCTTGAAAAGAAAAACTATTGTGTTAGCACCAACTCAGCAAATTTCAAAATGAACACTGTATGTTGAGGTGCATATAAGTCACTTTCCTGTAAAGCCATTTGTTGAGCATTGAGTCCCTCCTCATGTGGTATGTTTGTGTAGAGGACTCATGTCTATAGTAACTTGTAAGGAATTACTCAGCAATACCATCTTTCAACAGGTTCAGTACATATGTTGTACCGTTTATATAAGATGGTAAACCTAGTACCAACCTCTTTATGTAGGCATTTATAAATTTAGAGGTTCAGTTAGCCCTTCCCCCAAGGCCAGACACAAGAGGTCTGCATGGGGGATTCTCCACTGTTATGTTTTTTAGATAGTTTATATATAACTGCTGTAACAGGCTATTCTACCCTACAAAATCATGTTTTCTGTATAATTATTCCTCCTTGTAATGTTTCTAGCAACACCTGATCTATTCTTTATTTAAAAGTAGATGTGGGATCCACACTCAAGGGTTGGTAAAATCCATATTATTCAACTGCCTAATGACACCCTTGTTATAGTCCACAGAGTTCAGAATCACTATGGAGCCTCCTTGTTGAGCACTTTTATAATGATTAGTTCATTATTTCTCAATTGTTCTATAGCCATGGAATTCCTCTTCACTACAATTAATATAACTAGGTGTTTCAATGTTCACAAATGGACTCTCATGCTGTTGTAAACATAGTTTTTCAAACACCTGCACTCTGGGGTTTAGGTGGGGACAAAAGTGAACTTTTTTTAGATTGGGGTGTAAAGAGGGAAGTAAGGTGAAAAGTAGTGAATCAGGGCATTAATGAAGCCCTGCCCAGAGTGTCAAGACCTGTCCTGCCAGCCTACTGGAACAGCAAATAAGAGAAGGTGGATTAGGTAGGGTGGCTGTCAGCATCTGGGGACAGGGCTGATAGCCTGCCCAAGTCCAGCCACAGGGAGGACAAAAACCTTGTCTAATAAAAATATCTTAAATTCAAGGATCTAACAAGACAATGTAGATCAATAAAGCAGTCAAAGGATTTACCTGAACTAAAGGTATGAAAGTTAGCCCTTTGGTAACTGAAGTCTCTGCTCCTGCCTTTTCTGTAGTTCTGGTTGCTCTGCTGCTCTGATTGTTCCAGCCTCAATTGTTACCATTCCTGTTGTTCTATCCTCAATTTGGGCTTCTGCTGTCATTGCTGTTGTTCAGACCCCATTGTTGATTGCAGTCCCACTGTGTTGACTATTGCTCCTGTTCCTCCTGCTGGTATCCTGCTGACCTCCCATTCTGTCCCTTCTTTTCTTGTTGTCCTCTTCTAGTTCCTTATGAAAATGGAACCTAGTAGTCCTGTTGATCCTCCTCAATGACCCTATGTATGTGTGTGTTTGGTGGGGAAGGCAACAATGAACTCTCCTCTAAAACACAGTGCTGCCAGTAACATCCATATCACTTCCAGTAATACAATTACAGGCTGTTGCCTCCTGCCTGATGACTGAACTAGGTGCTTCATCTTTCTTCTTTTTGATCAATCAAAAATCTGGTTATTTGCATAATCACCCCAGCCTCTAATAAAACTTGTTTTCTTTAGCTGCTTTTGTCTTCTGATTATCTTTTAAAGTTACATCTTTCAGTTCCTCCTTATAACCTTCAAAATCTCTATGCAAGGAAAATTAATTAAGGGCAGCTTCTTTTCTTGTAGTTCTGACTGCTGGGGCCTCCAATAATGCTTCTTTCCATTCTGTCTTAAATGGATTTTCTCTAATCTAACAGCTAGCCATTTTAAAATTTTCAAGCCCCTGGGCACCAACCCGACCTCAAAATTTGTAAATGCCCACATAAAGGTATTGGTACCAGGTTTATCATCTTATATAAATGCCACAATGTATATACGAAACCTGTTGAAAGATGTAGTATTGCAGAGTAACTCCGTATTGGATACTATGGAGGTGAGTCCTTCACAAATATATCACCACGAGGAGGACTCCACACCAAAAAGGCTTTACAGGAAAATGATTTATAGTCACCTGTTAACTTATGTTCATTTTCAGACTTAGTGAGTTGGTGGTAACTTGCAATAGTTTTTCTTTTCAAGGAAAATATTTTCTACTGAGAAAAAGGATGGCTATGGTGCAACCTTGGCACCAAATTATGCTAATTTATATCTGTGCATATGGAAAGGACAGCTCAACAGGAGCCCCAGCCAACCTCTTTATGGGAAAATACTCATGTAATGATGATTCATAAATTATTTATTTTTCACTGGTATGTAATAGAACAGGAATTATTTGAATTCAAGCAACATTCACAAAACAGTACTAGAAATTTGAGATTTACCATGAAGTTTAGTTCAGAGAAGATGGAATATCCTGGTTTGGTCATTAAGGTTAAGCAAAATGGTAGTTTAGGTACTGACTTATATAGAAAAGTACAGATCACAATTTTTGTTACAAAACAGTGGTTGCCACTCTAGATTTGTGGTTAATAACATACCACTAAGACAATTTTATAATGTTAGGTGAAATTGCTCAAAAGAACAGAATTATGATTGAGAACAATGGAAATGAGATATAGGTTCCGTGAGAGTGGTGATTCAGAGAAAGTAATAACAGATACTATTGGAAAACAAGTAATAAGAGCAGGGAGGAGTTACTGAGACTGAATAACCAGAATAAGCATACATGGATAATAGAGTAAACGTTGTCACTACTTATGGTATCAGTTCACAAAAGATGATTGATGTGATTAAACATAGCGGGCATGTGTATGGTCAAATCCTGTATTTACAGGCACATAAGTGATTCCCCTATAATTGTTTTGAAAAGCTAATAATATATTGGACAGAGATAAGAGCAGCTTTGAACCTCTAGAAAAGGGAGGGAGGAGGATGGAATTGGCTACAAAATCCACCATGGGGCATGTACAAATGTAGCAATTGTACCCATTGCACCACACAAACTCTTGCAAAACATTTCAGGTCTCAATGAATAACAAAACATTTGGTCAGGAATTTTATAATCTGTGCAACAGAGAGTGTCATTTGTTTGGCACTATGCAATTGTCAGTGTTTTCATGTGGGAAAACAGTTTGTAAATGTAGACTTAGAATAGGTGAACATATTAATGAAATCATTTGTGGGTGGATGAAAATGCCTTTGCAAGCCATATCTTGGAAAAGGGTAATGGACATGAGTTCACTTTTCTTAGCATGGAAAATCTGCTTCTGAGGAGGGAAGCCAAGTAGATTTTTAATCTGAAGGTGTACAAAGCCCCAGGGTTAAATGGGAGAGATGAATTGGCACCTTTCCTATAGAAACAGTACTTAAAGGTTTATTTCATTAAATGTGCACCTAAAATTTAAGCATTATTGATGTTCTGGAACTTATATGAAATATCTTTGAAATGTATCATAACAATTGATCAAAATAGTAGGACAAATATTTGACACAATGGTGTATATCTTTTGTCCCCAGAATAATATTTCATTTTGTTACACTGGTGTAGTCTACAGGAGGGGTAGGTTTTAAGTGATGAAAATTCTCATTTTGTTAAGGAATACTTTTTGATCTCGTAAACACACTGGTTTGACTACTGGATGTTTGAGTATTATGGCCTTATGTAAATTGTTATTGGTAATGAGTTATTTCACCAGTGCAATATTATAAACTCACATTGCACCTTTTGGTAATATTTACTGCTTCTATGTGAGTGTTTTAGAACGTGTACTGTCACTTTAAATCCTTGGTTTGAATGTCTTTTACCATGAAGTGCTAGTTACCCATGATTATGCACTGGTTTGGGGCATGAAATGCTGGGTGAACAGACCCTTGCTGTTTGTATTTAAGTGCTTTACTTTAATTAACAGTTTTATTTAACTACAGTCAGAGCAAGACTTTTTTGAATGATGGTTTCACCACTGAGCTCAGTTTGTTGTTTTGCCATATATTATGTTTACTGTATGTCATGGGATAGCTTTGAGTAGTCCCTGTTTGTCTGGACCATTTTGTCTGCACTACCTTCCCTCATGTTACCTGCCTTACTGCTTCCCATGTGAGCAACTGCTAAGCCCTTGATTCTGTTGCAAATGTGCTTGTAACTATTAATGGTTTTGGCACCCATCACTTCAGTCAAGTCACTGTTCCATGGCTCAAATACCTCTCTGTAAAATGAAACTTACTCAGTTTCCTCCTGAATCTCCCTGTCCTCACCAGCTCCACTCTTGTCCCATGTTCTAGGTTCACTATTTCTATTGAACGCTCCTCACTGTTTACCTTGTTCAACTTTTCAGTAACTTGAAGGTTTCGCATACTGTATTGCTTCTAATCTGGCCTCCATCAAGTAAATGTCCAGTATTCTAAGCCAGTCCTCTTAGGATCTGCCCTGCTGGCCATGAATCATTTTGGCTACACTATACAGCACTGCCTTCAGCCTGTCTTTGTCTTCCTTGGAGAGAGGCCAAGAACTGGGCACAATACTCCAGGTGTGGCCAACCAGTGAACTAAAAGAATAATAATGCCTCTTTCATTGTCCTACCAAACTCCTTCCACACTGCATCTCCCCAGTTGCCTTACTCTAGGCCTTGTCACACTGGCTAGATTGTTTGAGGGAGCCGCTTCTGATGACTCCTAGGTCTCTTCCCTCAGAAGTAGCGCCAGCTTAACCCTCCCACACAGTGCTCTGTTCCGAGGTTCTTGTTTTTCTACATGCATCACCTTACATGTTTTGGCATTGAATTTCAACTACTAAACCTTGCACACCTCTCCATCTTATCAGGTTGCTCTGCAACTCCTTACCTTTTACTTGCTGTCTACCCTACACACAGTGCTTAGCGTCATTTGCAAAGAGACACAGATTACCCTGAATTCCTTCTCCTGTGTTGCTGATGAATATTTTGAAGGACTGGGTGAAGGATCGGTCTTTATGCATTGCCAGACTAGTGACTCTCTTTCCCAGATCTTATTCCGTTATCTCCCCCATGCTGTCTCCTCTCCAACCAACTTCCTTTATATGTAAATGTCTTTTCTGCATCCAGATCCTCTAGCTTCTTCAGAAACATTGTGGGTACTAAGTCAAATACCTTGCTGGAGTCAAAGAAGAGCAAACCACTGCGAACCCTTATCCTCTGCCCTAGTAATACAGTCAAAGAATGCTATCAGGTTGGCCTTAAAAGACCCTCTGTAATGAACCCATGCCATTCACTACCCTGGGGCCCAATTCCAGAATTGGTTACTCATGTTGCAAAGTGACTTTCACCAAACCCAATAGGGCAAGTAGTACTTTACGCCATGTGTTACATCGACTGCTATTCCAGAAGGCAGTCTGTCACATGGCACAGGCTGCATGTGCCAAAGGTACTTACGCCTACCGGCTATGCCATAAACCCCGTGACATGGTGCAATGGGGTTTATGGCAGCAGTTAATCCCAATTCCAGGATGGTGGCAGATGGAACAGCAAATGTGCTATTCCAAGATGGATCCCAGAAGACAGTGGTCTAAGTGCAAATAGCTGGTCTAACTGTACCCTGTGTCCACTGAGGGTGCACCTCTGTGCCTGGTGCCCCAACAGCCACCCCTCTCATGGTCCAACATAGGCCCCCACCCATTCCTCTGTGGCAGGCAGCCCTCTGTGGGCTGCTGGCACCCCCACACCCCATCCCTGGGTATTGCCCCACAGGGCAGTTCACATCCATGGTTCACCAACATGCCACTATTGGCATGAATGCCAGGCACTCTATGGTAGTTCTGTGGTCCCTCCCTCCCCAAACAGCCCTGTGAGGTATTGCCATGGTGTTGAGGAGCATGGCATTGGGAGGGGCTGTGTCATCGGGACCTACACCCTGTCCAGTGGGTGGTAATGCAGCTTGTGGCACCCTGTGTACATGTCCCTTCCTGTGGCACAACACTGGAGGTGCCCCAAGTCACTGGAGGTAGCTGCCAGGGACCCTAACTGTTCTGGAATCTGGCACAGGGTCCCTGGGCAGTGGCATATGTTGCAACCCACAAGTGCTGGCAGTGGTGACATTCATCCTGGAATCGGCCCATGGAGTCCATTTTCACCAGGTCCTCTTTGGCTAGTGTCTCCATTAGTTTGGAACTGGAAACATCTGTGAAACCTCCTTCTCCAGTAAATTCAGTGTTGTTCCTAGTAATTCTATTCATCATGAGGAACTGTCTAGAGTTTAAAAGATTTAATGCTTCCTACCTGAATTCCTACTGCCATGTGCGAACTGAAAGTGCTTCACCTGATCCACCTTATCCAATCCTATTAGCATTTTAACATTAGTTTTAAAAACTGAAATCACATCTCCACCCAGCCTTCTTTTAAAGGAAGACAGAACATTTGAGCTTTAGAATAAATCCGACAGGCTTCAATCTGAAAATCAGGAACAGATTTTCAAAGCGTTATTAATCTGGCATTTCCATGAGTTGGGGGGATAGAAAACTGCTTGATTCAACTCAGGGTGAGACAAAACATTGGGGTGCAGAATTTCCTAGACACTATTCTGGTTTGGATTGACTATGGCAAAAGATCTTTGTGAAATAAAGTGCAATAAAAAAAATATATATATATGTATATACCACCCATTTTAAAATTATCATAAGGAAACTAGAATAAGTGTCTTATTATAATGAAATATAAATCTGCCTGAAAATTATGTTTTGTAAGTGAGAAATGTACATGGAAACAGAATTGAATGTAAAATGTATAGATAATGTATTTGTAAGGTGAAAATTTACATTTAATAAAAAATATATACTTGTAAAAGACAATATTCTGGTTTACACATGTATTTGTATTCTTGTACTTTAGGATAAAGTTTTAAACCCCAGAATAAGCTCTGGTAGCTATTGTTTTGTGAATGGACTTGTTTCAGCAATTGATGGTGTCTATGTGGCTCCTGAACAGGGTAGTCTGCGTACCTTCTAAATTTCAGGGTGTCCTTCCTTTTCCTGTGTGGTTTCCTATGGAATAATTATCAGCTCAACCCCCAAAATATGGCACACACAATAATTTCAGTTTAATAGATGCCAAAAGAGTAAAGTTTTCCATGTAACTTGATTTGCATTGAAGACCCAGCAGACACATGCATCCAACCATTTTCAATAGACCTAGCATCTTTCTCACCCTTGACATGCATGCCTGACTCAGTATATCAATGCATGCCTGGTGGATGGTTTGCCTGGTTACTCTTCAAGAAAAATTAAATTATAACATTTTGATTTTTGTAGCCAGCCCACCACTGTGGCGGCAAGGTGTCTGCTTGCATTGCTGATATCCTGGTTCAGTGACAGACTCGGGAGTCAGAGGGCCAGCTGGGAGGAGGGATCGAGCATCCTGGGGACTGCTCTCCCTCCAGGGGGAGGGGAAGAGTGCCCGTGCTTTATGGACCCTGCCAGAGGCTGGGGTACCTCTGTGGCCAGCACCATTACTTAGGGGCAGGGCATACACTGGACATCATTGCACATCCCACCACCAGGATCCAGCATTTGTGAAAAAAAAAGTCAGCCCCGGGGCAAGACACCCTGCTCTGCCACTATCTCACTGCCACCAGTGTCTGCTGGGGGCGCTCCATGGCCCTGACCCAGGGGTGGCCAGGGCTTGCCAAAAGTGTCCATTGGGAGGAAGCCACCTCAGCATCCTGCCCAGGGGCAAGTCTGGATATGGGGATGGCAGGCAGGGCAGGGCTGACCTCTGAATGGAGTATTGTGGGGACCAGACCAAAAACAAAATGTTGCCTTTTGGCATCTGTGACATGGACTGTACTGTGCTCATCAGATCCTTGTATGAACTCTTGTGGCAACAACTCAGTTGTAGTTGAATGCATCTCGTTTGTGACTTGTTTAATACAGAGCAATTAGAAATGTCTTGAAATTTGGTCATAAGGATAATCGTTACATATAATACTGCAGTTATTGTAATTCCACCATATAACAGAAGTACCTGTAGTAACTTTTGGACAATCAAGAAGTTTCCTGAAATGCCTGTGTTGGGCAGATATATCCTGGAGGAGGCAGTAGTCCCTAAAATCAAATGTAAATGTGTTGAAAAGGTGGAAAACTGTGGTATACCATGAAATACTGCTATTGTGGTATCCAAAATTGCCCATGGTATCATTACAGTGACTTTAAATATTGTGGTATACTGTGGAACTGCCACATCATAACATCTGTAGCAGCAATTGCTGTTCCTTCAGTTGCTGTGTCAGTAAAGTGTGCCCTGTGATGGAAACAAGGTATAACATAAATGGGGAATTCAAAGGGCAGATGCAGATTGAAATGTATTTTCTACCTGTGTCTGCTTTTACTTCCAAAATTTGGGAGCCTGATTTTAAAGGGTCTTGAGTTTTTTTTGGCAACAGTTTTGTCTATTTATGACACCTTGTATCAAAAACAATGCCTGCAGCACAAAAGGCGCATGCTTAATATTTTTAATGCAAGCTCCAGAATTTGTATCTAAACTGTTAGACCATTTAATAGATGGTCTAACACTGCAGATGGATGCCCACTTTCAGAATACATGTGGATGGATCTCATTTGAAAATCTAGCTCAGAAGTTTCTGTCAAATTAATATTGCTTTTGGTGCAAGTCAGAAGACATCCTTGTTCTTTGTTGGACATTAAGATCCTTCCTGCAGATTCCATATTTTTGAAAGTCAATATTTTTTTGGGAAGATAAGATACAGTACTATATGACTAATGGAATACATCACCTGGCAGAAAACAAATTATGATTTTTAACATCCATACCTATGGATTTGGATGTCTCCTAATTATCTTTCATTTCCTTTGAGAGTTCAATGCAAAAATCCTTTCACTTTATATTGGACATTTTACTTCATTTTTGGAAGTGATTATCAAAACAGAGTTACGTAGTTGAAGCCTGGCACTTATGCAGACTCTTGGTACAGGATAGCTTCTTGCATTTTTTTTCATTGCAATTACTATAGAGAAAATTTTTATGAAACATGAATCTTGTAAAATTTTGAACTGTTTTATTTCTTTCTAAATATTTTCAGACTAGCTCCACAGTTTCATAGGAATATTCAAAAGAGTAGGACAGTTTTTAATGGAACCCAAAAGGGTCTGAATGGTTCTTATTTTCAAACCTAATAATTTGTATACTTTTACATATTTAATTTTATAATTACATGCTAATTACTAAGATGCATTTTAAACCTGTGGGAGTGTTTAAAGGGAGGCACTATTTGGGCTACAAATGTTTAAACCAGCCAGGTTTTGTGGTGTTCCTTTTTTGATACAGGTCCCATGGCATCACGTAAGGAGCAGACAAGGGTTGTAGTTAAGACTTCTCTGATTTCTTTGGAACTCCTGCTGACAACCTAGTTCCAGGAAATCTTGATGAAGCTGATTACTAGCATTCATGGCAGACTAGTTGGGCTGAAGGCCCTTATCTGCTGACAACATCTATGTATCTATGATTTTACCACTATCCACTAAGAAACTCAAAAGCAAGTGTTTCCTAACTTTGATGTATAACATTTAACAGGTGGGGAGCTTGCCCTATAATTCTTTTGAAATATGGTTTTGCAATCCCTGTAATTGTGTGGAAATAAGACTCTGCAAGTCCTTTAATTCTACAGAAATGAGACTGCAACCTTAATAAATTTATGTAAAACGAGCCTGTGCAGTTCCTGTAATTAAGCTGAAATACTGCTTTCTAACCCCTATAATTCTGCAGGAATGCTTTGCAACCTCTATACTTTTAGGAAATTATGATACTGACCAGTTCTGTTCATGCCCACTAAGATTCTATAATAACTAACAATATAGCATTGTAAAATAAATAAATGAACAAACAGTAAATAAAAATAAATAGTATTATCACCATTATAAACACAAGGTTTCTAAAAATGACTAATGATAGCAATCACCAAAGTCTCATATCAGTTACCCACTTAAGGAAATTAGTGTTATATAACTTACTTTTGCCCTCACATAAATATTAAATTGCATAATAAGGTACACGTAACAGAGCTTGTAAATATATTAGTGTGCCGAATGTGAGCAAGCAATTTTAAATCAAACACATATCTAGTACTTGCACTTCCCTGGGTTCTTTGCCTATAAGTAACCAGCAATGTTTTTTTTTTAGTTTCCATATACTTTGCGGTCTTGTAATAATCTTGCAGCACCTCCTGCATGCTGTTAACTTCTTTTAGTATACGCATTAAGATATAACTCCTTCAAGGTGAAAAAACATCTTAGTACGCCATGAGTAGCTGTCTTCAGCAGGTCACCATCCTGCATCAGGCTCCGTATCAAACTTACCTCTACAGTGTTGTGCTGAAGAAGGTGAGCAAGTAACTGGCACACTTGTTTCACTGCTGGTAGACACCTTTGCTTGACAGTGACTCAAAGTGTTTACTAACTGGGTCTTTAGTAAGACTTACAGTGCCTTATATGCTTGTTCACACCCTCTTCATTGAACTAGGATGTCAAACACTGTATCATAGCAACGTTTGAATTCTGCTGTGGGTTTTTCTTCCTAAGATCTGAGACAGATAACATCATGCCTTTACTAATGTTGAAGTTAAAGCCATGTAGAGACATGGATGTAGGAAACATAAGCTATATACAGTGTGACATATCTTGCAAATTGATTTTGGGGGTCCATTCCGGGACTGGCTATTATCTTGGTTGATCCCACTTCTGTTTTCCATCCCTTGTAATGATGTAATAAGAGCTGTGTGGGCTGTTTGTCTTGTATACTTCTAAATGTAGAAAATTAAATACTACTGTAGTTTTGTTCCTGTTAAAATGCAGTTCTAAAGGAACATTCACCCAGTTTGCATTTATTCATAGCATTGTTAACTTAGGTGCATGTGAAACGTGTTTTTTTTTCACTCCCCGTGCTCACTGGTCCCCACCCTTTGGGCTCCACAGGCTCCCTCCAGCCCCACTGTCCTTACCCAGCCTTCCTCTGGTTCTCATATGGCAGCTGATCCTCGGATATCCTGGCGATCCCTTCACTGGGTAGGTCCCTCCTCTGAGGGGAAAGGCACCGGGAGAGGGGTGGCCCCAGCACACACACACTAGGGCCTGGGGATGCTGCTAAGGAGCAGGAGGCCCTGGAAAGGTTCTGGAGGCACTCAGAGAACACAAGCCATCATCCGGTGGCTAGTGAGCAATTTTTCCTTTTTCTGTTGGGGCAGCGAGTGACGCACGGCATATGCCAATGTCCGCCTCCCCCAGTTAGCATTTGGGCCATGCATCCTGTGATACTCCCAGCTCACGCTTAGAGCCAGCAGGTGCTGGACCAGTCTCCTACCTCCCCAGAGATGGAGAGCTGTCCATGGGAAGCTCAATCCTTCTTCCCTGGCTAGCCCTCCAGTGACCCGTGCTCGCTCCCCAACCCAAGTCGCTGGCATTGCAAGGCAGAAACTAACCACTGTGCTGGCAGGCCAGCCATGAAGCGTGTTTAATTGCCCAGTGTATTATGTGTGTGTGTTTGTTTTGAAATAATCCTAGTTTTATGTTGGCGACTTGCGCAGCCAACATCTTGCGGTAGTGCAGATTTGGAGGCCCAGTCACTGTTGGGTGAATGCAGGGCATGCACCAGTAGGTGCATCTCACATTCCCAAATCAGCCAGAAGCAGGGCCGACACTCTGCCTAGCTAATGAGGTGAAGACATGAGAGAAAATATCCGCTGCAATGAGGAGGCGAAGCTCTCATGCAGCGTGACCTACGCCTCCCCCTACGCAGGGCAACATGGCAGCAGTGACTGCCGTTGTTGCCTGTCAACACCCCTGTTATTGTGAACCGGACGGGGTACCCAATCCCATCAGCATCATGTAACCCCCCTTTTGATTGCCGAGGGGTGCCTGAACCCTCTCAGCATCATGCCCCAACAGTTTTTCTTTGCTGACGGGGCCCAATCTCCCATTGGCATGTATCCCTCTCTCCTTGAATTTTTGCCGATGGGAGAGCCCACTCCCATCAGCATAATGTGTCCCCCATTTTTGCTTGCCGAGGGATGTTCAATCCCCTCAGCTCCTCGCATCCCCTTCCTTGTTTGCTGACGGGGTGCCCAATCTCCATTGACTAAAGCACCCCACACACACTCAGGTGGCATGCTGGGAGCCCACCCCAGTGTGCCAAAGCACCTATTCAAATGAAAATGGTCCACCAATGTCTTTTATTTTTTAACCTGTAAAGCAAAAACGGTCCCTCCTACTCTTCCAACCCCCTACCACAATCCGCACTCGCCCACTGCACACCCTGCCTCCCACACCCTCCACCTCATACTTACCTCCAGAGTCCAGCATTATGATCTTCGTGGACTGGGAACACATCTGCACTTTCAAAGCCGACCGCGAACTGTGGAAATGCAGGTAAGCTGTATAATGGAATAAATAGGGTTTTTTCAACTCTAATGTATATCTTGGACATTTTTGGAATTTTCACTCCAAATTTTCAACATGGGGTTTTGGAACCCTCCTCATGAATTCTGGCACTGTCATATCATTAATCGGTCTCGAAAGGTGAATTCCCAGTCACTGCGTGGAATCACCTTCTGGGACCGATTAACAAGATGACAGTGCCACTGTTCATGAGGTGGGCTCAAAAAGCCTATGTTGCAAATTTGGTGAAAAATCCAAAATGGTTGTTTTATTTAGCGTACGCTATGAGTTGCTACGCAGGGCTCGTAACTTCACGAATTCACAATATTTTCACACCAGATTTTCAACAGTGTCATTTTGTACACCTCCTGTAGAACAGTATAGCTTATTTTCACATCCTGGCTTAAATGTGTTTCCGTACTTCCAGCGCACACTAGTGTGGTTGCTGTGGGAAATCAGTGTTTGGGCCAGATTATGAAATTACAGTGACACTGTTCATGAGCAGAGGTCCCAAATGCTTATGTTGAAAATTTGAGACGGTATTCCATAAAATGACAGTGTTACCAGCTGCATTGAAGATTGCACGCACGCCGTAACATCGTGCATTTGTAATATTTTCACTCTGGATTTTCACCATTGGCATTTTCCACACCTCTTGATGAACAGTACAGCTGTCATTTCACATATCCTGCCCAAATGTGTTTTCGTGACGTCCAGCGCAGAATAGCGCGGTCGCTGTGTGAAATCACTTTTGGGACAGTTTGAGGAAATGACAGTGACACTGTACATGAGCAGAGGTGCTAAATGCCTATGTTGAAAATTTGGTGCCGAACGTCCATAAAATGAATGTGTTACAAGAGTGCTTTGTGCATTTCTACGCATCCTTGTATCTTCGCAAATTTGCAATATTTACTTCACATTTTCAACACTGGCATTTTTTACACCTCCTTATGAACAGTACAGCTGTCATTTTTCACATCCTGCCCAAAATGTTTTTCCGCACTGCACTACCAAAGCCAATGCCAGCACAACAGCATTCGCATTGACAAATGCTTGTTCTTATTTAGGATTGCTTCTAATTATTCCCACCCAATATTCATTTTTATTATACAGCAAAAAGGAATGCTGGCCTCTGATTGGTCAGTTCTGGGGTGTGATCCGTGATGTTATCCCAGCATAACATCATGGATCTAGTCCAGCACACAGAAGACTGCGTCCAAATGTGAAAAGAACAAACTGCTACAGAAACCAGCTTCTCATAACTGGAAACATCACACCTATGCATCCTCTTCTCCCAGAATAGTTGAAGTCATCTGCATCACCAGCAACCTTCTTTGGTAGTCCTCCTCATGCTTTCTCACTAGTCAAATATTAATTAATAATGATAGTTTTTAAAGGCAGAGTTTGCAGCACAGAGAAAAAATGTTATTTTCATGGCAGATTTTTTACCTGTGAACTGAGCAGCTTCAATGAACCGCTGGAGACTATAACTGCTGGCCATGTTGTTCACTGATGCCGCTTGCTCTGCAGGAAAAAACTGCTATGAAAATTCAATTTATTTTCTGTGTTTCAAGTGGCACATCCTCCATCCCTGCCCTGTTCCTAAGTAAACTAAAGCTATACCTCTAATCGGTTTTGTCCCACTGCCTCGGCAATTGGCTCATTATAGCTTGTCTTGTGATCAGATGGTAGCTCACACCTCAGCTGACATAAGAAACAGCTGAATTTGTTACACAATGAAAACATTGTTTATGGGGCGGACATGACTCAGTATGCATAATAACGCTGGGACAGACAAGTACAGACACAGACCTGTGTGTGGGGACAGAAAAAACTGTGGGGTGGAGAAACAGAAACAGCATGCGTAGCAGCATCATCTAGTGGGCAAAACAGAAACCGTAGACTTTTTTCCTAAACATGTTCCTACATAGACCAAAAATAAAGGAAAACTTATTTTAAACATGTTATTTAAACTTTTATTCCTTGTAACTGAGCTCTTGTGTAATAGGAATAATGCACTCCATGTAGAAGGGCTGTGGATATCAGATGGACCAGACACTGAACTTCAAGTTCAACACACAATCTTGTGTGATGTTTATTCAAAATACAGGAAATAACCTTCAACAATGGCATATTCCTTCTTCAGTACATCAGTTTGCAGCAACAGACTATGAATGTCCTTTCTCTGCACTCAGTCAGCACCTACTGACACTAATCTCTGATCTAATCACTTTTCAGTGAAAAACCTTCATCCCTATGTGGGTCCCATTTGCTAGGTAGTGGGGCCTCAAAAGAAAAAGAAAACAAGCTAAACACAAAGAACCCTCAGTGCAGACACACTGAAACATGGTTACCCCTAAAGGGTATTGGCAACAAATCAAATTTCAAAGAAATACAACATCATATACTTCCATAATGCAAAGCATCATGGGATATATGAAAATCACCATGACATTTCAGACTTGTTCAGTTTACATGCATTTTAAATAGCACAACTAACTTAATTTCTATAGTAGTCACCTAGTACTTTTTACCATTATCAAAACACCTAGTGCCATGGTATTTTCAACATTTACAGGTTTCATAAACATAAGGTATATACATTAAGGTATTTTATGACATAGTGCTATTGCATACTAAATGCAATAATGATAAACACAACGATTTTAGATACGCTTGGAGGTCATCACAATAACCTCCCTATATGAGGGCCTGAGAGGGAAAATGAAATTAAAGACGGCACTAGTATAGTCAACAAAGGAAGGGGTTACCCATAGGTGGCCAACCTTATGGACTAGAAATTGTAAAGGCTAGATTAGGCTAAGAAAATAGAAGAACTGCTGCAACAGATTTAAGGAAAGGTCAGTCCTCAAGAGTGGCAGGAGTTTCCTGTCACATATCCCCACCTTAAGTGGGAAGCAATTATTGTAGACTGTTTACCATCTTCCTGTCCCAGGAAGGGATGGAGCTTCCACCCATCCATCTTCAGAAGCTCTGTCTCAGGGTCCCTATTAATGACAAATATTCTATCATAAACATAGTGGATATCATCATTCTTACCCTGAGGCATTAACACATTTCTCAACAGAGACTAACAGTACCTTCCTGAATTATCTCCTTTTAGAGAAAGTACACCACATTTCACTGACATCAATTCCTGTACCATATCTAGACACAAAATCAGCATTTACATGTTGTGTCCCTGCCTGTGGGACACAATAAATCAATAAGGTTGAAAAGTCAAGTACCATCGCATTATACAGGATTTTATTCTCTCATTTGGTGCAACCAGCAAAGGGGTGTGATAAGTTACAACCTTAAATTCAGCCCCTGAAGTAATATTTCGAGATTCAATAGCCCACTTCAGAGCTAAGCATTCTTTCTCTATGGTAGCATATCTTCTTTCCCTGTCATGTAGCTTCCTGCTGATATACATGATTGGATGTTCTTCCTCATCTATTTTCTGAGATAAGACTACCCCAATACCATTCTCTGATGTATTGCTCCACCTGGGATAGCTGGGCACATATCCAGCAGAAAACATCCTCTTCGATCGTCCAGATAGTTTCAGCAAGTTATCCCACTTCTAACACCAAATCTGTGGAGGGGTTGTGGGATAACAGATGGACCAGACAATGAACTTCAAGTTCAGCACACAATCTCTGTGTGATGTTTATTCAAAATACAGGAAATAACCTTCAAAATGGCATATTTCTTCTTCAGTACATCAGTTTGCAGCAACAGACTATGAATGCCTTTCTCTGCACTCAGTCAGCACCTACTGATACTGATCTCTGATCTAACCATTTTCAGTGAAAACTCTTCATCCCTATGTGGGTCCTGTTTGCTTGGATAGTGGGGGCTCAAAAAGAAAAAAAAAAAAAAAGCTAAAACAAAGAACCTCAATGTAGAAACACTGAAACATGGGTTACCCCAAAGGGCATTGGCAACAAATTATGTTTCAAAGAAATACAACATCATACATACTTCCATAATGCAAAGCATCATGGGATAAATGTAAATCACCATGACATTTCAGACATGTTCAGTTTACTGCAATTTACATGCATTTTAAATAGCACAACTAACTAATTTCTATAATAGTCACCTAGTGCTTTTTACCATTATCAAAACACCTAGTGCCATGGTATTTTCAACATTTACAGGTTTCATAAACACAAGGTATATACATCAAGGTATTTTATGACATAGTGCTATTACATACTAAATCCAACAGTGATAAACACAACCTGTTTTATATATGTTTGGAGGTCATCACAATAGCCTCCCAGTATGAGGATCTGAGAGGGTAAAGGAAAATTACAGAGGACAGTATAGCATAGTCAAAGAAAGGAAAGGGGTGCCCATAGGTGGCTAACCTTATGGACTAGAAATTGTAAAGGATAGATTAGGCTAAGAAAATAGAAGAACTGTTGCAACAGATTTAAGGAAAGGTCGGTCCTCAAGAGCGACAGGAGCTTCCTGTCACACTCCAGTGTGTGTGTTGTGCTGGGATAATGTCACTTCTCAGGTGTCTGCACCCAGCTTGTAGCCTCATGCCCAACCATCCAAGGCATGATGTTATCCCATCATGACACACACCCTGTTGTGCATTATTCCTTTAATTACCCATGAGTTTTAGAACCAGTAAGCTGCAAGCTGAAACCTCCAGTTATAGTGTCTAATTCCAAACAAACACAGGCACTACTCCAACTCCACTGAAAGCATCCACTACGACAAATTGCTGTTTAAACTACTGATTTATTTGATCAAACAGCAGTTCACAGATGTCTGCAAGGCAATAAATGCTAGATATTCACATTTGGATCACAGCAGAAAATGCTGACCCCTGCACTCGGCTCCTAGCCTCCTTAGGGGCATGATTCAGAGTGCTCAATGCTGTGCATTTATTGACTAGATCAACACATTCATCTTTCATTTAGAAAAACAAACAAAAGGAAAATTTAACACTTAGAACCATCTTTCTTAAAGTAATATTGCACATCCAGCTGTCTCATTTGTGGCAAAGCTAGAACACTAACACCACATAAATATAGATAGAAAGCTGCAAACATTTTAATGTATTTTAACATTAATTACTTATTTAATGCCTGCTTATTTAATTATGACACAGCTAAAGCTTCTTTGATATCAAATATGTAGAGCAGCCAAGCTGGTCTCCCTAAGAGTTGAAGAGGTAGTGCAAAAAGCAACACCTCTACACCTAAGACAGTACATCAGGTGCATTATTCTTACTAATGCTAATTTACAAAAATACAAATTTAACATACTAGTCTCTGACTGCCCTAAATGGGCCTGTGTAATCATTAATGAATAGGTCCTGTATAATATCTCATTCAATAATTGTCCAGATTTTACTTGTGTAAATAAACTTATCATACACTTCAATTTATAGCAGCATCAGTCGCAGAATTGGCCAAACCAAATGTCTAACCTTAATTTTGCCATTCTGATTATATATTGAGCTTTTACTGTTTCACTTTTTATCTTTCACTGACAGCTATAAAAATATACCAATGTAGTTCCTAAACAACATGGTTAGCATAGGAAGTGCGCTCAAAAGAAAGAAAAGAGAACAGACTTTAGTGCATGAATACCAGTGGATCTAATTAATTCATGGCTCTCCAACCAGAAAACTTAGAGATAGAGGTTTCAGCTATTCTGAATTCACATACCTATCTGAATATCTAGCATTTTATTGCCTTACAGACATCTGTGAACTGCCGTTTGATCAAATAAATCAGCAGTTTAAACAGCAGTTTGTCATGGTGGATGCTTTCAGTGGAGTTGGAGTAGCGCCTGTGTTTGTCTGGAATTGATATATTGTGGCAGGCTGGCGGCCCTGACTTCAGGCGCACCTCATCCAAATAAACCATGCAGTATATTTTCCATGTCTTTTGAACAGTTAAAGTGTCTATGCAGGACTTCCACCCAACTGATGTCGTGGAGGATTTCAGGACAGCTACAAGTATTTACAAGCCTGGATATTGATTTGAAAAATGACTGCATTAGCAAGGGACTCTAAAATGGAAATAATAGGGCTATTTTAAAACAAGCACACAAAACAGAGGGTATTAAATGGACTTCACAGATGCCCAACTGTATAAATATATTAAAAATTTAAATGACAGCAAGGCAAGGCAAGGCAACATTATTTCTGTAGCACCCTTCCTGAAGGCTCAGGGTGCTTCACAATAAAAGCAACTACAAACTCGATTAGAACAGGCAGTGTATGAGATCATATAACAACAAATAAAATTCAGGAAAAGCTCTCAGCTGAGGACAGTTTTAAAATTAGACTTTAAGGCCTCTACCGTGTGGCCAGATCTGAGATATTCTGGTAAAGCATCCCAATAGAGTGGGTGCTGCCACACAAAATAATCTGTACACAGAAATTGTAGTGAGGAATGTGACTTTAAAAGTAATGGTAGAGAGAGATATGTACAAGGTTTCTGAATAGGGGCTATGCTAACCACACTGTGGAAAAGGCATTTCAGGCAGCTAAGGCCATGGAAAGAAGTGATTTGTTCACACCTAGGTTAAGGGAAACTGGGCCTTCAAGATTGAGTTTGGTAACCACCATACTAGACATGCTGATGTTGTTCAAGTTATTCTCAACCCAATTGGAATATTCTTGAGGGGAGCCACTACTGGAGGAAATGAATGGTAGTAGACCTAGGATGGTATGCAAGAGGGCCTAATATTAAAGATAGACTTGTCCATAGCTTTACCACCATCTGGTGGCAATGTTAATACTAGAACTGTCTTGCCCCCTGGAATATTTCAGTGTGAGATTGTAAATATTGCCCCACTGTGATTAAATGTAAGTCCTTCTCAAGTTATAATGGTGTTCAGGATTACAGAATTAGAGATTTTATTAATTGCACCACTGACAATGTTGTTTATCTGGCTACCTGCTCATGTGGGCATTCTAGGTGGTATGACATCTCGTGCCCTGAAATTGAGAATGGAGAACATCTCAGATCTAATGTGAATAATGATGCCAGAAGTGCCCTTGCCAACCATATTAGAGTCACTCCATAAAATGTTAAACACATCTTTAATTGTGTGGATTAGAGGCTGTATGTTTAGGACCCAGAGGAGGAACATTTGAATGATAAGCTGCTTGAAAGGGAATCCTTCTGGATTTGCACTTTGGGTGCTGTAATTCCCCAAGATTGAATGAACGTATTGAGTTGATGTACTGTATTGAGAAGAAAAAGTGATATGTTCTTTAAGGGCTTTTTATATGTTGTGCATACGTTTAGAGATTTCTGTGATCCTGCTTGACTAACTCTTGACACATTTTTTGTCCCTCTCCCTTCTTCTTCCTCCTCTCCCTTTCTTCTCCTCTTTCTTTCCCCCATTTTTCCTTTCTCCCTCCCTTCTCCCATCACTCTTTTCTGGACCTCAACCCTTGCCCCTTGCCCCATCACCTTTTTCTCCTTATGATTTTTGCATATATTTATATGTATTTATTTATTTTTACCCTTTCTCTCCAGGTAACTGTTTGAAATATTGGACCTCTTCCAGATTTGGGAAGCCTGGTAGAGCCCTATGGAGCTGGTACCCATTCCATATTGAATGTTTTAAGTTCTAGTACATATTTTGTTGCTGTAAGAATATTCTGTGCCACAGCATTCAGGTTAATATAGTTTGGTCAAGTTGTATTTCAGTGGTCACATTGCTATTTATGTATTTGCACTATGCACTTTTGGTTATTCTTGATGTTAGTTGATGTTATGTGATGTGTCACTTTAAATGTTATATTTTAAACCTGCTGTTGTTGGTATGGCTCATCCCCTGATGATGTACTAGTTGTATGAAACCGGTCAGGGTATCACTCAGTTATGAGCCTTTCACCCCCATGGCATTCTCGCTCAATTTTTATGTACTAAATAAATAAAGTATTTCAGGTCATTTGTACAATTCTGGCTGAGGAGTACTTTTTTTGCTGCTCTTTATGAACATTTAAGGGCAGATGGGAAAACACCTTCCCTCAAGGAACACCCAAAAATCTGTGAACTAAATGGGCCCAGAACTTCTGAATTCTAAAAGAAGCCAGGTAGCTTGGATCCAATGAACAACTGGTGGGATGCAAACCTGCCATAACCCCTAAGAACCTTGTCCTCCAAAACTGTCTGAAACACATCCCAGGCAGGCAGATCAACAATGTCACCCTGGCTTTGACCATCACTGGCCCATGACAGACTACCTGAGCAGAAACCTGATCTAATGGGGAACACCTTGTAAGAGAAGAAGTCTCCAAACTCATTAAATTTTTCAGCAGAAAAATTCAAGTGAACTGTAGAAAAGAAGGATTTAATAAACTGTCCATGGTGTAAAAAATTTGAGTTGGACGATTTCACTCTGCAGCAATCATCCATGACAGGAATTCTGTCTTTTCAAGGTGATTGCCCATTAATAGTCTCTATAGGGAGTTTTCAGTGCCAATCTGTCAACCACAGACAAGGTCCTGTGTTAGGAACACTCAAACTTCCATCCCTTAGTCTTCAACTGGCACAGCTCATCATAATACCATGGACAGCTATGTTGAGCAGTCAAGGGACAAACTCAGTAGGGTGCTAAGGAATCCAAGGTGTACATTAGAGCATCATAATAGTAGACCACTGCATTATCAGAACCCTGCATACAAGTGAGCATCATGCCTGAGACCTCCAATGCCTTCAGGAGTTTACAAGACTCCAGATTAAATTTCAGAAGGTACCAGAACATCTCCATGGGGTTAGAAAATCAGGGAACTCAACAGAGGAATGACATGGTGTGATGATCTGACCAGAAGACTGAGTCAGCCATGACTGCACTCATGTCAAGACCCAATAAGAAGATCAGATCCAAGGTGTGACCCTGCTGATGTATGCCAGAGTCTACCACCTATGTTAGCGCTGGAGATTTCATCAACTGGAGGAACTGTTGACTAAGGAGTGAGGATTCATCATTGACCCATGCATTGAAATCCCCAGCACAAAAAGTCTAAAGGCATTCAATGTCAGATCAAAATGAAATCCACCAGCACTCTGTATAAAATCACATCCACATTCTGGTGGATGGTATGTAAGAATGATAGTGCAACTAACACCAGGGTTTATCTAGCAGTGACACAGTCAAAGCACCTGAAAGTTCTAATGGGGTACACCATGATTCACAATCTGGATTAATAACAAATGGCCACCTTTCCACCTAGCAGTCCAGCCTCCGCAGTGCATCACCAAATACCCAGGTGTGATAGTTGTCTTCAGCACAGGGCCAGAGTCATCCCTCAGCCAGGTCTCAGTAATATGAAGAAGGTCAGCTAAAGAACTGGCAATATAATCATACATAAACACTGTTTTATTCCTTAGAGACTTAACGTTAAAAATATGGCCCAAAGAGGAAGAACAAAACTAGCTGGACCTGCTACTTCCTTCTTGTTGATATTTAGCAGGGCTCTAAGAAAGGGGCACCAGGCATCATGGTTCCCATTCCCTGTTCCATACCCTTCCTGGGTGCCTCCTAATTCAATGAGTCTAATTGACCCACTCTGAATGTTATATATCCAGATCCTGAACTATGGGTTTTGCATCGCCTTGAGAATTCCCAGCTCTCTGCAGGATTACAGTTCTCTTTAAAGTATGTGTATTTATTATATATACTTGCACAGTATCACAAGTATAGTTAGGGTTGAGCAGATTGTTCAATGTTAAACACCAACCGTCGCATCTTATTAACTTTAGTAGCTCAGTTAAATTGCATGAAATTTAGCATGCACAGCCTGCAAGTGGCAAGGTCTTGAGACCCGAAGGTTTTGCAATGGCTGCTGACCAAATTAGAGATCCATTGTCACAACCTGCCCACACTCAGGATGCAGTTTGCAACAGTTGGCCATTTTCTCAACAGTCAATATCTTTAAGGGTCCTTTGGTAGCTGCCACCACTCAGAAATGAATCTCTTACATAGGGACTTTCTTAGTTCAAATCTCACCAGAGCTGGAGTTCACACAGTATTGTGCTTCTTTGGCTACAGGCAACAGCCTTCCTGTCACTTTCTCCTGTCCTGAGAAACACTTTACTTCTAGAATATGGTGACTGTAGCCTCTCCTTCAGAACTAGTTTATAGATTTGTCAATATCATCTGTTAACTATTTCCCAAACGATTCAGTTACAGATGAAGTATATAAAACATTTACTACTTCAGAATATTCATGCAATCTACAGGATAGCATAGTACATAAACACTGTGGAATTACAGGGTTACCACAGAAATTAAAAGAAATGGTTTGCACCCAGCAAACATGCATGTTAAAAAATCTTTCCTCTGCTCAGTGAGCTATGGAAAACCTTAACTCTTAGATGGTATTCAATACGAAGTCACAACACAGACTGACTTGTTAGAGTTTGGCAGGACCTCAAAAGCTTCAGCTGCTAGCACTCCTCCATTGCTGCATCATCCAAAGTCTCACTCTGACATCATGGACTTGACACTTCATTTACTGTGGCACCACCTCTCTGGGCAGCTGACCTAAACTTGAATCTTGGATTTTGTGGACACAGAAACCCTCTCATTGTTCTTAGCCATTTTGTCTCAGCAGGTGGTGGCTGAATGGCCAGGACAGTTTCTGCCATGAAAGACCTTTCCCTGTTTAAAGCTCCCCTATTAACTGACCAGGACAAAGGATTGTAATTACCCACCAGGTACAGCTGGCCTGCCTCGCAACAATTTTAATCTCGCTTTCCCAGCACACCTTGTCCCTTAGCAGATATAGTTAGAATAATAAAACACAAAATCTAAATAACAAGTGGTAACTGCCGAAACATCAAAAGACATAAAAGGCACTGTTTTGAGTTGTCTTGTTGTTGTCACCTACAGCCAAGATGGTATGGAATTTTGTTCCAAACAGTCAGGGCTATAGGGTCTTGTGCCAAGGGCTGCACTTTCAAAGGTTGTGTGAAAAACAACTACTTGGTTTCAGAATTATAAGGTTTTAATATCTGACTTCTACATGCTCAATAGGGTTTTGAGGCAACTTTCTGATACAACCCAAAAAGTTTTCTTCTGTGCATTCTTAGATCACGACTAACTGTGTTTTTGGGATTGAGAAAACCTAGGTTGTGATGGCTGATATCTTATTTCTTTCATGGAAAAATATGAAAATACATAGAAATAAGTTATTAAAACACACACTGAATCTTACTAAATGGGAAATGTTAGCTTGATTCTGGTGTTTTTTTTTCATAAACATACATTTTTGATCTTTGTTAAGATCTTTGGTCTTAGCTTAGTGAATTCATAAGTCATACATTTAAGTGTGACTGAAGAATTTTTCATGTGCACCCAAAATGCTTATTTTCTGCTGAAATGCTTCTTTGGTCACACATTTAAGCAAGATTCAAGGTTTTTATGCAAACTACAAAAACAATTTTTGGTTGGACATAGATTTTAATATGCAGGCGAAGAATTATTTTTAAAATTTAGTTTATTTTTGAATAGCAACCAATCAAACAAACACCAAACACAGAACCTGCCAAAATGGGTAATACAGTAAACATTGTGAACAAAATGTAAAGCACAATTAGGACAGGGAGTAATCAATTAAATACAACAGTAATACACTGAAATATAGATGCATCAAAAATTAACAGGAAACTAACCCTTAGGCTGCTGACAGAAATAGAACATATAGGAATTCTGGACTGATATATCAGTTCACAGCACAGCAAGGGCTAATATTTCATCATTTATTTATTGATTTATTTAAGAGTTTCACCAGGAAGGCATACTGAGTGGAGTACCTCTCATTCCAGATGCATCCTGGGGAAAGGGAAGAGGACTAGCACAGCAAATGAGACAGATGCATTACAATACAATACAACAGAGCTATATTCAGTACAAAGTAACAGGAATTATACAATAATAATCGTAATAAAGCTATGGCAATATGCAAATGGTACATTCAGGTACAAGGATATAGTGATATAAAAGTGAAGTTTTCCCAGGACTGGTAACACGACAAAATGTTATGAGTACTTGCAATGGACTTCTCAATCCTCAGGTTAAATAATAATTCCTGTACCCATTCAGAATAATCTAAGCCATTGGTTATCGATCAAATGCTGTAAAGTAATATGATTAGTTGCAAACGAGATCAAGGTTATATTATGACTTTGTTTTCTAACAGATACAGTTAAATAATCACCAAGAAGATAAACCTGAGGAGTGAAAAGGCCATCCAGGCCCAACAAGGGTCGGCTCACATTTTAATTAAAGCTGAAATCTGGTGTACTTGAGGACAATACCAAAAATATGATACAGGGTGCCAGGCATGCTTCAATCACAAATTGTAGTAAAAAGAAATAATGTGACCTACTGGAAATTAGCCAAGCCCCAGAATACCATCCTAGTGATGTAACCACTGTGCTTTAGGATCACATGGTTGGCATGACTCTTCCTGGACACACTTCCTTTCTCTGGTAGTCCAAATCCTGCAGCTGGGAACAACTTTATGACAATTAGATGATTTTAGTGTGCATTGGCCTGTGTTAGCAATTTAGATCACAGACTGTAATGAGAAAGTGTGTGATCCAAATTGTTTAGCAGTGGCTAATACCACACCAAAACATTTAATTACATGTGATTTAAGACATTTTAGGTAGCAGATTAAGCACAATACTGCAATACTGGCTTGCAATATAACAAGCATTTGTCAATGCCGAATGTTGGCTTGCTGGCATTGGCATTGGTAGTGCAGGAGTTAGACAGATGCATCATAGGAATGGCAGTGAAGTATTGAACTGATGCCAACCCACCCCATCCTGCAGAGAGGACAAGCATTAGGGCGCCACCTTTGGGTGTTTGGTAGTGCAGTGCGGAAAACATGTTGGGCAGGATGTGAGAAATGACAGCTGCACAGTTTATAAGGAGGTGTAAAAAATGCCAGTGTTGAAAATGTGGCATGTAAATATACCAAATTTCATGGGCTACTAGGGTGTGTGGGAAATATGCAATGCACACTTGCAACACTGCCATTTTATGGGCATTCAGCACCAAATTTTCAACATAGGCATTTTAGCACCTCTTCTTATGTACAGTGTCACTGTTATTTCTCAAAGTGTCCCAAGAAGTGATTTCGCGACAGCGACTATGCTATTCTGCTACCGAAGTGCGTAAAACACATTTTGGGCACAATATGTCAAATGACGGCTGTACTGTTCATCAAGAGGTGTGGAAAATGGCAAGTGAAAATCCAGACTGAAAATATCACAAATGCACGACGGTACGAGTGTGCATGCAATCTGCCAACGCATGCTCGAATACAGTTATTTTATGGAGTATCATCACCAAATTTTCAACATAGGCATTTTAGGTCCTTCTGCTCATGAACTGTGTCACTGTCATTTTCATAATCTGGCTCCAAACACTGATTTCCCACAGCGACCGCGCTTATTGTGCCGGAAGTGCGGAAACACATTTTGGGCAGGATGTGGAAAATGACAGCTGTACTGTTCACAAGGAGGTGTACAAAAATGACAATGCTGAAAACCGCAGTAAAATATTGTGAATGCGTGAAGTTACGAGCCTGCATAGCAACTGTGCAACGACGCCAGAAACAGGCATTTGTTGCATTTTTTCCACCAAATCTGGAACTTAGGCTTTTAAGAGGCACCTCATGAACACACCGCCACTGTCATTTCGTAATCGGGCCCCTAAAGGTGATTTCTGCAGTGACTGTGAAATCAACTTTGAGGCTGATAAATGCCATGACAGTGACAGAATTCATGAGGAGGGCCCAAAAACCTATGTTGAAAATTTGGTGCAAAATTCCAAAAATGCCTGAGATATGCAACAAAGTTGAAAACCCTATCTAGCCCATTATACAGCTTACCGCATTTCCTCAGTTCGTGATCAGCTTTGAAGAGTGCAGACGTGTTCCGGTCCATCAAGATCGTCATGGCAGACTCCGGAGGTGTATGGGGTGAGGGGGTGGGGAGGCAGGGTACAGTGGTGGGTGCGGGTTGTGGGGGGCAGGAGAAGCGCCTGGGACCGCTTTTAATTTACAGGGGAAAAAAAGATGATGCAGGATGTTTTCCACACTGGGGTGGCTCCAGCATGGCAGACAGATGGCTGGGGTATGGAGCCAACGGGGATTGGGCACCCCTGCCGGGCATGGAGGCAGCTGCCACGCTGGGGTGGGCTCTCAGCGTGGCACCCTGTACTGGGAGGACAGTGAGCCGATGGGGGATTGACCACCCCGCGGCCATGGGATCAGTTGCCATGCTGTGGTGGGCTCTGAGTGGCACCCCTGTACTGGGGAACGGATGTAGTAAAGGACATAATCGAAACAAAATGCCGCTGCATGACGAGCTAGCCCTGATTGCAGCGCACTTGTTTTGAAGTTTCGCCCACTTTACATAATGTTGGTGTCAGCACTAGCATGCTGGCTTATTGGGAATGAGGGACGCACCTACCGATGCGTCTCTGCATTCGCCCAACAGCAGCCGCGCCCAAAGCTGCATTCTTCCTTAATATGTTGACTGCCGCGCGGCAACAACATAAAAGTGGAAATGTTTTGTGTGTCACATTTTTTGTCATAGCTTGGTTGTTTTGCACTATTTCAGTCCCAAATTTTGAACATACTGTTTACATGACCCTACCTCATGAACAAGTATGGTGCAAATTCTCAAATACAGGTCTAAAGGTGATTTCACAGTTGCTTTGCAAAACCTCCATTTTGGCTGGATTTAACACATTCTAGTGATTAAGTTCAAGATGTGGGGTAATATAAACAATATGTATAAAATTTGCTGAAAAAATGTGTAAAATTACCAAATTATGAACTAATGTTAAAATAAAGTTCTGGTCTTGCACCTCTGCTCATGTAATCATATCAGAACACAACACCCTGACAGCCCATTGCTTCCTTTTTGTGTCAGGAGATCCCTACAAATTATTTGCATTTGTAGATGCATTGAAGTACAGAGCTCTCCATACAGTACAGTCATGTAGGAAGATGGAATCTTCTTTGGCATAGCTCCCAGAAGGCTCTGCACATTGGCAGATGTTTACTTTTCCTTGCATCCTCTCTTAACTCCCACCACCCAGCAGAACACATGGAGAAATGTTGTGTACAGAGTCTGCCATTGTCCTAGTGGGTAGTACATTGTGCTTCTGTGTTGGTTACCTTAGTTTGGAGGACAAGCTCTGTGACTCTGCAGGATGTGCCAAGGCTGGAGGGGTGCTCTTCTGTGGCATGGGGATGGTGTTTTGCTGACCACATTGGAACAAATAATCATATAGTGAAGATAAGAATTTTCTTTGCATAGGGCTCTGAGGTCCATGCACCTCTGCATCCATAGTTGTAGAGAAGCACACAGCACAGAGGACCCTGCACTTCCTCAATCATATTGACTTGATGATCTGTATCTGTAACCACATGAAAGTGCATGGTCCTGAGGTCCCTGAACTTCCATAGCACCTCAGACAGTCCCACAAATTCATTTGCATCTATAGCAACACAGACTTGCAGAGCCTAGAGGGCCCTGCACTCTACAGGCAGACAGACTTTTCCCTAGGAGCTGGGCATAGAGTGCCCTGCAGGTCCAGAATGGAACTGCATGAATGAAGATGCAATTTCACTATCTCAAAAATAAAGGAAATTTATTGCAAAAACTGTGTTGATGCACCAGTTAGGGTTCAATGTTACCCCATAAAAATAGGGAAATGTGGTATAAGGGTTTCCAAATCTAACTCCCGGACCCCCAAGCAGCAAAAGGACAAGACCACACAAGCAACCACAGACAGCCATCATCAGGTAAGATAGACAACATACAACTGTTTCTAGGTTACACAACTGCAGTAGCACTGAGGTGCTATCTTTGTATCTGCAGCCATATGCATGTATGTCTTGCAATGCGCCTAAGTATTGTGGCTGCATGAGCACTGGCTTCTCAGGAGTATGTGCTTCTGCAGAGAGTAGTGTTGCGATGTGGGTGTATTATTTCTATCTACAGCGAGAAACGTAACGCTTACAGTGTGTGCATGAGTACCTGTGGCTAAAAAGCATTGACCCTACAGGAACCTGTGCTTCTGCAGATAGAGGTAGTGCTGCAATCTGGGTATCATGGATTTCTAGCTACAGTTGCAGAAATCAGGCCCTTCAGGGGCTTATGCTTCTGCAGCTAGACATGGTGCATATGTCTTGCAGTGTGCATGGGTACCTGTGGCTACAAAAGTGATGACCTCATAGGGACCTACACCTCTGCAGACAGAAGTATTGTTACAATTTGGGTATTATGGATTTCTATCTGCAGCTGCAGAAATGTAGCAACAAGTCGGAGTGTCTGCTTTACACTGTATAAGTGTATTTGTGGCTATACCACAGGGCCTGTGCTTTCAGACAGAAGTATTGTTGTAATTTGGGTATCATGGATTTATATCTGCAACTGCAGGGGCCTGTGCTTCTGCAGACAGAAGTAGTGTTGTGATTTCAGCATTATGGATTTCTATCTGCAGCCAGAAGTAAATTTGTGAGTCTTGTAGTGTGCATGCCATGGATACAAATCCATGAAAGTAGCCTTTGTTGTCTTGTCCTTCTGCTGCTGGGGGTGGGGGTTGGTGGTGGAGTTAGGGCTGGAAACCCTAAAACTATATTTTCCAACCTTTGTACCAGGACAACATGAGCAAGATAAATTTAGATTGTCACTGGGCATGCTCTGAGATTTATCTCACTTAGTTTAATTAGACCTAGATGCTTAGAAATTTATCTTACATGTGAAGATAAATTTGTGAGCATGCTCCTAACCAACTTTATTTAAATTCCCACAGGACAGCTGGAGACAAGGTAGTATGGCTTAGAAGGCCTTTGGTGGTACAGCTCTTTCAATAAATAAATACAAAAAATGTGAGATGCTATTTATTTTTTATTGACTAGACAATTGTCTATTTAATTTACTTTTTTATTTATTTTACATTTGTAACTTTTGCCATACCTTTCACAAACCACCTAAATACACGTTGAATAAATCGAGCACGACATGGGTTGACTTAAGATATAGGGCCCGATTTCAAGACATTGATATAACTTGTACACAGTTGCAAGTTATGCTGGTCACTACTCATGCCAGGGACTCTACACTGCATTCCAGAAGCAGCAGGGTCCCGGCAATTGTGACTTAGGAGATACACCATGCATGTGGTGGTTGCCCATGCCATGGTGTAACAATGCTGCAATTTGCATCTGGCAGCTAGTGACAGGTGGCCCCCAGAGCCCCCAGACCTCCGCAGAACACATCAGGGGCATGGACAGATGGCACAGGCATCTGGGGGTGCTACTGACAGTGAACCCTAGGGGTCCCTCATAATCGGGGTTGCAGGGGCAGAATTGTGCTAGTGGGGGCCAGTTAGAGGACCTTCCATGGCGCCATTGCTGCGGTGCTGCGGGGCTGCATCTGATGGTGCCAGCTGTCAGATGCCAGTTAGACAGCTCTGAGCTGCGGAAGTCACCTACACCACTGCATCTCCTGGAATCACACTTGCAGGTTGCGACGGTGGGCCTTCTGGAATTGGGCTAAGTTGCTGTGCCAACCTGCAGTTCACGCCAGGCGTTGCGGGCTGTGGCATATGTGTGGTTGTATCTTGCAATTGTCACAGCCCACAGACACAATGGCATAGGTGCCCTTCTGGAATAGCAATGGGCGATTGCATGGCATAAGTCGGGATATGCCATGGGGATCAAGGATCCCATCTATGCCGTAGCCCATCTTGAATTGGGCCCATCATTTTATTTCATTTGAGGGTATAGTTTGATTGTTGTCTCACTCATGGCTTTGCCACTCATGAGATATCAGTAGGTCAACACCCTCTAATGAACAAAATATCTTATGTCAGCCCATGTCATCTATCTATTATCTATCTAAAAGGTTTACCAGGAAATATGTACTGAGCTGTCACAGCTCATTTCAAAACAGGTTTGACCCCAAGCTTTTGCATTTCTCTGCTTCCGCCATCATGATCCTATTAACCACCTCATCAACCTTTCACTCCTTTGCCTCTGTCCTAGATGCCTGGAAACAGGCTACTGTTATCCCTCACTAAAGAGGGTGCTCTTTCCTCTCCTGGCAACTATTGGCTTTTCCTCTTCTTCCTACTCTGGCCAGGCTCTAGAAATGCCTTATCCTCTTTCAACTCTCCCTTTCTTGAACTCTTCCTCCTTTTTCACTCCTTTTCCATATGGCTTAAGGAAGTCCAACTGCACATCCACATCTGTCTGTCTGTCTGTCCCTATGTCTAATATATAGTACAGTATATATACATATCTATCTCTTTCTTTCTTTCTTTCTCTCTCTCTCTATATATATATGTTATATATTATAGGAAAATACAACATCACACATGCCCCACAATGCAAAGCATCATGGGCTGCATATGCAAATCACCACAGAATGTTATGCTGGTCCAACTTTAAGCAGAAATGCATGGTGCGAAAGGCCTCTCACACAGTTTGCAAAGGGTGCTAACAGAAGATATAGACACGTGTTTCTTCCTACCAGGACTCATCAGTATGCCCTCGCCTGTTTGACACCCCAGTGGAATAGACCAGCTACCCTTAAGGCAGTGTGCCTGGATATATTGTGGTGAACCCATTAAAAATAAAAACATTTAAAAGACAAAGAACCTCTGCACGCAAACACTGAGGCAAGGGTTACCCTAAGGCATTTGGCTGGAAAGCCAAGTTTCAAGAAAATACAACATCACACATGCCCCCACAATGCAAAGCATCATGGGCTGCATATGCAAATCACCACAGAATGTTATGTTGGTCCAACTTTAAGCAAATGCATGGTGCCGAAAGGCCTCTCACACAGTTTGCAAGGGTGCTAACAGAAGACATAGACACGTGTTTCGTCCTACCAGGACTCATCAGTATGCCTCGTCTGTTTGACACCCCAGTGGAATAGACCAGCTATATTATAGGGGCATGGTAGTCAGTTCCAGCTATACAGGGCTCTGGTGACAGTGCACCCGGTCATTAGAGCGCAATGTCCCTATGTTGCCTCCTCTCTTTTTGTGAGGGGTTGTTCCTCTCATGCCCTCATGTGGGGGACATGCTCCATGCCGCCTTTCTAAATATTCTAACTTTGGGGGCAGACCTCATGGAGGGGCAGTGAGTTAAACTATGTGGCACCCTAATGATGGGTGCACTGCCACTGGCGCACAGATTGCCAGAAGGGACAGTGGTCTATATTATGGTTCAACAGTCATTTCTATGTTAAACCCCAAATTTTGCAGTTTAATAACATTGCAACTGTTTGATCGATTTGCATGAAAGTTTGCATGCCTCATTGAGGTCCAACAATCTCTTGATGTGGAACGTTTTGTTCTGGTTGATATGCGGTGCAGAGATGTAGAATGTCAAAACATTTGAAAATTGCCATTTTATGTAAATCTTTTGTCACACTATGTCTCAGAAATCGCTTTGGGGGTTTGGTCTTGGGTACATATGAGGTAAGGGGTTGCAGGGATGTGGGTGCTCAGTGGGAGGGTGGGGATGTGGGACTGGGGTAATGATAAGGGACCATTTTCTTTTTACAGGTTAAGAAAACACATTGAGGGAAGGTTTTCTTCATTTACAGGAAAAAACATACATTTGTGCACACTGGGGTGGGCACCTAGTGTGCCACATGGGTTGGGGTGGGAACATGATGCCGACATACAGATTGGGCACCCCAGTGTTGGCAGGAAAGAAAAACAAACATTTGGGAAAACTGGGGTGGACTCTCAGTGTGCCACATGAGTTGAGAGGATACATGATGCCAACATAGGGGACTGGGTACCCTGATGTCAGTCTGAGCTAATAAATAAATTTGTGCACACTCAGGTGGGCTTCCAGTGTGCCACATGAGTTAGAGGGGTTACAATGCGGACATAGGGATTGGGGAACCCGATATCGGGCGAGGTGACAGGAAGCAGGAAGACAGCAGCAGTGGGAGGGTTTTCTTCCGCCAGTGCTGGTGCCTGTGATGTGACTGTGCATGTGTGGCACTCACGATGCATCATTGCAGTTAATGGCATTTTGGCATTCACAACATGGTGGTGCCAGTGGAACTATGTATACGTGAATCATGCATGCAAAGTTCATGCCTGGAATGTGGAAGTAACAGATGAAATAGTGCAGCTGTTATTCCATAGCGCCAATCATGGTGGAGTGCTTCAAGCTCTGTTAGACTTTCAGAAGGATACTCCAAAAGTCCAATTGAAGGTTCCATGATTGTGCATTTTTGTAAGCTATGATTGATCCCAAAATGGCTGTAGGCTCGGCCCACAGCCTCATAAAGGCTATGCTTCTGCTTTCTCAAAAAGTAAGGAAATTCCATGGAAAAAAAACTTCATTAATGGACCATTAGGGTTCCAGTGTCAAAAGTAGGAAATGAAATTGTAGGGTTCCCCAACCTATGACCCCACCCACCCTCAGTTTCCAACCCTAACACCCCACCACCTACCCTGCATGCAGGAACAGGTGTAAGGGATGAGTCTTGAGGCTGCAAACCCTATTGGTCACCCCATTCTCTTATTCTGTACCCATCTTAGCTTACTTATTTTTTGGAATGGGATGAGCATTAGCGTCACAACCCTAAGGCTCCCCTTCACACCTTTTCCTGCATGTAGGTTAGGGTGGGTGTAGTGTTGGAAACCAAGGGTGGGGTCTTAGGTTGGGAACCCTACAATTTAGTTTCCTACTTGACACTGGAACCCTAATGGTTCATTAACAAAGTTTCTTGCATAGAATATATATATGTATATATATATATATATATATATATATATATATATATATATATATATATATATATATACATATACAGTACATATATACTGTATATGTGTGTAGAGAAAGAGACACAGACAGACAAACTGACAGATAGAACGACAGGTACAGAAAGACAAATAGATACAGTAGATAGTGATATGTAGAAGTGGCAGGGCAACAAAGAGGTCTAATTATACAACATAAGGGTTGCAAATGACAGTTTTCAGTACAAATGACAATTTCTTTGTCACACCGCTATAGAGAGATCCCAAAACTGTGGAACCCACTACAATTATCACTGAGTTACTAAATGTGCCATTTTACAGTGCACCCAAACAGAAGTGTTGTGTAAGTAAAGTGAAACCTTTCTAAATGAATACTTTTGACATATCAGACCTGTGGGACAAATACGCTGTACATGCAGGTCCAGAAAAGCCCTCTCAGGTGAATACCTGATGAGAAAATAAATTATTGACCAGAAAATGAAAGGAAGAGAAGGAATGTGGTTTTATGAAGTGCCTTATGTACACACTGTGAGGCAGAAGCCTGAAAAGTGCTTTACAATGCCTGAACGTTTGGAAGCAGTCCTTTATAACACAGGCGGAACTAAAGTGAGACTGAGCAGATTAAACAAACAAAAAAGATAAACTCTCACAAGGAAGAATTGAATTGTTTTATGTAAATGCCTTACTAGATTTATATCAGATTGCCTGCTGATTCATTTATTCATCAGGCATGGCTGCTGCCATGTAAAGGTTCACATGTATAAATATTATAACAATGTTACAGTTTTCACGGTTTCTTCTATTTTGGGTCAGTTCATGGTGTCTGCCCTATCTCAGAATTGAAGAGAGACTCATGAAGGTTAAACATGAAAAGATAAACACTTGCCAGGAGCACTGAATTGTGGTTTGTACATTTCCAGTATGCTACTAGACTGATATCAGATAGCCTGCTGATTCATCTGATCCATTTATTCATTAGTCCTGTTGCTATACAATATAATTGCTCACATAAGTTGCCTTGTATGTATCTTGTAAGTTCTGTACTCTCCCGGTCGTTCCTGAAAATAGGCATATCACTTGTCTAGTGTACCTACCCGTAAACAAAAGCTAAATAAAAATAACATGAATACATTTCATAATAATTTTAAAATGTTCACAGGTTTTCTTAATTTGACTGGGTTGATGGTGTCTGCTCTATCTCTTCTTTTTGCATTTATTGAAGCAGGTCATGGGGTCCCATATTCAAAAGTCTAAGGCTTGCATCGACGACAAGTGTCTGCGCCTAATGCTAACTGAGATGTGCCGGCACAAATAATGGTACATTCAGAAGATGCATCATGAGATGTCACATATGCCCATCTGAATATCCCGAACATGCATGATTGCGTAGTTGGAAATGTGTGGTGCGGCAGTTGACCTGAGCCAGATGCGGAGCATAGGGAAATGCGCGATAGGCAGCCACATACGCTGTGTACAAAATTGCAGTATTCAGCTGGGATATGCAAATGGTCTCATTGCACATTCCAAGCCCATTCCCCACATGAGCTCATTATTGGAATGTATTCAGTCCATTTGCATACCCCAGGTATGAGCAGTTCCAGCTTTGCAGGGCTGCCCTGTGATCCACCATCTCACAAAGGTGAACAGGAGGTATTACAGCCTAGCAGGCAGGTGTGATGCAATGTTTGTGTGTGGATAGGTGGACTGCATTGTCCTGGGTACAGTGCTATTACCCATAGCTATGTACATGGTCAGACTGGGGTACAGGGATCCCACTGGGGCAGTGGCCACAGAGACACATCTGGACAAGCAACAGGAGGGCACAGGGTGACACAGTCTGTTCGGTATACCACAAGCCTGTGATAAACCAGCTCCTATATGCAGTGTACAATACAGTCACCTGCAGTACCCAACACCACCCTGTATGAAAGGAACATGGTGATAACTGCAAGGAGTGGCAGTGTGCATAAGTTGACCAGGTACCCAAGTGGTGGTTCTCACCTGTGTGCACCTATGGTGTACCACCATGGAATGTGTGCCACAGGTCACTCCCTGGCCCATGTCAGGCCACCACTCATACCACCAGGCTACCTGGCCACTGTTTCCTCAGATGTCACCCTGGGTGCATGCCACCACTGGGTGGTGCCCTGCAGGCCACATGGGTGCTGAGCATGGCCCCTTGGTACATGTGCTGCAGTGTGGCCATCTGCTTGGCTGGTGTGTTAGGGGGCACCCAGTAGCATTGGCATGTGGCAGCTGGGTATCTATGTCCTTGGTTCAGTGTGTGGGATGGCTCTCTGGGAAGTGCCCATAGTGTGCCAGCACCTGTGGCTTTTGATACTTCTGTCCTGGCATGACTGCTGTGTATGGGTGCCTGGAGCAAGTCCTGTGCACCTCCAAGGGCTGTCTCAGGATGGCCTGTCTGCAATTCAGTGGCCTTCCTGTGGGTGGCTGGTCTATTCAGGCAACACTTTTATCTGCCTAACTGTGTGACACACTTCTGGTATATGCGACAGATGTGCTGCACATTTTGGCTGAATATACAAATGCTCTGCATATTCATGTACCCTTTCCCTTTTTGCACAGCATGCATTATTTTGCATGATTGCACATTTGAAATGCGCATGCATCTCTCTTTCGAATATTGCATCTCTGCACATTTTCTGAGATGCGTTGTGCATTTCCATTTTGGGCAGCTCTTCTCCTTTGAATATGGGCCCATATCTTCACGTATACTTCTTTAGATGTAGCATATTTTGTTTGTTTTTTTTACTTCATGCCCCTTTTATCCTATCCCTTGTCCCACTTTTGTTGGACAGTCTTGTACTGTTCTGTACATACTATTAATCTGTAAATATGCAATAGACATTATTTATGAGATATTTGTTATGTTCTTCAAAGAGATCTGTTTTATATCAAACTACATTCTGTATATGTCTACCCTATATCTGGAATTATCTCCTGTCCCCATGTGCCCTCCTCCTCCTCTAATTGAAATCACTGTTAAAGCAGCAGTACAATAAAAATATTTTTCCAAAAAGGTTGTTTCAGCTACATTTAATAAAATTAATAGCACACCTGTAAAATCTACTTTTCTAGTTACCTCCTATGCTATCTGCCATAAGTTTTTTCATTTTCTAGATCCTAACCCTTGCCAGAACTACGTGTGAATTCTAAATAAAATGTAGTGGGCATCTTCTTTTCCTTAAGAAATAACCAAAATTTATCAAATGCATTTTAATGGAACTAGAACATTTTACCTCCAGATAAAACTACAAGATGCCTGGCATTTTTTTTATATTCAGAAATATAGGGTAAATTTTTTGAACAGTTTCATTACACTGTTGCTTTAAATGACTTTGTTATCCCCACTTGGACCTGCCCTAGATATTAATAATAATAATAAATTATATTTCTAAAGCACCTTTCAATTTTCAAGGCGCTGTACAAAACAAGTAATACAAGTCAAACATTATAATTCAATATAAAACACAGATAAAACCACAATCTTATCAGCAGCTTAAACACAGTCAGTACTCCAAGAAGGCAATTTGATAAAATGAGTTTTTAAACCCTCTTAAATTCCTCCACGGAGGTGCACCCTCAGAACTGATGGGGTAGAGAATTCCAAAGAGTGAGCAGCATAAGGAAAGCTCTACAACCAGATGAATTCCATCTTCCAATCCATGGCTTTGTAGCTCATCTGTGTTTGTTTATTGCATCTTTCCTTTACTGTTATTCTGTATCTATTCACCATTTGGAAATATTTTTGCTTTGCATTTTATCTGTCCTGTACGGTTTATTACCTTGTTATGTTTTTTTATTTGTTTGTATTTGAAAGACCTTTGAGCTCAAGAGCATTTTTCAAAGATGTCAAAGTTAATAAATACATCACAAAAATCTACACACGACATTAGTTAAAAAGAAAAGCAAATACATAAAACCAGAGCCAAAATACATAGTATCAGGCATGAGAGCTCCATAATTAGGCACAGGTAGAAGCACTAACTATAACGAAGTTCATTAAACTTCCTATAATTCCACTAGAACTAAATCATTCCATTCCAAGGCAAAATATGGGGCTTCAGAAGTGCAAACTTTGATAAGATGGCCAACAGAGTTACGCTAGCCCTGGCAAGAAGAAATACAGGTGAGGGGATACAGACAAAGTGGGCAAGCATTAAGGATGCAGTACTTGAAGCAACATCCCACTGTGTTAGAGAGAAAAAAGAGCAAAGAAGGAGGAAACCACTTTGGTTCTCAAAAACAGTAGCAGAAAAATCAGAGCGAAAAGGTTGGCCTTCAGGAAATACCAGGAACGAGCAGGACAAAGATAGGGAGGCATACCAAACTTCCCTAAGGGATGCAGGGAAGGTAGTAAGGCAGGCAAAGGTTCAAACCAAGGAAACACTAGCAGAAACAGTAAAAGAAGGGACAAGACTTTCTATAGATCCATTAGTGAAATGAGAAAGGCCAGAAGGGTTATTGTTAAGACCAAAGGGGATAAGGGGAGGTGGAGGAGGACCAAGGAAGAGCATCTATCCTAAATAGATACTTCTGCTCAGTATTTACTGAAGAGAAGGTAGGGCAGGGCCCATAGCTCAGCACCATGGACACAGGGGAGGAGATGTGCACAAGTCCCTTCACAAAGAAGGGGTCCTACAAGAGCTCACTTAGCTCAGAGTACACAAGGCAATGGGACCTGATGGCATACTTCCCAGGGTACTAAAGAAGCTAAGGGTGGAACTAGCAGAGCCATTATCAAATCTGTTTAGTGAGTCTCTGAGCACAGGAGAGGTCCCAGAAGACTGAGAAGGGCTCATGTGATCCCACTCCACAAGAGTGGCAGAAGGAGGAGACAGGGAACTACAGACCAGTCAGTCTTACCTCAGTAGTGGGCAAGATTATGGAGGCATTACTTAAGGAAAGGATTGTGCAACACTTGGAATCCATAGGAGCACAGGATCCAAGACAGCATGGGTTTACAACAGGAATGTCCTGTCAAACTAATATCATAGATTTCTTTGACTGGGTAACCAGTGTGATGGACCAAGGGGTGCAGTTGATGTTGCATACCTTGACTTCAGCAAAGCTTTTGATACTGTTCCACATAAAGATTGATTAGTAAGCTGGGTAGACTCAGGGTGGGTCAGAAGTTGGTCAACTGGGGGCAAACTGTTTGGCGGGCAGAAAACAGAGAGTGGTGGTAAATGGTATACAGTCAGAAGAGATGCAAATCACAAGTGGGGTACCTCTGGGATCAGTGCTGGGGCCAGTCCTTTCAATATCTTCATCAGTGACATTGCAGATGAACTGGAGGGTAAGGTTTCCTGTTTGCAGATGACACCAAGATCTGTAACAGAATAAATGTACTTTTCAGAAGAGATCAAGGTGCAAAAAGGGGAGGGTGGTGGAGTGGCCCTGTATGTCAATGAAAATATCAAAGCTACAGAAATTCAGAATACACATAAGGAGCCAGAAGAACTATGGGTCACCCTGGAAACAGGAAATGGGACAGCCATAAGAACTGGGGTTGTCTACTGGCCTCCAGACCAGGAGGAGGACACAGACACATTACTGTTAGAAGATATGCAAAACATGACAGCTAAAGGGGACATTCTGATAATGGGAGACTTCAACATGCCAGATACAGATTGGTCAATACCAGCAGGAACATCTGCCAGAACTAGATACATGGTGGATTCCTGCAGGGGAGGCCTCAAACAACTGGTACAACAACCACAAGAGACAGGGCTATCCTAGATCTAGTACTGATGAACAGGGTAAGGATCACAGATCTCCAGGTAGAAGGTCACCTGGGGGCCAGTGACCATCACATAGTATGGATCAATTTGGCTACTACAACTAAATCTTCCCATTCCAATGCAAAAATATTGGACTTCATGGAGCTGACTTTGATAAGATGGCCAATAGAGTTAAGCTAGCCCTGGCAAAAAGAAATACAGGTGAGGGTACAGGCAAAGTGGGCAAGCATTAAGGATGTAATACTTGAAGCAACATCCCATTGAGTTACAGAGAAAGGAAGTGTAAAAGAAGAAGGAAACCACATTGGTTCTCGAAAACAGTAGCAGAAAAGGTCAGAGCTAAAAATCTGGCCTTCAGGAAATATAAGGGAACACAGGGGGTAAAGCTAGAGGCATACCAAACTTCCCTAAGGGAAGCAGGGAAGGCAGTAAGGCAGACAAAGTCCCAAACTGAGGAAACAATAGTACAAACAGTAAAGAAGGTGACAAGACTTTCTATAGATACATTAGTGAAAGGAGAAAGTCTGAGGGGTATTACTAAGATCAAAAGAGATAAGGGTGTGTGTGAGGAAGAGGACCATGTAAAGCATCTATCCTAAATAGATACTTCTGCTCAGTATTTACTGAAGAGAAGGTAGGGCAGGGCCCATAGCTCAGCACCATGGACATGGGGGAGGGAGGTGAGCAATAGTCCCTTCACAAAAGAAAAGGTCCTTCAAGAGCTCGATAAGCTCAGGGTGGGCAAGGCAATGTGACCTGATGACATACATCCCAGGGTACTGAAGGAGCTAAGGGTGGAACTAACAGAGACATTATCAAAACTGTTTAGTGAGTCTCTGAGCACAGGAGAGGTCCCAAAAGACTTGAGAAGGGTTATGTCATCCTGCTCCACAAGAGTGGTAGCAGGGAGGAGACGGGGAACTACAGACCAGTCAGTCTTACCTCAGTAGTAGGCAAGATTATGGAGGCACCTTAAGGAAAGGATAGTGCAACACCTGGAATCCATAGGAGCACAGGATCCAAGACAGCATGGGTTTACAAAGGAAGATCCTGTCAAACTAATCTCATAGATTTCTTTGACTGGGTAACCAGAGTGGTGGACCAAGGGAGCATTTGATGTAGTTCACCTTGACTTCAGCAAAGCTTTCAATACTGTTCCATACAGAGATTGGTTAATAAGCTGGGTAGGCTCGTGGTCGAAGTTGGTCAACTGGTGGCAAACTGGTTGACGGTCAGACAACAGAGAGTGGTGTTAAATGGTATACAGTCAGAAGAGATGCAAGTCACAAGTGGGTACCTCAGGGATTAGTCCTGGGGCCAATCCTCTTCAATATCTTCATCAGTGACATTGCAGATGTACTGAAGGGTAAGATTTGCCTGTTTGCAGATGACACCAAGATCTGCAACAGAGTAGATGATCCAGATGGGTGGGCAGAATGAGAAGAGATCTGGATAAACTAGCAAAATGGTTCAAGAGTGGCAATAGGGGTTTAATGCAAAGAAGTGCAAGATTATGCACATAGGGAAGAGAAACCCAGAAGCCACCTATGGGCTGGAAGGGAGTTGCTGGCAGTCACAAGGGAAGAAAGAGACTTTGGCATCATCATCACCATGACCTGAAATCATCCAAGCAGACCACTAAAGCAGTAGGTAAGGCTAGGGGGATATTTGGGTGTATTAGTAGGGGTATCACAATTCAGAAAAGGAGGTAATAATTCCTCTACAAGACACTGGTTAGGCCCCATCTGAGTACTGTGCAGTACTGGAGGCCATACCTTCACAAGGACATTAACCAAATTGAGGCAGTTCAGAGAAGGGCAACCAAAATGGTGCAGGGACTGCATAAGAATTCATATGAAGACAGATTAATGGAGCTCAATATGTATAACCTATAGCAAAGGAGGGAGAGGGTGATATGATCGAAACATTCAACACCTTAAGGACATTAACAAGGTGAAAAGAGTCTAACATGTTTCAATATAAGAAAAATAGCAGGGCAAGAGGACACAGCATGAGATTCGAGGGAGGCCAATTAAGGGTAATGTGAGGAAGTTCTTTATCACAGAAACATAGAAACATAGAAGTTGATGGCAGATAAGGACTGCAAGGCTATCAGGTCTGCCCATTTCTTTTTCTACCTTATAATGAGCCATCGGCCTTTGCTCTGTCAGTGGCCTATCTATTCATACTCATCTGTATTGCTCCCTTATCCCTATCCCATGCCTGTTTGAAGCCCTGCACTGTATTCACAGCCACCACTTCCTGAGGTAGGCCATTCCATGCATCCACCACCTTTCTGTGAAAAATAATTTCCTCACATTCCCCTTAATCGGCCTCCCAAGGGTGTGGTGGATGCATAGAATGGTCTGCCTCAGGAAGTGGTGGATATGAATACAGTGCAGGGCTTCAAACAGGCATGGGATAGGCATAAGGGAGCAATACAGATGAGTATGAATAGATAGGCCATTGACAGAGCAAAGGCTGATGGCACATTCATAAGGCAGAAAAAGAAATGGACAGACTGGATGGGCGTTGTGGTCCTTATCTACCATCAACTTCTATGTTTTTATGTTTCTATGATCCAAATGGGAGGCAGAATGAGAAGAGATCTTGAGATACTGGCAAAATGGTCTGAAGAGTGGGAACTGGGGTTTAATGCAAAGAAGTGCAAGATCATGCACATAGTGAAGAGAAACCCTGAAGCTACCTATAGGTTGAGAGGAAGTTGCTGGCAATCACAAGGGAAGAAATAGACCTGGCGCCATCATCACAAATGACCTGAAATCATCCAAGCAGACCACTAAAGCAGTAGGTAAGGCTAGAGGGATGTCGGGGTGTATTAGTAGGGCTATCACAAGTTGTAAGAGGGTGATAATAATTCCTCTTTACATGAACACTAGTTAGGCACCATCTAGAGTACTGCATGCAGTACTGGAGGTACGACCTGCACAAGGACATTAACAAAATGGAGGCAGTCCAGAGAAGGGCAACCAAAATGGTGCAGGGACTGCATCAGAAAACATATGAGGACAGACTAACGGAGTTCACTATGTATACCCTAGAGCAAAGGAGGGAGACAGGTGATATGATCAAAACATTCAAATATCTTAAAAGGCATTAACAAGGTTAAAGAGTCTAATATGTTTCAGTGTAAGAAAAATAGCAGGACAAGAGGACACAGCATGAGATTAGAGGGAGGCTGATTAAGGGGTAATGTGAGGAAGTTCTTTTTCACAGAAAGGGTGGCGGATGCATGGAATGGCCTATCTCAGAGGCGGTGGATATGAATACAGTGCAGGGCTTCAAACAGGCATGGAATAGGCATAAGGGAGCAATACAGATGAGTATGAATAAATAGGCCATTGACAGAGTAAAGGCCTAAGGCACATTCATAAGGTAGCAAAAGGGGCAGACTTTTTTTTATCCAGGAGAGACACACTAAGCTGAAAGCTTGTTTACAGGTGTGACCTGGGAGCATAAGGAAGTTACATGACTTGCTCGTGGTCACACAGCATGCAAGTGTAGCTGTGGGATTCAAACCCAGGTCTCCAGCTCAGAGCCTTGAACCACTGCACTATACTTCCATGGGCCGTGTGGTCCTTATCTGTTTCTATATTTCTATGTTAATTGTACCAAATTGTTGCTCTTGTTCAACTGACTCTTACTTCTCCCTCATACACACCTGAAAATGAGCCTTGACTAAGTGTGCTTTTCCTTGTCACCAATTTTCAACTTAATTAAATTAATAAAATAAATGGGAGCATTCAACAGGAGGCAGACATTTAAAATACATATATTTAAAATATAAATACCCTCTTATTAGAAACCACATGAAGGTGCCAATTTCTTTGTTTACATATTATTGATCAGGGGCACTCTCAACTCCCTAAAAACCTCCTTTCCCTGCATGTGAGACTGTGGATGTTGGGTTCACAGAAATTTTGTAGTGCTCTACGGTTGCAGAATTACGCTGGAGGAATTAGCATGGAATGACCATTCCACTGGTGGAATTTCTGCAGGAATTTCACTGGTTCTTCTGCAGAATTCTGCTACTGTGATCCACGAAATAATTTTCTGGAACAGCATTTTTCCGTGGAAAATCATTCTGCAACTATTTTCTGCTGCAGAATTGCACCATTCCATTTCTGGCAGAAATTCTGCGGACGTTTGAAAATTCTGTGGAATTTTGTTCTGCCAGAATGTGAAACTTGTGCATAGCATTAAAGGTTTGATGGTGTGATAATCATCTCATGTAATACTATGATTATTGTAACACTGCAGTACTATGTGAGTAGTCATTTTGCACAAAAGAGAACTCTCATCAAACTCATGTGTTGGTGAGAGTTGCAGTGAGAGACAGTCATCCCAAATTAACACAAAACACTTACATGAAAGACCTGAACACTGCAGTATACTGTGAACTATGCTCACCGTGGTATCAGAAATTGTCCATGGTATGAATACACTGATTTTTGATTCAGTGGTATTCCATGAAAAAATCATGCCATGACATTTCACGAGACACTCCTCCTCTGTAAAGAGTGTCTGATGCAAAGGTTCCCTGGAAAAGGCACATTTGAGGAAGTTTTTAATGGTTTAATATATTATTGATCAACTTTGATAAGTACTAGATTAATATAGTCACAGGGACTCCTCTTAGAGTTGTAAAAGTAATCTCAGTTATAGTCGTATGGCGTCACAACCAGTTCAAATGCTTTAAGACTGTATGTGAGACCATTTTAACAACTATTATAAACCATGTCATCATTCCTGTCCAGTCAGGATTGTTTGTTTCAAAACATTCGAGGTACTCTTATAACCATAAGAAGGTCTATTATGCAGATACAGTAGATCTAAAATTCTGGCGTTCAAAGCTCAGTTGGTACAGTTCATTTCAAACAAAGGAGATTCTTTAATATTCTTCAAAGTAAAACATTTTGGATTTAAATTAAAATGTGTGTGTTTTTTTAACAAGAGTGTTAAAATGATTTATAATAAGTTTAACCATTACAGTTCCGTGTCTCTTATGATGAGTTTCTTCAAAGTCCTTTGTGTGTCAGAACTGCTCAGCTGCACTTCACACTTCTCTCACCCAGAGAACTCTAGGCAGCACTCATAAAACATAAGATACACAGTAACTGCACATATAATTGTATAAGAGTGATTTCAGTGGCTGTATTAGCATACGTGAACTGCTAACTAAATTTTGTTGCACTGTTACTTTTACTATGTGTGACATAATGGAATGAACAGTCATGCACGCAGGCTCAGGCCCTGAACGCCTCAGTTGAAAGTGTTTGTCTGCCCTAATGGTTTTACCTGCATATTTGCACAATAAATGGATACCACACTGCACTGAATGAACAAGAGACTGCTGTTTCATAGTTCATAACAGCTTCTGTGTGTGTTTATGTCTTCATTACATCTATCCTCTCTGTGTAGTCCTCTCGTTACACACAGAACTCTTAGACTTTGCCACAGTTTGACAGAAAGTTAAACATAGTCATATGGACCAGTAATTTAAGGTCAGAAGGGCACTAGGTCTATCAAGTCTACATGCTGCTTCATAAGTGGGATAAGTATTAATTACAAACATGAACTACTTTATTGAGAATAATAATGCTACTATACAGGTATCCTGTGATTCTCTTAGTAAGCAGAAATTTGCCCAGGCTTGCCTTGGAGCCATGTACTATCATCTTGGCCACTATTTTAGCTAGTAGGCTGTTCTATAGGTCACCTCACCACCCTCGAGGAGAAAAATGCCTCCTACCTTTACCCTGAATTTACTACCTTTAAGCTTCAGGGAATGTCCTACATCCTGCTGGAGCACTCCAGATCAAACATTTCAGTACTCATCCATGTCAATATCCTTCAGTAAGTGGAAGACTGAGATATTTTCCTTCAGTCTCTTTTTCTCCACGGTGAACAGATTAATGTCCTCCAGCCTCTCCTCATAGCTTTTAACCTCCGTAGGCCTCTTCTGTAGTGTTTCACATTGTCACTGGGAAGTCATAACAAACAGGTAGTCTGTACTGCAGATGCAGGCATTGGCATAGCTCAAAACTGTGACATGTATGAAATGTGGGTGGCATGAATGTTCGATAGCTTCTTATGGAATTGTCAGTGTGTCTGTGTTAACACTTTCCCAGTCACAACATTTGAGCTAACAAATGAAAATGAAATTTGGGTAAGTCTGATAGAATTTCTTCTATCAGTTTAGTAGCCCTGCATTGCAACCTCCCTACTGCCTCCATTTTGTATTGGGAAGCCCAAATCTGCATACAGTGCTCCAAGTGGGGCCTGACCCAGTGTCCTTGTAAAGTGGTAGGATTACATCCCCTGCTCTGCTGGTCTTTGACTTCCATAATTCGATTTTTGCACTAACTGAGTGCTGGTCTGTACTGTTTCCTTGCTTGTAGGCAGTTTGTCTCCTTACAGCAGATAGAGACCTCTTTTGTGTAGGATCAACTGCTTTAGGTCCCTCTTCAGCCAGGGGCACTTTATTGGCCATTCCTCATTGTTGTTTAAGCAATAATGACTGAGAAGCTGGTAACATCTGAGGACTAAATGCCAGTTGTGGGGATGGTGGCGCGAGGCAGCCTAGGCCACCTCTCCAGCAATCCAGAGAAACAATTGTGAGGTAGTTATGGCAATTATAAGTCTAATCCTAACAACAACTTTCATTTTGCTGGTTTTATTTAGATTTTAGCTGTGTGGAATGAGCCGTGGTGTGCCACACTGGGAACATTGTTTAACCAGAAGTAGCACACTAGCCAAAGCTTGTTTCAGATGCAACCTGGGAGCACAAGGAAGTTAAGTGACTTGCTCAGGATCACACCGTGATGCACCTAGGCAGCTCTGGGATTCAAACCCAGGTCTCCAGATCTGCAGCTTACAGCCTAACCCACTGGGTGCTATACTGCCCCCAAACTGTGCCAAATTTTACTGCTGATCAGTCATTTCCCAAGATGCTAGTGATGGATCCAGTAGCCAATGCAGATCCTCGCCAGGTTCCTAAATACTTAATTAGACTTATGAGTTTATTTGCTTATTGAGAATTGGTGACTGGGAAAGGCACACCCAGTCAATGCCCATTTCAAGTGCACCCTGGGGAAGGGATAGGGAATACAAAATGCATAGCACAGAAACAGTTTGCAGTTACAGTAAAGTCCAATCACAGTAACATGATGACATTCTCTTTCATATGTTTTGTAGGTGAAGCCTTCAAATCTGGGATAGATATTCAGATCATTCAATATAAAATTAAGAATTTTGCAAATTCAGTCACCCAGTCGCTGTACATTACCAAATGACTATGTTAACTAATATTAGTGGAAACTTATTTATTTCTGTAACCTGGGAGAAATAAATCCTATAAGGTTGTCTGCAGTGAGAACTAAACTGTGAATTCTGGTTATGGCATCAGCAGTAGCTAAGAGAAGCAGTGGAACCATCATGCTACAAAACAGCTTGTGCTCTGTCCAAGGCTACATATAGCAAAGAACATGTACCAAAATGCAATCTCCTAGAAGGAGACATACGGGCACACAAAACATCTCTGGAGTTGCAGTAATAGATTTAATAGTAAAAGCCATTTGGAAGCATACACAATTCTCTGTGTAAATCATGCTGCAATTTGAGAACAGCTGCAGACTGATAAACATCACTGTCAGTTGCTTGGAGAGAGTCAATTTTTTTGTAACCTCCTGAACCCTTATATATCCTGGTTGATGGCAATGGAAATCATTTTGAGTGTCTAACAGCTTTGCAGTTGCCACAAAACAACTTTTTAACAGTCTTTAAAGGCAGTTCAAAAATTTAAAATAAAATGTGAAACTGACCTGGGAACTCTCATGGTACCCTAGAGTTGTGCTTGGGTCCAGTCAGGTGATTGTATATAGGGGCTTGGGCCATGTTTCCCTTTCCACAGAAGCTGCCAAAGCTTTCTTCTGATGCTGCACAACCCAGTTTCTGACATACTGACTTCATTTCACAGCCCTCAGGATGTATGAAAAGTACCAGACTTTTGGCAAACAACTGCACCTTCTTCAGAGCATTATGAGCAGAGATACGGTGGTGGTGGGGGAGTTGACATAGCAGCTGATTTTAAAGTAATAGTACCTATAAAGTGGCTACTAGCTCAAAGTGCCGAGTGCATAAATAAAAATAATAAATGTCAACCACAAAACTAATATCAGATATGCTGTGCATGGAGACTGTAACTTTGATCATGATTACACAGACTTGTGTCACTTACATGATGCACAAAATACCTAAACTAGAATAAAGTAAAAGCATATTTCACAAAAGGGCATTCAAATAGAAGTCCTCATTAAGTCCCTTAGTGGTCAAAGTATCCAATTCATCAATCCAAAAGTTCAAGTTTATTGGCAGGAAAACTCAGTTGAGCAGGCTCATTTACAAGGAGGTCCTGAATAACAATAAGGGCAATATATATACAGTTGACATATTCAAAATAAAATACATTAAGCAATACTCAGATGAGTAACTAGGAAAAGAAGGACAAAATAGATACATCATGGGTGGGATATTCAAAGGTTGTGCCATGCACAGCCCACCTATCACCCGGCATGATATTTAAAGAGACATGTATGCATAGCGAACTCCCAATGCACTGGGATGCATCGGTATTGTATGCGCACAAGTGCGGGGGTGCCCATGCATATGCAGCAGCATCCCGATATTCAACCCAGGATGTGCGTGCATATGCTGGCACAATCTCACCTTGCGCCACTGAGGGGTGCAATGATGTGCCTGATAAATCCAGGAACAAATCCTGGCCACCACAGGTGAGCTGCCATATTGCAAGTTGCAACATGGCAGCCGCCTGCTGTGGGAGAGCCACCGCCCACCAGGACACAGTCCACATGCCCCCTGCCCAGGGGCATTGTGCCCCCCGTGTACATTCACTGGCATATGTGAATGTAAGCCCTGTGTGGTCCAGTGGACTGCTATCCATTGCCTGATCATGGGCATATGTTATAATTATCCCTGGTGGTCTAGTGGACCGATCCCCATCACCCAGTCGGGCTGTAAGATAAAACTCCTGGTGGTCCGGTGGAAACCCAATCAGCACCGGCTCATGGGCAGAATAAACAAAGGACACCCTGGTGATCCAGTGGTACCCCCTCCTCACGGTGGTGGCGCCCCACCCACAAGCCGCTTGAGTTGCCACGACTGAACATACAGTAGGGTCTGTGCCTACCTTGATCCACTGCATGACTATCGGGCGGGCAGACCATACTGTATTGACAAAGGCCCAAAATATGAATGAACCATTTATATTTTGGGCTTCAGGTAGTACAGCATGGTCTGCACGCCAATGGCCCACCCAGTGGACCGATAAGGGCTACAGACCCTACTGTACGCTGTCAGTCGGTGGCGGCTGGGCAGCTGGGCAGGGTGCTGCCACCGCGCTGCTGACTGGTGGGGTTGCAGGCAGTGGGGATTCAGTGGGTGGGTGGGGAGGGGGTACCACTGGACCACCAGGGTGTTCTGCGTCCATTCTGCCCACGATCAGGCACTGGGGGTTTCCATGTGACCACCAGGGAGTTTTATCTTACACCCATGATCAGGTGATGGGATCGTCCAATGGACCACCAGAGATTATTATAACATATGCCCATGATCAGGCAATGGATAGTGTTCACTGGACCACCAGGGAGTTTTAAGTTATGCCCACGATCAGATGATAGGGATCAGTCCACTGGACCACCGGGTTTGATTTTTCATGTGCCTGCGATTGGGCGAATGGGAGCGGAGCCCACCGAGGGACAGCAGGGTGTCGATCCCTGATGGCTGCAGCCTGGCAGGGTGCCAGGCACAAGTCACCGGGATCGGTGCATCAGATCAAATGGGGCCATAATGACATGCAAATGGCCCTATTTTCACTTTGCATGCATAATGACCTCATTTGCATGCCCAGCTGAATATCACGGTTGCTGCAACATGCTGGCCGCGCGTGCTGGCGCGCTTCCTGCTCCCCTTCTGCCGCTTGCGATGGCACAATGCTACTACACCGTGTGCAGTGCATGCACCTCAGTGTCATATTCAATGGTGCTGAGCCATGGCACAGCACCGTTGAATATCGCCGGAGTCCATGCCCTGGCTTAGCCCAGTTGCACTGGGCCCAGGCTTGCGCCCCAGCCTGGCACAGTCTGAATATCCCATCCCATGTATACAGAGACATGCTACAGCTTAGCGGTAAATACATGGCACATACTGGGTAACAAGGTAGCACCTTGTGAAAGCAGTAGAGACTCCAAGGGCAGCAACAATAGTATAGATAGTGAGCACAGTCAGTGTAGACATTATTTAGGACACAGTCAGAGGGAAGGAGGGCATATGACAGAGTGGCGTGTAGGTAGGAGGGAGCTGACAACAGGGGAGGAGGAGGGTAGATATGAGTGTAGTAGGATGGCTATGATGACTAGGGCAAGGGCACTATAAGAGGGGTGGAAGAGGAGACAGAGATAGAAGATATAAGGAATAGATAGCTGTAAGTAGGGGAAGGGACTGGGGGTGGTGACGATAGTGTAAGATACTGACTTGGTGTAGATAGGGCTTCCCTCTGATTTTAAAGTCTACTAATGTCCCGTCACAATTTTCACTTTGACTTTTCCAAACCTCAACATTTCAAATTTGCCACTGAACCATGTCTTGCAACCTTTAAATGTTTCACCATGCTGTACTGAATATTACCAGTCATTATTGCCATTTATGCTTAGCAATCCTTAATTTTAATATATATTTGGTTTGACCAATATAAGTTTGTCTGCAAGAGCAAGACAGCATGTAGAAAACACCTTCCTTGAAACAGTCGAGGAAGTCTCTGATTTCATAAATTTTCCCACATCTGGGATGGCTAAAGGTTTTGGAGTAATAGGTTTTGGAACAGTGGGAGCAGAGACCACACTGGTAGTTGCCTATTTGAGGCATTGGTAGCCAAGTCTGATTCTGCTGATTTGGTGGTATGACAGCGCTCAACAAATTATCATTTGGATTTCGTCTTCTGCAATTTGATATCAGTGGTTGCTCCTTTGTATATTCTGTGAGTTTTGGCTCATTTCTTAGGGCATACCAGTGCCTCTGAACACTTTGACCCTGTTGCACAGCTGCTTGGTTAAAGTTCATTTTACAAACAGTTCTGGACATGTCTTTTGTAGATTCACCTCAGAAATATCTTTCTTGTGTAAACAATTTGTACAAACTGAATTTATAGCCCTTTGATAAGCATGTTCTATTACTGGCTTTGGATGATGCCTGGCCCCAAAATATCTCTGCCATCTGTTTAGCGCTCTTGTTCAAAAGGCTCTTCTATGAAGCAATTGCACCACAATCTCAAAATGGACCTTTGGAGATATTATTGATAAGACTGTAGGGATGATTACTGTCAGCTCTCAGTAAGCTATTATGAACCATTGGTTGGGTACAAATATGTTTTTTTTTTATTTCTTTATTGAAGTTTTCAGAACTACAAACCTTTGAGTCAGCGACTCTTTACAAAGGCTCCATGTCTGACAATAAATGTTTACAGGCAGGTTGCGATACAACAAATTAGATAGATTTCAATACATAATAACATAAGTTGAGTAAAAACACAGTTTGTAAATTGCAGGCATGTTCACCATGTGTTTTAATCCTTGCTCAATTCTTCGTCGGTTCAAAATCCAAAATGTACTATGATCAAATTGTGTCAGTAGGTAAACTTTAAGTTGGTACTGTTTGAATTAAGATATAACATTAACAAATGGCTTACTAATATGTACCACATTTGAGAGTCTTAGGCTCTGTCCAGACTGCACCGCTCAGACCCGTAATGAATAGAAACCGTTACAACTGGGAGGGGTGCAGTGTGTCCACTACCCAGCGGTGTCGTTATGGGACCGGCACTGCGATCCACACTTGAAGCTGGGCAACGTTGCTGTGGCATCCAATCCCACAATGCAGCTCGGCTCGCATCGAGGACAAGTGCCCGCGGCGTCACCTCGCCAGTAGCGTTAGCAGGCATAACTGGTTTCATAACGTTGTTGAAACCACTCATATGTGGTTTCAACAACGGTTACGAAAACGCCTTCTGTAACGCTATACAGGTGTAAATGCAAACCATTGCGGTAACGGTTTGGGCACTCTGTAATGTTACAGAGGGGTAGTGTGGACAGAGCCAAGTTGAAAGGGGCAGAGGTATGAGTTACCAACCATTTAATAAAACAATTATTTTAAATTGTTTTGAGATAATTTTAAAATGTTTTCTCCAAATTTCTCCACAATGTCAGGACTTAGAGAAGCATTCAGCATGGGAATATGCCACATTTTGAGTCTCAAGCTTCAATGGGAGCTGAGTAATAGGTAGATGAACATTTTGCCAAAATTTTGATTTCTGTAATAGTATACTTTTGATAGTATTAATTGAAATGTTATAAAATTTGACAGGTATACATGTTATCACTACATGTGTATATGTACATAGTTTCAGATTTCTAGCTTCAAGTGGGACTGAGTTATAGCCTGCCAAACATGTTGCCAACATTAACATTTCACTTATTTCCTGTAATTCTAAAACAACATATCCAAATTTAGGCAGTGTTGAAACATTTAATCTATTATATCATGTGGTCATTTCTGGAAAGTTCACATTTGAAGCTTTTAATGGGATTGAATTAAAAGTAGTCAGACTTTCACAACACTTAAACATTCAATCGTGCAAGAATGTAAACTATAAATTTATAAACCCTGAAACTTTAAAACTAGAGCATGCAATACCACTAAATAAGACAGGTTCTTAGACCTTCACAAAGACACTGTGTGTGCCAATTTTATTAATTACTCGCTGTCACAGGGTGTGGGAAATAATCAAGGACGAGGCAAGTTGACAGGATTTAAAACACACCTCATGACATTTATTTACAAGATGTACAAAATAATAAAGATAACAAAATAAGTACTGCAATATAAATGACCACTTTTCCTTCAGTGGTTTCTTGCACTCACAGCTATACAGTCTAAGATATGTAGAATTGCTACAGTCTTTAACTTCTGTAATACCAGTCTAACTCACTATAGACCTTCCTTCTCTCCAACCAAAGGCTGATCTGCCTGAAGATGTGTGCAGGAGCTTATATACCCTCTAGGTGTGGTCACCTGACTAAAGCCCTTAACCTTAGATACAGAATATAAAGTTCTTGGTTAGTCTATTTAACATTGGTGACCACCAGAGGTACTCAGGAAGTTTAGCTTGCCACCTTAGTAATTAATAACCACTAAATGCTGGCCCGGTGATGCAGAGGATTGAGGTGCTGGCGCCTACCTGCATCACCGGTGACCTGGGTTGGGAATGGATTGGAGCCAGAGGATTGGCAGGGTTGGAGATGGATTGAGCATCTGGAGGACTGCTGTCCTCTCCTGGGGTGAGCTGGGACAGGCGTCACCCTGTAGCAGCCCCCAGTGGAGACCAGGGAAGCACAGACACAGCGTGGGTGGGGAAGCAGGAAGGAAACATGAAACATGGTGTCTCCACCCACCAGGATGATGGCCGCCCCAGACCAGTGCCTTCTCGGGACTCCGCATGACAGACCCGACCACAGCAGCACTCAGGGCCAATGCCTAGCCACCAGACCCCTTCTCCTTGGAGTAGGAGGACCCATCTGACAAAGGGTAACGATGGGTTAGCCTGCAGTAGCTGCAATATGCAGTCAGGATCAGCAGCTGAAGCAAGAGAGGACAGGTCCCTGGGGCAATTGGCTCAAAGGGGTGGTGGGGAGACAAAAAAAGCATTTGTCAATGCCAAATGTTGATTGTGTTGGTCTGTTGAGCTTGCTCAGTGGCCGCCTGTCACTGGCTCAGTCTGTTTGTCCCGGTGCTCCAGGCTACTCTTTTGTACTGGGTTGCTGCCTGCATTGGCACCTTTGTTCTGCTGAGGAAGAAATCCACAGCTGTCCCGAAGAGCTCCACTGAGGTGGCTCCTCCCCTCTGTCACTCGCTCATTCTGTTTCTCCTGGCGCTGCAGGCTGCCCTTTGTACTGGGCTCCTGCCTATGTTGGTAGGCTTTTTCTACGCAAAGAAATCCACAGCTGTCCCGACAGAGCTCTGTTGAGGTCGCTCACCCCCATCTCACTCACTCATTCTGGTTCTCCTGGCGCTGCAGGCTGCCCTTTGTACTGGGCTCCTGCCTCTGTTGGCACCTTTTTCTGCCCACAAAGAAATCTGCAGCAGTCCTGACAAAGCTCCGTTGAGCTGGCTCACTCCCCTTCTGTCACTCGCTCATTCTGTTCTGCCTGCAGGCTGCCCTTTCTACTGGCCTCCTGCCTCGTTGCTGCCTTCTTATGCCCACAAAGAAATTTGCAGCAGTTACAGTTCTGTTGAGCTCACTCACTTGCTCATTCTGGTTTTCCTGCCACTGCAGGCCTCCCTTTGTACTGGGCCCTGCATGCATTGCTGCCTTTTCTGCCCACAAACAAATCTGCAGCAGTCCCAACAAAGCCCCGTGAGCTCACTGACTCCCCCCTCCCTCTCTCACTCACTGTTCTGTGTCTCCTGGCGCTGCAGGCTGCCCTTCGCACTGGGCTCCTGACGCCATTGGTGGCTTTTGGCCAGAAAGAAATCTGAAGCAGTCCCGACACAGCTCTACTGAGCTCACTCACTCCCCTCTGTCACCTCACATTCTGTTTCTGCCGGCACTGCAAGCTGGCCTTTGTACTGGGCTTCTGCCTGCGTTGCCGCATTTTCTGCCAAAAGAAATCTGCAGCAGTCACACTAGAGCTCTGTTGAGCCTGCACTCACCTGCTGTGTCACTCTCTTGTTCTGTTTCTCTTGGCGCGCAGACTGCACTTTTGTGTGGGGATCCTGGCTGCATTGGCACCTTTGTCTGTCCACAAAGACACACAGCTGTCCCGACAGAGCTCCATTGGGATCGCTCAGTCTCCCTCTCTCATCACTCATTCTGTTTGTCCTGGCGCTGCAAGCTGCCCTTTGTATGGGGCTCCTGCCTGCATTGGCGCCTTTTTCTGCCCACTAAGAAATCCCAGCAGTCCTGATAGAGCTCCATTGAGCTCCACTAAGTCCCTTGTCTCCTTTCAGCTGCGTACTGTTTCTCCACCGCTGCGGGTGTGCCTTTTGTACTGGGCCCTTCCTGTATTGACTTTTCTTCCACAAAGAAATGTGCAGCAGTCCTGACAGCTTCGTGAGTTCTCTCACTCCCCTCCCTCACTCGCCTCTTGTTCTGTTTCTCCAGTGCTGCAGGCTGCCCTTTTGTATTGGGCTCTTGTGTTGGGGCCTTTGTCTGAACATAAACAAATCCACAGCAGTCCTGTCAGAGCTCAGTTGAGCTCGGTCACTCCCCTCTCACTCAGTCAATCTTAATCTGTCCCAAACATTGATTTCCCAGAGTGACCATGCTATTTTCCGGCAAGAGTGCAAAAACATATTTTAGCCAGGATGTGAAAAGTGACAGCTGTAGTGTTCATAAGGAGTTGTGAAAAATGCCACTGTTGAAAATGTGGCGTGACAGTATTGCAAATTTGCGAAGTTACAAGGGTGCATGGAAACAGTTCAACATATGCTTGTAACACAGTCATGTTATGGAGTTTCGTCACCAAATTTTCAACATAGGGATTTTAGGACCTCTGCTCATGAACAGTGCCACTGTCATTTTCTTAATCTGTCCCGAACACTGATTTTCCACAGTGACCATGTTATTCTGAGCGGAACTGTGAAAACACATTTCGCCAGGATGTGAAAAATGACAGCTGTACTGCTTATAAGGAGGTGTGAAAAATGGCATTGTTGAAAATCTGGTGTGACAATATTACAAATCTCGAGTTACAAGGGTCGTGGAAAGTAGCGCAGCACACACTTGTAACACAGTCAATTGATGGGCTGTCATCACCAAATTTTCAACACAGGCATTTAGGACCTCTGCTCATGAACAGTATCATTGTCATTTCTTAATCTGTCCTGAACAGTGATTTCCACAGCGACCAGTCTATTCTGCCCGGAAGTGTGAAAACACATTTCGCCAGGATGGAAAAAATGACAGCTGTACTGTTCATAAGTAGGTCTGAGAAAATGGCAATGTTGAAAATCGGGTGAAAATATTATAAATTCATTGATTATGACGTGCATACTGCAAACTTGCAACTATGCTATTATATACAGTCATTTTATGGAGCATCATAACCAAATTTTCAACATAGGCATTTTAGGACCTCTACTCATGAACAGTGTCACTGTCATTTTCTTAATCTGTCTGAACACTGATTTCCACAGCGACCGGCTATTCTGCACTGGAAGTGTGAAAACACATTTGGCCAGGATGTGAACAATGACAGCTGAACTGCTCACAAGGAGGTGTGACAAAATGCCAATGTTGAAAATCTGGCATGAAAATATTTAAAATTTGCAGTTATGGCTGCGTAGCAACTACACAACTATACGCTCAGAAAACAGTAATTTTCATTTTTCCACTGAATTGGCAACATAGGCTTTTTTGAGAGCCCACCTCATGAACACTGGAACTGTCGCTTTCATTAATCGCCCAGAAGGGTGATTCCAAGACAGTGACCGTAAAACCACCTTTTGGGCCTGATTAACGCCATGACAGTTCAAGAATTCATGAGGAGGGTCCCAAAACCCCATGTTGAAAATTTGGTGAAAAATTCTAAAAATGCCGAGATAGGCACTAAAGTTGAAAAACCCTATTTATTACATTATACAGCGTACTGGCATTTCCTCAGTTCATGGTCAGCTTTGAAGAGTGCAGATGTGTTCCGTTCCAACGAAGATCGTTGTGCTGAGCTCGGAGGTAAGTATGGGGTGAGGGGGTGTGGGAGGCAGGGTGCACAGTGGGTGGAGTGCGGGTTGTGGGAGGGTCAGGGAGACTATGAGGGACTCTTTCCTTTTTCAGGTAAAACCAAAAAACATCATGGGACTGTTTTAACTTTACAGGGCATGTGGCATGCTGGGGTGGGCTCCCCAGCATGCCACCAAATCTTGCTTTGGGGGCCAGCTGTAGCCAATGGGGATTAGGCACCCCTGACAAACAACAAAAGTGGCATGTGGCATGCTGGGGTGGGCTCCCAGCGTACCACGGAGTCTTGTTTTTGGGGGCAGCTGTAGCCGATGGGGATTAGGCGCAAACAACAAAAGGGTGGGGAATTCTTTTCTGCCAATGGGAATGGGCACCCCGTTGGCAAACAACAAAAGGGGAATTGGACGAATTCCCTTCTGCCGACTCAGGGATTGGGCACCTGTCGGCAGACAATAAAATAGAGGTTAATTATGTCAATGGAAGTGGGCTCCCCATTGACAAATAATCATGGGGTAAATATTGTTTGTGAATATGGCGGCAAGCGCCACCATGTTCACAAACAATATCAGATCAACATCCAGCCCTGCAATGACGGGTTGCTCCCTCATTGCAGTGGATGGCTGAGGCTGCAATGATGAGGCAGCCCCTGATTGCAGCGGCTAATTTTTAGAAGGTTGTGTGCGGTGGCTGAAGTAGTGTCAGCAGCAGTGTGCCACAGCATTAGGGGCAGAGGACAAGCCTTTGCAGGCTGTAGGGGCTTTGGGCACAATAGTGCCACGCCCACAACCTGCTTATGGAGAAAGTTGATTAACATGTTTCTTTGCCATCGTGCAATCAACATAAAATTAATAACCACTAAACAGTAAATAACGGGTTGTTATTCCCATTTTGTTTTAATTACTAGACTAATTACCTAGTAACACACCTGGTGTTTCCTTAGTTACATCATGAGTGACAGAGGGCCACGTAACACAGGGGCTTCAGAGGGCGCTGTTCCTTAAGAAAACCTGTTTACAAATCAGCAGTCAGGTAAGGAGAAGGTTCTGTGTTTTTAGGTTTACCTGGCTAATTTGTGAATATGGGCCTGCACCCTCTCAGCACTTTATATGTGTATACAAACACTCTGGCAACCCTCTTTTATGCTGTTACTTCAGGTGCATAATACCTTGGGAGCATTGCTGTCATGCAACCCTTTGTTTTATTTTTAAACCGAAACCTTTTTGTAATTGTTTACTGAAACATCTTTAAAATACTTCCTATAACACAGAAATTATTATTTTAATACCTCACACCTTTTGTAAGGAGGATATCACATTTGTAAGGGCATATAGTCTTGCAGTCTCTTAGTTTCAAAATGTAACCCACTTATGTTATTACCTTCCTTAAATAATTCTAATAGCACAGCATAACCTTTTCTCTGAGGATACAGAATGTATTTGGGAAGTTCCTGTGGTCCTCTGGGTTGGGGTTGCTTAGCAGGATATCCTCATAGAGCGAGAAATGCATTTGAGTGGCGGCTGATATTGCAAAATTACTGTACAGCCACCGACTCCTTTTCTGGGCTGTTCCTGTAGAGTCCTAGGTTTATAAACATTTCTGAACTCCTTCTGCTGTTCCAGAAGCAGCTCTCTGTTCCTGAAGGCAGCATGCCTTGTTCATTTGGTGCCTGCAGCACAGAACTAGGCAACTGCTAAACAACTTTCACTTTTTCACTTTTCTTTCCCGGTGGACAACTGAAATTGTACAATGCCAATTTACCTCTCTGCTGAGCACTCATTGAACTTGGGGAGGAAGCATCTTTATTTAGGCACAGAAAAGGTGCCTTTCTCAGGATTTTGCTTTGTCTCACTTTAGCAGTATGAACCAAGCACTTTTACAACCATTCTTTTTCTCTGTGTTTTGGGGTGGCTGCTAGCTTAGAAATCGCTGTGACTCGAGACCATACACTATTTCAATACAGGGACTAGTTCCTCTAGCTATCTACCTGTCCTGAATTAACTACTACTAGCAAACTAATGAGGCTCTGTCCCACCCCTTCCCTCCACTCTGCTGGAGGTCACCCTCCTCGTCAAATGTTCACCTCAGGGCTGTATCAGTTCAGGACTTGCAGAAATGCCTAGCTGGCCTCTTCCAGTACTCCAGTCCTGGCCTGAGACAACCTGGAGCCTAAACTCCTTAAGCTTGGTGCTGCACACATTGCCTCACCAGTAGCCTTTATCATCAACATATCCCTTGGTCTGGGGACCATCCCAGACATCTGGAAAGAGGCGAGGAGTGTCCCTGTACTGAAGCAAGGAAATCCCAAACTGACTGACAATTATCGACCGATTGCATTCTCCCAACCCTTAGCATGCTCCTTGAAAGGTAGTGGCTGAGCAGCTTTGGAATATATCCACTCTCATGAACTTCTGCCCCAGCCCAGCACATCTTTTGTAAGGACACAGCACCACCACAGCGTTAATCTCGGTTACATCAAGTATCCGGACAGCCATGGACCAGGGCAAACTCTCTGGTGCAATATTTATCGACCTGTCAAAGCCTTTGACCTCGTTGACCACAAACTGCTTGGTGCACAGTTGTGGTCACTTGGCTCTCCCCATGCCATGAAATGGCTAATGGGTTATCTACATGGCAGAAAGCAGCGCATCTGCTCTTCAATAAAGTCCTCTCCGAGCCCCTACCGCTGACCTCTGGAGTGCCTCAAGGCTCGGTACTGGGTATCCTCTCTTCTCCTCTTCATCAATCAACTACCATGGTTACTACCAGCTGTAGCGCCACCATGTATGCAGATGATCTGTTAATCCTGGCTCACTCCCAGAATGCCACTACCCTAAACCAGAACCTGACCGATGACTTTAACAGGGTATTGTCATGGGTTACTAGTCACAAGCTGGTCCTGAACCTGAAAAAGACACAGGCTATGCTCTTTGGCTCAATGGCTAAAATCAAAGCCTCATCGGCCTGCTTACATGTCACCAGTGCAGATGGATCCTCGCTACCCATAGTGAGCTCCATCAAATATCTGGGGGTAACACCTGATCCCCAATTTGACATGGGTAATCATATCCTTAACATCTGCAGGCGGCAAAGCTGCAAACTGGTCTGGCCTATAGGCCAAGTATAATTATCACACCAGCAGCCAGGCTTGCCTAGCGAAGGTGTGCTCCTTCCCTCCCTCAGCTATAGGCTGCACCCTATTTGCTCGCTCTCCAAAGACACATCTCACCCGGTGGTACACTGCTTACAATAGCATTTGTCTTTTGCCTTGGCTGCCCCTGACTCACCCGCCATTGTGAGCTGTATGAGAAACTCTGCTGGCTCTCACCAGCTAGATTACCTTGATTTTGGTTTGGGATGCCTCCTGGGAAAGTGATCAGAACTAGCACTCCCAGGGGCTGGCCCGGCTTCTGCCTAAACTGAATCCCACCCCTACCAACTTAGGTCTCTCACATCAGGGATACTCAAAGTCCCTCCTACCCGGACCCTCATGGGGATCGGGACTTTGCCATAAGTGCGCCCCAGACTCTGGAATTCGCTGCCTGTGGATATCCGAGCTGCCCCTCCTATCTGAGTTTTCGAAATTCCTGTGGGGTTTCCTAAAACTAGCATCAGAGTGTGACTGCCCCAAACCTCCCTAGAGTAAAGTGTCAAATTGTTTTGTCTGAACCTCCCCAGGGTGTCTCCATTGAATTCCTGGAGATATTTTCCCCACTGTATCAATGACTTCTGACTACTCCTGCCCTAAAAGCCTTGGGCATTTTTACACCATTATTGCTCCACGGTCATAGGCTAACCATGACATATTGCACCTTGGTCACTTGGTAGAAACTTGTACTACCAAGTGTTTCCGTTCTGTCTAACATGTACATATTTAGAAAATGTGATGAGCTGTATATACCTGTTATAAGTTATATTATGACCAATCCAGTCCTTGAGCTATAGCGCCACTCCTATGTATGATGACCTGTATATGTCTGTCAGTTAAACTAGCTAGTCTAGAGTGTATAATCTGAAATGTGCTTACTCCTATATGTTTCCTAGTGTCAAATGATTATTTTCTACGTTTGTTTACTGTGACAAAAACTGTACTCTCTTTGCCATGTCACTTTGACTGTTGTTCCTCATGTTGTATTCTCCGGGTCATTCTTGAAAATAGGCATAATACTTGTCTAGTGTACTTACCAGTAAACAAAAGCTAAATAAATAAATAGAGTGCAAACATTTTATATAATACTGTTTTATTAAAATGGGGACATTTCATACTTTCTTTTAAACATTTTAAACAGCACTGTTTTCAAAGCAAGGGTTTTCTAAAGTACCCTGTACAATATCTTATAAACAAATATATGTGTCTAAGGATCCTTTTATTCTTTTACCCAGGTATTTATACATTCTTTCCCTTAGTCCCATTTTGCTTTAAGGGACTTTGTTCATTTCTTTCTATGCCTGAAGGCATACAACATTTATACCTAGTCACCACTACTAGGTACATTTGGTCTATCAATCTGCTATCACCCGTAAGAAGGCAGAATTCCTGTCCAGGGAGATTGCGGTTGCTCGAATCGACCAGCTCAGCTGTTTCGAACTGTGGACAGACTGTGCAACCCAGCCTGTCTGCAAATTCTGAAAGCTTTTCACAATTGAGTGCAATGAGCTTGCTTGGTTCTTTGCAAATAAGGTGACCGACATTAAGGCGGAACTGCTGTCATCACACTCTAGGGGAGGGCCGTGGACCGTGTGAGATCACGGTGCCTCGCCTTTCTTGGAGCTCCTTCAGTCAGCTGGAATTCATGGATGTCATGAGGATCATCTAGCATATGTGCCCTATGTGCTGTAGTTTGGACCCTGGACCGACCTCTCTAATTTTGGGTTGTATTGATATGATCAGTCCTGTCCTTGTGCAGATTGTCAGGTGCTCCTTGGAATCTGGTGATTTTCCTAGCTCCCTGAAAGAGGCGGTGGTGACATCCCTCTTGAAAAAGCTACTCTGGACCCTGATTGTCTTGAAAACTACAGACCTATTCTAACCTTCCTTTGTTGGAAGGTGATTGAGAAAGTAGTGGCTGCACAACTGAAGGACCATTTGACCATCCACGACATCTATGTACCCTCCAGTCTGGATTTCGTAAAGACATAGTACCAAGACAGTGCTGGTTTGGGTGCTTAATGATCTCTTGATGGCTAGAGATCGGAAGAGCCATTCCGTCTTGGTTCTCCTCGACCTTTCTTCAGCATTTGACACCGTAGATCACATGGTGTTGATAGAATGCCTGAGGCTGCTTTGTGGAACATTTGGAACCATCTTAAGTTGGTTCACTTCATTCCTCACTGGGAGATCACAAAGGGCTGTGTCCTGGGATTTTTCCTCAGATTCAATGGCTTTGTTGTGTGGGGTGCCTCAGGTTCAGCATTGTCATGCACGTTATTTGCAGTGTACATGCTACACATTGGAACATTGTAAGGAAGTATGGGCTGAGGTTTCACTGTTATGCAGATGATACCCAGCTCTATCTTTCTTTTGCCCCAACCAGGAGGGAGCTCTCTCCATCTTTAATAGCTGTCTAAGAGAAATCCAGGAGTGGATGAATTCCAGCTGGCTGAGGCTGAACTCTGATAAGACTGAGGTACTGGTTGTGGACCCGGCAGACAGATTGGGGTCAGGCAGTGTTGCGTCTTCGGAATTTTCTTGGTGGCATTTCTCTCCCGACCTCTGAACGGGTGCAGAGCCTGGGGTAGTTCTTGATGATATGCTGACACTGCATTCACAGGTGTCAGCGGTCATCAAGACTTCCGTTATCATCTTAGGAATATCACCAGGGTTTGGCATCTTGTTCCATCTGCCGACCTGCCTACTTTAGTCTATGCCTTCATGTCCTTGCACCTGGATTATTGCAACTACCTTTATCTAGGGCTTTCTGCAGTTGAAATCCATCGCCTGCAGCTAGTGCAGAAAGCTGCAGCCTGGCTTTGATGGGTTCTAGAAGATCCTGTCATATTACTCTGGTGCTGGCGAACTGCACTGGCTGCCAATTGGTGGCGGATCACCTTTAAAGTCGGCTTGTTGACTTTTAAAGCCCTACATGATCTGGGCCCAGTCTATCTGAAAGAACTTCTGGTTCCCTATTGCCCTGCTCAATCCCTCTGCTCAGCCGATGAAGGGTTGCTAGAGATTCCAAGGGTGAATTTGAAATCTTCTGGCACTCAGGCTTCCTCAGATGTTGCCCCACCCTTTGGAACTCTCTACTCCATTGGTTGTGGGAGTGCACTTCTGTGGAGGGTTTTAAGAGGGTCTGAAGACCTTTCTGTGGGAAACTGCATTTCCAGAATATTGATTGCTTTAACTGTTTGGCCTGGCTGTATTTTTAATGATGTTAACTGTTTTAATTATTATGTACAGCGCTTGACATTTGAAAGGCGCCTTTATAAATAAAAATTATTATTATTATGATTATTATTGGTTTCCAGTCATTTTCTGCAGTATAGTACCTAATATCTATATGCAGTGTAGATATCAGCAATACCAAGACTGACCAGCAGAGGTCTCCATTTCAAACCAGTGCTTAAAGTGATTTTGTGAGGTTTCACACATGCCTTTTCATCCAAAGAACTCACTACTGCATTTTGTTTCTGTTCTCATGTGTAATGCTGTTCTAATTGTTGTATTTACCCACCATATTGTTCCTATAGGTGCTGCTTACTGCCATTTACCAAATATGTAAATTGTCCTTGTATTTTGTGTAAGTATTGTATTACTGTCTCCTCAATTGTACCCATGTACTATATACTTCTGTAACTCCTCTTCCCTGCCCCCGGAAACATCTGGAAACAAAGAATTATTAAGTAGTATGCCTGCCTAGTGAAACACTTGAATAAATAAAATAAATAACAATGATATGTAGCAAGGCATAGGAAGTTGTTTTCCAATTGTGAAGTGCAATCTCATATTTTTGTAGTGCTTCAACAATGAAAGCTCTCATGTTCATTTTCAAAACAAGACATTGTGCATACAGTATCTAGCTGGCAAGATTTCTTTACTGAGAGATGGTGTCCCCTACTTTGGTAGTGTAGATGTCTGTAATACTAATACTGACCAACAGAGGTCTCTGTTTCAAAACAGCTTTGTTTTCCTTGCATGATGTCATGGTTGGGGGTTGTAGCAGTGAGAAGAAAAAGGGTAGGGTTATGCAAATGAAGGAAAGCACAGAATAAAAACATTTTTTTTCACGGAAAACAGCACTTTTGGCAGTTTGAATGGTAGGAGACTGAATCACAACTCCTACAGGTTACTATTCCCATTTGCTATGGCAAACCTCACAAAATCACTTTAAAGAGTCAGCAGGTGGCATTGTACAGAAACAGTGCTGTGTATGCATATGCTTCTACAAGTCATTTACTCAGTAAGCACTAGTGTTTAGCTGGCATATTTCAAGAATACGAGCTAGTACATGGTGATGTCCATGATTGTTCTTCATAGTTCTTCACTTAAGAATCTGATCTGACACTTGGCACTAGTATACTTTTACTGTGGAGCCTCCTATGAAGGCTTCCTTATTGCCAATCTACCCAGTCATTTACTTCCTCCACGATGACAGCTCAGTGTATGGCTGCGCAAAATGTTTTAATAAGGCTTCAACAGAAGTATCACAATATTTTACAATTTCACACAAGCTCATGCAATTTAATTACTAATGTCATTTTGCAATCTTTGGTTGCTTATAACTTGGCCAGCCTCTAAGAAAGAGATTAGAAAGCGGACACACACACATAGCCTTGTTCTCTAGGGTTGATGAATCAGCAACATTAATGATATTATTTTCTCTGTTTTAAAGATAAGGGCTTAAAATTCTGCAGTTTACATACTTGAGAAATGTATTTTAAAAATGTGTAGAGGTTTTGAGGCTTATAACTCAGTTGCCTTTAAAGACAGAGATACAAAACATGTCACACTTCTCAACAAGGGCTGGTAAATTTGTTATACCAAATGTGATGCAATTTTATAAACACATTGGGCCAGATATTCAAACATGCCCAAAATGTGCGCAACAGCAGGAGCAAGCACAAGTCAATTGCACACATGCGCAACAGACACGATATTCATACATGGAGCAAGTCAAATTGCGCAACAGCCAATATCTGAATATCGCACAACCTGCGCCCATAGCACAACCAGGTAGGGAAGCTGAGCACATATGTTGTGCCATAGCACAACAAGGCCAGCCCAGCTGAGCAGTTGAGATGCGCCATAGCACAAGCAGGGAGCCCCCAGCAGCAGAGCAATGCAACTGCACAACCAGGGAGGTAGGCAGGGCCCATCACCCATGGCACAGACGGGCACAGGAACACAGTGTAGAACTAACAACACACCCCACACCCGAGCACAGCATCACGGTGGAGGGACGGAAAATCCACTGGCCCATGGGGACAAGCCTACAAAGCACAGCAGGGCCACGGCACCCCAGCACACCCACTGGCAAGCAAATACTGCCACAAAGGGGCCCGGACAACCCAGGTGTACCACAGCCCCACTGTGCACAGCACACTATGCCCTGGAATGCCAAGACACCACCCATGTGCAGTGAGTGTGACTGGCACTGCGGAACCACCATGCCCCCCACCTGGCACAATGCAACCGTGTGTTCCACAGAACCATACAAGCCAGACCCACCAGGAGCCCACAGTGGAGTGTGGCAGCACACGGCCAGACTGGCTGACAGCCACCAACACACCATGGACACCCCGCACACAGACACACACACACACAATCCCAGTACCTCACCACGCCAGATGCCATGCACACCACTGCAACTGAGCACCGATAGCCAGCTGAAAATCAGACACCACCACAGTATTCATAACAAAATATATATATATTCTATGAAAAGAGAAGAACAACATCAACAGGAACAACAAAACCACTATATACATGTATATACAAATCAGGTGTGGGGTACAGGTACAAGGTAGGGGTGGGTGTGGGGTACGGTGAAGAACCTGGTGAGGAAGACAGGGTGTGAGGGAAGAGTAAAGGGTGTAGATGTGGGGCAGCTACTGTCCCCAGGCTGCAGATCTTCAGGATGGCCTGGACCCTGTGGCCTCCTCGTCACGACACCCCTCTGATTCATCTCCCTCAGTATGGCGAGTGTCTCTTGTGACACCTCCATCAGGCGGTGGATGGCCTGCTCGATCCTGCACAGGATCTGTACACCTAGGGCAAGTGAACAGAATCAATGGCTAGGACTGTACACAACCCTGAAGCCCACCCAGTATGCATGGCATACAGCCAAGTGCCCTGCCCTGTGATGGACTGCACACACACACACACACACACACACACACACACACACACACACACACACACACACACACACACACACAGTGACTGTGCATGGGCCAAGCCCAACCAGGCAGCAACAGCCATGTGTGCCACGACACCCCCCATGCCCAGCACTACACCAAGGCAGTACAGTGACATGTCTACGTGGTGGGAAGGTAGTGCCACAGCCATGTGCCCAGTGCATGCATGGACCACCTGTGATGCACTCACAGACACACAGTGCCACTGGACAGTGCTGACTGTCACACCGTGCAGGCATGGCAGTGTTATCCATGGATGGTGGCCATGCCCCATCCCCCCAGTGCCTAATAGCATCCATGATGTAATGACACTCACTCTCATCCAGCCGCTGCTGCTGCAGATGCGCTGCTGCTGATGCGGGCCCATACCACCGCCTCCTCGCCGGCCACCCCTGCACACCCTGTGCGATTCAGCCTGGGCCCTCCTCCCTCCTCCACGCCTGTGGAAACAAATGTTGAGAAGCACATTAGTGAGATCTGAACACAGACAGACCCCTGCACCATGAGTGTGCCTGCCCACACAGCCAGACCCATGCATCACACATCTGCAAACACTGAAACAACCAACTATGGAACAACCCTCCCCCATGCTCTGGCCCCAATACACAGTCATACCCCACCGGACAATACAGGTGCATAGATGGGTCACCCACCTGGCCTAGGCACAATGCCCTTCCTGGCACAGGACCTGAGGTGTGCCAGCAGTGCCTGTTCCCTCCTCTGGAGGTCACTGTGGCGGTGCCTGCACTGCTCTGCTGTCCCGCTGCCCTGTGACCTGCTCCAGCGCAGTGGCCACCTGCTGCCACACTTGGGTGCGGGCCAAGTCCAGGGGTTCCCCCAAACAATGGCCATAGTGAGGCTCAACCATGGCCACTAGGTTGGCCACCTCCATGCCACTCCACTGGGGAGCTCTCCTGTGTGCCATGTTAGCAACTTGATAGTCGGCAATATGGCACTCCAGCCGAGCAGACCCATGTGAAATGTTGCACAACACAACCCCGCCCTGTCCATATTGTGCTGTTCAGGCAGCACCATCGGTCCCTATCGCACTGTTACCGAACAGCACAATAGAGTTGCACACATGCCAGACGTACAGCGCCAAGGGGCAAAGGTCAGGGGCACAAGGTCACGTCTGTGGCGCAGGCCACGCACAGCGCCATCGGACGCCTACATCCAGCGCCGAGGTCGCCCTGCATGCCAGTGCCATAGTGGACTATTGCGCAGTTGTGCCACAGCGCCATGTGGTGACCAGTGCTGTAGCACCACTGGCACAATGGTGGCGTGTGCATGAATAGCTGACCACGCGCTGCGTGATCAGTGCGGCAGGCGGCTGCATAAGGTACCTGGGCATGCGTGTTTGCTGTGTACTACGCGGTCACAGAACTGCGCCATAGGCTCAGCGGCCCAACCGTATACAGCAAGGCGAACAGTGCGATATTCAGTCATTATATGCAAATCAGCTGATCAGCCATTAAAAGGTGCAGCGTCGCGATTTGCATCCCATTAAAGTTGCTCCACTCCTGATTTGCATGCATTGCGCTATAAATGTCGACAGTGATCAGCAGTGGCCACATTCGGTTACTGCAGGGTGATAGGTGGGTTGCATGCTGTGTGATATTATGGACCATGGTCATGGGAAAATGCTGTGAACTGCACAGTCACAGGTGTCCTCTTCCACCCATACAGACCCTGACATGGCCGAGCAAGGACTGGGTGAGGAGGAAGATGGTGGGCAGAGGAAGAGGCCCAACTTCACAAGGCTGAAACAGAGGCACTCTATGAGGCCTACCTGGATGAGAGCCACTACCAGTGGATGGCAGGGCACCCCTCAGGCCCGTGCCGCTGCATGGAGGAGTAGCTGCATGGAAGCCACCAGTGCTCCATGCAGGAATGTAAGAAAGAAGGTGGGGACAGACAGGAGAGCGGGTTAAGGAGAAGGTGGCAGCACTCAGGGAGGCACGCGCTGCCACAGGCGGGAGCCAGCCAGGTGGCGCAGCTGACCCGGTGGAGGACCGTCTTGCTGCAGCCATGCAGCGCAGTGCCACCGAGGGCATTCCAGGTGGTGGCTTCAGACAGGTGGCAGCCCATCACTGCATGGTATGACATGGTGGGGGAGGTTGATCCCATGCACTAACTTGTTCTCACTTTCTGTTACAGATCCTGTGTGCCTTCGGGGACAGTGGTGATGGGCCCATGCACCGTGGACGTGCAGCCAGAGTTGGAGGAGGGTCCATCCACCTCTGCTGGTAGCCGGCATGCATTGCACCAGTGTGCATGCCTGGCTGCCAGTTCCGATGTTGGTGAGACAGGTGTGGGGTGCCCTTCCTGTGGCCCAGCGTTCTGGCATGCAAGCATGCCAGCATGCTGTGGCTGAGGCTGTGGCATGAACCTGCACCATTGATGATGCAATGGCCGCTATGGGAAGTGACACTTGTGTGTCCCAGAATGGACACACAGCATGGACCTAGCGGGTTCCAACGTGTGTGCCAGCACGGCAGCACAGTCCCAGGCTGTGCCTGTCAGCACCGGTGGCTGTGCAGGTCCCTGGCACTGTTGCAGACACAGCATTGGAAGGACTGGTCCCTTGGGCACAGCAGGCGGAGGGCAGCAGCGGCAGTCACCCACCGGGTCTGGGGTACAGGGTTCAGCGGTGGCGTATGCACACTGCCTGTTGACATGCCCATACCTGGTCCTGGTGAACAGTGCCCACCCTCAAGGGTGCTGAGCATCAGGCCCTTCCATCCCCTGGGGAACAGGTTGCCGAATTGGCAGATGACCTGTTTGTGAGCACACCTGCCTGCTGCGGGCATCAGTACAGCAGCAGATGCGGTTGCAATGTCCATGGAGGCACTGTGTGTGGCTGTGGAGCAGCACAGCAGGGACAATGCAATGATCCTGGCAGAGATGGTCCAAATGCAGATGGATGTGACCGCAGCCATAGACAGGATGACCCAGTTATTGGCCGCTGTCGTGGCTACATTGGGCACCAGTCAGGTGCCCTGTACTGTGCACCCCAGTGCGCCTCCACATTCCCAGTGTGTGCGACACCCAGCCTGTCGATGCTGGGTTCTGCTGTGGGCATCCCAAGCACCCCTGGTGCTGGTATGTTTGGCATGCTGCAGACCCCTGTGCGGACAGGGTCGGCGCTCATGCAGTGGGACCCCTGGTGGTCCATCGGTGCCACCCATGTGGCCCATACTCAGCCTGCCAGTGCAGCTGGGTCACATCAGGGCTGCCCATGCATCTGTGGTGGCCGTGGCTCAGTGCCACCTGACTGACCTGTCTCCCAGTGTGGGCCCTGTCTGGGCTGCCCTGTGTGCAATGTGTGTCTTGCTGGGCACTGCACCGGTGGGTGCCCTGCCCAACACGTCAACACACGGACCCTGCACACCCACCCAACTGCTGTCCACAGGTGTGTGTGCATGATGATGCCTGCATTGTACTGTACAACAAGGTGCAAGGTGCCCAGCATCTGACACATGTACATGGACAGTACAGGTGGTGGGGGTGGTCTGTGGATATGTGTGTTGGACATGTGTGTTCCTGCTCTGCTGTGCACCTGCCCCTGTGTACTGTGTGCCAAGAATGTGTGTGTGTGTGTGTGTGTGTGTGTGTGTCCATGTAGCGTGTCACTATTCACCCCTCCCTGATGGTGTGTTTGTGCACCTGTACCCTTCCACTCCCTTGCCATCATGCACCCCTGGTGTGTTACCCTGTGTGTATGTGGGTTGCGCCTAGATAGTGTTGGTTGCACATGGCCCATGACTTACCTGTGTTGTGTGAAATGCTCCCCTGTGATGGTGTCCCAGTGCAGCTGGGCCTGCCGGATCAGTCGGGGTCACACCGTCCAGGGGGCTGCTCATCCCCATCGTCACCGGCATCACCAGCGTCCCCATCGCTGTCCCCTCCTCGACCTGTCGGCTATCCCACAGTCTTTGGCCATGTTGTGCAGGATACAATAGGCCAGGAATATCCCACAGGCCTTTGAGGGCTGTACTGTAGGGCACCACTGGAGGTGTCTGGGCATCGGAAGCATGCCTTCAGCATCCAAACACCCGCTCGATGATGTTGCATGTGGCGGCATGTGCCTCACATTGAAGCATTGCTGCGATAGGGTCGTGGGGGCGCCCAGTGAGGGTGTGAGCAGCCAGGGGCAGGAATGGGTATCCACTGTCACCTGTGTGAGATGAGTGGAAAGTAGTGTCATGTTCAGGTCCATATTGCCCCTAGCCCTGTGTGCCACTACTGTGGCACCTGTGGCTTTCTCACCCTTGCCCTAACTTTGCCACTCCTACATGCATACTCACCCACTAGATGTCCTGTGGGGATGTCCCCACTCTCGAATCGATGGCACAGTGCAGATTGGTACCATATTTATTTATTTTATTTATTTGTTCTAAGATTACAAATACCTTTGAGCCAAGACTCTTTTACAAAGGTTCCACATCATTGGTACAATTGAGACAATCATAAGCAAAGATAACAGTTTATAAAATTAAAAAAAGAACAACACATAGTCTTGTAGATGAAAAAAGAACAATAAGGTGAAACTTTGGGGAAGGAAAGGGAAAGGAGGAGGGTGAAATCAGGGAGACTAAGTGGATGGGAGAGAAGGGAGGTAGGTTGGGGGGACAGAGAGAGGAGAGGTGGAAGGCTAAGAATAGAGGTAGTCAGCCGGGTGGCATTTGTCATGAATGAGTCATGTGCTCCACCAGGGTGTGGCACAGACATTGATGATGCACCACTGCCATCACACACCACCTGGCAGTTGACACTGGGAACCCCTTCGGTTGCGATATGCAGCACCATCGGGGCCAGGTGGTGTGCGAATAGCCACATGGGTGCAGTCTATCGCCCCTAGCATGCCAAGCATACGTGCTACCCTGTGGAACTCCTGCATGTTTGCTGTGCGCTCTGCTGCGGTGCTGGGGAAATGGAGGTACTCCGCGGCATGTGGCAGCAGTGCGCTGAGGAATGGGTGAGGATCGTGATGTGGCCGACTGTGTTATGCCTGTGGTGTCCCCTGATGGCCTCTGGAAGGTACCCGTGGCGAGCAGGCACATGCAGGCTGTTACCTTTGTCTCCACTGACAGGCGTGACTCCGTCGTGAGGGTGCCTGCATCACATCACTGCACAGCTCACAGAGCCGCCTCAGTATTGCCCTGTTCAGGCGGTGCCGGCCCATAATCTCAACATCCAAATACAGCTCAAAGCTGATGTGGCACGGTACTGCCTGTTGGGGCATCACCGACGGGCCCTTCCACGGCCACGCCGCCCCCTGCAGCATGCCTTCATCCCCTCACTACAACTCCATGTGGAAGGTGGCACTGTCCATCTCCTGGCCTGTGTCCCCCCAGCTGTTGTTGTTCTGTTCCCCGCTGTCCTGACTGCTATCTCCACTGCACCGGTACACTGACTGGCCTCCATGCTCTGGCATTCACGCCTTCAGCTGCCACTGTTTTGTCCTGCCTACTCCTGGCTGCTGCTGTGGCCCTACTCTCCTTTGCCTCATGGGCATTCCCTCGTCGGGTTCTTGTGCCTCTTCCTTGAGCCTTTTATTTTGGCTCATTTCGCGTGGCGCATCTTCCAGCTGATCCACTGTTGCGCATTGCAAAGCTTTGAATATCGCATTGCACTCTTTATGCATGGATCCACCCCTTCGGTTCTGCATGCCTTCATTTGCATTGCACTGTTGCTCAGCATGTTTTCAGTGGTGCAACTGCCTCCCGCTGAATATCGCAGAATGGCACATTTTCGGACTTGCGCTGGCGCAACCCTATTGCTCATAGCGCAAACCTTTTGAATATCCTGCCCATTATAAATTAGACCAAACTAATTAAAATGTGTAGCAAATGTAATGTACTTTTCATGGAAATTTTGAAAGTTTTTGCAGAAACAAAATTGTAACTTTACCAAATTCTGTCTACAGAAGATGAATTTCAGCCAGCCCTACTGAATACAATAGTATTTTTGGATTTTTAGTTGTTCCATTTTCTGTCCCTAATATTGTACAGGTTATTCATCCCAATTCAATGTGTTTCCTGGCACCCTTAGACTCTCACTTCTTATGTTCCCCAGTGTTCCCTTTTCCTCTCTGCTGTCATCCTAGTATATATATTTGGCCCATGTGAGCTACTGTTTTAGTGGTATTAGATGGCAAAAACTAGTGTAACTACTCAATTCAGCCTTCCTCCTACTAATGTGATTAGTTAAATTTTTTTGTTATGACTGAGAATGATAAGTTTAATTGCTGATCCTTCAGCCTTCCAATCATTGAAAATATAGTTTATAGCTGGTCATTGTTCTGCATGAATTCCCATCCTTGCAGATTGTTGTTATACCACAGGTCAAAGGTCACAGAATGTTGTTCTACCCTTCTGTAGCAGAACAACGTATCAACCAATCAGAAATCCATGGGACACCTGATCTGAGAACTGCTGCATACATGCAAATCAGTTGAAAAAAGGTGACACTGTAAAGCTGCATGAGAGAGTTGGTGGCGGTCACAAAACTAAGCATTGAACTGATCAACACAACAAATGGAAGATGGCACAGATAGGTCCACTGTAACTTTTTTTAATTATATTTTTACACTAAGTTGCATTTCTGTAATTTCAGCAGGGCTCCACTTTCAGTTCTCCCTCTTCACTGACATGTCAGTGTTCTAGCTGTTTATGTCCCTGACTCTAGGAAACAAACAACACCAACAACAAACTATGCAAGTAATAACACACAATGAGGTGTGGGTTATCTCCTGATAAGAGCACGCTCAGGTGTGTTGTTAGGCACTGAGGCGCTTGTGCAGGTGCCTTATGCACCTGGGCGCTCTTATCAGGGAGATAGCCCACACCTGGAGTGTGTTATTGCACTTATAAAATGGGCTGCTCTGGTAAATAAGTTAATTAATAAATGCATATAAAAGTAAATAAAAGAGTAAAATATCTGATTATGTATTACAAAAAAATAAAAAGTAGTTCAGTCGCTGTTTTGGTATGGAGCTGTTTAATTAAAACTCACTACAGAACATCCACAGCTACCCCATACATAAAAAAACAGAACTATGAAAACCTTTTTCTCCCTCAAATATTTCATAGTTTGTTCCATCCCCCATTTCAGTTAACGCATAGCGTGTCCGAGTGGTGTCATATAGTAGCTGAGGCAAGTAGTGGGATTTTTTTGTTCCAATCTCCAACAGACAGAAAACATTTTTGTGTCGCCTTACTTTTTACAGCTTCCTTTGCACTGTTATAGTAAAGTTTTTCAAGAACTGGCTGGTGGGTAGCTGGTAGCGAGTGTGTCCTCAGTAGCGCCGTAGGTTGCGGTTTCCTGGTTTGCAGTTCGTGTAAGCATGAGGAAGATAAAGAAAGTAGTTTTTAAATATTTTTCTTTTTGGTTACAGTAATGCACTGATTTTTACATGGGAACTTATGGGCTGTTGCAGGTGTCAAAGGAGGAAGAGGAGTTTCAGGGGAAAGCAAGTTCAACATAGTATGTACTATATAATTTTTTGAGCAGTGAGACTGAAAGCTGTGATGCAGAAACAGTGAGTATATTATTTTCTGCGTTAAGATATCATGGAGAGTCACTGGTATCTGTGGGCTCTACGTTGGTTCCATTGTGTCTCAGTGCAGCTGGTGTGTTTTGTCCAGCCGGGATCATAGTTCAGTGCCGAGGGCTGTACTGGCCTGGAAGAAGTGGTGGCATGGATGGATTTTGTGATGTGGTGGGGTTTGGGTGGCACAATTAGTGCCGGTTGGCATGATACATCCTGATAAAGGTACAGCTGAAAGCGGCTTTCAGCCAGTCAGGATCTTGATTTCTTTAGCCCATTTTACAAACACTATTATAATACTGGATGGGTAACCTCATGCCAACCAGCCTATTCTGCCATCTTGGGATTCAGACGACTTCAGACCTCTTGAGCTTTGCTGTCAAGGTCTGATGTCATCAGACCCCTCTGTGGCAGAACAGGCTGGTTGTGCATGGCTGCCATCCAAGATTCTCTATACAATAGCAGAGGTAGTGGGTAGAAATGCAGAAATGCAACAAATTTAAACTTTACCAGCAATGTTGGTGCAAAGTTGGGTAGCTTTGAGGTTTTATTAAACTGCAAAACCAGAAATGGTTAAACCCAGTCCTACCACTGTGCATCATGTCAGCCTCCATACATAACTCTCAACATATAATTCCACCCCAAATACCCTCTGGTTAAATATTCCTTCTCTCCTCACCCCATTCCACAGAATTCAATCATGACTCCTCCTGAGTCATAACATAAAATATTATGTAGATAAACAACAGGGACACTTGTGACATTTTCACAGCCTAAGTGTATCTATGATAAATGTATAGTGCTTCTAATTCCTCCCACCCACCCACTAAGCACCTACCACCCCATCCCCACACCAAGGAAGTGTAAAACGCAATTATCACAGTGTAGGCAGCTTGGCAATGGCTCTTGCCTCCTTCCTTTCATGATGCCTTCTTTAACTGACACCATTTCTCTAATAAGTGTACACAAAGGGCTTGATTTTTGGATAGAGCAACACGAGGTGCATTGCTATAGGGCTGTGGCAAACTCTGGGTGGATCTGGGACCCTGTGTCCACTTTTATAAAGGAATTCCCTGCTCCAAACCCTGGAGCTGCAGCAGCTGCAGCTGCAGGTTAGCATCAAATATTGACACACCTGTGGAAATTCCACAGGGATCCCCCAACCTGGCACAATAGTAGAGTGGCCACAATGGTTTTGTGTGTGTGGGTGTGTTTGTGTGTGTGATGTGTGTGGGTGTGACAGTGCATGCCAGGAGGAGACTGGGGTGGCAGACAGAGCATGGGGTGGTGTGCTAAGGGATGTGTGGACATGGATGAAATTCAGAGTGGTAATGTGGCACCTATCCAGGGTGCATTGTGAAATGCCATGCAGCTGACCAGCTGGCAGTCCATGGAGGGTGGGCAGGAAGAGAAACAAACCTGGCCTCAGGTAGGCACTGTCATGGCACCTGCCCAAGAGGTGTCACAATCTACAGAAAGGTATGGTGAAGGTGGTCTGCCACAACACAGTGGGGCTGAGTGCCAGAGGACTGTACCAATGCCCAGAGAATGTTCCCTCCACCAGTAGCTACTCTCCTCTGCAGCCAATTCATTCCCTACTTGCCAGATCATGGCACCTCTCTGGTAGGTGCCATGGCAGTATCCACCTGGGACCAGGTCCATTCCCTCCTTGCCCACCCTCCAAGGACCACCAGTAGATTGGTTGCATGAGTTTATCCAAGAGATGTTTTTGGCAATTGTCATTTTAATGAGGACAATGACCCTAAACATACTTAATTAGCGCTATCTATTGCTAAGTATAGGGTTAACTAGGTCAAAACACCACCAGACTAAAACAGCATGTTAAATGCTGTGTATAGTCTATACTATGCTGCATGTCGTTACAGTACTCCGTAACACAATTAACTTAAATAATGCCCATGTTATCTTTGCCTATTATAGGACCACTATCATGAATCCAAGAGATGGTTTGACATACATTGAAAATACACATTCATTGAAAGAACAAGCCCAGAGCAAAGAGAAACCAAAGAAAGGAATATTTGTTTTGGAGGACAATAACACAAGCTCAGTGGACTTTAGAAAAGATGTTGCCAGTTGTAGTTACCATGTTTACCCAGGCAACAGGAATGTGATTAAGTAAAAGATACTGTACACTCTGTATTGTGCATATTGCATGTATAAGCAATATTATACTGTACAAGATTATATGAAGATTAACCCAAATTAACAAAGTTAACTCCAACCCTACCCCATCCAGGGTCCCTGCTTCTTCTCAGTACTATGACTTTTGATCACATGATAGAAAACAAAATTACTGCAGAATTGATAGACACTTGACACAGTAAAATACACAAGCAGTGCACAACATAGTCTTTTCAGTACAGTTGAGAAAAAAAAGTACATTTGAGCCTTGGTTTCCCAGAGATTTCCATATAAAAATAGAATCTGGCAGCAGACAGAGGCCCATCAACCCATTGTATGTACCTTGTAACCCTCCTGGGTCGCACCTAAAATAGGCACTTGGCTGTCTAGTGTGCTTACCTGGTAAACAAAAGCAAATAAATAAATAAATAGCCTGAGCTCTCCACCTGATTCTCCTAAGTTGTCCAGGTGGCCATCCTTCTCATTAAACCTTTGCCCTTAATGCACTTACAGTGGCCTTTTGTCCGTCCCACCCTTGCACAAATACCCTTATATTTTGGCAGACAACACATCCTCTGGCAATCGGTTTCACTTGTTCTTAAAGTTTTCTTCTACTCTTCTGTATAAAAGTGCTTGCAGACATTCTTCTTGAATCTTCCCCAAGCCAGTTTAGTGGAATTCTCCTGCGTGCTTGTGTTTGCGTTTAAGATTCAGTTCAGTACACAACACCCTGTTTATCCCATATAGGTAATTGTGAATCTTTATGTACCCCACTCTTCCTACTAGTCTCCAGCATGTTCATGTTGAGGTTCATTAGTCTTTCCTCAGTTGTCTTCTCCCCATCCCCTTGGATAATTTTTGCTCTCCTCTGTACTGCCTTTACCTTTTCACAGCCCTTCCATTGGCACAGACTCCAGAAACTTGCACAGTACTCCAGATATACTGTAGGCACACCAGTGATCTATGCAGGAAAAGATCTAGTCCCTGTTTTTGCTGCTGATTCCCTTTCTATGCAACCCAGCATTCTGTTTCCTTCCCGCTGCCTTGTTGCGCTGTGCCATAGATGTCAGACTGTCCAGTATTACCATTCCCAGGTCATTCTCTTCTGCTGTGCTTGCTATCACTACTCCCCAATCAGATATTACATCCCCTAAAGTATGCATAACCTTGCATTTGTTGACACTCATTGCATCCTCCTCCTTCTTAGTCAGTTTTCTACCCATGATACAGTCCTGTCTTCTACCCTTTGCTGTTTCTACACTATCTGCTGTTTTTACAATTACACAATTAGGAAGCACGTAAGTGCTTTCATTCATGTGAAGACAACCAACTGTGGAGGAGGATAGGTTGTGCTGGTCTTTTCTCACTTAGAATTGGGTGCTGGGGAGGAGGGATGGAGAGGAAGCAGGGTACTGACACAGTGGGTGGGGGATGTTAGATATTAAAATTTTTTGTACAAACAAGTACATTTTATATTTAGAAAGACAACAGCCAGCCATAGAGGTGGGTTGTGCTCATCACCCACCCTGAGATTTAATTTAAAATCTAATTATTATTCAACATACTGGGGTACCGGGCAAGGAGGGTAGTTTGGGACTTCTGCAGGGGGTTAGAGGTTGGGGTTGCATTAAACTCGATTTGGCTGGGGAAGAGGTGGAATCTGTTTCTTTTACTCAAAAAACCAGCAAATAGTATTACCTGAATATGAATAGTCTCCTTTGTGGTATTTGAGAAATACTGGTTGGTCTCTGCACACCCATAGTTATTATTGAAATGTTTGTAGATATTTCCTTTGCACAAAATACAATCATCCACTGGCTACAGCCCTCCCCTCCCAAAAAATATATTGACTACATGGTGGGTAACTGTGGTATACAAGAAAATAAACCTATCAAGAGGACTAACCAGAAGATAAAGCCACTCACCTTTTGTGCCAATACAACACATGTCCATATTAAATATAGCAATGGATTCCTCTTGCCTCATTACCATGCTATCAAACTACATATGCACAGATCAAGGAATTAGGGAAATGCAATCTTCATGAAAGAATGGGAATATGTCCTCCTACCCCACTAATGATCCCCCTCCCAACAAGGCCTCCCAGCTGCTTTGCCCCACCTCTCTTCCCTCCGTTCTCCTCTCTATACTTCTCTCTGTCTTCCTCTCCTTTGGCTCCTAAGTATGGAATATGTTCTTAGTATTAATATGCCAGCTCTCGACTCCTGCTATACCCTTATCCTTCCTATTGATAATGGTACCTTCAGGTACTGAGTTTTGCCAAGCCATATTTGTTGTACAATTGCAATTTAACTATGTAACTCTGTAAATTTATTTGTTGTTCTCTGTTTCTGATGGGAACCTTTGTAAATGAGCTTTTAGCTCAAAGTTAGTATCTCCTAGTATAAAGAAATAAATCAAATACATATGAGCAAATTTGATTCAACTTTCCTCTTCACAAATCTAAAGGCAACAAAGAATCTGAGGCACTGCTACTACAGCATCATCATTGCTCAGTTCCTCCCTCAACCATGTTAACACGCTAAGATGTTCGGCATAGTACTTGGCAATATAGCCAGCAGTGCCCAGGGCCACGTGCTGTGAATGTGTTCTGAACAGCTAGTGAAACCCCAGCAGACAGGGATTGAATTACATAAGTTTTGCTGCCAGAAGAATTGATTAGTGGATATGTTAAGCACCCCTCACCCCAGGACAACTAGGCGTGTTTGCAACATCCCTCATGCATTGCCAATAGGACACTACAATAGAATTCAAATGAAGTCTGGATTTTTAATTTTAGGGGCCATTCCATACCCTTGCAACTGTTTTCTGCAAATAGCTCATAATAGGACAATATGCACACAAAGGAAAAAACTAGACAATTGTGAGTCTACAGAATACAATGTAATATTTACTAATCAGTTTACTCACTCATTTAGTAGTGTAGCTTACTGTTACTGTGCTAACTCCAGATTTTTAGCTGTTCATTCTCCTCTGTCTAATCAATCAATCAATCTCTGTGTCTCTCTATCAGTGTTGGTGGCTCAGCAGGTTGTACACTCACCTCTGAGGTTGGAAGATCGAAAGTTGACACTGATTAGCTAAGAAATTAAATGGAGGTCTGAATCTGCCTGCTCTGGTAGTCGTTCAGGAGACATTAAAGATCCCATGGCACTTCTTGAAAAGAGTAGGGGAATTTCTTCAGTGTAATGCAGAGAATAGGAACATAGGACCAATCACCCATGAAATTATTTTAAATTGAAAAGATTTATTTATGTCATCTTCAGAAAAAACTACCCCTGCACCCATCGTATCCCAATGAATCTCCTTTTAAACACGGAAACAGAAGAGCAGGCATATTGAAAACAAATACAGCCTTCAAAATTAACAGTTAAACTGAAAAACTTCAGGATAAAAGTACAGCCCTAGCAATTAATTTCAAGGACAACAACAAGTTTAAGTGTGTACTTACTTCTTTGAAAACACCTTTCACCCTGAAGAAGGGTACATGGACACCCTGAAATACTGGTGGGTCTAGGGGTGTTTCTTTCAGAAGTTTAAATGAATAAATCTTTAAATGTTAAAATAATTTCATGGGTGAGCAGCCCTATGTTCCTATTCTCTGCATTATTCTAAATAGCCTGTTTTGGAACAACTACTCTCTGATTTGGTTTTTATTTGTACCTAGAGAGATCTGGAATATTCCTTGGAATTTCTTCAGTGTCCCAACAAGATTTCCCCAATTCACTAACACAAGTACAAACAACAGCTTATTCTGGTTCATTATATCAGTCTGTCTATCTATCTATCTATCTATCTATCTATCTATCTATCTATCTATCTATCTATCTATCTATCTATCTATCTATCTATCTGTTGTCCATCCATCTCTTTGAAGAAGCCCTTGTGATTTTAATTGTCTGAACAATAACATAACTCCAATAAAATCAAAACTACAGTACAAGCCAGTGCTGTCCACTACCATAAGTATGCAAAGTTAAAATAATTTAATTTAGTAGGTATACTGTAAGTCAGTAGATTAAACATCTACACAAGAGCAGTATCAGTTATACAGTCATTCCCTCCATCACACACTACCCTATGCTGTAATTGATCTAGGACAGATGTACCTCTATATCTTCCACAACGGATGTGAAGGAATACCATCTTGAATGAAACTGTTCTACTTGGGAATCAAGATGAGCAGTCAGATCTTCCAATTGCGTAATATATTTGCAATTTAGGAACCACATCTACAGACTCTATCCATCCATCCAGTCATCCATCCATCTCTCTCTCTCTCTATCTGTGTGTCTGTCTGTCTGTTCTATCCATCTATCCCTCTATCCATCCTTCTCTCTTCTGTATGTATGTGTGGGGGAGGGTAAATGTGTGTGTGGAGGTGAGTGTGGGGGAGTGAGTGTGTGTGCGTGTGTGGTGAGTGTGTATGTGTGTGTGTGCTGAGTGTGTGTGGGTGGGTGAGTGTGTGTGTGTGTGTGCATCTCTATATCTATATCTATATCTATATCTATATCTATATCTATATCTATATTTTCTTATTAAATGCACTGTTTTCCGCCCACTTCTAAAACATGCCTAAAAGGTCCTTATCACCCTCTCTAATTAGTCTCGGTTGTCCTTGAGGAACACCCAAAGTTTGCTGGCCGACTCCACAGGCATCTTCTCTTGAAACCTCATTACCCCATCCTGTAGCGCATAGTCCCTAATTTTGTACAAAATGGGGTCTGGATTCCACCCTTATGAAGGGTTCCCCACTATGTCACACTTATCATCCTCTGTTGTGCTCAGGTGGCAATTAATCCCCAGATGCCGGTGCATACAGAGCCTGACCCCTGGAAACTTGTCACTGTACATGAGTTCTACCTACCAGCTACTTATGTGCCGTGCAGTCTGGACTACTGTCAGAATACAATACAGGAACTTATCAGTCGATATTCATACTGAGCAACCTCTCATGTTAGTCCTTCTGTTCCTTATAGTGTTAGTCACCCTCTATACATCTCAGTCAGGTATTGCTTCATCTAGCACATGGGCAGTATACCCCTGGCGGTGGTGATAGGCACACACATCATGTTAAGAACCCTAAGCCTACCAGGACCAAGCTCCTTAGGCTAACACTAGCTGCCTTAATGAAGATGCTACTTCTTCTACTAGTTTGCTCAGGTAATATCGAACTAAACCTTGGTCCCATCTCTCCCCTCACGTCTCCGTTAGATACAGCCACCATCAAAGGAATGAGCTCCTGGCACATCAATATCTGCAGTCTCCTAAAGAAGTTCACAATGGTTCAGGCATGGATCAGTCATACCCAACCCGATGTCCTGGTAATTTCTGAATCCTGGCTAGCCAGCTTCCCAGGACAGTAATATTAACATCCCAACCTATCAGCTATTCTGAACCGACAGGCCTACTCGGAGGTGGAGTAGCTATATATGTTAAGGAAACATTTGTGATGTGCTGTTTGGATTCAAGCACTGCTATAAATGAGTTTGAATGTCTAACTCTCAAGATTGATCTATCCTCCTCTGGCCATTAGAGTGATCGGCTGCTATAGACCCCCATCTGTGGGTAATCTATTCCTATCTCACCTTAATAACATCATTGAGAAGAGAACCTGAAACTATCATACTTGGGGACTGTAACTTTGATTAGCTCTCCAAGGCCACTTCACCACTAAATATCTTTTGTGACTCTCATGGGTTAGCACAACTAAAACAAGACGTACACATCCGAATAAAAAGAACCCATGTAACAGCTCATTGCTGGGTGTCGTTTTAGTTGATAAACCGCCCTTTACACACATGCTGGAACTTTCTTCGCCAATGTCAATGACCACTGCTTTATTGCGCAGTTAGGTCACTACATCACATAGGCACTGCAACTAAATTCATCACTAAAGGACTTGGTGCAACTTTGATGCAACTGCCTAGGCATACTGAACTGGGACATTCACCACGCTGGCAAGATTTCACCTAGCTACTGAGGTAAACACAGCCTATAGCATCTTTAATGAGATTCTTGTAGGAGCCCTAGACACACACGCCCCAAAGGTAAAAATCAGAATAAAAGCAAAACCTGTCGCTGGTTCACACCTGAACTGAAAACCACCCTGTTAGGCAGGGATAAGCCGTGGAAAAAGGCGAGAGACAAACAAAACTGGTCCCAGACTGGTGCCAATTCAGAAAGGCATGCGCGCCTGCTGCGAAAATGATCAGAGATGCCAAAGCATCATTTTACCTCAAGGAGCTGGACTCTGCTGCAAAGTGTTCCTCTAAATTCTGGAGGACAATTAAGTATATGTCCAGTCATGCATCAACAACTCTTTGCCACCAAAAATCACGTCTGAAGGAAAAACCATATCGACAATCATGACATCCTAGAAGCCTTCAACAATCATTTTGCCACAGCTGGACTGGCCTTTAACAATTCCCCTGCAGCCATGGCCCATGCCAAACTAAGTGTCCCCTGTGCTGACTCCATTGCTCCAATCCCTGGCTTCTCCTTCAACCTGTACTATTGAAGGAGGTTGAAGATCTGATACTTGGTGGACAAAAAGAGAGTGCTTGGAGCTGACTTTTGGATCCTTACTTCATAAAATTGTATATCATATCCTTGCGGTCCCTATTACACACCTATTCAATTTATCTTTGGCACAAGGGTCCCTTCCATCATTTGGAAAACTGCCCATGTTATGCCGTTGCACACATCTGGGGATACCTGACCCTAAATAACTACAGACCAGTTTCATCACTGTCTATCTTGTCTAAGCATCTAGAAAAAGTTGTTAGAAATCAACTTAAAGCTTATCTGAAAGTTGACAACTTACTAAACCCTATGAAATCGGGTTTTGGGTCCAGGCACAACACCATCTCGGCACTTGCCAAAGTAACTATGACTGGTACAGTGACCTGACAGCAGAAACTTTGTCTGCTCAGTTTTCCTAGACCTTAACAAGGCTTTCAATACTGTGGACCATTGCCTTCTAATCTCCACATTGAAGAGTATATGACTTGATTTGGATCCTTGCAATAGTTTATGGAATACATGGTAGGTCGGCAGCAACAAGTCAAAGCTGAGGGACCTCTCCCTCTTAAACCTCTGCTCAGGGGTGCCACAAGGATCTATTCTGGGACCTTTGCTCTTCACAATTTATATCAATAACATTGATTTGGGCATCAACAAGGCTAAAATACATCTGTTTGTGGACGACACAGTGGTTTACATAAGTCGCCGACTGCCAAAGCCGCCTGTGCAGACCTTTGGGAAGAATTTGACCTGCTCCAGACCCAGCTTCTCCACAAAAAGCTTCTCTTAAACACAAAAAGATGAAGGCCATGCTGTTCTACTGTATAGCCGTAAGACTAATCCTGCCAGCTCCGGACATTGCCTCTGATCACTTCTCTTCTAGGAGAAATTTGATTTTACCCCTAAGTTTCAATACTTAGAGTGTGGCTTGACCAGAACCTTACATGTTGAAGAACTGGTAAAGAAGCTAAGGCAGAGATTGGGCCTATTGGTGTCAGCGTGGCTCAGTTGGTAGCACATCCGCCTCTGGACCAGAAGGTCATGGGTTCTCGTCCCACGGGATTGGACTTGCACCTAAAAATCGCTGGCATCCAAGTGCAGTATTGCCCCACAGTATTGAAAGCCTTGCTGTACTGCTGGGGTGTGCCATCCTTCAGATGAGAGCGTTAAACCGAGGTCCCTTGTGCCTATCCTGGTGTTGCCCTGGTGGGAGTCTAGGTGGAAGTAAAAGAACCCAGGGCACTCTTCGCAAAGAGTAGGTGACATTCCCGGTGTCTGGACAACATTCCCTTCCATAAACCGGTTCATGCAATTATCCAGGCTGTGTGTGGGTGATGATGTGTGATATGGCCACCACCACACATTCAGTCACTTCACTACCAGTCTAGCATTGCTTGTCAAAGCGCTTTGGATGTATGAAAAGCACTATATAAATGCTGATTCTTCTTCTTCTATTCTACAGAATTAGCCAGTTCCTCACTTGTGATGCCAAACAGACTAGTCCAATCTTCTTTTCTCTCCCGAATCGACTATGGTGATTTTTATTCAGCCACTGTCCTAAAGCCTTGCTTATCAAACTGGACATGCTATTTCACAGAGCCGTCAGATACATTACCGGTCTTCCCTCTCTACCCATCACTGCCTACTGTACAAAGCTGTAGGATGCCCATCGCTACATTCAGGCGTGAAAGAAATGCTGTTCTCTGGACTTAACAGAGCTGTCCTAAAATGCTCCTTCAATATATTACTGAATGTCTCCCTATGCTTGAGCTGGGACCATACGACTTAAGGAGTTCAAAGTATATCTCTCTGTGCATCCCTAGAGTCTCTACCCACTTTGGTAGAATGGCCTTTAGCTTCTCGTTGATGACCCTATGGAACAAAATCCCAAAAATACTAAAACTAAGTTACATCTGCAGTGTTTATGCCTTCAAGGCACTATTGCCCAAAGCGTGTGTGAATACTGCAGTTGTCACACAGCTACTAATCACTAACTACAGTTAGATTGCCCCCAGAGCCTGGCCCTAAATATGTGCAGCCATTCCCTAAGTCACTCTTGTGCATGCATTATTAATCCACATGTTTCACTACTTCCAGTCACTGTGCCCATTGCATATTATAGGTAAGTCTCACTGAATCTTTCTGAGTTTCCTGAACCCAAAATAATATGTCATACCCATGGTCGTTGTACCCTTGCATACTGCCTTGAGTTCTCCTGCCTGGTCTCTTCATGAACAAATTACGCTAGCCTATCAACCAACCAGATTGCAAAGCGCCTTCTGGTAACTGCTCCTGATTGGTTCCTGCAATTCTCCTGGCGATCCTCTGATACGCGTGATATACATCGAATGGTCCGTCGCACTCTGCTTATTCAACTGTCACCGCGTCGTCCCCATCTTATGAAAATCCTCACATGGCTAAAGTGCTCTCATTAGAAGTATAAGCTCTTAAGCCCTCCTTTGAATCACAGACCACATCTGGCTACAAGAGCCTAGCGTACACATCCTATCCCTGTGGTCTGTTGGTATGATGGACCTGGCAAATAGTGATAGCACCTAGAACTGGACTTAATACATGGTAGATGCTATTCCACCCATGCCTAGTACCTTGCTCACACTCCCCTATAGCATGCCGCAGCTCAGCTGGCCACAGTCCCAATGTAAGCACCCCATGGAACTGCGGTATTAGTACCTTAGCAGGCTACCGGCACCTAGCTGCCTCCTAGCATAGACTCACCTGCCCACTTATTCATGAACTGGTCAAGAAAAAGTTGTATCACTCACATCTGCCTGCCCTTTAGCATTACCTGGGGCTAGCCTATCCTTTTCTATGACGATCACTGTAATATGATCCATTTCTGTATATCTCAGGTCTGCCTGTTCCATCTGCCTACTGGTTAATGCCTATTGTATCACCGGTATTGCTATGTATGTATGTCTTTGATACGTGTTGTATTGTATGTGTGCTTCTTGTTTTGCACTTTCACTATGTTTTATCTCCACTGTAAATATTGATATTTGATGATTGTTTTGTAACATAATCTGGACTTAACCAGGTCCGTCTTTCGAATAGAGCTTGCTCTCGATGTCTCGCCTGGATAAATAAAGGTTTTGATTGATTGATTGATACAGTATATCTATATCTATATATTTATGCAATGTTTGTGAGGATACATCTAGGCAAATAGTTTTGATACTTTGAGAGTGGTCAGACCTACAGTGAGAAGACTGGATTTATCCACACTTTAGGTTAATTTATCCACACAGTGCATCCATTTATCTACACAGTAGTTTCATGGTAGCAATGGAGGCACCATACAGGATTGAAACTGGGTGATGGTGGAACTTCTTCATTCACAGTAATGTTTTGCTGTGATAACCTCACTGTTGAAGGTGGCCACTCACGGTCAGGATGGAGCATTTTTTCCTACAGCATAATAAAAGGCGTTGCATAAATCAAAATATAATGGCCCTGATGAAAATGTCACTGACATTTTCTCTATGCAATCTGACCTTTTGACATCACTAAGTGATGGGGCCACAAGTGAGTTAGGAAAGTTCTGCCACCAGCACCAAGTGATGATAAATAGTGTACTTTGAGTCAGACCATTGGGCATTCAGTTTATACCAAATCAGTTTATTAGTTATATATTTTGAATGTGCTCTTTGTATGAAGTACGACTGCTTCTGTTTGATTTCAATTGCTAGCTTCATTGTTGCACTTGGCTATTATGATGTTATCAGCATTGTGAAGGCTGCACTCTAATTGGTTCTGCATGTATTGTGACATACCCTACTTTGCAAGATAATATATTGCTATGGTGGCTCTTTACGACATACCCTATTATGCAAGATTATGGTATCTTGCTATGTTTGGATCAAGTTAATACATTTTTCTTACTATATATCAGTACACAAGTGTTGTAGTTTCTAGATTATCTGTCTGTCTATCTATCTCTCTTTATTGAGATATATATACACACACACACATATATATATATATATATACATATATATATATACACACACACACACATATATCTATATCTATATCTATATCTATTATAAGTTGGGTTGAGTAGCCACTTTAATGCAAAACCTCAAATTTTACACCTTAATAACTTTGCTACCATATGATGGATTTGCCTGAAATTTTGCATGCATGATCTGGCACCATAGATCAGACAAGTTGCATTGATCGGATGCACAGTTGTGGAGCTATGGAATACCAAAAATGGGACAAAAAATACTTTTGCATGTTTCTTTGCTCGGCCCACAGCCCCAGAGGTTTATTCGTTCAGTCCAAAAACTTCAGGGAAGATGCAGCCTTGGTCACCGATGTGCCTTTTGAAGATTTGGTGAAAAAATATGAAACCATTAAAAGTTATTCAAAAATAAATTTCCCATTATAGTCTATAGGAAAAGTTAACAAAATCACAAAGGTTTGGATTGGCCATTTTACTGTCACAAATGGCCCTTTTACTTCATGAGTCAGCCATTTGTTTTGAGTTACTGAACAGAAAAATGCCTGGCGCTTAAAATTGGGACCCTCTAGGAAGACAATTCTTGTTGTGTTCACCTAGTCGACTCCTGAGTATGCTAGGCATATGTTTTTTTTTTTGGGGGTTAAACCCCAGAAATGCATTTTAAAATTTTTGAAAATACTTTCACAAAATACTTTCATAAATGTGAAAGTTTTGTTATTTATTTGCAAAACTTTCGTAATTTACAAAATATTTTGTGAAACTATGCTCAAAATAATTGCAAATATTTGTGACTGTCCTGGAACAAAATGGTTTGGTCTTTTGGGCTGAAAATTGCAGGGTGGTAAGCCCTGGTCCAACAGATGTGCCTTTTTGTGGTTTGGTGCAAAAGATTGCGAGAGCCACAGTTAGAACACTCGAAGTTCCACAATTTCCCCATAGGATAACATTGCGGCATCCATGGCGCCTTTCGGAGCCCGTATCTCAAAAATGGTTCAAGATACAGACTTTACATTGCAAAATTTCTTAGTCCCCACTAAGGGGAACTAAGCTCAGAACCATGCCCTCTGGTGATACCTCCTGCTTTAGTCTAAAGATCCCTTCATGTTTACCCTATTTAGTCCCTTGAGGTACTTGGAGATCTCAATCCTGTCCTCCGTCTCTCCTTTCCTCCAATGAAAACAGGCCGAGCTCCTCAAGTCTGTCCTCTACATCAAATCCCTAGTCCTCATGTCATCTTAGTTGCCCTACTCTGTACCTCTCCAGGAGCTGTATGTCTCTCTTCAAGTGTGGTCTCAGTACTGTACACAGTACTCAAGGTGTGTCTAACCAGTCCATTGTACAGTGGCAGAATCACTTCCTGCTCCTAGAGGTGATCCCCTTATGATGCATCCCAACATCCTGTTTACTTTGCTAGCCACTTTCCTGCACTGCTCAGAGTTATTCATACATGCATCCACCATGACCCCTGGTCTTTTCCCTTGTTTAGGCCTCAGCCTCCCCTTCCAGGGTGTGCACGTGTTTGAGGTTTCCCACCCAAGATTTAACACCTTGGACTTGGTGATATTGAAATTTAATTTCCATGTGTGAGCCCACCTTTCCAGGGTATCCAGGTCCCTTGCAGGACCAACCTCCCCTCTTCACCCTCAACTACTGCTCCCATCTTGGAGTCATCAGCAAGAGACTCATTTCACACCCTATACCCTCCCTGATGTCCGATATGTATGTATTAAACAGGATTGAACCCAGGACTGAGCCCTGTGATACCCCAATACCGACCTATCTAGGGTTCAAGAGCTCCCCACTGACCACTACTCTCTGAGTTCATCCAGCTAGCCAGTTTTCAATCCATCTGACCATCAAAGGGCCCTCCCAACCCGTCAGCTTCTCCACCAGACCATTGTGGGGACAGAGTCAATTGCCTTGCTGAAGTCCAAGAATAATACATCCACAGGCTTTCCCCTGTCCAGATCTGATGTTACCTATTCATTGAACTCCACAAGGTTGGTTTGACATGATCTACCTGGCATAAACCCATGTTGCGACTATCCAGACCTCCCACCTCCTCAAGTACACCTAATTGTTCCTTTAGTATACTCTCCATTAATGTTCTCACCACCGAGGTCAAACTGATGAGTCTATAGTCACCTGGTACTTCCTTTGATCCCCTTTATGGATTGGAACCACATGTGCCTCTCGCCAATCCCTAGGTTTCCTCCTTGTCTCAAGCGACCTGTTGAAGAGCTCCGCCGAAAGGTGCAGCCAATCGTCAGCCAATTCTCATAGTATATTTATTTATTCACTTATTAAGAATTTTGGAAAATACCTTTGAGTCAGAGACTCCTTTACAAAGATTCCACGCCACAGAAATTACATACAAAATAGACAAACGATTACATTATTGTTCAGCAGGATACAGTCTGTTTGTCACAAGGACCATTGTTAGGTTAGCAGTTTTAGATACTAGGAATAATTACTATATTCAATCGATACATACGATAGCTCAGATATAGAACTAAGTTAGGGGATTCGGGAAAGGACAGGTTAGGGTGGAAGAAGCCAGCCAAATAGGCCTTAGTCAGGATGGGGTGGGAGTTGATTCAGTGACAGTCACAGTGGTTTGAGGACTGAAGGTGGTTTCTAAGAGAGATTTTAAATGGCCCAAGTCTATATTCAGTGACAAGAGGGTGGGAAGGCTGTTAACCCAGGATGGGGCACAGTAACTAAGGACCTTGGAATTGGGAGGTTCGACAGTGTGGGACAAAGAGAAGTTGCTTACCAGAGCTATGAGTCTGCTTAGTGTCACAGCCGTGTGGATTAGGGATGTGAGCCTGGGGGGCAGAGGCCTAGGTCTACTTTTTAGCCACGAGGCAGGTGTTAAACCTAATTCTGTTATAGATTAAGTCAGTTGGTATCATTATAAAGAGAGCAAGTGTGTGTTAGGCAGGTCACAGTTCAGGGTGAGGCGATAGGCTTTTGTTTAGGGAGAGTCGAAGTCTTTGTAGAGCCAAGGTGTCACAGCGCTATAGATTAATGTAGGCCATAATCAAGCAGGGAGAGGACAGAGGAGGAGACAGTGAGCCTCATGGCATTTGGAGTAAGGCAATGTTTGAAAGCATATAATAGCCCAATCCAAACATTGAGGGCAGTAGACAGGAGGTGTATATGTTGGTGGAAGGTGAGTGCAGGATCTAAAGTAATGCCCAGGTATTTAAATGAGTCCACTTGTTTAAGAGGGATCAGGTTGGCAGTTCATACTTGGGGCAGAGTTCCTTCCAGGAGTTTAGAGGCGTGTAAGAACATAATTTTAGTCTTGTTATAATTGAGGATTAGTCGATGTGTGTGGAACCAATTTTCAGCAGCACTAAAGGAGGATTGAAGGGAAAGGTGGAGTTGCATGGGGTCAGAGTTGGAGGGTATAGGACAAGCATCGTCCGCGTGATAGCAGTAGGTTGCCAGAGCAGGACATAGGGAGTGAGTTAAGGAAGAGGCTAAACAGAAGTGGGCCAAGGACGGACCCTGAGGGACTCCAGAGAGACAGGTAGCCTATTGGATAGGGTGTTACCAATTTTGACCTGCTGATAACGGTTAGTCAGGTAGTCAGTGAACCATTCAAGGGCATCACTTGAGAACACTGATATTGGTAAGTGTGGTTAGTAGGAGGGTGGTTGATGGTATCAAACACCTTAGTGAGATCAAAATAGACAGCCCCAGTAATATGACTCTATGGAGGGCAGGTGGATGTGGTGAGTTCTAGGAGAGCAGTAGTAGTACTGTGCCCTTCCCGAAGTCGTGTTGCTGCTTGCATAGTATGTTGTATTGTTGAGGTGGTCAGTGAGTTGATTAGCGATGGTCCTCTCAAGGGCCTTGGACAGGGAGGGAGGATGGAAATAGGGTGGTAGTTAGTAAGGGTCACGGTCCCCATTTTTAAATATTGATGTAATGAGGTGGATTTCCACTGGGAGGAATTTCCCTGGCATAGGGAGCAGTTTAGTATATGGGTGAGAGGGTAGAGCACCTCAGTGAGAGTGAGCTGAAGGAGTTTCAGGTCTAGGAGTCACTACTATATCGGGAGTGGCTTAGGGCTACTCTGAGAGATGGCTCTGCATGCTTGGGTGTTATGTGGTGCAGGCGAAAGGAGGCGGCTACGGAGGAGTTGGGGAGTTGGCTGGGGTGGGTCAAAAGTTAAGGGAGAGAACTTGGCTGAGGTTTGTGAAGGCACCATTGAAGGCTGTGGCTATATGGGTTGGGTCAGAAGTTGTGGGGTACCTGTCGGCCATGATCTGATTAGGGACAGGGTTGTGGTCGCTGCCACAGACATCCTTGATATTAGACCAGAACTTTCGCCTCTGAGCCCCAGGTAAAGGCTAGAGAGGCCTTGTAAAAGTCAGCTTTAGCTTTCATGCAAGGACCATGTACATTTGTTCCACACCTCTCTGTACTTCTGTTCTGTCTGAAGGCAGGCCAGTCTCGTTAGATAGGTGCCCAAAGAGCCTCTGGACTGCATAAGGTCAAGAAGGTGGTCAGTGATCCAGGGCTGAGTTGCCTTTAACCACCCTTTTGGTGATAGGAGCAAATTTGTCACATATGGAGTTAAAGGAGGAAATGAAGAGGTCAAGGGCCTCATCCTGGTCAGGGGTGTTCATTATGTAGGACAAGTCCATAGTACTGAGATAGGCTTTTGAGTTGGGCAAGTTTGCCTGTGCCAAGCTTGCATTGTTGGATTACTTTGGGAGGGGATTAGGTGTTTGTAAGTCCAGGAGCAGAGGACAGGAGTGGTCACTAGGGCATTTGGGAGGACAGTAGTGCTGGTTATTTTAAGGGGACAGTTTGTGAATACGAGGTCCAGCAGTGAGGAGGACCCTGTGCGCTGGTTCAGTCTGGTTGAGGATGTGACTACTTGTGTTAGGTCTTGGGCAGTGGCAGCATCTATGCAGGTGTGGCAACTTTTATCAAGCCAGTTAATACTAAAGTCACCAATGACGATTTTTTCTGCTTGAATCGGTAGGGTTGCCAGGTAGGACAGCACAGAGTGGAAGGCCATCTTCTGGTCCTTAGGGGAATGTAGACAGCAGTGATGAAAAGGAGGGAGTTCTAGGACTGCCTGGGTCATCTTAATAGTGAGGGCCTGTGTACCAGGTTCCAGCAGTGGGGTGAGAAGTAGTTGCCCATGTAATGTGTTTCAAAATATAAGTGGCGTAACCTCCCCATGCCTACATGATGGTCGACACGGAATATGTTGTACCCAGAGAGGGGTAACGATGAGTCTGGAACTGTGAGGACAGCCAGGTTTTGCCAACAGCAATGACGTTAGGTTGGTGCTGCTGAACCCAACCCTGGAAGGAGTCCACTTTTTATTAGGCTACAGACATTGAGGGTGGCAATGCGCAGCCTGCTAGTAGAAGAGGTGAATAGGTGCAGCAGGAGTGGATGGTCTGGGGTTTGGGTGGGTGTTCCAGACATGAGAAGGAGGAGGAGCCTGAGGACTGGATTCCAGTATGTTTTTGAGGAAGTGAGAGCTCCTGCCTGAAGTTCCTTTCCGGGTAGAAAATGATGGGATGGGGAGGCTAAGTATGTGGGGGTGGCCAGCAGGAGGAGCCGTGGTGATAGTACAGGCAGCTATAGCAGGGGTTGCAGGTGGTGCCACTGCCAGGAGTAGTGGGAGAGCCAAGGAGCTGTGTGGGAGAGGTGAGCATTAGAGATGATGTAGGGCAGGTAGGCTGTAAGAATATGTCCATTTGCAGAAAAGACAAAGGGGACCAGAGAGACATGACTTGGAATAGCCTCCAGTGTTGCAATTGGGAATGACTTCCAGACAGGTAGTTTATTGTAACAATGGGGCAGCGAGCATTCATGGAGTGTGTCAGGGAGCTGGTGTCTGGAATAGTAGGGTGGACAGCGAGAGGACTAAATGAAGCATAATGATATGGGGACATGACGCAGGAGCTAGGGAAGCCAGCAGTAATTGAAGAGGGACAACGTTTCCCCTAGTGGAGGACTAATATAGGGCTGCAGATGGGGAAGTGGGCTGATTGGTTCTCAGGTGCTCGCTGAGCCCTATATAAGGGCATGTTCACCAAGGGTGGTGGCGGGATGGTGGGGCCAAACACAGACAGTCTTTGTGCTCCTTGAGATGGAGCTCCTCGGCGTGCTATGCACTCACAGTCCGTGACTTTTGTTTCAGGGGTGGGGTGGGAGGGCAACTTCTCTGATGCCCTCATGACCTCCTGTGGACCCTCAAAGTATACTGTGGAGGAAAAGGACAGAAGGTAAGAATTTATAGAGTAGAAGCAGGTAAGGGGAGGGGATACAGAGAGCCAAAGGGACCTACTGTAGCAGTACTTAATACAAACACTGGTGCACCCTGAGGCATGCATGGCTCACACTTATACAATCGGATTTTGCTATAGAAAAAGCGATCGGGATACAGAAAGGGCCAGGGACTCATGGTTAAAATAGCAGATTAAATTGGGTAGACCCTGTGAGTATGTAAGAATTCTTCCTTTTACAGTCAGATTCTGCTACACACTTTTATTGTTGGATTTTGTTAAAAAGCGATCGGAAACAGAGGGTCAAGGGACCTGCAGTTTAAAATAGTACATTAAATCGAGTATACACATATATATCCATGCACAGTACTGGACAGACTTGCATCACCTGTAAAATAATGGCTGGTAACTCCTTAAATAACCATTAAAATGTTTCCATTCTAATGCTGCCTAGTATTGTACTCAATAAGGACATACTGTAAATAACATCAGCCTCTGTTGTGTTGCTATTTTGCTGTGGACCCATCTGAGTGCCATATTTGCCCCTTAAGAAAGGTGCCATTTTGTGACATTGTTCCATGTCACTCATAGAGTGCCTCATTGCTGTCTCAACATTTACATTTTTTTTTTGCATTATGTTATTTTTGCCCCTTACTGGCTCCTGGCCTACCACTCCTTCCGCTGCACAAGACCCCTCACCCTCCTCGCCTCCGACCCCTTCCTACTCACCTCAGATCACAGCCAATCCAGGGGTGGCCCAGCGTAACCCTTCACCGGATGGGTCCTTCTCTTCTGAGGGAAGACACCAGGAGGAGGTACCTATCTCACTCTAATCAGCCCCTGGGTGCTGCTGAGGCAGATTCTGGGCGGCCGGGGCATATGGGCGGCGGGAGTTGGCAGCCATCATCTGGCAGACCAGGCAGTCTTTTTCCGCTTTTCCTGTGGGGAGTGACGTCTGACATCAAAGGTATGCAGCGTCTGTCACCACCCCTTGGACACCGAGCCCGGCTGTGTTGCTGCACTCCCAGCCTCCGCCAGGAAGTCAGCCTCTGGGTGTGTGTCCCCACCCTACCCCAGAGGAAGGAGGCTGCCTGGATGCTCCTATCCTTCTCCCTAGCCCGACCCTCTGGCAGACCGAGTCCGTTTCGAACCGGGTCACCGCGCATGCAGAGGCAATCCAACTGCTGCGCCTGGACGGGCCGCCATTACATTTAAAGAAAAAAACTGTATGCTAGTATCTCATAATTAGCTCTTGTGCTTCTTAAAACTTTCTTATTTCTAAATGTATAATTTATGTAGTTTTATACACCTTTTTCCCTGGCAATGTACTGACCAGTGGTGTCCCCTACAGTACTTTCAGGACTTGTACAGCCTTGATTTTGAACAGATTTTTTCTAATACCCCCAAAACTGCAGTACCTCTGACTCTCCTCAACACCATTTCTTATTTTTCTTTCCTTTGCGGTATTCATGATGTTTTATTTAAATATTTGGATCTCCCTCCTTGGCATCCCCGTTAGGTAGAAAACTATGGGTCCAAAATCCTCCTAGCGCCAGCAAGTCCATTTTCAGAACGGAAAGCACTTGTCTGTTTTGTTGCTGTACCTTTGAAGGTCTTAAAAGCCCACACTTGCCCAAGGAACTTCCTTTCTGCTTCTCATCCCGGCAAGTGTTTTTCTTGGTGTCTCCATTCCTCTCACTGTTACATACTAACATACTACTAATATACTAAAATGCCAGCAGAATAGGCCTAACGGTCTTTCGTGTCTCTTTCGTTTGGTCAGCCCCACCCTGGGTGCTGACCTTGCTGTCCCTCTTGCCTTCTCTGGCTTCTCCCTTCCCAGTTCCAGATATTCTTGCTGCATTGGATTTTGCTTCCAGAACCCTTCCCTGTACCTGTCCCACCCTTCTTGAACCCCTCCACTGTCTCTACCTCCACCAGCCCCTAGGCAGTGCATTCCATGGCTCCACCACCGTCTCAGTGAAGTAGCACCTCCTCCTTTCTCCCTGAATCTTCCCCTCCAGCTTCCACCCATGCCCTCTAGTGGCCCCTTCCTCCTTCCTTTGAAGCACCCTGACTGTTCCTCCCCTATTTACCCTCTTTATGTACCTGAAGACCTCTATCATGTCCCCAGTCCCTTCTCTCATACATGACTTGTTGTGGTGTCACTGTTATGTACATGACTTTATGAAAAACATTTTTAAATAAATTGCACTGAATAATTAAGAAACTCAGTGGTGTCTAACTTATCCACCGAGGTTCACATAGCAGATTCAAAAAAGGGCTGTAAAATCAAATGGATACAGTCAGCAGGTAAACTTTGACATGTCCTGTTTTCACAGCAGTGGTGCCCAAAGATAAATTGTGGAGTAATTACCATCAGGTAATGCTTAGACTAAAATAATGAAATGTTGCATACTATGATACCTAAATAGCTTCAATAACCATACTTATTTGGAAAAAAAATAAAATAAATTTAAACTGAAAATTCAACAGAAGGGACACCATGTTATGCACATTAGCTGATCCATGTGCTAACTTAAAATTATTTTTCTTATACTTCCAGATGATGAACTATCTTTATATTTGGTATTACAGTCTCTCCATATGTACCCAATGTAACAATTATATAGTTATGAGTTTAAGCAAAATAAAATTGGGACATGAATGTCACACTTTGTCTCTCCAGTATCAAATACACACTCATATATACATTCTTAGCAAAAACTGTTAATTCACCAGTTAGGGTTCACTGTAATGCCACAAAAGTAGGAAAATGTGGTGTTAGGGTTTCCAGTCCTAACTCTCACTTCCTCCTCCCCAAGCAGCAAAGAAAAAAAAAAAACTTAGGGTTTGGGTCTGCAGATTCTTGTCAAATCAGTAGTGGGGCCTCCTTGGGGTTGTCAACCCTAAAGCTCACCTCTCATCCGCATCCCATAGCCTCCTGTCTAAAGCAGAATGTATAGCTCAAGCCAGCACCTCACAGTGATACACTATTCAAAGGTGAGAACTATGTCTTGCCACATGTTGCCAAGACAATCTGTCATACTTTCTTCATGCAGGGTCTGCAGGAAAACAGATCATCTCTGATGCTGTTTGTTCAGGAAACAGGGTGGGCATTAGGGTCAACAGCCAAAAGGAAGACCACACCAATGTTGCTAAAACTCCAGAGACCCAACACTCTAGTGTTTTTTCCTTTTGCTGTTGGAGTGTGGGTGTTGTCAACCCTAATGCTCACCCTCCCTGACCAAACAATGTCAGATATGATCTCAGTTCTTCAGGCATGGCCCAAAGCATCCTCCCCACCCCCACAACTATAGTATATATAACCTCCTCTGGGGTGAGCATGCCTGGAGGGGTAGTAACAGTGTAGGCGCACAGTGTGGCATCAGTGAGGGATGATCTAAAATCAAGATTGCCCATTTCACTGTCCCCTTGCTGTAGTGCCCTAATTGTAGCAACAATTTTAAGTCACCATTCTAATGGTATACCTGGGTCTCCAGAGTATTGAATCAGTTGTGGGGTCTTCTTTGGGATTGTCAGTCCTAATGCTTACCTCCTCCCCTGACCAAACAAGGTCAAATGCTATCGCCTTCTTCACAGGCCTGCAGGGCCCTGCATGAAGAAAGCTACAACAGATTCTGATGGCAATGTGGTGAGAATTACTTGTCTGTCTTTGAAGAGCATATCACTGTAAAGGCACTGGCTTGGAGCTGAGCTTGTGCTTTGTAGAGCAGTATATGGACTAGGGAGGGTGAACATTAGGGTCAATAACCCCAAGGAAGACCCCACCACTGATTCAACAAAGCTGTGGAAACCCAAAACCTTTTTCTTTTCTTTTTTTTTTTGCTGCTTGGTGGTGGGGTGGGGAGTTGGTTTGGAAACCATAATGCTACATTTCTCTATATTTGTTGCATTAAGCTGAACCCTAACTGATGCACTAATGCATTTTATTTTTGCAAACACATAGATGGGAAAAGACTACTGTCTGTTTGTTCATGCATCAGTTAGGGTTTTTGATACATCAAAATAGGGAACTCTGATGTTGGGGAATTTTTGAACCCTACCTCTCTCACCCTTGCACCACCCTATGATTTCCATCAAACTGAATGCCTGAACTGAAAACTAGAAAACTGTTGCCTCTCTGTAAGTCAACCCACATTAAAGCCTGAGATCTAAAACTTATTGCACATGCCCATATGATATAGGTCATCACATTTTGAAAATGTGGAGATTTTGTTAAGCAATTTAAAATTTGATGGAGATAGTTAAACATTACAGTCTCATGAAATGTTTAGCTACCTATAGTTCAATGCCATTTACAGCTAGGTACCAGAATGCTGGTGCACTTATACAGGTGCTAAGGAACTTCAAGTTTGCCAAATGTGTTAATATACGGATTAGTAGATTTAAAATATGATTGAAATAACAGAAATTTACATTTTGGTAGAGTTTTACTAAATGTTCATGGCAACTCCACAAAATTTCATAGAATCAGGCTAACAATTAGAAAGAGGAAATTCCACTGCTGAATTTTTACATCTTGGACAGCTCTGACTACCAGAGAAACTATGATTAAACCATTTATATTCACTTATTCTATTCTATTTGTACATGCCTGGAAGCCAGCTGAAGACTGTTACTGTATGCCTGCTAGTTCACGGAGACAAGCACAAAGAGAATTAGCTGAAATGTACCTGTCAGATTTCCAGTTAGCTGACTACCATGCAAAATGGCTGTCTGTCAGGTGTACAGGAAGCTGTCTGTGACTTCCAACAAGGTACAGTAGCTTCCGCTCTTAAAAAGTATACTACAGTCCTTATTTTCTGTTGTAAATAAAACAAAATGACAGTTAGGTTAACACACTTGCAGGCTGCACAGTGCAGGTGATTATAGATTGAGGGAACACTCACTGTTTCCCCTGCACATAAAACACTCTTATTCTGTGAAGAGCTTCTCCGTGCAGATACCCTGGAAATGGGCATGCTCTGTGACAAGTTCTTTCTTTAAAATATATTATTGATCACTCTCGGTCAATAACATAAATACATCCCTGTCACCACTTGTTCCTGTAGTAGAGTGGTTTCAGTTGCCTTCAGCATGAGCCAGAACAGCTCAACTTCATTTTGCTGTTCTTGCTACGGAATGACCCTGTGAAACAACTATTACACAGCAACGAGTGACTCTGGGAATGCATTAACATATATTATGAACTCCCACAGAAAGTATGGATGCCTCCAGGGACCCAAAGCATTCAGTTAATGTCTAATGTCTTTTTAACAGCAAGAAGATACGTTCAACTCATGGATTATGCAATATCCACTGCAGTGCACAGCCTGTCATATGTTAACCCTTAATAACACATACACTATCATGCCTCATTGCTTCAATATCATCTAATCCTCATTTATGGCAAGGGCTATAAGAATAAAGAAATTAATTTGGTTACAAAAATTCTAAAAGGATTATGCTATCAGCCTGGAAACCCTGCTCTGTAACCTCATAGCCAAACAACAAAGGTAGAAAACATAAATCTTGGAAGTGCCCCATTTCTATAATAGCATAAAGGCACTTCAGGGGTTAGTAGAATGTGAGGTAATTACCAGCTCAGGGCACATGGCAGTCAATTTTGCATCATAGTGCATTACATTCCTGCTGGAGTTGCCATGCTGTATTCCAGGTTTAACCATTTGAACTGATTTGAATCCATTGGGCCAAATAATCCTGACATGAAATGACTTTTACACTTCTTTAGGGGCCAATTTGATGGCCAACCTCTCTTGTGTTTGTGCTCAGGGTATTTAACTGTTGTCAAACCAACCCAGGAGTTTAATTAACTTACTTAAAATGGTTAACTAGTTTAATTAGCTTTAATGCTTAACAGTTAGCACTTCAGGGCCTCCATGTTCCATTGAGCGCATATATTTTTTCATGTTCCATTGAGTTCATATTAAACATTATAAATCAAAAGAATCCAGATAAGTCTTCTGGCCATCTCCCAGCAGTATAGTTGAAGTGCGTACACAGTATGATTAGATTATTAACAAGATTACATTTAGTGCATTCATAAATAACCATATTAATGAGGTTATTTAAATATTCCAAATGCACATTATAATATATATATATTGCATTCTATGTCATTTATTCTTCTATAGCTAGTTGCTTAAAATTATATGCAATATGTTTACAGTTTTGTATTCTTGGAAGAGCATGTTGTTTATTGAATGTAAGTTCAGCATGTGGTGCACAAACTGGTAGAAAAGTTTGGTTAGGCACTTTACAGCAATAAAGACATTACTTTCATATTAGTTATATCTTGCACATGGGGTAAATCAGTCAAAACTGTCTTCACACCTTGCAAATGTAGAAATTTGGTTAATTTTAAAATTAGATAGAGATAATTTTACATTAAGCAATTACAGAAGAGGGCAACTAAAATGGTGCAGGGTCTGCACTGGAAGGCATATGAAGAGACTTAAGGAGCTTAATATGTATGCCCTTGAGGGATGGAGGAGAGGGACATGATAGAAACTTTCAAATACCTCAAGGAATCAACAAAGTCCAAGAGGGTAGCATCTTTCAGAAAAGAGGTGTGCAAGAACAAGGGCCATAATTTGAAGATACGGGGCGGCTCAGAGGTAATATAAGTAAGTATTTTTTCACAAGAGGGTTGTGGATGCATGGAACAGCCTTCGGAGGAGGTTGTGGAGTCAAAACAGTGGTGGAATTCAAGCATGCATGGGACAGTCATAAGGCAATTCTAGGGGTGGGGGTAGGAAGAAGTAGGCTGTTGTTTAATTAGGATCTGCAGCTTATCCATTAGGTAGGAAATGAGCAGACTGGGTGGACCAAGCGGTCCTTATCTGCCATCAAATTCTATGTTTCTATGTTACAGCATAATTCCCTTCTGTAGAAAATGCACAATTTCAGTCAATAAGATCCATTTTATTCTGCACAATCATCATATTGCACAAAATAGCATAAATTAAATTATAGCGAAAATGCCCAGGTTAACGGTACTGTTTGAATGCTCAGTTACACCGTGGCATGGAACTGATATGAAATGTTTGTGTTGTGGCTGTCTCTGCAGAATGCCTGGATTCATCATGTTTGTGTCATGGAGTCCTGCTCTAGAGATTGTAGTTTCTGTTTTACTGGAACACACAACCAAGTGTGGAATAATAAAATACCGAATTACATATCACCATGTATCTTTTATTTATGATTTCTTACTCAGTGAATATTCAAGATATTACGATGAAATGTGACATTTTGCTCAGAGTAAAGGTAGACATTGCACTTCTTATGTAGACTTTTACTGTCCGTATATTTTTTATTTGAAAAGATTTACCAAGAAAGACACACTGAGCTGAAATAGCTTATTTTCAGATGTGCCCTGGGAAAGAGGCGAAAGAGGAGATTACAGCATAAGTTGCAGTAGTCAGCTGCACAATTCAAAAATATAAGTAAACAATTAAGTAGCAATAAAATGAACAAAATGAGCTAGGCAGAGCATCTGAAGATCAATAAGTCACATTAGTGCAAATCTGGACACAACGAGTATGGACAAGGCATTCCAGTACAGTATTAAAGTGCAGATGGTGGCGTTTTGAAAGATGAAAGCAGTGCTGTTGGCTTTCATTCAGGAGGGAAGGAGTGAGGAAACTGGGGGCAGGAGAAATGAATTAGGGCATGTGCAGAGGATGTGGGGAGGGAACTGTAGGGTGGCAAAACATAGCACAGGATCATAGACAAATGCAGGATTGAGTAGCAAATTTGCAGAAGGGAGAGATCTGAGTCAGCGGGAAGAAGGAGCAATATGAATGGTAATGGGCAGAGCTCCATAGGTTGGGGGAAGTGGAAGAGTAGGCAGCTTGGCCAGCAAATGAGAGCAATGGCCAAAGCTGCAAAGGGAGTAAGAGGCAGAAGGGGGTTGTGGAGGATGGGTTAATTTATTTGACTTCCTGTACTGAAGAGGAAGGCACTTAACCTTTCATTTATGAGTTCTGAAAAAACATGTCATAAACCAGCTAAAATAAAGGCATGAATCACTCTTCTCATAACCATACTGTACATCAGACAGGTGAAATCTACAATGGAGCTTCGTGTTACAAAATGTATTTCCTTTTGACAAGAATATGTGGCCATCAGTGCCAAAAATTCTAAGTTTCATATGAGGCATTCATTATAAGAGCAGATGTTTTAAAACCGAGACTGATGGTACTACTGACAGGTCAAGTAAACCAATCAGTTTACAATTTTAATCTGTGCAAGGTCAGGCCAATGAGAGTTTTTTAAGGCCACAAACTGCTCAAAAGCTGGTCTCAATTTCTATCAGTTCATCAGTAGTCTTCCTGTGATACTCAGAAAACCAAGGCTGCAGACAATTGCCTTTTCTCACATGCAAAATGTGTTTATTCTGTGTGGGATTAAAACAAATGGTACATAAGCACCTCTGTTGTAGGCAAACAAACAAACAAACAAAACACACACAAGAAAAAATGAGGCAACAGAAAAAATACAAATTGTAATAAATAAGTTGCAAAAGAATAGATATTTTATTCAATAAGGCACTTTTCCAAATGTCCAAAAGTATGAACAATGATATTTTTCCAGCAAGCACAAAATCACCAAGTTGCAGAAAAAACAATGTCTGAGGGTAAAATCCTAAGATGTGGAAAAACATTATTTTATAGTAATTTTGTGAATTAAAATATTTTATGAAATGGTGCTGTATTTCGTTAATGTGGGCAATAACAACATGAACAAATTCTGATCAGCTCTTTTGGAAAATGCATGTACACTTTCACTGGTTCTGACAGGAGATGACAGTTTTATTGACTGTAAGAGTTAATATTTCTAGAAACCCATTATAACTTATATCATTTACTTCATGAATCAAGGAGATCTGTAACTTTTGTACATTACTTGGACTTTTATCTCTGCATCAGATTCAGTGACATTTTTCTGTGCATAGTTGCTAAGAAGTTGACGTTTTGTAGCATGCAAAGGAATGTTTAAGACATGCTATAAGAGAAATCAGGATGCTACCAGATTGCAGAGAGCAGGGTATGTCATTTGCTCCCAGGTGTACATCGAGAGCCAGGGATTCGTGGCTTCTCAGTAGTGTTGTGCAAAATGTTTAGATTCTGATGAAATACAATTCTGTGAAATTTTAGAAACTGTTATTTAATTCTGCAAAATTCTGTTGGTAATAAACCAAATTTTCAAATACCAATTGAATAAAATTTATGGAATTTCTGAAAATTCTGCCTAATTCTGCACAATTCTGTTGGTGGTGGAATTCCAAAATTTTAAAAGTGGAATGGTTTTGCAGATTATTAATCTGTGGTTTACATAAACTGTGGATTCTTTTTAAAAACAAACAGGGATAATTATCCATTGGTTTACATAATCCACAGAAAGTTATTAGCGGTTTAAATAGAAATACTTTTTGGAGCACTGTGGAATTTGAAAAGAAATTTTAAAAAACATTTTGGAAGCAGACTTGCCATTCCACATGATTTCCACCAGCAGAATTCCACATTCCCACTGCTATACTCCTCAGTGGAGCAACGATTGCACCATGGGCAGAGGGTCTGCCAGCCAGAAAGAAACCGGATCAGGTGGCAGCTACTGTACTACTTATAGGCTTGACATACTCATCACACCTATGGGGTTAGCTGCATAGAGTCCAGGAGGGTGACAGCCAGACTTGGCAGGAGCAAAGTGACATGTTAAAATGTATGTCCTGTTACAGTTTGTAACTTTCACAAAAAGTTTATTTTCTATTGTTTAGAGCAGTAAATGTTGAACATTTTGACTAGTTTGCCTGTCTAAAAAGTAGGATAGAATAAACAGTTTTCACTTGATGTATCTTCATGTTCCAAAGAGAAAATTAATAAAAATACTTATCTATTTATTTATTTTTATTTATTTAGTTTTGTTGACCAGGTAAGTGCACTAGACAAACCCTACCTATTTTCAGGCACGACCGGAGGAGGGATACAGATGAAAGCCAACTGATCTTGAACCAGATTAAGCTGTTGGTGGTATTTTTAGTGAATGAGGGAAATTGGCCAGGACACCAGGGAAATTCCCTTACTCTTTCTGAGAGTGGTGCTGTCCGCTGGTGGAGATGGAGGAGCTCAGTCAGTCGGAGGAGCTTGAGGAGGAAGGTTGTGAGTATGAAGCTCCAACTTGTGTGAAAATGTTGCAGAAGGAAAAAGGATTTGCAAAGTCAAGAAATGGAGACAAATAAAATAAGTAAGGACAATTCTAATTTAGATGAAGATAATGTGGACACAGAAGGAAAGAAGAAATAGATTTAACGGAAGAGTTAAAAAGAAAAAAAAATATTTATTGGACTTAATTTCAATGGCTGAGGAAGACTATCAATCCTGCCAGCAAAAGCTGGAAGTTGAAAGAAATAAAAGGAAACGGTCTCCGTAAGCCCAAATTATGAGGGAGGCAAACGTTTTGAACAGCAAGTTGGAAATAGAGGAGGAAATCCTAGTATTAGGAAAAGCTTGGACTAATACAAAGTGGGAAGAACTTAAACCCCCCTGAGCCGCTGGACACCTGGAGATGCGCTGTTACAAGCAGGTTGGATGTGGTATGGCAATAAATGGATCCCGGACCCTTTAATTCCAATACCGGGGACTAGTAATGTTTTATTTATAGAAGTGCAAAATGAAGAAAATTCAGAAGGGTCCCATCTAAATTCAGAGTGTCAAAAAAACTAAATGAGGATGCACACTCAAATGGAGGCGAATGTTATTTTAGATATGCAAGACGCCAGAGGAGGTTCAGGAACAAGTACAGCAGTCGACCAAATGGATTTGGAGTTGGCGCTTTACTACATCGGAGGTCGGTTTTGAACCTACAACTTCAGAAGAATTGTTGACGACCTTTGCAAGAAGAAGGAAATATTATATCAGCGAATAAGAGACAAGCGGAAGAAGAACCAGTGAAAACTTATGCCAAACTTTTAAGAAAACCGTAGAATCAGCTAAAAGAAGATTCCTGGTAAGACTGAGGTATACTTAACAATGTGCAATATCCCTGACCGTATTTGGGTAGGAAAAATTTATTAATTGACTCTATGTCCTTTTCACCTAGTGAAGTCTATGCGTTAATACACCCTTCAGGGGATCGCTATTACGACATAAGCTTTTGTACAGGAATATCACTGGATAAATTTTGGAGGCTTTATTATAATTTACAAAATACAGAGAAATGGGAAGACTTCCAGGCAATTCCAATAACTAAACCAACAGTGAAAACGGTGACAATTTTATTTGAACGAAGGGGTGAACATAGCAGACATTATGTTTTGGTTGAAAGAGGTGTTTTGTTCAAGATAAACCTTGACCAATTCTAGACTCGAACGGGTTTTGGACTGGTGGGTGGACCTTCGGTTCGATTAATCCAGGATGCGGAAGGCATACAACATCTCCTAGCTCTTTACCTGGGGAGGGACAGAGGATCGTATTCTATGCAGGACAACCTAAAGCTGTTTCAAGTGTGGGTCACTATCCCATTTGAATACAGCCTGTAAACAAGTTGTTGTTTTCATTGTGGAATGTTAGGACACTTAATATCAGAATGTACAAGTCCTCCTGTGTGTAGTTTATGTAATGAAAATGATCATGTTTTTGCAGAATGTGCATGGAGGCATGTGGAAAATAATGAAACTTCAGATCAGGAACATCTGTTAATGCAAGCTCTAAATCCCAAACTGAAATAGAGGATAGCGAGCCAGGAATAAGGGAAGAGAGAAGTCAAGAGGAAGGGAAGGGGGGTAACAATATAAGAAGGACTAGCCTAAGAACAAGGCAGGAAGGGAATGATGTTTTGATACCCCAAGAGCTCGTTGGAATCAAGTATGATGTTAGGTAATGAAGAAATGTCCTCCCTTTGTAACTCCTTATGGGTCCCCTATTGTTCTACGAAACAGTCAGGTAATGAATTGCAAGTTTCTGTTAATTCAAAAGGAAATACCAGCAGGGGAAGGTGTTACGGAGATAAATCTAATGTTAAAGATTCTTCTAAGTCCCTTGCCTTTATTAAATAGATTTTCTATATTGGGAAGTTGGGGAGAGCAAATGGAAAACTCCCTATTTTAGATCAAAATTTTAATGACTCTGGGGTGGAGTTTCTAAACCTGCTGCTATGCATCTTGGTAAACAAAAGCTTTGGAGACAATTAAAAGAGTAACTAGATCCAGCAATAAACCTCCAAAACCACCTCCGTAGAAGTGCCTTCCTCTCTGACATTGGTTTCTATTAATGTGAATAGTATTAGATCATATATTAGACGTATGACTACTTTTAGTATACTGGCATCAATGAAACATGATGTATATTTACTACAAGATACTCGTTTGTACACCTTAAAAGAGATGGAGGAAGCAAAGAATCAATGGAGGTGGGTACGTCCTTCTGTTCGTTAGGAGAAGATTTATGCTATGGTTTAGGGATCTGTTTTAATACTTTTGAAGTTAAACTAGTTCGGATGGTGGAAATCGAACCAGGTAGAGTAATGATGATAGATGTGGAAATTAAAAATAGACCATGCCGTATAATTAATGTATATGGACCTCAGGTGAAGTCAGCAAGAGTAGAACTTCTGTACAAAATCCGTCCTTTCTTATATAAAAGAGGGTGGTGATTTTTGGAGGGATTTTAACATCAATTTTGAACAAAAGAAGAAACAAGGAAGCAGTATTGTGATAAGAATTGCTTAATTTCTATTTTATCTCAAGCAGGATTTAAAGATACACATAAGGAGGAAAAGATTAAATAGACCCACCTTTTTAAAGGGAAATTGACTTCCGAATTGATTTTATATTTGTACCCGATAAATTACAAATTGATGGGCTAATTTATATACCCATAGAAACATCAGACCATATATTATAGGGATTAAAGTAAATAACTATCAAAGTAGAGTATGGGCCAAGAATTTGGAAACTAAATACTTCAGTTTTAAAGGCCTTAAGTTATACTAGACATAAGTATCATAATAAAGATCTAATTTCAACTATGGGTTTATATGAGGATTTAGGAGTTGGTGGGGTTCTTTAAAAATGCTTAATTGGATATTTCCAATATAAAAGTAGAGTAAGGCAGGTCAGAGCAATAGAGATTATATGAAGCTGAAAAAACATTACAACAATTATTATCCTCCCAACATGAAGGTGGGGGATTTAACCAGAGAAATAAACCAAATTAAGACCCAGATGGCACACTTACAATATGATCAAATGAGATCTTTGAATCGAGAACAAAGTTTGGGACAATGGGAAATCTATGCAAGTAAACCCTTTTTAGCATGTCAAATTAGATCAAATAAATGGCTATTTTCAGGGTTACGGACAAAGGAAGGAGTATGTAACGGATAATAAAGGGATGGACTTCTAAATGATCATGTGCTGAACACTTTTGGGAAGGCAGAGCCACCCTCCGAGTTTATACCACAGATATTGAAGCTGCAAGCATACCTAAAATAAATTCTAGAGATAGAAATAAAATGCTAGAGGATTTTCTGAGGAAGAAATGAATAAAGTAATATCCACATTAAAAGAATACTGCACCTGGTTTAGATGGGTTACCAGGTGAAATGTATAAAATTTTATGGGAGTTAATGCCAAAAGAATTTTGAAAGTTTATAATTATTTTTGGAAGACATGTTACTTCCTACCCAGATGTATGAGGGTCTGCTTATTTTCCTTTTTAAAAAGGAGATAAAACAGAAATTAAGAATTGGAGACCTTTAACTCTTTTGAATGTAGATTTTAAAATATTTTCTAAACTTCTGGGAATAGACTGTCTTTATTGACACCAAAATGTATACATGCACAACAATATTGTGCAGTACTAGGTAGACATTTGACTGATGTTTTAATTTTAATTAGAGAAATTATGTGTGCAGGTAGGTTTACCATAGATAAATCAGAGGGTACTTGGTCAGTATAGATCAATCAAAGCTTTTGATGAAGTGTTACATGACTATTTATGGGAATGTTTGAAAGCTTATGGAATACCCACTCTTTTGTGAACTGGATACAGTTATGCTATTCTCTTGCTGCAGTTATTCCTTTTGAGAATGGGTGGAAGGAAACCTCAGGTGGTGTTGAAGGGAGTGAGACAGGGATGTCCTCTAAGCCCTACTTTATATATTTTGCTTTAGACCCAATTATAAGGATCATATGTAGATCCCCTTTAATAAGTCCCATAGCTACACAGGGCACTAATTTGCCAAAATTAGTGGCCTATGCAGATGATGTCTGTTTAATATTACCAAATGGGAGGCTATAGAAATAGCATATGATTTATTTAAAATATTGGGAAAATTATGGGAGCTAAAATTAATGAGGATAAAACGAAATGTGTAGCCATTTCTGGAGTATCAGGATCTCAGGTTAAGGTAGGGAGATTTAAAATTGAGCAAATGCCATGTAAAATACTTGGGATATTTTTGGAGGGAAAATAGTGATTGGGATAACTGGCAGGAAGCTTTAAAAAGCCAATTTAAAAGTGTCAGTGTGGAATAAACAAAGATTAGCTAAAAAGAAAAGGATTTATTTAATTAAAACTTATCTTGTTCCTATTTTTTGTTTGTAAGTAATATTTTTCCATTGCCAAAAAATTGGAAACATCCTTGATGAGGTGTTTTTCTGTGGTATATGGGGTAGCCAATGAACCCCATTAAAAGAAACACATTATATTTAGAGATTAAGGAAGGAGGTTTGGGAATGGTAAATCCTATTGTGTTTTTTTTTACTATTTTTTGTATAGGAATGTGGTCCCAATAGTGGAACATTCCTCAAATTTGGGTCAGTTTATAGCCTCTCACTAAGAGGTATCTTGAAAGAATGGGAGGAGGGATGCTTTGTACATTGGAACAAAAGAAGACCTCCTCTGCAAAAAGAATGGAAGTCGGTTTTGGAAAGATCATAAATGGGATATAAGCTGGTCGTTGGTCAGGAATTTGAATAGAAAAGGGATGTATAGTTTTATTGTGGGTTCCTTTTTCAGAAGCCCCGTTTAAAACTTATCGAGGTAGTGTCCCAAGGTTTAGGTAATTATTTGACAAATGCCGTATCCCAGAACAGATGTGGGACACTTTTGGTTGGGTGTACATAATAAAATGAACGTCGTAACAATCAAAACATAAATCTTCACAGGACAGATATTGTCCAAGGGATAAATGTGTTATGCAATGGAAACAATTGACCATTTGTATTATAGTGTTGGTATGCAGGCCAATTTTGGGATGTCCTTAAAGAAAGGTGGAAGGGAAAGTTAACAATCCCACCAACAAAGGAGGGTCTGTATTATGGTTTTTTTGATAAAAGGAATATGGAGAAAAGCTTAGTTCTTTACAGGTAATACATGTGTTATGTCTTTATTGGTTATGGATTAGTAGATGTAGGCTGGTTTTACAACAACAGTACATAAAACCTAGTAATTTGATTATGATTGTAGAATCTGACTTAAGAAACTAATGTTCATAGAAAATTGTACAATTTCTAAGGTAAAATGGAAGTCTTATTGGGAAGTTTTGAAACTTTGATTGATTAGTTTAAAAAAAATATATAAATTTAAATGGGATAGTTAATTTGGTATGGTAAAATGTGGAAATGGATATAAATTGTTTTATATTGTGTATGTAATGTTTGGAACACAATAAAAATTCCTTACTCTTTTCCATAAGTGCCATGGAATCTTTAACATCCACCTTAACTACACCAAACCAGGCAGATGGGACCTTGGTTTAATGTCTCATCCGAAAGAAGGCACCTCAGAAGTGCAGCACCCCTCATGCTGCATTACAGTGTCAGTACTGGGATATTAACCCAAGTGCCAGATGTGGGAACTGAACCCACAGCTCTCTGATCTCCCTGGCCTCAGAGGTGAGTGTGCTACCTACTGAGCCGCTGACACTGCAAAATCTGAAAAAGAGAATAAACAGCTTTCAGACATTAGTAGCAGTAATAGTAGTAGAATGTTATTTGAGTAATGGCACCTCCAATGCTCAGGGTACACTGACAAACCAAAACATTTAGAAAAAACAGCAGTAACACAGATAAATAAAAGAATAAGCAACACATTATTACTGTACATACTTCAAGAAGAAATGAAAACATAAACTGACATCTACAACTGCACAATTTCACGTGAAAGCCAATAGCATGTGGTGCTTCTTCAGTTTAGTTTTAAAAACAAGAGTGTTCACTGTGTGAATGCACTCTGGGAAGGCATTCTATTGGACATGCACTGCCACAAAAGCTCTCTTGCAGACTTAAGCCTGGCTGGCAGTATTTGAAGCAAGCCCCATCTTCTGAGTGCAAAGTTCTAGTGGGCACAGGGGGAGTCAGGAGCTTGAGATATTGGGGACCAGACCATTCAGAGCTTTAAATGTGAATAAAAGAACAAGGAGGTCAATGTACCACCTCATAGGTAGCTAGCGCAGGACTGTAGTGATGAAGTGATGTGATCTGAAGCCTTTCTGCTACATTCTGGGCGAAGTGCAGGTGGTGCAATTGACATCCAGGGTAAGCCCTTCACACACAACAACACAGAGCACACAACAGTTTCCTACTATGTTTTTATCCTCCCTATGGAGCCTGGTAGGTGGCTCTGATCCTCACTCTGAGGGAACTCGGTCTCCAGCCAAACCGTTCCCTGTTCCAATACCCTCTAAATCCTCCATGGCCCTCCATTGCAGGGCTGAGGCAGGGCATGACTTTCCCCCACCCCGGGTGAAATCCAGACATCAGGGCGGAGCGAGATGCTGGTGTGGCTATCATGGAGCCTGCTGGCTCCGTTTTACTCCACTCCCTCCCACTGATGAAGTATGATGACAATGTGCCTCCCAGCTCGCATCTCCCCGGGCTGATGCCAGAGGCGATCGATGAGCAGGACAGCAAACCTCCTCCCTCCCTCCCTGAAAGGGAGAGGTCCTCAGATGTCCCATCCTCTCCCTCCCCTACTGACCCTCAGTGACCTGGGCTTGTTCCTGAACCTGGGTCACCAGTGTGGTGGGGTGTAGCGACCAGTGCCTCAACCTCCAAGCGCCACTGGGTCAGCTTCTGTGCAAGATATTTTAACTGGAAATAGCAGCCCCAGACAATAGAAGATACGTGTGAAACAATATCTGGCTGTACAGATTTTGAATGTCATCTGCCATCTTAAGTCTTATTCTCACAAGAGTAGGAGACTCATATCCCTATGAATAGTTGATAACTGCTTCAAACTACCTACAGCACTACCAGCCTTTCAGTTTTGGAAGTGTTAAATGCTAACCAGCTGACAGCCATCAAATCCTGATTTCTTCCAAGCATTGCTCTAACCTTAGCATGGTAAATGTCTTGTCAAGAGCAAAGGACACATACAGCTAGATATCATCTGCACAGCAATGAAATCCATGCTGTAGTGTCGAATACTCTTTCTAAGTAGAACCAAATACACTGCAGACAAGACAGATGACAGTATAGATCCCCAAGGGACAAAACAGTTGAGAGCAGTCATCTGCAATGAATAAGAAAGAACAGAGCATCACTGATTACTGTCTTGCACTCAGGAAGGACTGGAACTCTTATAAGATAGCCTCTGACACTCCCACTGTGCCCTTGAGTCTGTCCAGCAATCCTAAGTGGTCTACAGTGTCAAATGCTGAAAGGTCATGCCTGACTAGGGCTGTCTCCATGATGTGCTTGCTGCAGAAACCAGATTGGAATGGCTTGAAGAGGTTGTTTTCCCAAGGTATGCCACATGCTGTGCAGTAAATACTTTCTGAACAATCTTAGCCAAAATGAATGGTTGGATGGAGGTCGATAGTCGGGTGGATTGTAGGGTCTGAAGATGGTTTTACCTATAAGCGCTTTGACAGCACTGGCGCCGACATCCCCCTACTGTGACAGCTACATTTGCCGACTGTTGGCATTGTGGCCACAGGATGTTAGCGTTCACAATCGGCTGTGCCCCCAAATCCCCAACTCCCCAGTCTCTAGGATTCTAACTCCGAGTCAGAGTTGGACTGGGGAACACCAAGCGAGGCAGTCCCGATCGCCAGACGGACCACCACAGCGATGGGTGGATTTTGCCCAGTTTCTGGTGCTGTGGTGGTCTTCGCGGTCGGGAATTCACTGCGGCGATGGTATACGTCTGAGGATGTCTCCTTGATGATGGGATCTCACCACCACCTTTTTAAGGACACTGGTAACAACCCATTCTCCAGAAAGGCATAGAAATTTCAGTCAATACTGCTGTCAAAGTCTTCCACCCTGTCTTGAGTAACATGGTGGGGTTGCATCCAATATTCAGATGATGCAGCATAAGCTTTTGACAACACAGACAACCTCTTTCTCATCTAAGAGGTTGGACACCTCTCATCCATTCTCCACTACTCATACTCACCCCACTATCCCTGTTGCCCATTCCTATGGGTATGGAGATTTGGTCCCATATGCCTACAGTCTTGGCTTTAAAAATTAATTCAGCCTCCCATACCTTTCCAAGAAACCTGTTCCTTGTGCCATAGACAGTCAGGATGTATAAGACTGTCTACTACATGGAAAAGTGCTGCTGGACAGTTCCTCTCAGCTGAAGAACCATTTTGTCTCATCCTGATAGCCCCTGGTACCTACTAAGATGTTCCTCCTGGGCAGGTTTTCTGCATTTACCATAGACCTCCTCTAGTTGCACTCTAGTTTCTGACCTGTGACTTAAAGCTGCCAAAGCTCAGAAGAAAACCAAGGTGTCTTTCAGTGCAAGGTCATCAGATAGAAATGGCCTGGTGCCACGGAGTCCACTGCTCAGGAGAGAACTTTTATAGGCCTTCACCACAGCAGTGCACCTGCTGGTACAGATCTCAACCAAGCTCAAGTGCAACAAACCAAAACACCTAACTTGATCCGGGTCCATGTGCTACGGCACTGGATTGTTTGCACAGTCAGAGGTGGTGAAGTGAGAGTACCAGCACAGAACATATGGTGCGAGCCCCAAATAACTGGCTCATCGAGGTATTATTTATCTCTAAGCCTTCTGAAAAGACAAGGTCAATCATGTGGCCTCTTTCATGCATAGTTGAGGAAATTATCTATTTGAGGCCCAACTCATTACTGATTTGGAGGGCTTGAATACTATAACCAGTGTTCTGCCATTTGCAATAATGTTTGCCTATATAAAGAATCTCTGGATGATGTCGGGAGGGTGTGAGCAAATTTAATGTAGAAACATAACAGAAACATGGAAAACACAAGTTGTTGGCAGAGAGGACCTTTTGGTCCACCTAGTCAGCCTTATTTTCCCTACCTGCTGTGTCACCACAAACCCTACTCGAGCTCTGGTTCCCTCCTTGCCTTATTTCTAAGGTTCCCTTGTGTCTATCCATGCATGCTTGAATACTGTTACCATTTTAGCACCCACCACCTCCAGTGGGAGGCGGTCTCAGGATTCCATCACATTGTTTGTGAAGAAATATTTCCCCCACATCTCCTCTGAGTCTCCCTCCTTCCAGCTTTATAGTGTGCCTTGTCCTTGAGCATCTTTTTCTATGTAAAATGCTACCCTCATGTACCTTATTAATACCTGTGATGCATTTAGGTGTTTCTATCATGCCCCCTCTTTCAATACTTTCCTCTAGAGGCACATATATAATTTCTTGAGTCTCTCCTTGTAGGGCTTTTGATGCAGGCCCTGCACCATTGTGTTGCCCTCTTCTGTACCACCTCCACCCCTATCTATGTCCTTTCAGAGACAGAGCCTCTGGAACAGGACACAGTACCTGAAGTGGGCCTCATCATTATGATCTATACAGAGGTAACCTATCTACCTCTTTCTGCTGGTGATATCACTCCCTATGCACCCAAGCATCCTGTTAGTTTTCCCCACTACCTTATCACACTGCTTTGCTACCTTCATGTCATCAGCAATGATTTTCCCTAGGTTCCTTTTCTGTTTTGTGGTTGCCAATACTTCCTGCTCAATTGGTACATTGTCCCTGGGTTTCTGTGCCCAAGTGCATAAATTTGCACTTTTGCATTGAAACCCAATTGCCAAACCTTGACCACCTTACAGCTTTTTAGATCATCCCTAGTTTTTCCACCCTCCTGGTGTGTCCACTCTGTTGCAGATTTTTGTGTCATCCACAAACAGGCATACTTTCTCTACTAACCTCCTGCAATGTTGCTAATAAAGACATTGAAGGGACCAGGTCTAGTATTGCTAATAAAGACATTGAAGTGGATCAGGCCTAGTACTGATCCTGTGGCACCCCACTGGTCACCTTGCTTCTTCAGAATAAACACCATTTACCACAACCTCTGATTCCTGTTACTTAGCCAACTTCTTATCCATTTAACTACTTTTGGACCCACTTCTAGGCTGGCCAGCTTGCTCACCAGTCTTCTGTATGGAAAGGTGTCAAGGCTTCACTGAAATCCAGGTAGGCCACATCCACCACTCAATGCTGATCCACTTCCCTGGTCACCCAGTCAAAGAACTCAATCAGGTTTGTCTGGCAAGATCCACCCCTCCCCCAAAAACATGCTACCTTAGATCCTGTAATCTACTGGACACAAGGTATCCCTCAATCCTTTCCATCAGTAGTGATTCCATTCCTTTACCCACCACCGAAGTCAGGTTGACAGGTCTGTAATTTCCTGACTCCTCCTTATTATGGCTTTGTGAGGAGTTGGACCACATCTGCCCTCTTCCAGTCCCCTGGAACTTCCCTGTATCTAGTAATAGGTTGAACAGGGTTGTCAGAGGAGCAGCCAGTACCTCCCTGAGCCTCCTCAGTATCCTATGATGTACTTCATCAGGCTCCATTGCCTTGCCCACTTTTAGTTCTGCTAGTTCCTTGAGGACTGTCCCTCTGTAAAAGTCCCTAGTGTCCACCTCCCTCCTTTAATGCCCTTGTCCCTTATCTGTGGCCCATCATCTGCCCCTTTCTCTGTAAATATAGAACAAAAGTATTTGTTTAATATGTCTGTTTTTTGTCCTCTTCTCTTACTAGCCCTCCTTTGGTCTTCCTCCTTTTGCTTATACACTTAAAGAATGTTTTATCCCCTTTTTTACTGACTTGGCAATATTCTCTGTTTTTGACTTTGTGCTCCTGCTTTCCTGCCTACCTTTGTTTCTTCTGACATCTCTCCTGTCATCCTCCCTCTGTGTCATCTTATACCTTCTAAATGCTAGCTTTTTGCCCTTACATTCTCTTACTTCTTCTTTAGAGAACCATAGCAGTTCTGTTTTTCTCTTACCCTTGTTAACCTGCCTGACACAGAGGTTTGTTGCTTTCTCAGTGCCCTCCTTTATTTTTGCTCACTGCTCCTCAACTCCACCTAGTTTCTGTATCCCTGCTACAGAGTCCCTGAGGCATTCTCCCATTGTCTTGAAATCGTCCCACCTGAAGTCAGGACCCTCATTTTAGTATGTTTTGATTCTGGCTTAGTTCTTATACTGAACCACACCATTTGATAATATCTGGTCCCCAACTGGCTACCCATCATGACGTCAGCAACACTGTCCCTGTTTGTCAGTAATGGGTCCAGTACTGCCCCCCAATGAGTGGGGTTCCTAACTGATTGCTTGAGAAAAGCCTCCTGCAGAAGTCCAGGATTTTCCTTTCTCTAACTGCTGCCACAGTTGGGAGGCTCCAATCCCATCTGGTAGATTGAAGTCCCCTACCAGTAATACCTCTCCCTTGCTTTGCCATTCATTGGATTTCTTCCAACATATCCTTATCTACCTCTCCCTGTGTTGGAGGTCTTAAGAGCACTCCTGTGTGAATAGCAGCTCCTTGCTGCATCTCCAGGGTGACCAACAGTATCTCTGCTCCTCCCTGCTCCCCTGTATTTCTGTAGCTTTTATGTTCTCCCTCACATGAGCTGCTTCTCCCTTACCTACCTTGTCCCTTCTGAATAAAGCACAACCTGGTATGGCTACATCCCAGTCCTGGTTTTCATTGCACCAGGAGTCGGTATTGCGATTCTCCAGGTCTGCTTCTGCCATGGTAACCTCTAGGTCTGTAATCTTGTTGCTCAGACTTTGAGTATTTGCACACATGACTCTCAGATTGTACTGCCCCCCCCCCCATTTACCTATTTACCCTACCTTATTTCCTCCACTATTCTTCTTACTAGCTCCCTTTCCTTCTACCCCTAGATTCTTATGTTATGTGGTTCCTTTGGATTTCTCTCCTCAGTTCCCACTACTGACCTTGTAAGCCTGTGGGAGGGGATGTTTAACTTCAATTTAGCTTTTCATTTAAAACCCTGCCATAGTTCAGCTTCAACACTTTGGTCAAATGCATTTTGGATTCTTGGTATGGTGGTGTAGCAGGCTAAAATGTGGTTAAGTGACTACCTTCACCACCCTTCAACCACTCGTTATTGGGACACTGTCAGCTTTTTAGAAGTTTTCAAATTATATGTAATCTACTATTTTGCTCTGAGATCGTGACTAAAAATGATTTTGGGAAGTAAATCTCATTTGAAAACCAACAGTGTAACATGCTTTATTTAAGCAATAAGACATGACAGGGTGTGCTGTGGTGGGATAATGGCCTACCTTAGGGTTGGTTGAAGCACGAGGCATAGCTGAGGGCTTCCACCACCCAAGAAGGGCCATTATTCACCATAACACGCCTGGAGTGCCTTATTGCAGTTCTGAAATGGGTCATTTTTAGTACATTTTATGCATTTTAAACATAATACTTTCAGCTGGGCCATTGTGCTGGGATAACGCCCAGTTGAAAGCAGCTCTTGGCCAATCAGAATTCAGCCTTCTTTCCACCCATTTCATAATTGCCTTTTGAAAATTGAAGCCATGGCTCTTGGCATGCACAGTAGCAAATAAATAAATGGTGCACATATGTCAATTATGAGCATGTATGCATTTCATAGCCACATATCTTACAACAGGACAACAGTGATTACACATACTTTGAAAACTTAAAAAAAAAAAAAAGGCTTACAATGCTTCTTTCAGCCCAACCTCTTCCCCTCTCCTGTTCCTGCAGTCAGTTTTTAAGTCAGTCAGCACCAGGCACAGTGCTTGAAGCTGGAAATGTTCTTTTGTAAGAAAAAAAAGTTGTGGGGTGGAGAGTAGAATATGACTGGGGTGGGAAAAGCAGTCCATCAGACTAGCGCATTCACCTGGGAAGGCTGGGGTGTTATTTATTTTAATTATTTGCCCAAAGTTTGAAAAGATATGAAGTAGCCCAAAATATTTGATGGGCCAAATTGAAGGTAAACTTTTGAATTTCAGTACAGTCACTGAATAAAAATTGGCACTGGCTTATCTTTTGGGAGGGATAGAAGTTTCATGACCTGATTCAGTGCATATACTGGTAGACTGGCTATTGCATTTTCTGAAAGCACAGTTGTTAGAAAATTTTGTCTGACAAGACTTTTGGAGGAGCTGCCCTCTTCAATTTCTGTATGTTTTACCTGCAAAAACTCTAGCTCTGCAGAGAGTTGACGGATGAATACTGCACATACAGCACAAGTAAACACAGAATGTACAGCACTGCTGAAAAGGGCATGGACAGCATTTGATCTCATGTCCTTCCTTTCTGCCCAAGCCCACTCTAGCAGTTAGGGCTGGGCAAATTTTAAAGTCCAGAGCAAAAAGAAGAAAAGCCATCACTCTGGCAACTCAATCATTCATTCTTTCAGTTAGTGATGTTTGAAGTTGGAAAACTTCACTCGTGGATTACTTATTATATTTCGTGAAGTTAATCCGACTTGAGAAGTCCAGCTTAGTAGGCAGATGGTGCCTTGTGAAGATAGAAGCTAACAACTTCACAGGTGCAGCTTGGCACAGAGCCAACATTTGCACTCTACTATGGCATTGGAGGTCACATTTTGCTGAAACAAGCTATAGCCTGTATGCCACAAGAAGGCTGTCTTAAGAGCGGTCTTGGAGTCAGAGTGAGGAGAAAAGTCTGTATGTGCTTGTCTAAGAAAAAAAATGTTTAAAATACATCTCAAAACCTAGGTTTTGGAATCAAAATAGCTCCCAAATTCTTCTACAGGGCCTTGTGCTGCTAGATTTTTTTTTATATTTTTTACTGATTATTTACTTTAAAGTAGTGGTTTCTGTTTTGTTAGCCTAATCAGTGCTGTGGGGAGGGTAGGTGCACTGTGAGTAAAGCAAGGCAGCCAAGAAAGATCTGGAGCTTTTTGTCTAACCAAGTGAGTTGTGTTATATATTTTGATTTTCTCTCTCTTTCTTGTTCATCATTTTTGATGTGCAGTGAGTAATTTCTCATTTTATTCCTGTGGTTTAGTTTGATGCATTTAAGTAAAGTATTTTGTTAGTGTCTTTCTGTAGCTGTTTTACTTATTCTTTGATTATATTTTTCTTAAGGTAATGGTGTTCTGTCACTTTTGAATAATATTAAATTACCCCAGTTACCCTATTATTTTAATTCATTTTATGTTTAAAAATAAAGGAAAAAAAACAAGAAAAATAACTTTTGGTCATTTTAGTAGTAGTTTTTCAGATCACACTGCTGATCCATGATTCCCTAAGAAGTGTTGTCTGCTCCTGGTACTTATTTGTACTGCAGGCGTTAATTACATTTTGTAATTTTTCATCCCAAATCAAGTTACAATTAGCTTATAAGAATGACCAGGAAGGGATGCTGTGCTAAAGGGAAAGGTGTTGGGGAGGCAGCAAAGAGGTGTTCAAAATCCTTGGGGCAAAATAGTGCTGAACTAAAAAACTGTCTGTGGCAGTGTGTTCTCTGGTCTCCGGGTGGAAAGTAGAAAATAAGTAGCTGGCTGCGGTGGCATTAGTGTACCACATTTTTCTTGCCACAACTTGTTTCCATGTGGCCTCAAGCACTTGTTTACCACCAGTAGCCTCATTTTGAACAGACTTTGCCTAATGGTCTTAATGATGAAGCTACTGGCAAAGTCACTGGTGATATTAATAGGTGAATTTTAAGCTGATGGAAAACACATTGCTGATTGCTCCACGTGGGTGAAGTTGGTTACTACCGGAATTTTGCCAGTGAATTAAAACTTTGTAGCAACCCTACTTATAGCAGGAACATTAAAGGAACATTATCAACCCTTTTATGTTTGCTTGCACGCTTTGCAAGAAGCATAGTGCCACATGGAGAATTAGTAGGTGTCCTCCTACTTCAATGCCTGCTGTCTTTTGCAGGCGTGGCCTCACTGTGCCAATCAATGTAAAGCTGTCTATGACAGTGTTTGCAAATGCAGTGGCATACAGTTGAAAGAACACACCGCAGTGTGTAAGCAGTTTGCATACTGCTATCTGCCGGGTAGTATGCAAAGTGCCCATGTTAACACTGCAGTGCAAGACTCCTCCCCCAACAAGTAGCACACTGGTAGCCCACCCCAGCATGCTCACGCGGTCCTCCCCACACACACAGTATGGCCGGCGGGGTGCCCAATCCCCATCGGCTCCAGTGCCCCCAAACAGCCTTCCAGGTGCCACACTGGGAGCCCACCCCAGCACGGCAAATGTCCATCTGCCCCCTCAAACACACTTCCAGGTGCCAGGCTGGGAGCCCACCCAACATGGCAAAGCTCTCTATGGCCGATGCAGGGGTCCAATCCCCATCGGCTCCACTGCCCACAAAACTTGCAGGCTGCCATGCTGGGAGTCCACCCCAGCATAGCAAACATCCCACGCCGCCTTCCTAAAAGAAAGAACACCTACAAAGAAAGAATGGTCCATCGCTGACTGTCTTTACCCCCACGCACCCACTCTCTGTGCACCCTTCCTCCCCATACCCCCACTTCACCCCATATTCTTACCTCCGAGTCTGGCGACGATCTTCGTGGACTGGGAACACGTCTGCACTCTTCAGAGCCGACCACAACTGAGAAAATGCTGGTAAGCTGTATAATGGAATAAATAGGTTTTTCAACTTTGATGCATATCTCAGGCATTTTTTGGAGTTTTTCACCAAATTTTCAACATGGGGTTTTGGGAACCCAGCTCATGAATGCTGTCACTGTCATTTTGTTATTCAGTCCCGAAGGTGATTTTGCTGTCACTGCGTGAAACCACCTTTTGGGACCGATATCGAAGTGACAGTGTCATAGTTCATGGTAGGCCCCCAAAACCCTATGTTGAAAATTTGGGAAAAATTCTAAAATGACTGTTTTATTTAGCGCATGCTTGCACAGTTCCCCACGCACACCGTAAGTTTGCTAAATTTTTTTATATTTGCATCTCCAGATTTTCAACATTGTCATTTTACCACACCTCCTTATGAGCAGTACAGCTGTCATTTCACATCTACCCCAAAATGTGTTTCCACATGTAGCACACAATGGCGCAGTAGGTGTACGAAATCAATGTTTGGGACAGATTAAGAAAATCACAGTGACACTATTCATGAGCAGAGGTCTTAAAATGGCTATGTTGAAAATTTATTAACAGAATCCATAAAATGACTGTGTTACGAGGAGCATTCGCTGTTTCCATGCACCCTCTTAAGTTCATGAATTTATAATATTTTCAGTCCAGATTTTCACCACTGGCAGTTTCCACACTTCCTTATGAACAGTACAGCTGTAATTTTTCTAGCGTGGCGAAATGTGTTTTCACACTTTCTCGCATGATACATAGTGCTGTGGAAATCACTGTTGGGACCAATTAAGAAAATCACAGTGACATTGTTCATGAGCAGAGGTCCCAAAATGCCTGTGTTGACAATCTGCTGTAAAAACTCCCACACTAATTACATTAAGGGTGTGCATTGCGCAGTTTCTATGCATGCTCGTGACTTCAATTTTTCACTGTTTTCACTGCAGATTTTCAACATTGCCATTTTTACACCTCCCCATGAACAGGTACAGCTGTCATTTTTCACATTCTGTTAGAAATGTATTTTCGCACCTGTGGTTCCAAATGCCATAGTCACTGCGCAAAATCAACTTTCAGCTGACAAACTGATATTGCCACTGTTCATAAGGTGGGGGTCAAAAACCCATGTTGAAAATTTGGAGTGAAAATACCAATGAACTCCTGAGGCGTTATGGTTTCTGACCATAATGCCCCACCCTATTGAGATTGACAGGCATCAGGGTGTGACTTGGGTTTGTCACCTGTAATGCTCATACCATTCCATCCCCACCCACACCTGCAGCCAGTGAGAGGCATTGGCGTGTGCCTTGGACTCTTCATCCCAAAAGTTCACCCCATTCTCTAAACTGCACCCATCTCACCATATTTCCTGATGGAATGGGATGAGCATAAAGAACAAACACCCAAGGCACACACCGTGTCACTTGTCGGTGTCTGCAGGATAGGGTATGGTGAAATGGCATGACCGTTATGCCTGATGACCCAAAGGCACACCCCACCAATGCCAATGCCAGCAAGCAAACATTCGGCATTGACAGATGCTTGTTTACCCTATTACTTCTAGCTGAAAACACACATTTTATGATTGCTTACCTTCTCTAAAATTCATTGATGTTGCTGGTTGTTTAATCAGCTGTCTTTCATAGTAGAACCAAAATGCACACCAGTTGTGCTCAACCTTGCTTTGTTTTAAATACTTGATCTGCCCTGACTACATACTTTCTGAACATTAGGAACATCCCCAAACAGTGCAGCCAATTACAATGTAATAGCCTCCTCTCCTCCCATTGCATCATGAGTTACTCATCTGTGTTGGGAGTGGTCTCAGTTCCCAAAAAATATGAAATGGAGTCGATCAAGTAAGCAAACATGTTTCTGTGTGGTAATGTCAATACAGCGGGCTGTCTGTTTTTCACTTTTAAAAGAAAATGGAATCAGAATCAAACTACCAGCTACATCAATGGCCTCTCTGGAATGTGAACAACTGTAACATGTGTTTTTAAACCTGAGATACTTTGAAGACTAAGGAGTTGATGGTGTCCCTTTAAGTCACACCTGAAAAGTTGGATAAAGTCTATGCAAAGCGCAAATGAATGATAGTCCCCAATAGTCATCTAGCACAATTTGTACCACAGGTATGTTATGCTGTTATGGGTCAACTTCTGTTAAAAAGCCATAGCTGTGGTGAGAAATGCATCAGATGACTGGGGTGAGCAACTTCACAGATCTGTTTTTGCTGTAATTTATTTGGACTTTTGCATACAGTAAAGGTCATTTTCCAAATTCTTTAGTTGTAGATTATTGTTCCTACTGTAAATGTGTGAATGGTTGAGTTTCAAGAGTGATGACTCTTTCATACATTACAAATGTTAAAATAAGTTAGCAAACATGCAGTGCAATGGAGAGTTCATCCTGTGGAAATTATGTGAATATATTTATTAATTGAATTTTATCGATGCATATAATAGAATAATCTACAGTCTTTACAACATAGAACAAAGTATTCTGTATAACAATCATTATCATATTTCTATCAGCTTATGCTTTCCTAAATCGACAAGAATAAACATAGAAAATGAACTAAGGTATGCATTATTCAATTAATTCAAATATGTTCTACTATCGAGACATTCATGTTCTCCTCACGCTTGTTTCATCCTATGGAAAGAAAGCTTTGTGAAGCTGAATGATTTTGAAAAGTAGAAAGAAAAGCCCACCCATTGCCCTGTAAAATTGGTCCTTGAATCAAATATACAACCTCAACACTATCATTCACCTTATTTAAGTAAATTAATTGGTACTCTACTTGCTGTAGCCTGGCAAGGATGATTATATCTTTGTGGCCTATGTTGCCACTATAGAACACTCCTGTGAGGCATTCTCTTCTACAAGGCATCCACACTCCATATCCATGGTTATGAAATATTTAATACTGTCTCTAATCTTAGGATGCATGCCAATTTGTGCCAGTTACTTGTGTCACCATAGAAACATAGACTTTGACGGCAGATAAGGCACAGCTTGGCCCACCTAGTCTGCCCATTCCCTACCTAGAGGATAAGCTGCAGATCCTTTTTAACCAACAGCCTATTTCTTCCTACCCCCACAAGAATTGCTTATGTCTGTCCCATGCATTCTTGAATTCTCCCACAGTTTTAGACCCCACAGCCACAACCACCAATCCTCTTTATGTTCGCTCTGTTCCAACAGCTCTTCTTCACACTCTGCTGCTGCTCCTACCACACTATGCTCTACAAGCAGCTTACTATGATTTTACCTTTTCCCTCTCCCCTACCTGTACACCTAAATGCAATCGACTTAGCTGGTTAATATCTCTCTGCCTGTATTTAACTGCCTCATATATAAATACGTACTAATTTGTGCATTTTTGTATTGGAGCATCCTCCCTTATTTAGTTGTTAATGCTCTCATTGCCATTTCGTATCAGCTATCTAATGAACATGTGGGAAATGTACATTCTTCTTGTTAATGATACTGCATTTTCCCTCCTTGATGTGTACTATTGCCACTGCTGTATCTAACTGTTGTAAATGTGTCCAGTGTATCCTGTATATAATACTATTTTGTTTTGACAATCTGACTTGTACCCTCCTGGGTCATGCCTGAACATAGGCATTTCTATGTCTAGTGCACCCACCCGGTTGTCAAAACAAGTAAATAAATTTGTATTGCTCCCTCCATGCATAATAATTAAGGGAGTAGGCCATAATACAAATGCAACACTAACCACAATGGCACATCACTGCTCCACTTACTGAGGGGTGGAGCTCAATAAAAAGCCTTTTGTGAATAACATTTTGCCATTCACTGACACCACCTTCTAGGCTACCAAGCAAAATGGAGAGAGTAAAATAGTATTGTGCCCTAAAGCCTACTGAGGAAAATATTTTGAACCAAGAGGAAGGATTGTGCATTGGGGTGATTTGTAGGAATGGGTTGCATTGTGATGGCATATGCCTGCAAAAGGAATATGCAGTCGATTAACATCAACCACCAACAACTTAAGTTTTCCTTTCACTCTCCAGGAGACATGGATAGATGGTTGCCCTGAAGTCACTTATATATTGTAAGTTAGGGTGAGTGATAGTGGAGAGAATGATCTCATGGGTGATATGGGATTTTTCTTTGTTTGGTGCTGATGTCCCCAGTAACTTAACCCTGACCTCCCTGGTCCCACCACCCACCCACCTTAATCACACAATTCTGTCCATTCGCCCCACGTTAACAAACAGCATATTTTGTACTTAAAATATTGACATTTACACAGTTCAGTGTGATAGGTAAAATCCATTGCCTCTTGAAAGATAAATAATGTTTGCAGTGTATATGTATGTATGTAACATAAGAAATGAAAACATTTATTTTTTATTTTTAACAGTTAACCTCGTATTGGGTTTTCAGCAACATTAACAGACAGTTAAACAGGCAAACAGTGCATGTACAGTACAGATTTCATTTTGTCAGATAAACAATATATATAACTAGCTGTACTGGATAACAGTAATTGATAGAATTATCTCTAGTAATTGCTAAATGTGGAAAGTTGTATATGATAGTTTCCAAATTGTTGTATTTTAATACAATCTTAACTTGAATTATGTATAATCATATCTGGTAATTTACAAAATCGAGAATGCAGAAAATGGACCCATATTCAATAACATTTATCCATTCTTGCATAAGAGAATCTAGCCAGAGAGACAGTCCATGGGAGGACAACTGAAATGGTACAGGAGTTGCACCAATTGAGGGCTTTGCACATGTGCATCCTAGAACAGAAGAGAGTGAGTGGTAACATGACCAAAATCTCCAAGTACCTCAGTAGGGAGAACAGGGTGCAGGAGGGGCCTCTTTCACAAGAGGACAAGCATCAGGAACCAGGGGCATGCACTCAAGCTGGAAGAAGGAAGTTCAGGAGAGATGTGAGGAAATATCTCTTTACTAAAAGGGTGGTAAATGCCTGGCTCAGACTGCCCACTGAAGTGGTGGAGGCTATAATGCTGAAGGGCTTCAAGCATGCATGGTATAAACCTAAGGGTACATTAAAGCAGAAGCAAGGAGAGTCACCTGAGACCAGCTAGGGCCTGTGGATGTAAATTAGGCAGGGAACACTTGGGAGGCTGGGTAGGGCAAGCTGTCCTTTTATGATACTAAGGTTCATACTGAAGTATGTAGGAGCTGAGAAGGCAGTAAGCCCTTTAACTGCTCCTATCCATTTACCCATAATACTGTAGAGTATTTCCTTCTAGTATATGTCTATCCAACTCATTTTGGAATTTATGTTTATTGTTACCTATAATGACATCTAGAGGTAGGCCATTCCAGGGAACACCACTCTCTGTGTAAAGAAGGCGTTCCTTGTGTTAACGTCAAAGTGTTTGGGTTGTAGTTGTAGCGGGTGCCCTCTATTGCACATAGAGATATTTTAAAATCCAGTTGTAGTTCATTTATTAAATATCGTCCTGCATGATGTCATAACACATCAGAAGATCTCCCGTATCCTTCTTGTCTCTAAAGAATAAGGTTTAATTATCTAAGTCTATCCTCGTATGGCATATCTTTTAAATCATATATCATCTTTGTAGCCCTTCTCTGCACCCCTCCAAAATGCCCATGCCACCCCTTGACAAATTGAATATGTTTATGTTTCACATAAATGCCCTTTTCAATGAAAAATGTAATGGTTAAAATTCATACTTTTTAAGAAAAAAAACTAAACATTATTGAGGGAAAAATCTGCCTCAGCCAAAAAGTTATGTCCAAAGAGAAGCAAGAGTATTTACTTTACACTGAGCACATTTCTTTTTGAGGAAAACAGCAATATATATGCATATATATATATATATATATTTAGTATTTTTTCTCTAAGTTGGCACACATCCAGCAGCTGTCCTGGTGCATACCCAGCTCCCATGAAGGCACTAACCCCAGATGTACCCCATGGCTTGCCCCCCATGGTGGGGTGGTGGAGAACCCCCATACTCACAGCCATGTCTGGATCCAGTCTTCTCTGGGGTGACACTCTTGGAGTCAAGTGTGTCCCAGGATGGCCATCAAGCCACACAACTGCATTTTCACCTGTTCTTTCCCTTGGGATGGGGTGTGCAATGACACCGGCAGTGGCAACATGCATGCTCCCATGCATGCTCCTTCAGGCATCTGCTCCATCCCTGCCCACCCTGTCTGCATTGAGTTCTACCCCCCTCCGCTTGGGGCTAGGCATTCACCGACTACTGATGCCCCAGAGGAGAAGAAGAGGCAGTCCCTGTAATGCTCGATTCCTCTCCTCCCTGCTAACCCCAGTGGCCATGCTCGTTCCCAAATATGGGTTGCTGGCATAGTGTGAGGTGTGGCATCCAGTGCCTCAACTCTCAGCACCACCAGCCTGGCATAAAACAGCAATATTTGTGATCTTTTGGAATTCTGTAAAAAAAAAAAACTCTACAAAAACATATGTGAGTCAATTTCATCCAGCCCTAGTGGCAGCATTTTATGACTGCTATTACCATTTTATGATTGCTTCTGTAGCATGAACCATCTCAGAATGTTGCTAGTTCAGCTATCCCAATGGCCAAGGGATAGTGGGCTGTACTGCGTGCAGACAAGCCAAGCTCAGGAGTGAACCCTAACTGCCACACTGGGAAGCAGGCCAGACTGAGGTTACTGCCTCATCCAGGGAGGGTTGACAGAGAACTCTGATACTAATGCAACCCCTGCAGTTGGGCCAGGGATCTTGATCCTGTCACTGGGAAGTGCAGGGCATTTATGACCCCAATAGCAGGCTATGTGCAAGTGAAGGAGGTGGGAGAGGCTTAATATAGGAGATAAAACCCATATCCATCCACATGACAGTTTGAGACCACTGGATTCCCCTGGGTTCTAGTGTCTATTGGCACTATATCATAGTCCACATAGTGGACTGCCTCAGCCTCTGGGGATAACCCCCAGAGCCCATGCATGGAGGAAACCTGTGGGGGTAGTCACTGGGCTACCAGAAGCCAGAGGGATGAAGAACACAGCCTAGAATACTACATATCCACAACAAGGCAAATGTAGCTATGGAAAATCCTATAGCATATGGAAAAAACTCTGATCAGAGCTGATATGGCTGCTCAGAGTGGTTAGAGTGAGTAAAAGAATACTCAGAGCTTTTGCTGCACGAGTCTGCCATACACAAGATAAGCGGTGATAACAGAACTGCACGTGTGCGACTCACTACTTACATGCACAGTTTGAATCAGTGGCCATCTTGGGCATGGCGACCATCACTTCTGCAGTTACAGAAGAAAAAGCAGTGCCTCATGAAGGAGGTGTGTTTAAGTTGCCTGCAGAGTGGAAGGACAGCTAAAACACAATGGTGGAACTGTGCTAGAGCACTATGGAAGCACACCGGACAGCGGTCCAGTCATGGCTTCCACAGTGCTCCTTCAAAGAATGATAGCACTACATCTGCCAAACTCTACCCACACAGTCGAAAAAGGAAGTTGCTGGTTCATATGTTAGCAATTCTCACAAAAATGATGTCTGTGGATCAACCATAATACTGCCTTCTAATTGACTTTGACTAGTTAATATACAGTATGCAATGCGGTTTCCAATAGAAAGATGAAGACAGCCCAGTGATGTCGAATGACTTCAGTCAGGTTGATGTTTGCTCAGCTATATCATCATGTTCTTGCTTCCTAGTATGGAAAGGAAGGAGTTTGCTTAAGGTGTTCTGTACAGCATGAGATGAGAAATAAAACATAATAGGATCCAGACTCGCATTGAATGTAGTGAATAATAGGGCATACCCCTCCAGCTAGGATTTTCATTTTGTACCAGTCCAAAAACATGTGAGATGTTATAGGGTCCAAAACAGACAATGAAGTTGACAGTGTAACCACCACCATAATTATGGCTCTTTGCCTTTTCTTTCTTTTGAGAGCGGTGAGGACAGCAAGATCAGAATTAAATTGACATATGCAAATATGGTAATTAGGAGTGGAATGAGAAACAAGACTAGGAACAACTCAAGCCTAACGGGCAGCAGGATCTCAAGCTGATCTTGTGTGAAGTTGTCATAACACACTGAAAAGTCTTTTGTTTCATTTCCTTGTGCTGCATTCTCAACTGTGTAAACAATGCTAAGGTGACTGCAAGAAACTGTCCATAAACCACACTTGCTATAATGGTGTGCAGACACTTCCTGTTTTTTATATTTGATTGGGAAGGCCACTGCCAGGTATCTTTCTATGCTGATAGCTGTTAGAAATAAAGTGCTTAAGTAAATGGTACTGTAGAAGACAAACCCACTGAATGGGCAGAGAAAAAGGAAGGGGCCACTTCATACCAGAAAAAGCTTCAATTATCTTGAAGGAAGGAAAAGCAGGAAGATTATATCTGAAACAGTTAGGTTAAGGAACAGAATGTCAATTGGTTTAGGGTTTTGTAGACTCGGTTGCTGAAAGCATAAAAGGCTAAAAGTTCAATGGCAGACCAGTCACAAAGGTGATGATATAGACAGAAGGTATAGCTGTTCTTCAAATGTTGGAGATGACATGTTCTGATCCAGGTTTCCTGTAAGAAACAACCACATAGACAATTACGTAAGTTAAAGAAACCATTTCCTCTACAGCAAGTCTTTCTAACCAACACTAACCATCATAAAGAACATACAAAAGTGAAGTCTGAAAACCATAACCTAATCATTCTTAGCACTAGAATGCCTTGAATATGCAGCAGCAGTGCTTATTGTTATGCCTGGCACCAGGGTGAGACCAAATTGAAGTTCAGGTGGGTTCCCTTCCAAAGTGGTTTGAAAAGTCCTTAAGAGTTCCTAATCAGGGCTGGTAGTACAGACCTCATCAAAATTCAGAATAAATTAAAAGCCAGCCACACAACTGAGCTCATATAAATAATCTCTTTTTTTATTTTCCATTTACCTCGATCCTCTGTCGTGCCCAACGTTTCATCAATTATTGGGCTTCTCCAGGGCTTGGGATCTATATAAATGTGTAAATATGTGTTATTATCATGATTCATGCTACATCATAGTTATTATAATTGAAAACTAAAAATGTTTGGCAATCAACCCCAATACCACACACTCACCACACCAGGTGTCAGACCTCGTTATAATGCATTTTGTAATTTCTTGCCTTAAGAATAAACTCCTACCAGTTAGCTACTAGTCCTTTGTGGTATCATATCCATAAACAATAATCAGTTCTGTATATACATTCTCAGATACTACAAACCTTCATTGCCTATCCGCACCAGCTTACCCCTACTTTCTTATTCTGTCAGGTATATACAGCTATGTAGGCCTTCCTCAGTAGCATAAAAACATTTATTTTATTCTTTACCTGCTTATATTTGGTTATTCTAATCAATCTATTTTGTAAATACAAGTACAGACAACATTACCTTGTTTTTATAACGTTCACTTCTCTTTGTAATTGTTCAATATTAGTCTTGGATTTTCTTGTTTCTGTTAATATAGAGGAATTTATGCTATTTCTTATAGTCATTATATACATAGATACTTAGACAGTGTCGGCAGATAAAGGCCTATGGCCCACCCAGTCTACCCATTTGAGCTTGTAAGTTCAGTTTATGTTTTCCTAGAAGTCTGTTGCCCTACCCGTGACCTCAGAATTCCTTTATGTCTATCCCATGCATTCTTAAATCCCATGATTGTTTCAGCCCCACCACTTCCTCTGGCAGGGTGTTCCACTTATCCACCACCCATTCTGTGAAGAAATTCTTCCTCACGTTTCCTCTGAATCATCCTCCCTCAATTTCATCCCATGCCCTCTAGACCTGGAACATCTTTTCGCTTAAAATAGTGTATTCCTGCACCTGTTCCACCCTGTAAGATACTTTCATGTCTCTATCATATCCCTCTCTCCCTCCTCTCCTCCAGGAAGTACATGTTCAGTTCCTTCAACCTGTCCTCATAGAACTTGTGGCCTTAATCCATGCACCATCATGCAACATATAATATCAGTGTTGTCGTTATGCTTATTAGCCTTTCTGGTTTAATACCCCATTATGCATACTGAGACTTTTACTTCCGTTATATAAACATTCACAGTGATTCTCCTAGCCTATATGGTTTCAAAACATAATTCCACTTTACTCTTACTTAAACCATTATGTCTTCACCTTGAACATATCTTCATACTTCTCATTCAACATTTAATTAGACTGAGCTATATATACTCCTGTAGCACTTGTTATCCCTAGCAGGCATTGGCCAATGCATCAAAATTCTCAGTTTCTTTAAGGAAAAAGCCCATTCATAATAATAGCGTCCTTAACTTCTTTTCTCTCCTACGTTTTCTTAAAACCTCCCATTTATTTTAGCACTATTCCTCCAGGATATAGAACATTGTAACACTTACTCAATGCTCCATAACTATAACATAGAAAGATATCTGTTCACTTCTTTAGGCTTGAATTATCTAGCTCCCTTTTCTCAGGGAATTTTTCTGTAGCCACTGTTTAAAAATAATTTTCCTTATGGTTAAACTCAGCTTTACTACTAGCAGGATGTTATCCTATTGGCAATAACACTTACACATTTTAAACTTGTTAGTTAAGAGTAGTGCCTTATCTCAATGGTGTCCTGTGCACTTGTGGTTCCACTCTATGCAATTTTACTTTCCTGTTGTCCCTTTTATATGATGCAGCTAGTGGGAGATCTAACATTGGGCACTTCCTCTGTCACCCTGCTTTGATCACAGTGTGCAGAGTCCGCCCCTGAGTCCCAATGTTTATGGTTGCTATGCAATCACCAGTGGGGCCAATTAGAGGACGGTAATTGGTTGTTAGTATGAATTAATTTTGGTTTGTTTAAGGTGAGACGGCAACAGGTTATGGAAGGTTTTGCGAAATAGGCAACAGTATTGAAACTAGACAAACAATGTTCAGCCTCTCAGAGGCTGAACAAAAAAGTTGTTCTCTGCAGTAGGAGCAAGTAGGAATCTTGAAATAGGTTTGACTGAGAAACACTTACAGCACAAACTAGAACAATTAAAAGCGAAGGACAACAAACTAGAATGGTCCAGTATAACATTAAGGAATATCTACATTATAAGAGAATTCCCAGGGGTTAAGGGTTCTCATTGAGCCTAATTTGGGAATAAACTCTAAGACTCTAGATGAGAAATGGGAAGGAATCAAGAATAGATGCTCCAATGATTTCTATGCGCTCTCATAGAGGTGCATTTAGAAGGATGAAGTGAATTAACTGGGGAAATAGCAAAGATACAGGATCAATTAAAACTTAAAACAGAGGAGGAGCAATTTAAAAGACTCTAGAAAAAATGAAAAAAGTTTGCAAACATTTGAAGATGAGCTGAAAAAAACAAAAACAAAAGTTTAAAAGGGACAGCAATGATTATAGACTAAATAAAGTATACACATGGAAAATCAATCCACCATATAGAAACAATAGGAGGATCTGCAGTTCAGACAGCCATGTAGTTTCAGTAGAAGGACAGACAGACCAATTTATAATAGTGGAGCACAATCCAGAGTTTTTTCACAGGGAACCACAAGAGAGAACCCCTCCTCCCAGACAGGAAGACAGAGCACCCAGGTACTATACTCGGACACAGGGACCCATAGCAGAACAAAGGGGGACTTATCAAGAACAAAAGACCAGGAGGGAGAGAGGAGAAGGCAGAGGAGAGGAGGTGGATGGGGAGGAACAGGAAGCAGGGAGCACTGGCCAGGAGAATATAGTGTTTTAACCTTAGTAACAGAAATATCTCCTGAGGAATGTCAGTACTTAGCAAAGGCTTATCATTTGAACCTTACCAGAATCCAAACCATTTTGAAGTAATGGCTGACATTCAGCAATTTTTCAGAACTGTTAGATTAAAATTGTTTCATCAACAAGAACCACAAAATCAATCTGTCAGAGACATTAGGAAAGTAATGAACTATAAGTCTAAATACAACCCCAAAGGGACACAGTCATAGTGCTGAGGCCTTCATTTCATTAGTAACAATGGATATTAAAGCATTATTTAAGAAACCAGAACAGACAATGCCAACATACATTTAAGTCGGCAAGAAAATGATGCCTTATACACACTACAAAAAGATGAAGAAATAATAATTAAGGAAGCTGACAAAAGGGTAGTATAGTAATTATAGCAGAAAAATACATTGCAATGTGCAATGACTTATATGTACAAGAAAACTATGAGGCTATAAATGTGGACCCATACCAAGAATTGCTATGAGTATAAAGCAAATATTGAATGATGCAGAAGATTTATAGCATTTAGAGAAATGGCAGACAGAACTTCTAAAGTTCCTTCCACAGATTCAATGTTTTATGAGATACCAAAAATCCGCAAGTTGCTAAACCCACCAGGAAGACCTATTGTATTAGGTAATGACTCACTTCTAGAGTCATTATTAGGGTAATCAGTTACTTTGCACAGCCAATAGTAAGAGAGATGCTGAGCTATACCAAAGACACGGGTGATTTCTGACACTGATTGATAACATTAATATTACTGATTGCAAGAACACATGGATTATGTGTATGATGGAAGTAAAAGACCTGTACACATCCATTCCCCATGAGGAAGGCTTGGAAAGCTTAGGCATTGGACTAGCAAGGAGCTATAATGAACTTATGCCTCCTATCAGCTTCCTAACAGAACTAGAAGGCTGGTACTATACAAAATTACTTTGATTTTGAATGAAGATATTATAGGGAGAAATGGGTACAGCCATGGGTAGCTTATTTGTACCAACATATGCTAACCTATACATGGACTATTACGAACAACAGTTCATTCTCAACCCTTTATACAATCCATACTATACTAAAATTAGGCACTACAAGCATTATGTAGACAACATTCTTTTCTTCTGGACAGGGACAGAGGCCGAGCTGAATGCATTCCATGACCTTCAACTCATGGTTGAAGCAATGGTGCAGAGAGGAGGAGTATGGCTACATTGGGGACTAGTGTCCAACCTGGGAGGATAAGGGCCTATACAAAGTTGATGGGCTGCATCAATCCAGGAAGGGAACCACAGTCCTCAGTGGATGGTTTAAGTGTTACTTTGATGAAGACTTAAACTATCTGGGGGTGCTGGTGTTAAAAATTGGGAGGCAGGAACTGCCCCACCAGGTTGACATAGATGGTATGGAGATCCCAAGAGGAAAGTGTCCTCAAGGTGCAAGTTAATCAAGGAAGCGGGCTGATAGAAAAGAAAGTGGGAACAACTATTTAAAAGAGAAAGGAGAAGGAAGGGAGCAAAACAAAAGGGAAAGCAACAAGCAAAAAGCTAACAAAATCTAGAAGGCCATGTGTGCTAATGCTAGGAGTCTGGGAAATAAGATTCCAGAGCTGGAGGCCATCACAGCAGAGAACCTGGAAACTGTGGCCATTACTAAGTCATGGTGCACTGGCGACCATGAGTGGGACACAGCCATACCAGACTACATGCTGTTCAGAAAGGACAGGGTGGGAAGGAAAGGTGGGTGTGTGGTGCTTTCTGTGAAGGAAATCATAAAAGCAACTGAGATACAGGAATTCAGGGGAAGCCAGAGGCACTGAGGGTCACCCTGAGTCAGAGAACAGAGCAACTATTCATACAGGTGTAAACTACAGGCCTTCAGCACAGGGAGGGAGTTAGATAAGGAAATGTTAGAAGCACCTGGCAAAATGGTTGAAAAGGAGGTGCTGCTGGTGGGGACTTCAATCTAACGGATGTGGACTAGACCCTCCTAACGGCAGTATCAGCTAGAAGCACAGACATGCTAGACTCCTGCAGGGACATTCCTTAAGCAACTAGTCAGTGAATCCACTCAAGATGGGGCAGTACTGGAACTGGTTGTCAAAACAGACAGTGTTGCAGATGTCAAGGTGGAAAGTCATGTGAGGACCAATGATCACCGTACAGTGTAGCCATAAGCAAGGACAGCTGTGAAACAAACCACACAATGGCGAGGATCCTATACTTCAGAAGGGCAGATTTTGTAAAGATGGGTGAATGCCTCAGAAATGACCTGGCAGAGGGGATGATGGGGGTGGGGATAGAGAATAGTGTGTCAAACTAAAGAGGGCATAGCTGAAGGCAACAAACTTCTACATCAAGTAAGTGAGCAAAAGCAAAGGAAGAGGAGACCATGATACTGAAGTTCTTGAATGAGGTGGCTGAAAAGGTAAAGACTAAAGGGCTGCATTCAGAACACATAAGGGGATGTAGAGGGAGGATGATAGGGAGGTGCATCAGGAAAACAGAGGGCAGCAGGGAAAGCAGTAAGAAGCATAAAGACACAAACTGAAAAAAGAATAGCTCAGACAAATGGAGACAAGACATTTTTAGATATGTAAGTGAAAAAAGGACATCAAAGCAAGGGATTGTAGAAGGACTAAGAAAGGACGGGCATCTTAAACAAAAACTTCTGCTCAGTGTTTACAGTGGAAGGTGAAAGTGAGGACCACTAAAAACATCAGGAGTTTTGATGGGAGGAAGTGGACACTAGTTCTTTTCCTGAGAGAGTCCTAAAAGCACTCGGTAACCTGAAAGGGACAAAGCCATGGGGCAAGAGAGAGTGCATCCAAAGATGTTCAGAGAGCTCAGGGAGGTACTAGTTGCACCTCTGGCATGCCTGGTTAATGGATCACTGGAGCGGAGTGTTCCCAGAGGATGGGAGAAGGGCAGATGTAGTCCTACTTAACAAAAGCAGTAGCAGGGAAGATGTATGCAATTATAGGCTTGTCAGCCAAACATTAGTGGTGGGTAAGATAATAGAAACACTGCTAAAGGAAAGGATTGTGGAATATCTTGAATCCAGTGAGTTGCAGGATCCAAGGCAGCATGGATTCTCAGGGAAGGCATGCCAAACAAACTTTTGATAGATTTCTTTGACTGTATGACCAAATAATTAGATCAGGGAGGAGCAGTGGACGTGACACCTGGAACTATTTAAGGCCTTTGACACTGTCCCACATAGGAAACTGGGTAGTTTGGGGTGGGCAACAAGCTGACAGCCAGGGTAAGAAACTGGTTGGGGATAGGGACAGACAGTAGTGGTAAACAGAGTTTGCCCCAAATAAGGAGGGTGACCAGTGGGGTACCTCAGGGTTCCAGTGGTAGGACTGGTTCTCTTTAATGTCTTAATGCATGACATAGCAGAGGACCAAAAGGAAAGGTTGACTTCTTTGCAGTTGACACCAAGACCTGCAATGGGGTGGCACACTCAGGGAGAGTTAAATGGATGGGCAGAAATCTAAAAATTTGGAGGAATAGTCAAGGGTATGGCAGCTGGGTCTTAATGCAAAAAGTGCAAAATAATGCACTTGGGGCCAAGAAACCCCAAAGTGGAGTACAAAATGGATGAAGTGTTATTGACAATAACCAAGCAGGAAAGATACCTGGTGTAATACTATTGGATGACCTGAAAGTGGCCAGACAGTGTGACAAGGCAGTTAGGAGGGCTAGTGGTATGCTGGGGTGCAGAGGTAGGAGTATCACTGGCAGAAAGCTGGAGGTAGCATTGCCTCATATATGGCAGTGATGAGACCCCCAGCTTGAGTACTGTGTCCAGTTCTGGAGACAACATCTCAGGAGGGACATAGACAGAGTGGAGCTGGTTCAGAAGAGGCAACCAAAATGGTGCAGAGTTTGCATCAACAGCTCCATGAGGAGAGCTAAAGGAGATCAATATGCACACCCTGAATGAGAGGCGGAGAGGGGATATGATGACAGAGAACTTTAAATATCTCATGTGGGTAAATAAGGTACAGGAGGGGTATTTTTCAGAATCAAAGTAGCTCTAAAATAAGGGGACATGCTATGAAGCTGGAGGAGGTAGATTCAGGAGAGATGTCCAGAATGCGTCTTCACAAAAGAGTGGTGGATTCATGGAACAGCCTCCCAGTGGAGGTAGTGGGGGTGAAAACAGTGGTGAGGTTCAAAAATGCCTTAGATAGGCACAATGGAATCACAGAAGTAAGAAAGAAAGGAAGGAGATAGTGTAGATCAAGCAGGTCTGAAGCAAGAATGAAGGTAAAAATGGGAGAACTTGGTGGGCCAAGTGGCCCTTATCAGCTGTTAGATTCTACAGTATGTTTCTGTGTGATAACCCACAAACCTCAAGAGCAAAGTTTAAGAAGTTTGTAAGTCCATCATACTACATCCAAATGTGCATTAGAAATTACATCTAAAGTTGCACATTATCAAAATAAACATGTTTGTGACAAAATATACATCAAAAAAGAAAAATCCAATATGTGACAATTTCTGAAAGCAAGTTCAGATGAAAATCAAACAGATGTGTGGAGATGTCTTGCCATATGAAACATAGTCAAGCATGTCCTGATGGACACAGGTGCAAGTCTGTAGTTGGAAAATATGGTCAGGTGAATCTTGACCAGATCTCTTTGAAAAGGAAAGTTCTGGTTTAATCAAAGTATAGTACCCATTTAAAATTATTTTCCTGAAACAGTTATAGGTAGTAGAAATATGTCTGAATTTAAAGTCAAATGGGATACATATTGTAGGACTAAGCACTTAAATGAGTATTAAATTTATACTTGATGCAGACATTATGGACTATGGTGTTCTATGCCCTGCATAATCCTATGAATCCTATGAAAAATCCCCCACACACAGTCTCCTTTCAATCTAAATGCAGGGTTACATACTGTTTGCCCCACAGCACAATAACTTCAAAGCCATCATAAGTCATTTTATCCAAAATAAATACAGAGGGTCATGTAATTGGATATTTTATGTGGAATACATTAGTCTGAGGAGGATTAACAGGAAGCATAATTGCAATATATAATGCTTGTTCACTGTCATTGACAACAACATTTCTCAAACAGAGATACATAATTCACTCAGAACAATCAGATACTTCCTCTCAGACAGAACCACATCACTTTATTGCTTAAAGGAACTCAGAAAAGCCACAAAGAAGCAACATTTTCCTACCTGTTCCATTTCATATACTACTGCTGCTTTTCTACCTTTTAGCAATTCTTTTAGTGGTTTATGACTTTATAAAAGTACAATGTCTACTTAGCAGTTCACATGAAAAAAAATTATTTCTGCTTAGTGAACAATTAAAGAGCCACTGACACCTCCATGAGAACTTTGAAAAACATAATATTGAGAGGCAAAGCAGCTTATGTTTCTCATGAGCTCTGTATTTCTTCTTGCCATTATTAATTACTGATAGCAAATGCATGAAAACTGGATCTCTGTTTCTTGAGAGTTCAGCAGCTATTAGTGCATATTCCCAACCCGATGTCATAATACACTGCTTGTGACATCACAGTTATTTATTTATTTTATTTAAACATTTGTTGACTAGCACAGGCACATTGAGCGAGCTCATTTCCAGAGTGCGACCAGTGGGGGTAGGAGTACACACAATAATAACAAAGACAGGATATTTACACAACTATTTACAGATGCTTTCAGTATATATATTTACATATTTACATTTGCATATTGATATTATTTGAGCATTAACAAAGGCATGGAATGCTGGAGACATCTCTAGTGCATGAGGCGAGATGCAAGGATGAGGCATTTGGCAGAAAATAGGTGTGCTGTTGTGAAAGATGTCTAGTAAGAGCTGTGGTGATGGTAGAATCAACATCGGTTGTGGCAATCACCTGGGACAGAGGCAAGAGGGAGGTGCTAGGAGGCATAGCTGTTTCTTGCAAGTGAGGAAAGACATGGCATTTCTAGTGGAGGGGTTAGTAAATTTCACAAAGTGGGGTGCCGGTAGGAGAAGACAGCTTTGCGGAGGATGAGGATTGTCAAGGTATGCAGAAAGATCTTTGCCTCTGTGTCTTAGTGTGTGGGGAGGGTGGTGGAGGCTGGTGAGACTATCCTCCAGGTAGGGGGTAGCAGGTTGAACCAGAATTTAGATATCATATTGAGTGAGTGGATGTAATGCCTATGGGACAGTGGGGCTATTCCTAGGAGGAAGTGTAGATTGCAGTGATGAGTGTTGAAGGGAGAGTTGGTAGTGAAGCGGCAAAGAATTTAGGAGGATGTCAAGTTTTGCTAGGGCTGTTACTGAGGTGGGCAACAGATCATGTCCACAGAGTCAAAAATGAGGAGTATCATTTTAGTTACTATCTGACACCTGGCAGGTAGTGGAGGAGAATCTTTGCGCCAGTAAAACATACCAAGTCTGTGGCATAATTCTGAGGTGGTTACATCTATGTGAGGGTGAAAGATAAGTGGGGTCTAGCCAGACACCCAGATACTATGTTGCTGACCTGATCAAGAGGGGTGCCATCCAGTGAGGTGATGGGGGAGGAGGAATCTGCTAATTTTCTGCGTTGTGCCAAATATCATGGAAACAGTTTTGGAGGTATTAATTTTAGTTTGTTCTGTAGGAACCACTTTTGAATTTGTTGAAATCGCTTTGGAGGTTGGCTTGAACTTCTTGTTTTTGGGGCCTGAGGCGAAAAGGTTAGTGTCATCTGCATACATATGTATACTGGACTTGGTGCGGAGATGGAGATGGTTAATGAAGGGGAGAAGAGGATGGGGCCGAGGACAGATCCTTGTGGAACACCTGCTAAGATGGTTTGGGGGATGACACGTCAGTGATTCTGACAGACTGTAACCTGTTGGATAGATGGGAGTTGAACCACTGTAAGGAGATAGGAGCTAGGCCTGCAGTTTCTAGTTTTAGCAGGAGGAGGAGGGTGGGATACAGAATTAAAAGTCTTGGCCAGGTTGATGAAGACTTGCGGTTAGGAGGCCTTGGTTGAAGGCAGTGAGCTAACACTAACTTTGACTGTATTAGACTAATCTACGGCATGACTGGGTAACTAAGGTAGAGGACCAGGAGGTGCGATGGATATGGCCTATCTGGACTTCAGAAAGATCTTCAATGCCATCCCCATAGATGGCTGATTAACAAACTGTGCAGCCTAAGGGTGGATCCTGAAATAGTTCTGTGGGTGGAGAACTGGCTGAATGGCAGGAGTCAGAGGTTGTGGTTTAAAGGGAGTACTCTGGAGAGTGAAAGGAGACTAGCAGAATGCTGAGGGGGCATTGTTGGGGCCAGTCCTCTTCAACATCTTTTTGGGGCCATTGCAGAGAGATTGGAGAGGAAGGAGCCTCTTCTCAGATGACAAAAAGGGTATCCAATAGGGTGGATAGCCAAGGGGTGCTGAAAGCATGAAGGAAACCTAAAAACTGGAGAAATAGTCTGAAGTATGGCAGTTGGGATTTCAATGCAAGAAGTTCAGGATCATACACATAGGGCACATGAAGCCAGGGACAAAATAAGAACTAGGTGGGGACGTACTGACAGTCACAAAGCAGGAAAGGGACCTGGGAGTTGTCATCTCGGAGGACCTGTGAGAAACTAGGGAGTGCAATAAGGTGGCTGAAAAGGCTTGTCGGATGCTTGGAGGCATAGGGAAGGGTATCACAAGTGGAAAGAGGAAGGTTATCTTGCCCTTGTATAAGACACTTGTGAGACTACACCTGGAATGCTGCATCCAATTCTAGAGCTCCATCTGAGAAAGAACATAGACAGGGTAGCGGCGGTGCAGTGGAGGGCAACTAAAATAGTGCAGAGCCTGCAGGCTAGGACCTATGAGGAAAGACTAAAGGAGTTAAATATGTTTTCCATGGAAGTAAGGAGGAGGGATGGACATAACTGAGACATTGAAATACATCACAAGTATAAAGAGAGTATAGAAGTAAGCATCTTGCAAAGTAAGAGATGCTCCAAGTCAAGGGGACAAAATTAAGTTAGAGGGGAAAGGATCAGGGAAATGTGAGGAAATATTTTTCATGAAGACTGTGATGGACACCTGCCTACCGAGAGGGGAGGGAGGGGGCTAAATGGTCACAGAATTTATGAAGTAGTGGGTTAGACAAGGGTATCCTGGAAGCAAGGGGGTCCTCAGAGTTCAGTTTGGGCATGGAGCTCACACTAGATAGGATTAATAAGGTAGATTGGATGGCGATGCAATTTTCACCACCCAGTCTGACCTCCAACTGAGCACCCACTACCCCGTGGCCCCAGACCACCCCACACACCTCACCTCACCTGAACAGGTCCCAGTGTGAAGATCACTCTCCCATCAGACACATCTTGCTGCTGGAGCTGGCGACTGCTATATAAGAAATAAGGTAACTTCATCCTCAGGTTTACACTGCTTAACATTCATTTAAAGCTGTTCATGTCACTGATGTTGACAACGGTATTGGTGATGCTTTATCTCATTCATAGTGGCAGAAAATCAAATATTTAGTTCAGGAGCAGACTAAGAGCCTTATCTGGTCCTGCATTTCCTATGGAAGCACTGACCCTATGGTCTGGGAGTAGATAGGTAATTTTATTATGCCATGATCCACAGCGACACATCACTGAGGGTGGAGCACTTCCACTCCCTCAGGTAGAGGCTGGTTGGCCAATCAGTTGGCCAATTCCTGAAATGCAACAACATCTTGGAGACAAAGCTGCTGGATCTGAGGCTGTAGGTGGCAGAACAGCACCTAGCCAAGTTCTCATGTGTCACCCAGGTGCTGTTCTCCACAGACACCATTCGAGCTTTCAAGGTTCTGAATATCCTTGAAGTCTAGAGCAAGGAACTCCAAAGCAGGCCGATCAGCAGTGCCCCCTTAGCCCAGCCATGTTGGAGAGAGAGTGGAGGCAATACTGTCAGTTTGCTGGTCCCCATTACAAGTCAGGTTAATCACTACTGCATTTTTACTGGCCTTTGTCAAGGGCCTTTTGGGTCTCAGAGATGATGCATCTATCCAGTGGGGTCCTGCAGGTTTTCAGGATGAAGGTGTAGCAGTGACACCAGAGGCATGTTCATCAGGTCCACAAGAACAAGGCCACCTAAGGAGGTGCAAGATGCTGATGCATACTCAAGCTCCTAGGGGTTAGGGTAGGACAAGAGGGCCATGGTGCCAGAATACAAGGCCCTCTGCCTGCATGCTGGGTTGGCTTTCCTCAGAGATACAGGCAGAAGCCCAATCATGGCCTACCAGTTTAGGCACATATTGAGTTTGGATGTGTAGTGAGTGGAGCTGATCCTAAAGAGTTTAATACCACTCTTTCTGGATAGGGACAGCCACAACTGTCAGGGCCCATGGGCTTAGTGATGGGCAGATTCAGACCCTGGGTCAGTGGAGGTCCCAAGTGTTTTTATGATATGTAAGCCCACATATGCTTTAACATTGTCTTTGCTGTTTTCCTTGTTCCTTTAATGGTTCCAAGCAGGTTGAGATCTGCAGACACTCCTTCATGCACTGAGAGAACAGGATGCTAGACTTTGGGGGGGACATGTGCTACAGAAAGCATAGAGCCATTGCCTGGGTTAGGGCATGTGCTGAGGAAATTTCCCTAGGCTGGCAATGGATGCCCAACAAGGGAGTTTACTGGATATACTGGTGGTTCACCCTGGTGATGATGACCTGGATGTTTCAGAAAGCCATCAACTTGCTTCTCAGAATGAAGGAGGACCTCAGATACATTCATGAGATGTGGCTTGGGACCAAAATCCTTTCATCCCATATCATTCAAGACACCACTGACATCATTTAGAAGTACTCGGGCCATGAACAAAGTGTGTATACACATTCACAGAGAGATGTGAACTTTCATGGACTCCATTTGAGGATCCATGGTCCAGTATAGTGACATCAGCACATGGACTTTATGCTAAGGATACCGTTCATTAGTAGGGCAATGGTTGAGACTTGTTTTAGATCTGTTACATCAGGTTTTGGAGAAGTACTTGGAGGAGTTGCTTGGGAGTTCAGACTTTGTCCATTCTGTGGTGGTTTGGGAGTCTCTCAGGGTAATGGTACAAGGAGAAAAGGGAAAGGGTGAATTCTTCCCCTACCGATACAAGGTGAGGGCCATGGGACCTGTTTCTCAGTTTTAGGGATCACAGCAAACCTCATTAGGTTTGACAATGGATGCAGCACCATCAGAAGGGATGTCCACTAACCAGTCAGTCATATGACCCCCCGACTGCTGAGGTTTGTTTTCCAGCTCAGAGAGGTACATCATTTCCTCGATCCATACATAGGTATAGCCCCTCCTGGGATGAAGTACGGAAGTTCTGAGGTTGACTTGGTGAGATTCCCAAGTTGTGCATGTCACTACCTAATGTAATACAGTGTGTTGGTTAATAAACACATGCTTGTGGCCATTTTCTCCAAGACTGATGTAGTGTGTGTTTGTCCAAAGTAAGGGGTTATGGGATCTAACAAGACAATAAACAGTCTGAAAAGCCTTTCAGCAGATGACCCGTTGTCTTTGGCCCCTCCCCTGAATCCTGGCCTCTTAGTAGGCAGATATGGTTCTTCCAACAGGGGTGGGGAGTTGCCCTGGCACCACTCCCAGGAAGGAACCATAGGGGCCACCCACAAGGTGGAGGAATCTGACTGGGGAGCAGACTGAAACATTAACAAAAGCTGTGACCTATGGCTCCTTCTCACTATTCCCTCTGAATGGAAGATTTCCACCACCCTCATAAAACAGGGTTTGGGTGGGCAGGTTGAACGAAGGAACATTGCCCCCATGAGGATTACACTAGGGGTCAGGAAGAGTTTTCCTGTTTTTCCCTCAGAAGATTTTTCCCCTCCTCTGAAGGGCTAATTGTAGTCAGGGTAGTTTTACGTGTTGCCGTCATAAATGCGAGTGACTTGGGAGTGTCTCAGGGCAATGGTACAAGGGGAAAGGAGAATGGGTCAAGTTCTTCAGAAGGACTCTTCTCCTTCAGTTGGCATGAAGTGGGGCCAAGAACATGATTTCCTGCTTTCAGGGTAATGGTAAACCTCATCAGGCTTGCCTGCAGGTGCAACACTATCAGATATCAGTGGTTGCTTGCCGCAAACCATGTAACCCAACCCCACTCACTGAGCTTTGGGTCATAACTCAGAGACCAATCCTTCCCTCAATTTGCACATGGGCATGGCCCCTCGTGGGAAGGGTGTGAGGTTCTGAGGTTAACTAGCAAGACTCCCAAGCCATACCTCTCAACCTTTTGTCCCTCAGATGTGAAACATTGCCTCTAAAAGTGTGGAACAAATTAGCAAAATGTGGAACACTTAATCAAATCTTTACCTAGGAAGCTCAGAACACTGTTAAAATGTTTGCATTTATGCTCAGAAAGTCTGTTATTAATTGAATAATATATTTTTGCATCATTTACTATAGATTTTGTTTTAAAATGTTAATACTGAATGTGGGACAAGTCCTCACAATGTGAAACAAGGGAGCTTTGTGAAGTAAAATGAGAGCGTTCCTCGTAATGTGGTACAGTTGAGAGGTATGCTAAGCTGCACACATCACTCTGATTTATGTAATATATTGTTAATAAACATATGGCTGTGGCCATTTTCTCCAAGACTAGTGCGGTATGTGTTTTCTAGGGTGAGGTTTATGGAGCTCAACAAGACAATGTGATCGTTTTGACTCAAAACTGTTTCTTCCCTTTCTTTTCGTTATAGGCAAATTGGTTCTCTGATAACCTTCTGATATTTAATAGAAAACATAATGGGCCTGATTGAGAAAGAGACTGGAAGATCATCCACAAGCTCAGTACTCTGCAGCTTGCTTCAAAACTGAGTGTGCCAGGGACCCATGTCCTAATTCTCCAACAGGAGTGATTCCAGTGCTAAAGTCCTTGATGCAGACTAGACTACTCCTTGCACCTAAAAAGGCACACAGGAAAGGAATGACACAGACTGGTGGCAGTGGCTGGCCACAGTCGATCTGGCCTGAGATCACCACCATGGGTTGCCCAGTGAGAAGAACCTACCACAAATGATCTGGTCATCACAGGATCAGATACTGGACACTGACCACAGCTCTCCTGTATGTCCCTGTGAGAAGTCTGCAGTTTAACCCTGTGGTATCTTACTGTATGTGCCTATACAGCAGTGGGTCTTGAGGACCATAGGGCTAGGTGGTGTGGTGCTACAGGCTACTGTGCAGGGTACAGCTGTGCCACCCTTAGGTGAGTCCACCACTGTAACCCTATGGTTTCTGAACACCAGTGACAGCTGTCATTGGAGTATGGGCTGGCAGATCAATCCTGAGGTGGTCTAAACCCTAGCAACCCCAGTCAGCTTCCTGGATACCAAAAACAGGGATGCTGCAGCCTGCATCTGCCGCAAAGCCCCTAAGCGTTATGGCGCACCCGTTCGGGATCAGGGCTGGTGCAGGCCTTGTTGGTTGCAAGGGGTCTTGCACTCACCACAGCCTGCATACTTCACTCAGACCCAATACAATTTTGATGGAAGTGCCCTTGCATCAATTTCAATTGCAGCAGGCACCTTGTGTCACTGATTCAGCTTTGTAAATTGGGCCCAATGTATGGTATTTGGATCTCAGACTGCTTTAAAGAAACTGTCATTACCTTCACCATTACTCCATTAATTTTCCTTTTGGAACAGTTCCTGACATTTAATCCATGTTAAAATTTCAAATCTAATATTGACAGAATTGTTTCTAGATTCAGTCTTGCTTAGGTCATCTAAAACATGCTTGCCACTGTCTCACAAAATTGGATAGAAAACATTATGCAGGAAGTTCTTTTGATTCTTAATTATGGTGACATGGATTATCCCCCGCCCGGAGACATTTTATCTTCATTTAATGATGTTTATTATTATCTTCTGTAGGTTATATTGAATATGAAATGGGATTTACATCATTGCAAGCTTCTTTCAAATTGAATCAGCTTCCTCTTCTCGTAAAGGCATTTTAAGAGCTTGGGAACAAAATTTGCAGACAGAAAAAAGACACACATTTAAGAAGTAGTCAGCTGTAACTTTTTACTTCTGAAGCATTTGTCTATTCCTTATGCTTATTGGAAAGTTTTCTATGTGATAATATTGTGCTGGAGGTGTGGAACAGCTCTCCAGCAACATGACAAATGTATCTCTAATTCCCCAGCTACATCTTCAGCATCATGAGCTCACTGACAGTGGCGTCACAGGTGTCTGACCTAGCAGCCACTGAGTGGCTGTTCCTAAGCCGCAGTAATGTCACAGTTAGTGAGGTCACAATACTGGTGATATGTGTGTGTGTGTTGGGAAGAGGTAATGCTAGATATGTCAGCTACCAGGCAGAGTGTTCTTCTACACATCACCGCTACTAACAACAGGTAAACAATCTTCTAATTAACCAGAGGTAAAGAAAAAATTACCCCAGATATAAAAGGTAATGGTTGATTGCTTTTAAAAACTATTAGTTTTAGGCAGTACGGTAGCTCTTTAAATTGCTCTTTATTGATTTGTAAATTGTTTAATTCTCATACTGGTTCTGATTTGTCTGAATGTTTACAGGTTTCCACACATCATTATTCTTCATGTTGTGATGTTCAATATTCAAGTGGTATAAATATTAATTGACACTAGGGCAGCAACATAGCTCTGATAAACCAACAAACTGTGCGAATGCCTCACGAGACCTCAAGACCCATGGTCTATATTTCAGGTTTTATTTATTTATTTATTAGTTTTTGTTGACCAGAAAGGAGGGCTGGGCAATTTATTTTCAGACTTTTCCTGGGGAGGAGGGTAGATATAGATGGTAACCAACTGAAATGGAACCAGATTAAACTGTTTGTGGTATTTTAGTGAATAAAGGGACATTTGCCCAGGACACCAGGGCAATTCCACTACTCTATTTGAGAAGTACCATTGGGCTCTTTAACATCCACCTGAGTAACCACCAGACCAGGTAAACAGGACCTCGGTTTAATGTGTCATCTGAAAGCGACACCTCAGGAGTCAGCGCCACCCTCATGCTGCACTACAGTGTCAGTATTAGGTTTTACACAATATACCTTGCATGCACACTGTTTGAAAGGCTGGTTACTCCACTATAGGCTTCAGCTGCTGTACCCCCTTTACAGTGACAATTTAATTCATAAAATCAAAATGCCAACACACATGATCCAGCACCACTCAGCCCTACTCCAGAGTGTCCGTGGGATGGCAGAGATTTTTGTCCAACACAAATCATGGCTCTTAGGATGAAGATGAGGGATGCAGACTTTTATGGCCCTGCTTATCATGCACCCTCCAAAGTCACTTGGCCAAACTTACATGGTGACAAAGGCTTTATCATCACATGAAAAACAGAACACCTCCTTCACCCCATGGCCCAACAATGAGTGCTGCTGTGCATATCAGATTAGGAAGGGATGCTGTCATGGTGGTTTACATATCTGAAAGCATATACCATATGTCTCAAAGGTTGATCAAGGGACACACACAATTCCACAGTACTAATTAACTAACTAACTACTAACTAATTAACTATCTCTCTCTCTCTCTCTCTCTCTCAGTTTCTTTCTGCTCAACAGTCTTCAGCTTTCATTAACTTTCTTCTCTCACTTAGCCTCCCTATGCTCATCTGGTAACAGATTCAGCTGTTTATGGCTTGTAATGGGTCTTGGCATAGGAAGGGTTGCTCCCCAACAATTTCAAAGGTATAGTAATGGAGGCTACTGAGTGGATAGTGGAATATACTGGTGGTGTTCAATAAAGGAAAACCATGCCCTTTTATAATTCATTATAACTAATGTACATTAGCAGGAAAAGAGGCCCACTGTCCCCTAGTTTCATCTGCTCCATCTTGTTGTCTATATCTGACATCACAATCCACTGCTTAGGACATAATAATCATTTCCATAGCAATCATTTCCATAGTTTCACCCATGGCCCAACAATGAGTGCTGCTGTGCATATCAGATTAGGAAGGGATGCTGTCATGGTGGTTTACATATCTGAAAGCATATACCATATGTCTCAAGGTTGATCAAGGGACACACACAATTCCACAGTACTAATTAACTAACTAACTACTAACTAATTAACTATCTCTCTCTCTCTCTCAGTTTCTTTCTGCTCAACAGTCTTCAGCTTTCATTAACGTCCGTTCTTCTCTCCCTTGGCCTCCTATGCTCATCTGGTGACAGATTCAGCTGTTTATGGCTTGTAATGGGTCTTGGCATAGGAAGGGTTGCTCCCCAACAATTTCAAAGGTATAGTAATGGAGGCTACTGAGTGGATAGTGGGAATATACTGGTGGTGTTCAATAAAGGAAAACCATGCCCTTTTATAATTCATTATAACTAATGTACATTAGCAGGAAAAGAGGCCCACTGTCCTCTGGATTTCATCTGCTCCATCTTGTTTGTCTATATCTGACATCATAATCCACTGCTTAGGACATAATAATCATTTCCATAGCAAGTGAGTGTGATGTCATAAACAGAAAGGACTGTGATGTCAGGCATAGACAAGCAGCCTGAAATTATTAACTTTAGGGATAGAGATCCTATCTCGATGTCAATGTCGATCAGTTATTGAGTAAAAGTGTATGTGCAGTACTGAGGTACACACTGAGAAGTATCTAAAAATATTTTTGTTTTTGTTTAGCGGTTCACCTCAGATGTCAAATATATCATCAGCAGAGCTTGATGGCACTACATTCAAAACTACATGGAGAGGTCAGATTCATACAGTAAAATGTACAGCACTCCTTGTTATATTGGGTAGGATCTTCAGAAGCCATAAAAGGAGGCAAGTCATAGTTACAGTGATAATTACACAAAACTTTACCAGTGTTGTGGTGCAGCACAACTGTGTGCAATATTTGTGCATTGAATAACATGATATTTTTACTACAATGGTGTTACATTATACTGCCATACTGGTCAATGTTTTCAAAATTACCAATGTATATCAAGGTCAGAAATTGCCCTGGTATGTCTAGACCATGTTCTGTTTTGTTTCAGCCACATGATTTTCAAAAGCTGGACTCATCTGCAGAATGTCTAGCTATTTTATAGTACTTACATCCAGTTTTACATAAAGAAATGCTAGGCAGATGTAAATAATAGACCAGGTTATAGAGTCTGAAAAATGTGTCCAGGCAAATTTATATCTGACCTCTCCAAATGGAACATAACAAAGTCAGAGCTCTGAAAATTAGATTTAGCTAAGATCTAGCTTTGAAAATTGGATATGCAGATAATCTGATTTATGTGCAAAGTTGTATAATAAAAATTGCATCATTCATAAACCTTGAAAGTTCTTGGTTTTGGGGGTTAACAGGCTACAAATAGTGATATGTGGCACCCCTCAGCAACTCTCACTCAACCTGGATAGTCCCAACTTCTTCTACCCTCCCTGGTCCTTCAGTCACATTTGTTAACAAAAAAAATCCTCAGTTAGTAGAGGTGGGTAAGTCAGAGCAGGCTCTAGCCTGGCTCAAGCTTAGCTCCTGGCTCAGCTCAGCTTGGGCCAAGGTCAAGCTGAGCCAGTTATAGTCAAAGTAAACATTTTTGTCAGCCTGAGCAGTTAATGTAGTGTCCAAAATGTTTAACTTCTATCAAGAAAGCAACCTACAGTATCCAGGGCTCAGCTTGTGTTTTGGCTTGTAGAGTCATGTCAGACCCTGGCTCGACTCTGGCTTAACTCTAGGTGAAAAAATCCTGGCTTGCCCATCTGTAACAGTTAGCACTTGCCACTGTGCCAGGAGCTGGAAATATTTTTTTTAATAAACACTTGTCTGGGGAGGAAGGAAGATGTGGAAAATGACAGGAGTGTTTGAAGGGTAGTCATGTAGCCTTAGCCACCTGAGAAGTATTTAAAGTGTTATTTTTAATTAACTGGCTGAAGGTCAAAGTGCTCCAAAGTGGCCCAAATTCACAATGTAGCCCAAATGTTTGACTGGGTTGAATTCAAGTTAGAAAAGTATAATCTCAGTACTTTCATAGAATACAAATTCAGTATCAGCCCATTTTATCTATAAGTGAATTGAGAGGAACAAAGATACAGTTTTCATGTACGAATATTCTCTAGGGTTATGCAGAATGTTCAGATTCTGCAGGAGTGAATTCTGTGAAATTTCAGAAAATTCGATGGAAATTCCATCTGCTGTGAAATTTTGATATTCATAAGCAAAATGGTTTCATGGATTAATAATCTGCAGTTTACATAAATTGTTGATTCTTTTCTGTGTCTGCGAAATTATTTGCAATTCACGTGATCTATGGAAAATTATTCTGCAGTTTACATAAAATGCTTATTGGGCGGCCACGGTGCAGCGGTTGGATTTCATTGCGACGCCAGCGACCGGGTTCAGGAACGAGCCCGGGAGCTGGAAGGGCTGGACGGGGAGGACTTGAGCATCCCAAGGACCACTCATTCTCTCCAGGGAAGGGTACCTGAGCTTGGCACTGTCTGACCCTGGTGGAGACCTGAGGTACAGCAAGCCCGATGCTCCAACAGAAGGGGCGATGGGCCAGGCGTTGGCGCTTCAGCGCCTTGGCGTCGAGGGACCTGCACGCTGAGAACATCAGGAAAAACCTTTGCAGCTTCCCAGTAGATGGAGCACAGGCCTGACCTTCAATACCCTACCTACCCAGAGACAGGGTGCAGGCGAAGCACAGAGAAACGTCAGGGTGTAGGGGCTCCCACCTGTACCCGCCTAGGGGTATAACCACGGTTCCATGGGGCACGGACTGCACTGATCACCAGGTAGGTGACGGAAGGCTGATAAGGCCATAGGTGTCTCCTGAAGAGGGAGAGCTGGGAGGAGGATAAAGAGAAGTAAAAAAAGAAATGCTTATTGTAATTCTTCAGAAATTAAAAAAAAATTAGGAAAACATTTTGGAAGTGGAATTGCAGTTCTGCATGAATTGTGCTGGTGAATTCTGCATTCTGCACAGCCTAATATACTGACTATAAGTCACCCCCACCTTGTCAATTTTAGCAAAATTACAGGTATTGCTTTATTGCCTATACTAGATCTAAAATCTGTTTTGTGACCAACATCAGGCACAGAAGTTGTCTTTATGGTCAGAACATTTTGTTGGAATAATCTAAATCAAATTTAGTAAATAATATCCTAAACCTCAAAAAGTATTTACTTTCTTTACACAAGTCCTGTAGCTGTTGAATTTAATTTAATTGTATAATTGTGAATTAATTGGGTATACCATATCCCAAAACATACACTATGATGACCATTACAGCGACAAATCTGGCAGTATGCTGTAATGGTCATTTGGGACCTCGGCATGGCCTCTTTGGGTCTTATGACCCTCCTGAAATAACTCCAACCCAGAGTTGATTATATTTAATTACAGGGGTGACCAAAAAATCGAAACACTTTTCCTGACAGCACAATGCTGACCGTCATCATGTTGACATAGTGCAGTCGCTGTAAAGGCTTTCGACAGAATTTATCGGAGCGGCTTGGTGGAACCAATTAATTGTATGTCTGTATTGTATATTTTGTTTGAATATATATATTGTATTGATAGATAAGCTCACGTTGTGAGTGAGCTTATGCTCAATAGTTTCAACCTTAAACAAACTAACCAAACTTGATACAAAATCAGGCCACACAGTTGCAAACGTGGTTTACAATTATAAACTCTGTAGATTTATTTTTGTTCATTTAAAATTGTTTACCAGATAAGAACTCATGGGCATAAATGTCCATTTTCAAAGGTGACCCAGGGACATACAGAACCATGCAAACAATATACACTCATAATACTATATATAGAACATCAAAATTCAATCTTTCGTACACAAGATTTGTAAGTGGCAATAAACAGTAGTTTGTCAATACTAATTGAAACATATGCACAGAATAAATTTGTTGCATGGTAACTGGTAAGGAATTCCAGCTTTTCAAAGCACAGAGGCAGTATAGAGTAGTGGTTTAAGGTTCTAAGCTGAAAATCTGGTGACATTCTGCAGACCAGACCTGGGTTTGAATCCCACAGCTTCCACTTGCATACTGTGTGACCCTGAGCAAGTCACTTAACTTCCCTGTGCTCCCAGGTCACTCCTGTGAAAAAGCTTTCAGCTTAGTGTACTACTTCCTGTTAAAAAAATAAATGATTTTTGACTAAGAGATGTTTTGCACAAAGGCAGTCTGCAGTGGTTGCCCTGAGAGCACCGTTAAATGTGAGGTAGAATTAGTAAATACAGGGCACATAAAAGTAAAGCAAGCTGAATTCTGCCCAATTTTGTGAAAATGTAACACTGTAAAATAGGTGCATCTAGAATCCAGTGAAAAACAACTTAATGAATTATAGCGCTAAATAGGTTAACCTCACAGATAGGCTGAGTCACCCTTCCTGGGGTCAATTTTGAGCATCAAAATTAGTCTTATTAAGTACCTGAGTTCTGCTTATGCTAATTGTGATTTTCTGCTGATAACTGGAACTTCTCTTTAAAGATGCAGATTCGATACCCGACAACCAGAATTTCATACTAGAAGGGCCAGTTCCTCCTGCAGAGCACCAATACTGCTACTAGCCTGGCTGAGCTGAAAAGAACAACATGGCCAAAAATGGTAATAGAGGGTTGGGTCTTCAGCACAGCAATGGTGTTGCCATTACGATACCGGGTTACCCAAACCTGTAGTGTTGGAGGCTGAGTGAAAGCAAGATTGAGTATCTAACAGGACACGCACTTTATAGGGAGGATGTTATGCACCACTACTCTGTCCTATACCCATCTGGATGCCCTCAGTTGGTGGTGTAGTTGTTGAGAGACATCATGCAGTTGGGATTGGGACACTGACTGACTCTGTACTGGCCTGCTGTTTCATGCACACACTTTGGAATCCTTGCCACTGGTGTCTTAGTAGGCAGGGCAAAGAATAATAGACTCCCTCAGCAGCAGAATGACAGATCTGCTGCAGGTATTCTCAGAACCTGCACTCCCACTGACCACAGTATAGGATGCTACTCCTACAAGGCTCTGTGGTAAAGGGGAGAAGTCATGGTTTTATTTACTAGGAACTGGGTTGTCTGTAATATAAATGTGCTGCCAACCCCAATGCTTCTATTTGAAAATATAAATCCTTTTATTTATGCATAACTATATGTTATGTTTAATGTTTTGTACTATTTGATACTTGTACCTGGGACCTCACTGGAAAAGTGTTTGTATCTCAGATCCAAGTTTTTTTATGGACAAATAAACAAATTAAATGAAATACCAGAATGGGAAGGTGGCCTTGGCTGGACCAGATTGTGTACGTGAGGAAGATGGAGAAAGGAGACTAACATTAAAAGGCATTGTAATGTAAAATAAAACAAAACAAGCATTTGTCAATGCTGAATGTTCACCACTTGTATTACTGTTATACCAGGTCTTGCTTGTACACATTTTTACCATATATTTACTGGTATGCCATTACTACGGTGACAGTTTTACCTTGACCAACACTTCAGCAACAACAGCGCCAGGTCACTGTAGTGTCAGTGTGAGACCCGGCCCTGCATCTGGGGTTTTGCACCTTACCCTAAATCAACCCCGACTCGGAGTTCATCAGTTTAGTTATGGGGGTGCAGGGGTAGACCCCCTATGGGGAGGGTTCGGGGGCAAAGCACCTCAAAGAAAACACAGACCAGTGACTACTTTTATGCTGACCACAAATGTGAGTCGACATAAAGGTGTTGCTGTAACATCAGTCAACAACAACATTTGTCAACTGACTGTCATGGATCCATATTTACCTAAGATAGACCATATGAGATGGATTATCTCATTTTCAGTGGTGTCCTGCTTTTACACATTTTTGGACTGTATTTACCAGGCTAGGGCAGCTGAGGCAATATCTAATTTTCAGTGGATTCCCACATTTTGACTACAAGGTTCCAATAGTCTTTTAAAAGCTGATATTATGATCAAGATAGGTGGAATTTTTAAATTCCATCTGAAAATAATTGTGCAGTGTACTTGTGAAAACTAGTTTTGTAGGAGATTTGAAAATTGACACCTGTCATGTTCAGGAGGTGGGGTAACACAAGGGTTATGTTGAACATTAAAGGCCAAAATCTGCAATAATAAAGTTATGAGTAAACCTTAGAACAATTCATTCTCTCATGACTTGGTTGTGTTTTCACATTTGACCCCAAAATTTCAACATAGTCTTTTATGATCACTTCTTTTGAACATGATAAGTGTCATTTATAAAATAGTGTCTGAAAAGTCATTTTGTACCTCAAATGTGAAAACACATTTTGTCTAGGATTTGAAAAATGAGTGCTGTCACATGAGGCAGTGTGAAAAAATGGTAATGTTAAAAATCTTGGAGCCAAAATACCACAAATTACCAACTTTACAAGTGTGCACTGAACATTTTAATGTATACTCATAATTTCATTGTTTTAAAATATTTTTACCGCATTTTTCAACATAGTCTTTTTGACCTGATCCCATGAAAAGGATGGAAAATTTGTCAAATCCTGCCCAAAAGGTGATTTTGCTCCACAAGTGCAAAAACATATTTGTGAGGATTTGAAAATGACAACTATTACATCAAGGAGGTGGTGTGAAAAATGGCGATGTTGAACATTTGGGGTCAAAATATTGAAAATTACCAAAGTTACTGAGCATGCATTGGAAAATGTCACAATAGGTTCATGTCTTTGTTTTTAATTATTTTTACCAAAATTTCAGCATAGCCTTCTTTTGACCCCACCTCATGAACCAGGAAGGGAAAATGTTCAAATCCTGTCTGAAAGGTGATTTCACACAGCTGCAAAATAACCTTTTGGGATGGATTTGCATAATTTCATTGCCACTGTTCATGATGTGGAGTCCCAAAAGGCCATGCTGAAAATGTGGGGAAAATCTTAAAAATGACCACGTTATGAAGACAAGTTTAAAACCCATTGAAATACTTTAAATCACATACTTTATTTCATCGGTTCCCGTCTGGTGTTGAAGAAGCGAAGATGTGTGTCTGGTCCAGAGAGGATTATAACATTGGAATCCTTGTAGGTAAGTAGTGGTGGAGTGTGTGGGGTGCTGGATTCTGAGTGGGAGGGTCAGGTGGGGAGGTAATGGCAGAGGTGGGCCAGTGGTGGCGGTGGACCAGTGGCGGCAACAGACATCGATGGAAAGTTTTCTTTGTTACATATAAAATATAAAAGGACTATGAATGATGGTTTTCTTCATTTCAGGTACCAGCATTGGGGACTGGGCACCACGGTGTCAATGTTATGTGTGGCGGCACCAGTGGAGTGCTCCCCAGTGTCATACTCTGTAAATGGGCAGGGTGGAGAGGTACTAGCTGGCACTGAGGTTGAGCATCTCGGTGTCGGAAAATTAAAAGAGGGCATGTGGGGCTGAGGGTGCTGTGTGGGAGGATGTGTTGGGAGACAGAAATGGCAACAGTGGGCCAGCAGCAGCAACAGGTATTGATGGATGGTTTTCTTTCTTTCAGTTATTGTCCCAACACTGGAGATTAGGCACCTCAGTGTCAGTGTTATAATTGGTGGCACTGTGGGTGGGCTCCCAGTGTCGCACACTGAAAATGGGTGGGATGAGGTGTTAACTTGCACTGAGGATTGGGCACCTTGGTGTCAGAAAGTTAGATCACGGCAAGCAGAAGGATGTGGAAGACATACTTGGTAGAGGCAGGATGGATTGGTTTAATGTTGGGCTGGCTGTTTCCTTTAAATTACATGAAGTTTCTGCCCAGCAAGACCAGAAGAGTGTCATGATCTGCCCAGCCAATGATTGGTCTGACTGTGACAAACCCTTGCAAACTGTTCTGTATTGGACTGACAGTGACACACCTCTCAAAACCCACTCACATAACAATAGTTCACTTTGCACAAGCACAAAGCAAACATAAAAAGGATGGGACAATGAATAACCTCCATGGGCTCTGGGCTTTGGTGGATGATCATCTAATATGGGTTCTTGTGCGTGTCTGACAACGCCACTAATATGGAGGAGTCAATGAGTAATAAATAGACTAATAGCTCATAAACTGAGATTACAGGCTGATGAGTTTATTGAGCTTTAATTATTTATCACATTGTTTACCCTCTGTTCTAAACTCAATTACTGTTATAATATTCCATTGTAATATGGCATAATAGCTTTATATGCTCTGTTGTTCAAAACTATAAATGTTGTTTACAATTTGAGACAGCAAAAGCCATTATAGTGCTCGTTCCTGACAGGAACCAAGGTGCTTAGTGTTTAATAACTGATTCCAGCTACATATATAATGTTGAAAGATGTATTCTAGCAGATAGACAATTATATGATTCTTCTTAAGCTGCAGGATTGCTGGTTTAGCACATGGCAGATGCAAGGTCATTTATGATGAGACTGTAACCATTGTTTATTAGATACTGCTTTGTTAGCCAGTAACTAGGTTCACAGTAAAGAGATACTTCTGATAGATTATAATAACTTGCATACAGTGAGAGAGCATCACATGATACACGCCAGACTTTCCAACTCCACAACCGTCCTTGGCTGGATGCACTCAGGGATAGTCCTTTTATTTATAGTTTATAATTTATTTTATATTTTTATTGGAAATTTTGTGCACAGTGGTGGATGGGTATGCTGAAAAGTGGAGGGTCAGAATTGCATAACCCAGGAGTCACAGTTATGCAACATCTCACTCCATGCAAGTAACTGGGAAAACAATTGCCTTCTTAAAATGCAGTACTTCAGTCATCCTGCCTGACATTTTGTAATCCTGAGCCATCAACACGTATTTAAGAATAATCCATGGCTTAGTCTCAGACAGTTATTCATAAGTATCAAAGTAGAACATGGTTAGGATGTACATCTTTTGAGGTTTGAGAAATGCAAGGACACCCCAAATAACTATATAGTTCAGAGCATTGAAATGTTAAAAATAAATAAATTAATATACATTTCTTTTTCCAAAATATACTTTCTGTTGCATGGTTTCTATCTGCATATTGAGCTCAAAAATGCTTTAAAGCAGCATGTCTGCTCTCCTCTGAATCTCAGCCAGCATTGTAACTTTTACAGTAAAATAATGCTGTTCTATTGATTGAATGGGAGGGTTAAAATGCATCAGTTGACTCCTCCTATAAAAATGAGAGGTCTGCTGACTCCTTGGCCCCTCCACTTAGGATTGTGGACACCATAATACTTAGCTCACTCTATGTGTGACATCTACTTTTAAGAGAGTAGTGGGGATTGGTGAAGTTACTGCAGCAAATTTGATGTACACTTGCAGGTCAAATTAATTAAAGACAGCAAGAATACCAAACCACAGTTTCAAGTAGTCTCACATTATAACTGTAAAGGGTCATTAGGAGGGCTTCTTATGGACACGAAAATGTCACCTCATGTGTTCTCAGGACAAGAGAACCACAAACTGAAGGTGAGCAGGTCTGGTGCCCTAAAGATGAAAGAAGTGACACTCTTTTATCTGTTATAGGCCCTCCTGGCATCCCTATAAAATTATTATAAATCATTTGACAATATGTTTTTAAAATCTTTTCCTCTAGACATTGGTCCCTTTGTGTGTGGCATGATCGGTGCAAGCGAGAAGCCCATCTCTGTGGCACAGGGCATGAGACACTCTTATGGAAGAAACAGTATCTCACATGCAACTAAAAGAAGTGATGTCACTGGTCAGAAGCGTCACATGACACTCCCATGATCTATAATTGCAAAATAAAAGTGGAGGGAGGAGGAGAGTGTCTCTGTAAGTATAACATCAAATTTGGGCTGGAATAAAGAAGTGGGTAAAGGATGATAAGTAAGAATGTGGCTGAGATGGACTGCTTGATGGAGGTAAGTCAGAAAGTGGTTAATGGATGCAAGGGCTGTTTGAGTTTTTGTAATACAGCTGAGATTCACTATCTTGTTTTCAGTAGGGGCCCTGTTTTACAACTAGGAGGACTGGTGTAAAGGGAGGTGAAGTGATGTGTTGCCAGTCATACAGTAAACCAGTGGCTATAACGAAATTCAACTTAGGATCCACCTGGGCCAAATTTATGTGCTCTTACTAGAGCAATATTGACTGAGAAGCCAGTCATTTCCTAGGGACTATACCATGCACCTTAGACAACAACCAATCAAAATGACTGACTGGCACCTTACCACCATTGAAAATCCTCTGATAATCACCGCAAAAGGTGCCCAGCTAGCCGCATTTTGGAAAAAAACAATCCAACAGTGAAATCGTGGAACTCCGTCCGCCATCTTGTTTCCCGCTAAGCGAGACTGTAAAACAGAAGCTCCGTACATCAGGAGAAAGTAAACAAAAACACAGACTGCTCTACTACTGAATCGCTTAACTAAGCATTATAGCAAGTACTTTTTTTAAATAATTGAAAAAAGCGTACTTGGTATAATCGTAATAAACCATTTGGGAGATCTCTGGGTTATGGGGGAATTTACCATGGCTGGCGTGGATTTACCCACTTGGCTGCGCCTCATGGGCAAACCACTCCAGTCATGATAAATCCCCAATAACCCACACACCTCGTGGCTTATTGCTTAATTAACAACCAGTTGGGGAGATGAGTGGCTTGAGGCATTATCAATGAACACCTCCATCCAGCCGGTTGTTGATCCAAGGTAATGACTGGCTTTGAGGTTGTTATTATAAGTCTAATCACAATACTGCAGCAGAACACGTCTAGCATTTAAGACACTGTATTCCACACAACATCAGTTGGCGCTGGATTAGTCATTTGAAGACATAATGACCAATCAATGGCCAATCAGAACCTTATTAGACTTATGAATATGTTATTAGATTTATAATACTCAGTAACACAGTGTTTCACATGTCAGCAGTAAAACAGTGTTTCACATGTCAGCAGCAATACAGGCAAGATGTTGTGTAGTCCAGATGAGACCTCATCAGGCAAAAACAAAAGGCAAACATCACCAGTGTTGTTCATGGAGAATAACAATCCAAGATACAGCATTTCATTCATTGGGGAGGAGGATGGGAGTGGAGGAAAATGAAGAATATGCCTTATTGCAGACTTAGTATGTCCAGGTGAAAATGATGTCTCAACTGGTCTTGGGCTCCCAGAAGGTTCTGCCACAGGCCACCTTCCTTTCTATAGTACAAAGGTCCATAAAACATACTGGCAGCCTTCTTCTTTAACAATAGCTACAGTATATATCTGTCACATGTTGTAAAATGTGCCATGAAAACCCTGTAACCTCAAAGGTCGAAACACATCATGTGACTCTTGATTATTTTCTGACAAATACACACCCTCACCTCAACTACATATTTTATAAACAAATAAAGCCTATTTTATAAGTGGGATAACATTCTCCAGGGTATGCGCTCATAAAGGAATGACGCACCTTGCAGGTGGTTGTGGCACTCGGCTACACATCATGCCAACAACCACACAAGCCATGCATTGTTTCCTTTAACCACACACCCTGTCTTGTGTTATCCTAAATATTGAATTATGCAGCTACCTGCATGGCATGTAATGAAACCAATGAATCTGTGGTCTCTTAGTCATCTGGCATTTCCTATATTCCTATGCTATATTTCAGTACTTAACATATTATAGATATAACTAGTTTCATCAAGCATTGTACAATGGCAACTGTGGGGACTACCTTACTTCCTTATTTATTTATTTTATTTATTTAAAATGTGGTAACCAGGAAAGTCACACTGAGCCGAGGCTCAGTTCCAGGTGTGACCTGGAAAGGGGTTACATGAGAGAAGACAGTAAAACAATACAATATAAGGTGCACTGAATACAAATTCAAAAATTACGAAAGCAAATCCCAGTACAGTAGGGTGCTTCATAATCCAGGAAAAGTAATCACAATACAGTTTAGAAATTTACAGAAACAAAATGCAGACAAGTAACCAAATAGGGTAAGCCAAACTAGTTTCTGCTGGAGAAATGTCAGTGCTGACCAGGTCTGCAGAGACATTAACATAGAAACATAGATTTTGATGCAGATAAGGACCGCTTGGCCCACCCAGTCTGCCCATTTCCTACCTAATGGATAAGCTGCAGATCCTAGTTAACCAGCAGCCTACTTCTTCCTACCCCCACCCCGAGAATTGCCTTATGGCTGTCCCATGCATGCTTGAATTCCACCACTGTTTTTGACTCAACAACCTCTTCCGGAAGGCGTTCCATGCATCCACAACCCTCTCTGAAAAAATACTTCCTTAAGTTACCTCTGAGCCGCCTCCTTCTATCTTCAAATTGTGCCCCTTGTTCTTGCACACCTCTTTTTAGAAAGATGCTACCCTCTTGGACTTTGTTGATTCCCTTGAGGTACTTGAATGTTTCTATCATGTCCCCTCTCCCTCCTTTCCTCAAGGCTATACATATTTGAGCCTAAGTCTCTCTTCATATGTCTTCCGGTGCAGACCCTGCACCATTTTAGTTGCCCTCCTCTGGACAGCTTCCATCCTGTCTATGTCTTTAGAGATTGGGTCTCCAGAACTGCAGGACTCTCAGATGGGGTCTCACCAACTGTCTGTACAGAGGATAATATCTTCCAGTTTCTACTGGTGATGCCTCTCCCATGCATCCCAGTATTCCCCAGCCCTCCTTGCTGCCCTCTCACATTGCTTGCCCACCTTTAGGTCATCTGATATGACTACCCACAGGTCCCTTTCCATTTTTGTTGTTGTTAGTATCTCACCTCCCATTGTGTACTCTTCCCTGGGTTTTTGTTTCCCAGGTGCATTACCTTGCACTTCTTAGCACTGAATCTAAGCTGCCATACATTTGACTATTCCTCTAACCTTGCCAAGTCCCTTCTCATCCTTTCCACCCCACCTTGTGCATCAACTCTGTTGCAGATCTTTGTGTCATCTGCAAAGAGACATACTTTTCCTTCAGTCCCTCTGCAATGTCGCTTATAAAGACATTGAAAAGGACTAGTCTATATCTGAAACCTCACGGTACCCATTAGTAACACCAATTTCTTCAGAGTGGACTCCATTTATTATTACTCTCTGTGTCCTATTCTCCAGCCAATTCTTTACCCAGGCTGTCATCTTGGGACCCACTCCCAGGCTGGCTAACTTGTATATTAATCTTTTGTGTGGACTATGTCAAATGCCTACAAAGTCTAGGTAGGCCATGTCCACAACCCGCCTCTGATCTACTACTTTGGTCACCCAGTCAAAGAAATTCATCAGATTTGTCTGGCATGACCTTCCGCTGATGAATCCATGTTGCCTTGGGTCCTGTGTCCCTCTGGCCTCTAGATACTCAACAATTCATTCCTTCAGAGTGATTCCATCATTTTCCTACCACTGAGGTTAAACTAACAGGTCTGTAGTTTCCTGCTTCTGCCTTGCTCCCACTTTTGTGAAGGGAATCACATCTGCCCTCCTCCAGTACTCGGGTACCACCCCATCCTCCCATGATTTGTTAAAGAGGGTAGTTAGTGGTGTCACTCGTTCTACCCTTAGTTCTTTTTAGAATTCTGGGATGAATCCCATCAGGCCCCATTGCTTTGTCCACCTTCAGTTTTAAAAGTTCTTTCAGAACCCTTTCTTCTGTAAATGGCTGGTATCAACTTCTGTATCCAGAGTGTTTTTGCTGTTTGTTTTAGGTACCTCCCTCTTCCTTTGTAAATACTGAGCAAAATATTTGTTTAGTATCTCTGCCTTTTCACAGTCACCTCTGCCCACCCTCCCTCCCTTTATTAAGCCTCTACCAACCTCCCTTGGTCTTCCTTCACTCCTGATGTACCTATAAAAGGTTTTATCCCTTCTTAACTGAGTTGGCCATCTTTTCCACGGTTTGGGCCTTTGCTGTTCTGACTGCCTTCCCAGCATCCTTTGCTTTAACTGATACAGTTCTCTGTCCTGCTCCTTCTGTGATTCCTTGTACTTCCTGAATGCTTTTTTTCTCTTGAACCTTCACTGCCACTTCCTTTGAGAACCACAGTGGTTTCTTACATCGTTTTGTTTTGTTTATTTGCTTCCACACAAAGGCTTGTTACCTCTGTGATTGCAGTTTTATTATTCCCATTGTTCTTCACCCTCCTTCCTGCCCATTTGCTAGTGCATTCCTTTTGGCAAAGTCAGCCCTCCTAAAGTCCAGTACTTTTGCCTTTGTTAGCTTGACTCTATTGCTGTGTTTATTGTGAACCATACTGTTCGATGGTCGCTGGTTCCCAGATGGCTACCCACTTCTACATCTGTGATCCTCTCTTCATCTCCATTTGAGAGAACCAGGTCTAAGATTGCTCCCTCTCGAGGTGGGCTGCAATACTAGTTGTTCAAGGCATGCCCCTGTAGGGCATCTAGAATAACCCCACTCTTCAAGTGGCTGCTGCAACTGCACTCCAGTTAACATCTGGCATATTCAGATCACCCATCAGCAATATCTCCCCTTTTCTGCCATTCTAAATATTCTTTCTATCATTTCCTTGTCCATTTCCTCCCTCTGAGAAGGGATCTGTATACAACCCCATGCGGATTATCATGCCATTGCCGGTCTCCAAATTTACCCACAGAGCTTCTTCTCCTCCCGTTTTCCTTTGTTCTGTTGCTTTGATTCCTTCCTTATGTAAAGAGCTACTCCTCCTTCTCTTTTACCTCCCTGTCCCTCCTGTAGATAGTGTATCCTGGTATGTTTACGTCCCAGTCATGGTTTTGTGTGTACCATGTTTCTGTGACTGCCACAATATCCAGATGTTCCTCCTCCATCAAGGCCACTAATTCAGGAAGCTTGTTACTCAGACTATGAGCATTGGTACTCATAGCTCTCCATTTTGATGGCTTTACCTTCTTTTGCAGCATCTCCCACTGACCTTTCTACCTCAGTCTTTTTCTCATTTAGTACCCTGTTTTGTAGGGAGAGACTGGGATTTTCCTGCTGCTTATCAGTGCCTCCCCTTGACTAGTTTAAAAGCTTGCCAATGAAGCATTTAAACTGATTGCTCAAAAGACTTGTTCCTTCCTGGACAGATGCAGACCATCCTGCCAGTATAGGCTGGTGTCCCTCCAGGTGGAACCCCAGTCCCCAATGAAGCCAAACCCTGTGCTCCACACCATTTTTCCAACCATTCATTAAACTGCATGGTGCAAAGTACCTCGCCTCACTCATGCCATTGACAGGCAGCACCTCAGAGATGGATATTGTGTGTGCTACTTGTCATAGGCCCCTCCCAATTCCACAAAGTCCTTCTGCACTGCTCAATCTCATGATGAGCCAAGTCATTTGTCCCTAGGTGGACAATGATGTCCAGTTCAGACTCACGTGCAGCTGTTCTTGTGATCCGAGGATGCACTTCCTGTCTCTCCAAGCCATGGCACCAGGCAGGCACCTTACTTCAGTTTTCCTGCACCCCCAGTTCTATCTCCCTAATAACTGAGTCCCCACCAAGAGCTGCTTCCTTTCCTTGTGGTGTCCTCTGCCTCCTTTCTGTGGGCCTCCCTTGTGACAGTTGTCCTCAGCCTCCTTAGTCTCCTCTCATGGTGTATCCATAGGGGAGCTCATGCTCACCAGAATGGTGTATGGATTCTGGTATGGAACAACTGACTGTGTGTGCCTCTGTTCCACCATCCTCACCTCCTGAGCCCACTGTGGTCCAACTGCTGTACTTTCTTCGCAACCTCTGAGGTAGTGGGGTGGCTCTGGTGCTCCCTGGATGGGAGGTTCCTCCCTACTGTCCATTGTGGCCTGGGAGAAGGTTCCCTTACTACTGTCCAGAGTGGCCTGAAGATGGGCAACTTCCTCCCTCAGGGCAGAGAGTTGTCTGAAAATAGGGCAGCATCTCAGCCTCCAGAAAGACTCTTGGAAGACTGCTGCCCCACAGTCATTACATTCACTACTCCCACTTTTTTTTTGTTGTGTGTGTGTGTGTGTGTGTGTGATTGGTTTGTTATATAGAAATATGTATATATTATACAATGTGTATGCTTATATTGTCAGTGCAGTGTGCTAGAGAGGATATGACAGTGATATGCACCTTGCACTCTTGACACTCTTGAGGAAATGATGTCAGAACCCCAGGTATAAAGGAACTATTTCCAGGGCTGGTGGGGTGAGGGGTGGGAAGGGGTTGGGCCTAAACTGTGCCTTCACAAAACAATCAGCTAAAAGCTCTGACCCACCACTGCAATGAGTGCCTTCCTGTCAGCAAGATGCCCTACTTAACAATTTGACAGAGAAAATACCCTGCTAATCAAACAGAGAAAATCCACACATCCAAGTCAGACACAGGTAAACCTCCCCAGCCCCAAAACAGACCTGGTGGTTTGTGCTCTGAAAGCTGTCAGCCCCAAAATAAGTCAGTCATGCTTTAAACTCTTCCTGCACTGAAAATCTTAAGAATTGTAACAAACAAACGTAAACCTCGATCTACCTCCTCTGTTGCTTGAAAGACTGTCTTTCCTGTTTCACACTGCAGGTTTTGCTATGACAACTCCTTAACCACAGTAACTTATTTAAAAATAGTTTAACTATCACAAACTTCTACGCACCAGTAAATTATTTAAAATAGTTTCTGTCCCAAAATCCTAGTAGTCAATCCAGCTACCCCCAAGGGACAACTAAAATGCAGTATTCCAACACTTGTGAAGTTACTTCCAAGATAAGCAGAGTTTGCAAGTTCATTTTCAACTCTCAGCCACTTGTAAGTTATTTAAAAATAGTTTAACTGTCAGAAAATCCTAGTAGACAATCTAGCTACCTCCAAGGATCTACCCAAATGCAGTATTTAAATCCTTCAAGTTACTAGCAAGATAAACAGAGTTTGCAAGCTCCTTCTTGGTTGAACACTAAATAAATATGTGAATAAAAAGCAATTACCAAGGGTAGTTAGTTTCACCTCCCACAGAATTAAGCAAAAGTGCTCGTTGTTGCAGATATCAAGTACAATTTAGAATTTCTCACACAGCTCACAGCTGAATAAAAAAGTAGTGTCCTTCCAGGTCAAGAAAATGTGCTTTGTGTCTCTAACTATTGCAGCCTCCAGTAATTTATAGCAATCTGATCTAGTCTGGATGTCTCCACCCAGGGCAATTTGTTGACAATGGTTATGATGTAGCCTTTCCTGTTCCAATACAACACTATGTGGTCTGAAAACAATTTCTTGCACCTAAGGCTGTCTTTGTTTCAATTCACACTGCAGGTTTTGCAATGACAACTCCTTAACCACAGTAACTTATTTAAAAATAGTTTAACTATCACAAACTCCTACGCACCAGTAAATTATTTAAAATAGTTTCTGTCCCAAAATCCTAGTAGTCAATCCAGCTACCCCCAAGGGACAACCAAAATGCAGTATTCCAACACTTGTGAAATTACTTCCAAGATAAGCAGAGTTTGCCTTCTCCTTTTCAACTCCTCAGCCACCTGTAAGTTATTTAAAATAGTTTAACTGTCAGAAAATCCTAGTAGACAATCTAGCTACCTCAAGGATCTACCCAAATGCAGTATTTAAATCCTTCGAAGTTACTAACAAGATAAACAGAGTTTGCAAGCCCCTTCTTGGTTAAACACTAAATAAATATGTGAATAAAAAGCAATTACAAGGGTAGTTAGTTTCACCTCCCACAGAATTAAGCAAAAGTGCTCGTTGTTGCAGATATCAAGTACAATATAGAATTTCTCACACAGCTCACAGGTGAATAAAGAAGTAGTGTCCTTCCAGGTCAAGAACATGTGCTGGTAAGGTGTTGTTGGTGGTGAATTAGCCACTGTAAAGCATTTACAACATAAATCGTGATATGACTGTAGTGCCATTTAACTTGGAATTAGAACCCAGGTAATTTAATTCTGTCCCAGTGCTGAGAAGACCTTAATGCATTGGGGCAATGTAATTAACAAAGGGTTAAAAAACACTTGGTTAAGTTAACATTTGGGAATGGGGCCTCTGATAGCTCAATAGGTTTAGCTGCATAGAAGTGGGTAAGCCAGGCAGGCTTGAGCCTGGCTGCAAGCTTAGTGCCTGACTCGACTTGGCTCAGCCTCTATAAGCAATTAAGAGCCAAGGTCAAGCCAAGCCAGTTATGCTCAAAGTAAACATTTTGTTAGCATGAGCAGTTAGTGTATTATAAGAAATATTTAACTCCTGTATAGAAAATGGCCTGCAGTAGCCAGGGCTCACTCATATTTGGCTTGCAAGAGTCAAGCCAGACCCAAACTCGGCTTTGGCTTGGCTCTAGGTGGAATATTCCTGGCTTGCCCATGCTGCAGCTCCCATGCTGGTGACCCACATTTAGAGGTGGGCCTGGAAAGCTGGTCAGGTGGTCCTGATGGCTGGGGAATTACCGTGTGGCAGCACTCCTAGATGGGGAGAGATGGCATCTCATTTCACTACTCTAGTGACCCCTGAAGCAGACCAGGAGCTTGCCCATCAGGGGTACATAAGTAGTGTACGAGCCACACCAGAGCATGGCCAGATGTCGGGAGGTGGGTAGGGCAAAGGATGAAAAGAGCAAAATCCCTTCCAGCGGGCTAATGCCAGGTGGCTACCCCAGGCCCCACAACACCAACCAGACCCGTAACACCAACCAGGCCCTGAGCCTGATCTGGATTGATCACTGTGGGTGGGGTGGACAGCCTTCCTCACCTGGTCCCACCATGGAGGCAATCCATGGTAGATCATTAAGTCAGGTAAAACCCAGAGATGGTGGGTGATGGTGCTTGGCGGCCATGGGCCATTGACACAAAAGGGCATAAATACCTTATAAAATAAGAAAAAGATTTGGGGAACTACTGTTCTCCCAGTAAACAAGCATTGGCCAATGCCGATGATGTTTGATTGCATGCATTTGTCTGAGCTGGGAGCAGTTCTGGTACATGCCTGTGGGACAAAACTCAGGGAACTGGGTCAGGGAGGGAGAGGTGAGCTGGGAGAAAGGTCTGGTGGTGTTTGTCACATGAGGTTCAGGAAAGCTGGTAGGGAGGGAGAGCTGTGCTATAAAGGGGCTGGCTGGTGCTTGCCGGACAAGGTTAGGGGACTTGGGTTGGGGGAGGAGGAGGGAGAGATGAGCTGGGAACAAGGATTGCTGGTGCTTGCTAGATGCAGTTTGGGAAATCAGGCTGGGGAGGAGAGCTGAGCAGGGAGCTGGGCATACTGGTGCTTCCCATATTACTTGTTTGGGGAATTTGGTCAGGGAATGGAGTGCTGGGCTGGGACTGGGACTGGCTTGAGCTTGCTGGAAGAAGTTCAGAGAACTGGGTCAGGGAGGAGAAGTGAGCTGGGAGCAGGGCTGGCTAGTGCTTCCTGACAAGGTTCAAGGAAAGTGATGGCTAGAGGGAGAGGTGAGCTGGGAGTGGGGCTGACCAGTGCTTGTCAGACAAGACTCAGGAAAACCGGTGAGGTGGAAGAACTGTGCTGTGAGGGAACTGACTGGTGCTTGCCAGACAAAGTTGGAAGAATTGGGTTAGGGGAGGGTGAGAGCTGAGCTGGGAACAGGGATGGCTGGTGCTTGCTAGATGAGGTTTGGGGAAATTAGGTTGGTGGAGAGATAGCTGAGCATGAAACTGGGCAGACTGGTGTTTGCCAGAGTATGTTTGGGGAATTTGGTCAGGGAACTAACAGCTGAGCTGGGAGTGGACTGGCTTGTGCTTGCTGGAAGGGCAACAAAAGCATGGAATAGTCTCCCAAATGAGATTATTGAGTCCAACTCCTTTGGTACATTTAAAGCCAGATTAGATCAATGGCTCATATCTAACAACATTTAATCAAGTCCCACTGGTGTGGAGACAATCATGATCAGCAGATATCTTCTTTGTCCTAATATACTAAGTAAACTACGCAACTAAGTAAACTAAGTAAACTCTATGGCGCCAGCTTTCTGATCTTGCCAAAATGGGCATTTGTGGAACACACCAGCCCCCATGCAAAAGGGTGGTGGTGAAAGGACATTCATAGGTTTCATGAGGTGAAAGTTACTAAGTTCTTTACAGAAAAAAAGTTGTTAGAAGATAAAAAAGTTATGATTTAAAACAATTGAATGAATGGGCCCATACTTCCCAATTATTTCAATAGTATTTTCTTTAAGTAATGTTTTTCTTGTTTCTTAATATTTTTACCCACTTTTTCTGTTAAGGTCTTATTAACCTCAACGTTGACTAATTAGATGATACCCATAGAGTTTTCTAGAGTAGGGTTAAAAGTCCTCTACTGAGAAGGTAAGTAAAATATTAAATAACAAAAACGTTCTCAACAAAAGATAAATCCCTTAGAAATGAATGGGCCCATTGAAATGAAAGGGCTCATGCATTTCAAGGTGGTCAGCCAAAACAGAAGCAGCACTTCGAGGGACACAGCGAATTTGGCATTGGGACAGGAGGAGCCACAAGGGACAAAAAGGGTACTAATGGGGAGGTAGGGTCACAAAGGGGATAGGTGGGGTAATTATATTTTTTAAAGAGCTTGGGGAGGAGGATAAAATGAGACTTCACGGTTTAGAGAATACATACATATTTACCAGAGGTGGGATTGAGGACCTGACTGACAACATTTTGAGGGTTGAATGGCATAAGTAATATTTACCAGGTGTGGATTGGGCACTAGACCACTGGACGGGGTGGCATTTGCCAATGTTTGCAGGTGGCAGAATGGGCAACAGACTGCCAGACTTTGGGAAGAGAATGGTCATTTGTACTGGCATCAGGATTGGGCAACTGACCATTGGGGGTTTTGGAGGTGGAACAGTAATGTTTACTGGCAGTGGGACTGGGCATCCAGCTGCTGGATTTGTGTGTGGCGTCTAACTCAGTGACTTCTGGGGACATCAGCAGGGCATCCACAGTAAGGTCCACAAGTCACAGGGTCATGCTGGTTGTGGCAGGAAAAGGAAGGTAAAAGGAAGGCAGGAGTTACACTGCAGAAGGTTGAAAGGGGTCTGCATCTGATCCCTATCTAGTGTCAGCCTATACTTGAACATGGCAACAAGGAAGGGAGATTGGGGTACAGTGGAATGCAGCTGATCTCCATCTAGGGTCAGTTTGCATTTGTACTAAGACACTGAGGAGGTAGGATTGGGTAGGGGAATAGAGAGGACTTGGGGTGTGCTAAAATGTCACCAACTGAGTCACATATAAGGATACATAACTGTGGGCTAACACAAGCTGAAAAAGGAGGATTTGGGGAATAAGAGCTCATGCAGGAGCCAAGATAGCTGGGAAAGGAAGAAAATAAGGGGACAGAAGCTTGTACAGGAAACAGGAGAGTGTTAAGCTGTAATGATTGTGTGGCTGCAGACTTTTGGGGACAATGTGGAGGGCAGGGGCTCTCTAGTGAGCAGAAAACTGGAGCAGCTTAGGGCAGAGGTAAGACTACTCAGATGGGAGCTGGGGAGAATGGGATGGGGAATCAGGGGAGCAGATCAGTGGAGAAAAGGGCAGGTGTGGGGTACCCAAGGGAATGTGGGCAGCTGGCAGGGGAAGGGAACAGGAGGATCACTCAGTATCCAGGGATATTGCTTCCTCAGAGAACCAGGGACCCCAGGGAGGAGGAATGTCAAGTGGCAGGGGAAGGGGTAGGAGTGAGAGGAACAACAGGAGTGGGAAGGGAAAGACTGGGAGAGGGACAACAGGGTGGAAAATGATGGGGTGCCATTAAAGAACAGGTATGCACCACTGTCTGGTATAGGGAGAAGGTGTCGGGTGGTGGGGAAGGAAGCCAGAATAAACCAGAGTCGAGGGTTGGAGTTAAGGGGTGGAGAGGGGACTAGTCTTGGAGGGTAGGGGTAGAAGAATCTGTCACAGTGGAGCAGAGGAAGGGAGGGAACAGGGTAAAATGGAGGAGGGAAAAGTGGTAGCTAGTATGGCTATCAATGGAGGAAGGTGCATGGTGGGGACAGTGAAGCCAATTGCTGAAAATAGTGGATGTGGTGGAAAGTTAACTGGGGGTGAAACTGAGTGGGTGAGTGGCTGGCATCTTAGGTGAGGAAGGGAGGATGGGATACATAACTGAAATGGATGGAAGTGTGGTAATCTTGGAGGCTCCATAATTAAGGGTGTTCACTGGGGATGGAAGGAGGACCCAAAAGCAAGAAGGAGAGTGGTTTGTATTCCAAGGATGACAGCAGGGATAGCGGGACCAAGAATCAGGGAGATTATAAGGGAGGTTGAGGGAACCTTAACTTAGTTGTCCACATGGGAACCAATTACATAGTTGGGGAGGAGGTGGAGATAGTGTAGAGCAGGTTCAGGAAGTTAGTGAGGACCTCCAGAGAGGTAAGAAGTTCTCTGGCATTTTCAGAGGTGATACCAGTTCTCAGAGCCAGTACAGTCAGGAAGAAAAGATAGACAACTTCAATAACGGACTGATGAACTGGTGCAGGATGAAGGGTTCACAGTTTGGTGACTGGGGTGACCTGTATGAATAAAACACTATTTTCACCAGATAGGTTACACCACAATAGGGTGGGTTTGAGGGTACTCACAGACAAACTGGGAGAGTACATTGTAAATAATCTGAATTTAAACTACTGGGAGGGGCAGAGGGCCTGCAGGCCCAAAAACTCTGGGAACAGGAGGTCAAATTACCTCCCCATACCAGTAGGGGTAGTCAGAGGGGTGGAGTGGAAGGAAAGAGGAGCAATTAGCATCAGAGGGTGGGGGAGTATACAGGGGAGAAATGTAGGGAAAGGAAGTGAAGGAAGGGTAAGCAGCATGGAGGGTGGATGTGAAAGAGAAGAGGAGCAATTATCATTGAATGTTTGTATGTTCATACTTCTGGGGATGAACACCAAATTTCCTTGGAGCTCAACAAACAGTGCTCCAAAGAATATGTTATAGAAAGTGGCATGGTTGGGGAAGAGAGAGTCAGAGAGGTAATTAGTTGCACAGCATCATCAACATATCAAAACCCACCAAAATCACTGGAATGGCAAAAGTGCTTTGAAAAGTGTGCATTCCAGTGACAAACTACATATTTGGTAGTTTAACCACCATTAGCTGCAGTTTGATTGCCAATCACCTTCTTCATTCAAAGCTTGACCTTCAAAATTTACCTTTACTACTAAAGGTAAATCTTTATGTTTGATTTGCATTCTGCAATCAAACGCAACATTGAATTTTGTAGTAATTTTAAATAGGCTATTAAGTTATTAATCAAGTAATTGTATAGAATATATAATTAAGAAAATCACGAATAAGCAGTTAACAAAAGCAGCAGGCATCAACCATATTTTTGACAATTCAGAGTAAATAAAAAATTGTCTGGTACTAAAAAACCAAGGGCTATGGATTTTTAAATGATTAAATATATAGTGTAGTATATACAGTATAGTGTACCTTAACAGTTTTAAGTATTTTAAGCATTCTAGAAACTTTATGGTACTCATGTCTCATAAGTGTATGTACTGATAATTGTAGATTGCACACTGCTATTGCTGCTATTAGTGCTGATAAATACCGATACCACTGCTATTTCTTTTTGTTTAGTGTGTTTGTATATGTGCTTATAGGTCACCATTTTTTTTTAATTCTGTTTATTAAAGTTTTCATCAGATGCCAACACGAAAAGAAGACAAAATACACACTACCTTTGACATAAAACAAATAAACAAAAAATCCATAGACAAACAAGAAAATGAAAAGAAAAGATTAAAAAACATATAATACAATACAGTAAAACATGATACAATACAATACAATACAATACACCTGGTTATTTCATTTATGCACCACATTGATTCCATTCAGTGGTACTACACTGTATATACCATGACGATATACCATCATGACCGAGTGTGTGAACTCTTTCCCAGAACCCAATATGTCCCTTAGCCTCCTACCTCTCTCCCATACCTTCACCTAACTAATAGCAGAGAGTGTCCCCGTACCTCTTCCTGGCTGGATGCACCTGGGAAGGGCCCACACTGCACTCAATAGGGTGCCAACAAACACTAATTAATGCCCTTGTCCCATCTTCACTGGGGCAGCTGTATTCATTTCCACAGCCTGCTTACACCCAGTCCTAGGTATCCCACCCCATGCATAGCATTATGCTTTCAGAGATACTCAGCGTCACCAGGAGCAGGGGTCCACTCCCTCATAAACCTCTCCTCTCCTTCTCTTACTGCCCAGGTGAATCTCTCCAGGGCCAACGACCGTAATACCACCCTTCTCAGTCTGCTATTGTGGACCCATTTCCAGTCACCCACATGTTCTGAATGCAGTGCCTTGCCAGCACAAGCAGGACCCTTGCTCACCTGGGCAAAAGTAGCCACTCCTCTTCCCCAACTTTCCTTTCCATCCCGAACAGACATACCAGAGGGTCTCGGGACAACCGACCTCAATCCCTTATTTACCTCCTGTACTACCTTCTCCCAGAACTTAACCAGAACTGGACATGTCCAGAAACAATGATAGAAAGTACCCAGACCCCCAACACATCTCTTGCAATTTGGAGATACCCCAGGGTGCATCCAGTGCACTGCAACCAGTGGCCAAAAAGCTCTGTGCAGAAATTTTAAAAGGCCTCTTTGAATTTATTGCATACCATAATGCCCTCTGGCATCCCCAACATCATTTCCCAATTAGCGTCGGATATCTGCAGGCCTAGGTCCCTTTCCCAAAGGGCTTTCATGAAGCCTGTTAAATCTGGCAGATTCAACCTATCTTGCCTAGCAGCCTTCCAATAAATCCTTTGGATCTCTCCTAGCCTGGCTTAGTATCTGCTCTAACTTATTAGAACTCAACCCCACACTTCCCTTGCTCAACCTCTAACATATGCTCTAACTTGAAAATATCTAAATAGATGTGAGGCCCTAAATTTAACCCCTACTGATCTTATTGAACTCAATCAGCTCCCTTTCTCCAGCAAGGTTCCCATACAGACCACCCTTTTTCACACTCCAGGAACCTCTATCCTCCATACCGGAATAAAAATGGATTCCTGCAACCGGAGCAGGACTGTTTCTCTCTGAGGTGATCCCTTTCACCTCCAGGAATGACCCTAGGCCTCCAATGTCTCCCGCACCAATGGATTAACCTTCTCCATTCTCCTATGCCTGTAGCCCTTTACTATGTAAATACGCTGACAATCTCCCGGAGCCCCTCTTGTTCTAGTCCCACCCAACTAGCCACCTCCGCTTATGGATCCAATCTATTGCGCTCTAGCTGCACCCGATCATAATAATAAGCCCCAGGTCTGGGAAATTAAGCCCCTCTAGATCTATCCGCTTTAAGTCTTGCGAGGCTTATTCTGGATTTTCTCCCTGCCATATGAATTGACAAACCCGTCACCAGCCTTTTAACATCCGTCTGTATTAGTCTCACCTGCAGCATTTGCATCGGGTATAGTATCCGGTATAATATTCATTTTAATGAGATTTATCCTCCCAATCCAAGATATGGGTAGATGTAGCCACCACTTCAAATCTGCAAGGATCCCTTTAATTAATGGGCGGTAATTTACCCTATGGGTCTTCCCACCTTCCTCCACGTGCAACCCTAAGTATTTAAAGTCTGACTTAACCAAGCTGAAACCTCTCTGCTGCACCTCCGGCTGATATCTGAAATCCCATTATCTCTGATTTCTTCACATTTATCTTGTACCCAGAAGTCTGCAAATTTCCCAATAATATCCTTCAGGTGTCTCACGAATCCCCATATCCCTTAAAAAAGAGCGTATCGTCGGTGTAGAGTGCCACTTTATGCTCCCTACTTCCCATCCTCATTCCAACCATGCCCTCATGCCGCATATCGCTAACGCTTAGGTTCGATTGCCAGAGCGAACAATAAGGCAAAAGCGGGCATCCTTGCCTAGTCCCTCTCTCTAGTTCAACCTTTCCAGACAAACACCTATTCACCATTTCCCGTGCACTGGGCTTTCTGTACATGGATTTAACCCATCCTATGTATGTATCCCCAAACCAAACCGGTCCATCACCTCGAGAGGTAGTCCCACTCCACCCTATCAAGCGCCTTTTGGCATCCATAAGAAAGTATCCCCATCCCGTTCCAGTCTGCCCAGCCCTCCAGATAATATTCAACAACCTCCACACATTATGATAGGACTGCTTGTCCCTTAATGAACCCGGTCTGGTCTGGGTGGATCACATCCGACAAACAGTCCTCTAATCTCATGGCTAATACTTTGGCCAAAATCTTCATATCCACATTGAGGAAGGATATTGGGCGATAGTCTGAGCATGCTAGCCCCTCCTGTCCACCCTTACGGATCAGACAAATATTAGCCTCATAACATGAGTCAGGCAGCGTTACCACCTGCTCCTCCTCTCCCCTCATGAATACTTCCTTCAGTACATCTGCCACTGACCCCCAGAATCCTATAGTACTCGATGGAAATCCGTCTGGACCAGAAGCCTTCCCTTCCTGTAGTTTCTGTATGGCCCTCATTATTTCCTTTGTGATATAGACCGATTTAAACTCTCCTTCTGTTCCTCTGTAATCCTTGGTATGGGTAATCCGTCCAAGAACTCCCAAATGTCTCTTATCTGGCCCCTGCTCTGCCCTATATAATTTGCTATAAACTCCTGCAGCACTCAGCCATTTCTTTTGGCCTTGTCCTAACTTGCCCCTCCTCCTTAATTTGTGAGATCCTGGTTGGCCCCTTCCTTTCATCGGCCTTACCAGCATAGGGCCGGCTTATTTCCCATTCAAAAACACGCCCTGACAGCCAAACCACGCCTTCCCTGCTTCTTCCCTCAGTAGGGAGTTTAGCACCTCCTCACCGTTGCCAGTAGTTTCAAAGCTTCCCTCTGTCCCCTCCTCCTACCCTCTTTTCCAACACCTTTACCTGTCTTTCCAACTTTACCCTCTTATTCTTTTGTTGCTTCTTCAATTTACCAACATAAGCCATAATGACCCTCTCATAAAGGCTTTACCCCGCCTCCCAAAGGGTGCCCTTGAGATCCCCTCCATTATTCGTCTCTACATAAAACTTCCATTGCTCCCTTAGGTGTTCCTTGAATGCCTGGTCTTTAGTCAGATACACTGGGAATCTCCAGGTTGATGAGCCTCTCTCTCCACCTCCTCCATGAATCTCAACATCACCATAGCGTGGTCCGATATGAATATGGGGCTGTAACTTATTTCCCTTATCCTCCCACCCAGCTCCTAGGAGAAACACATAGTCCAGTCGGGACCATGTTTTATGAGGGTTGGAATAAAAGGTATACTCCGCTCAGTGGGGTTGATAGCCTCCAGCTGTCCACAATGTCCAAATCTGCTATGCCTATTTGCCATTGTCCCATAGCCTCATTAACTGTCCTTTCCCTCCGAGCGGTCCATTCTTGGGTCCATTACCCAGTTAAAATCCCCCTAATATAAGACCAGGAAATTGTTCTTTAAGCAGCAAGCCAAGTAAAGAGGAGTAAAACTCTGGGTCATATACAGCCGGAGCATATATGCATCCAAGCGTAATTATTTCACCCTGCCTTCCGCCAGTGACGAAACCATATCTACCCTCCTGGGGTCTCTAATTATCCTCTTCACTTCAAACATTAGATTCTTATGCAGAAGTATCACCACCCCCTTTGTGAGATGAATAGGAGGCTGCAATACACTTCCCACCCTGCTCCCGCACTAGCTTGGCATGCTCTAGGTCTGTCAGGTGTGTCTCCTGCAACAGGGCCACAGAGCCCCTTGCGCCTCAGTGCAGTCAGAAGCGAGTCCTCTTCACCGGGCTTGCTATGCCTTTTACATTCCACAATACCACATTTAAATTCGTTAGATCGCTCATTTTATCTCAAAACACTTTACATTTGATAAGAGTACCCATTTATCTTGATATAGCAGTCCCTATGGTGTCATATGTGCTGTTGGTACTCCAACCTTTTCCCTTTGAGTACCACACACTCGGCCATCCCTCCTTAAATGTAACCAGGTTACTATCTTACTAACAAAAACTAAATAAAATCTATCCATTTTAACATTCAATAACAATAACAACAGCCCTCCTCCACAACCTCCCTGCCTCCTCCCTTTCCCCGTCTCCATCTTTTGATTAATTCTCCTTCTCCACCCGTACTATTACACTAATTGCTATTATAGCACAAGTGCATGCTAGAACCAACACAAAACAGTCAACAATCACCATTCTCCTTCACAACTGAGATCGTGTACCCCTCTCGCCCGGGCAACCATTTCCCCTTCCGATGCCTCACTAACCCTGTAGTCTTCACCATACTCTGCCTGCACCCCAAGTCCCCCCGCCCATATCTTTAACCCAAACTTCTCCCTCTCCACTTCCATACCTCCCAACTCTCTCCCTATCCCTTCCACGATTCCTCACCTTACCCCTCTTCCCTCCTGCCCCAGGTCACCATTTTAATAAAAATGGAATAAAGTTTAAAATTACTCATAATTTTGTACTTGGTATAAATTCATGTTGGAAGATGTCGTCAAAGTAAAAAATAAAATCGATTTTTACATCATAATTAATAAAAATAAAATTGAATCCTGCCAAGTCTAATGATAACAAATGTCATGGTGTGGAAATATAAGGGAATAATGTTCACCTCAGTTGGTTGTTAGGTGTGAGGTATAGTCAAGTGCTGCAACAGCCTGAGAAGTGCATTATTTTCTTTATAATAGGGCTGAGTCTGAGCAGGGCAACGTGGTAGTACTTGGACTGACTGACCTTGGAAAGAGCTGGGGAGACCTGTAAGACCTGTTACATTGTGGGCTGGAGGCAGAGAACAAGTCTCCATAGGGAACTAACTAGCAAAATGGGCAAAATGAGGAGGCAGGATGGTAGGTAGTGTGAAGCAAGAGGTTCTAATGTGGGGGCATTTTTAGGGTGGTGAGGACCAGGAGATGCCTCGGGGTGAAATAGGACTGAGGAAGAGGCCAGATGTGGGTGGTTCCCATACTCAGGGTTCCCACTGGATCAAGTGAGCAAGATAGCCTGTAGGCCAGTAGTCTCCACTAATCCCTAATGGGCAGTGTTGTGCAATGCGAGATCGATGAGGACAAGTTTGCAATAATATTGGACTTGATTTCCATGGTTGATCTGGCTTGCATCATGGAGACCTTGATGGTTGATGATGGGGGTCCAATTTGGAGGTGTCAGTCCTGGCTGGTTTCTCTGTGGTTCATTGCCCAAGGATGGATTGCAGGGGTGGGGAGTGCCCATCTGCTTTAGATCCAAATTAAACTTTAAGATGCACCTAGTGGGAGATACTTTGTTCTTTGAATGTGTGGCTGTATGTGGGGGTCTAGCTGCAGGTTGTAGGATTTACCTCCGGGTGCAAAGGATTTCCTACAGGAAATCACAGACTTTGACATCAAGAGAGTGTCTGGAGTCACCCAGAAGATTGATTCTGAGTTTGATGCACTGTGAAGTTCTCATTCGAGCCCCCTTAATTGTCCTCCTGCAGAGATGGGCCACTGTTGCCCTTTAAAGGGGTTGTCCCCAGCAGGATTTCAGGCAGTAATAGATCTCTTGGGTGTGATGGGTGAATGTGGGACAGGATCAGAAGAAGTGGTGGCAACTTATAATAGGTCTGTTGCCTCAGCCTTCAATACTGTTGCAACAGTTTGTATAAAACCCAGGATTTCTCAATTAAGATCCCAGTGGTTTGACAGGTAGCTTAATGTACATGAAGGCTCTGAGTCTCAGATTGGAGCATTGTTGGCAGAAATCTGAGGCAGATGGAGACACACTGGCTCTGAGAACTCACTACAGAGTGTATCAGAAGCGCATTTCCTATGAGAAGGAAAAAATGTTGTAGGTGCGTATTGGTCCTTTTAAGAACAGATCCAGAAACAAATGATTTGATACCTTTTATTGGACCAACATGGATGTTACAGAAAAGAACAAAGTGCTCTAGCTTTCGAACCTACCGGTCCTTCTTCAGAAGCTTTATCGCTATGAGAAGGACACATTGCTTCTGGGAGATTGCAGCGGGGAAGAACAGATCGCTCATCTCTTTCAGACAGGGGACAGGTTGTTACATCTTGACTGTCTCCAACCAGTAGAGGCATTTTTATCTACCTGTGTGAAGATTTGGCTCAGTTCTTCTCTGACAGGGTTTCTTTGATCAGGTCTGAGATAACCCCAACTGGACTGTTGAGGCTTAGCAGTGTGGGCGAGTTGTCTCAAGGAGCACATCTCCTGTCTGCTTTGGAGTTTAGGCTGGTTTTAGTGGAGGAGGTGTGTAGGATGATTTCTGAACTGTGGTCCAATTTTTGTGAACTGGACCCAGGTCTGATGCACCTCCTAGTGAGTTGTATTGGACTCTAGGGTACAGTGTTTGCCAAGATAGTCTGGTGCTCCCTTTCAGAGGACTTTTTACAAAGTGCATTGGAAGAAACACTGGTGAGACCACTTCAGAAAAAACATCTTTTGACCTTAACTGCTTGACAAATTTTAGACTGGTCTCTAACCTTCCATTCTTTGGAAGGTTATTGAGAAGATAGTGGTTCTGCAGCTCGAGGCCCACCTCATGGCCCTTAACATCTATGAGCCACTTCAGTCACATTTAGAGCCAGGCATAGTACTGAGACTACACTGGTCAGGGTGCAGAATGACATCTATAGAGCTAGAGATAGAAAGGAATGGTCAATTCATTCTACTCGATCTTTCATCAACATTTGACACTTTCGACCATAGGCTGTTGTTGATTCATCTCAGGGAGTACTGTGGACTCACTGGTGGGGTCATCAGTTGCTTTGAGCTCTTCCTCAGTGGTAAGATGCAGAGGTGGTGATACAAAATTTTTCTTACTCCCAAAGCCCCTGTTCTGTGATGCACTCCAGGGTTCGATTCTCTCACCTATGTTGTTCACAGTATACATGCTGCCCTGGGTGATATTATCAGATGGCATGGCTTGGGTTTTCACTGCTATGCAGATAATAACCAGTTGTATTTATCATTTGCACCAGGACACCTGGCATGGAATTTATGTCTGGTCAAGATCCAAGACTGGATGCCCTCTAGCTGGCTGCAGCTCATCCCGGGCAATATGATGGTACTAGCGATTCAGCTTAGTTGACTGCAGGGTGAGGGGCAACAGTGGAAGACTGGGTTGGCACTTGGATCCTTTAGTCTGGTGTCATCTATCAAGGTGAAGAATCTGAGTGTCATTCAGGATGAACGACTGATATTTCAGGTTCAGGTGTTGTCTGCAGTCCAGAATGGCTTTTACCATCTTCATAGCATCTCTGGGATTAAAGTCTTGATCCCACTGGAAGACCTGCCCTTACTGGTACACATCTTTGTGACTTCCAGGTTTGACTACTGCAATGCTCTGTATCTTGGGGTTAGTGGAGGGATCCTATGAAGCCTGCAGTTAATGCAGAACACAGTGGCCAGGTTGCTGAAGGGCCTTCTGAGGTCATGTCATGTGACTCTGGTCCTGCATGACCTGCACTGGCTACTAGTGAAGTGGTGAATCTCCTTCAGGGTCAGTTTGCAGACCTACAAAGCCCTACATGGACTGGGCCTGGGTTATTTGATTGAGCTCCAGCTCATTACTGCCCAGCTTGCCCTCTCTGCTCCTCTGAGGGAGCCTCCTAGCAGTTCCCAGGACCAGGTTCAAGACATTGCGTGACCTCACTTTTGAGGTAGCTGGTCCGATCCTGTGGAACATTCTTCCCAGGTTTCTGAGGGAGGCTCATTTGGCGGAGGCTTTAACAGTGGCATAAAGACCCACCTGCTCAGTCATGCATTTGATTAGTCTGAAAGTTTATCCTGGCTGCCGAATTTGCACTTTTACATTTTAAGTTGTCTGTATTTATGACTATGTGTTATGCTGTTTTGATTTTATTTCTTATTTTATGAGGTACAGCACCCAGAACGTCTGAACATGTGCACTTAATAAATAAAATTACTACTATTACTTTATGGCCACATACCCTGGAGTCAGTTACCCCACTTATAAAATGGTCTTTTATTTGTTAAATTTTTTTTTAATTGAAAGAAGCGTTATTGTTTATCATAATAAAACACACATACGTGAACAGAGTACAGTGTAACAGAACATGAAACAAGAGAAACAATAATAACACCATGCCCTCTTCCCCTACTCCTCCACTTGCCCAAAAATTATATAGTTCAGGTGAGACGCAGTTGACAGAAAATGATCAATGATCATGTGACATGTTTGACCAATGAGGTTACAGGTTTTTGTGGTACTTCATAAAAAAAAACATTTTATGGGCTCTTTTCCATATCTTAACATGTATTGTGTACCAACAAAGTAAGGGCTTTTGTTGCTGGAAGGAAATCTGAGGTGGCCAGACTAAAGGCATCTAACTGTTAACGTTAAGACAGTCACTACAATCTCTTTATGAGCTATGAACATGAGAAATGCTGCTAAGAAAATGATCAAGGATCCATCATATTTATCTCCTGCCATACAGATATCTGCAGCACATACCATTATAAAAATATAGAATAATATATGGGGTTGTGTGTAATGAGAATTTTACATACACCAAAGGTGTTGGATGCTACATAAATGATGACTTGAGGGTTTATTTAAGCATCCAACACCAAGGGTGTGTATAAAATTTGAGTTTACACCAACCCATGTTTTATTTTACATAATTGATGGGTATCATTTTTTAGCTAAGCTATATATAAACTAACATGACTTCTTTGTGCAGCCACAGTCCGACTGGGTTTCAAGCGGGGTCCACGATTCGGATGTGGCTGAGTGAAAAATGTTTAGTTTACATTTTTCCATTTTAAAAAAAAGTAGCACAGCTTAAGGATTTTTAGCATCAGCAATTTTTTTAATGGACTTACGTAAGTCTGAGTGGCAGTGCGGTCTCCGTCAGCGAGCCATGGCATCTGCGACGAAGAAGGAAGAGTGGCATCTGGCACGAGCAAAGGACAAGGAATCCCGGCACATGTCTGCTTTTATGAACACCCCTTTATAATGGCAAATTATAAACCAGGTTTTCCTTAGGGAAAAAATGATATCCTGTTATTATACAGAGAATACTGATCTGGCAACCATGCACAACCAGCCTGTATGTGTTGCCACAGAGGATTCTGATCACATCAGACCTCAAGAGCAAAAACCTCGAGAGGTCCAGTGCAATCAGAAGACCAAGTGGCAGCACAGGCTGGTTGGGAATGTAGTTGTCTAACCGATATTTTTATAGTGTATCGTTTTTGTTGTTGCTGGTTTTAGGGTTGGGGAGCCCCAAGTAAGTGCAAGTGAAAACAGGAGCCATCTCAAGATTCCTGCTGAAATGAGTTTAACGAGTCATGTTTTTTTTATTTAGAATACTTTATTGGGATTTAAATACAATGCATACAATGAGACAACAAAACACCCTGACCAACAATGCACACAGAAAACCCCAGAAACCCCCCGCCTTCCACCCAACCACAGTGAAGACCATCAAACTGCCCCCAGAGAGTTACAGAGGAGAAAAGGAGGCAGGAATAAATAATGGCTGAAACTTCAGGGGCACAACTGGGGAGCAACAATGCCCTCTGAGCACTCACTAATAAGCCAGAAAGACCCTGAAATCTGTGCAGCAAACCAAAAGAAAACAGTGAACAGATTAAGGAACAGGCCCATCTCTATAAACCAAGACAATTGCAGCAAGGGATATAGGGAGTCCCACCCTTTTGAAAAACCTGAGGTCTATGACCCATATTAGCATAGTTCTTCAGTGTTAAGAATGTGAAGTATTTCTTTATGCCATTTTGTATATGAGAGGACATCAGAATCTAGCCAATTACGTAAAAGTATTAATTTGGCCACCACTGCTATAAAGGCTATAAGAGCATTTCTAGGACCCACACCCTTATTGCCATACCAGCCCACTAAACAGATTTCAGGCTCAGACAAATCTTGCAAACCTAATAGCGGTGAAGTCGATCTCTAAAGCTAACCAAAAAGCTCTGGCCTTGTCACATGACCACAACATGTGGTACAGTGTGCCCAGGCATTTATTACATCATGTGCAATACTCTGTACCACTTTTACCCATTTGAAAAAGCTTCTGAGGAGTGAGGTACCGATTATGCAAAATATGAAACTGCTGCAAAGGAGTCTATCCTGTTTAACATAGTTATAAAGGTCCACCAGATTTTCCTCAACTGCTCATCCATAAGAGCTCAGCCTAATTCATTATGTCTATAATAACATCTACCTGACAGCTGCAGTGGATCTAATCTGTAAAGTAGACTGCATAGGCCTTCAACGGGATGTGGGAGCTTGCCACCTTAATGAAGTGCAATAATTTTTTCCCCACTAGTATCCCAGGAAGGAGGTCCTAACTGATGCAATACACATGTTGGATTTGTAAAACTTAAAACAAACAAGTCTGGAATGTTAAATTAGGACTGAAAACATGAAAGAATTCCTACTAATATATGTTTGCTAGTCGAATGGGGACATGGTCCCAAAATTTCGAACATAATGTTTGGCCCACTATTTGGAAGTTAAGGTTATAGTACAGAGGCTGGGAGATATTCAATCGGATGAAATTTGCAAATACCTACACAGTTGACTATGGGCCCTCACCAACCACATAATAGGGTATTTCTTAAGGAGTAGGAATCTTAGCAGGTATAGTAAAAATTAGGAATTTAAGTCAATCCCACTGGCCTGACCAAGAGAGTGTTCAATTATTAACCACAGATGTATGTACTGTGCAGCATCAATACGGTTGGCAGTACATCCCAAAGCAGGCACTAATACAGTGGCTACCCAAGTCTTTGTGGCCTGAGAGGTAATTATTTTTCCTCCTAGGAAGCTGGCTCTTCAGCACAGTGGTTGGATTTCCACTTGCAACGCCAGCGACCCAGGTTCAGGAATGGACTCAGGTCGCTGGAGGGCGGCCAGGGAGAATGGCTTGAGCACCCACAACAGCTCACCTTCTCCGGGGGAGCCAAATGCCCTCAACTTGCCTGACCCTGAGTGAAGGCTCGACATACAACAAGCCCTGCTGGCCAGAGGGAGCTGGCCATGATGTATGATGAACCTTGACACACTTAGCACCTTGACATCAGGGTGCACACCACGTGAGGGGAGGGAGGAACCGGAGGATAACAACCTTCCATCACGAGGAAGATGGAGCACCAAGAGCATGCCTCGATGTGCCACCACCGCCCAGACTACCTTGCCTGATGAAAACAAGTAAGCATACAGGTGTATGGGCCCCACCTTGTTCCCCATGAGGGGCATAACCCATGACTACATGGGGCACAAAGGTCAGTCTTAGGTTGGGTGGTTGGCAGGCGGATGACTCCCAGGTGCCCCAGAAGGGTCATGGATTAAGGGCAAGTAGGAGGAAAAATAGAAAGTAAAAAAATATATATAGCTCCTCCTCGGGGTTTAGCCTTCCAGATAAATTAACTTTTTTTTTGTAGTCCTGTAAAATAAAGGGTTCTGAGATTAGTAACAGCTGGGCCTTGCTAGCTGCCATGCTATTAAACTGTTTGGGTAGGATTCACAAAAGAGATGCACAGTATTTGAGATGTGCTGGCACAAAGCAGATGCACTCGCCAGAGACAGAGCATTCCACAGAGGCATGCACCGTGGGATGCGCCATGCATAAACCCACTGTGAATTGCAGTGAAAAGGCATAGCACAAACTGAGTTGCACCAGCGCATCCAGGATGTGCTGAGCAACACAAGAGCAAGCAGCACAAGCACAGCCAGCCATGCCAGAGGCAGCAACTAGGCCAAAGCGCCCGTACACAGGAGGGAGGCCCAAGAGCCACAGACAGACACCTGCCAGCGAGGCAAGTGCACAATAGCAACCACAAGGTGCACAGAACCAGGACAGTGAATCAGAAACAGCAGAGACCATGGCCACAGCACATATGCCATGCCATCCACACAGAAGTGACACCACCCACCCATGAAGGTGGAACAGTGAAACAACAAGGACACAGTAGCAGATGTAAGAACAATTTATAAACATATAAAATAGAGCAATAACATATGTACATAAACAACAACACACAGCAGAACTATATACAGTTACAACAAAGCCAAGGAGCAGGGTGGGACTGTCAGGGTACAAACTAGGGATGTAGGAAAGGGACAGATACAAGGGGCTATATATAATGTGTGCAAAGCACACCAGGCACTGGGTCACTAGTGCAGCCGTGCACTTCTGTGTGCCACCCCACACAGCCGTGATCATGTGGGAGGTGCATGATCCCCACAGGGCAGCTGTAAGATGGCCACAGTTCTGTACAGTGGGCACAGTGCATTCTGGATGGCCACTCCGATCCTCCCGTCCAGGTCCTGGATATCATCAGCTACACCTCCACACCCAGCCACACCATGGCAATCCTGAAGACCTACAGCAATGACAGAGTAAACACACACTAAGGACCACACTGTAGACACTACATCCACCAAGCAACAGCCCACAGCACCTGAATGGCAGCAACTACAGAATGCAGCATCTACCTGCTCCTGCATGGGCACCATGCCTGGCACCAGCATAATCCCTCCTCTTCAGCTCAGCAGCCTCTGTGGCCTGCTGCCTGGCCTCTGACACTGAAAAACACAACAGACAGAGGGTTCCATGAGTTGACACAGTGGTGCCAAAACCACACCCCAACACCCATGTGCACATGCAGTGCAGGGACAGCCATCCCATGCCACAGCAGCGGCAGTGCCACCAGGCCACCATCCTGAATGGCTACAGTGCCCCTTGTGGCTGACCTGTGTGCATGCAACAGATGGTGGCACCCAGCCGTGAGATCCCCAGTGCCCTGTATGCAAACATGCACCACAGAGTGTCCACCCAAGTGGCACACAGGATAGGGCACCAATGGGCATGTGCTGCCACAGCCACGTGTGTGTGACCATGCGATGGCCCATGTGGGTAGTATCACACACACCCTGCCTGTGCCAGTGAAGCCTGCTGAAGCCCAACACCTACCTGACCCGTGGTAGTGCACCCCTGGTTGCACATCTCTGCAGCACCATCAGTCTGTCTCTGTCCCACCTCTGGAGGTTGCTATAGCGATTCCTACACTGTTCCCTAGTGCATGACATCCTGTGTGCCTCACCAGCTGGCTGGCAATGGAGCCCACACCTCTGCCCTGGGCACATGCAGATCATCCTGACCAAAGAGCCACCCCTCCACAGGGAGCACCAGTTCCACCAGGTGCAGCACCTCAACCAGGGACCAGTTCATGGCCCAGGGCCCAACTCTCCCTGCCCTAGGCATCCTGACAATCTGGTGCAGCTGAGGCAAAGACTGTGACGCTGCGGATGTGTTTGGCAGTAAGCACCACTTGCAACAGTGGAGTCACATTCAATGTACCATGCATGGATGCATGAAGCATGATTCACTGGATGATGCATGTTTGCATGCGCATGCACAATGGAACCGTAACGCCATGAGTGGGAGGGTCATGTCACGGTCACGCATGGATGATGCACATATGATCGCCATGTTATGCATGGCATATGCTATAAATGGAGCCCCTGTAAAGCACTGTGACCACCGATCGCACATAGCACGAGGATGCTTGATCATGGAACTGTGTCACTCACCAACGCCGCATGCATCGCGCATGGGGACTCACAATGCACAATCACACACACAGTATGACCACTTGAAGGCCCCAGTCATGCCAAGGGGACAATGTGCCAATGCCCACAATCCTGGAATATGCACTGACAGCACTGTGCGTGCTCTGTGGATGCACGTACAGGGACAGGCACAAATCAATAGATGCACCGTGGAGACATGAGATAAGTTGGGAGCAGTTATGCAGTTCACATACAATGTGCCCAAACCAGCCTCAATCCACATGCATGGGAATCTCAGATGATTAGCATCCCATTAACTGAGGCCCAGACCTCATTTGCCTGCCCTGAGCCATAATGCTCCCAATTCAGCAAGCTGAAACCAAATGACTGAGAGGATACAGGGCCTTGCAGGTGAGTACAAAGATATTCTCAAATGTTCCACACATACCTCACAACTGTTCCTGATTTTCAGGAATGTCCCTGATTGTGCCCTAAACCTTCCCTCTGTCCCTCATAACATTACTGTTTTGTGACTGAACAGTGGGATTGTAGCACAAATGAATGGTAAACATGAAGGTTACAGACTTCTTCTGACAGGGTTCTCTGGACGATGACGATAATGACGTGGTCAACATTGCAGATGCCCTCCTTGTGCTTGCCAGTGCATGCCGAGGGCAGTGGCCCCACCACAGACATCGGTGCACACACACCATCAGGATATGGCTGACAGTGGTACGGGCAGCACGCAGGTGCCTGTGCATGTGGCCCCAGATGACACTGATTGCCACACTGTGCGTGGTTCTGGTGCAGGTGCCACACAGCTGCCCGCTGCCATGGACACTGTGCCCCTGCTTGGCACCATTTGCAGTGTTGGCAATGTCAGTGGCATCTAGGCAGGATGCGCAGTGCATGCACCTGCATCACTGGACCGTGAGAACACTGGCCCTGGGCATACAGTAGCTGTGCATGGCCAGGTCCCACCCATGCTGCAGCCTGCTGTGATGCAACCACCACCCGTGCATGCACTAGGATGGGCTGTTCCATCCCCACTAGATGGCACTGCCGCCAGGAGGCATCACCTATCAATGACATGGAGGGATTCCTCAGCCTCCTGGGCTACTGTGGAGGGTCAGGCGGCCCTCCATGTAGAGTTCTGTAGCCACAGGACTGTGATGGTCCAGGAGCATGAGTCTGCAGCCACGTGGTGTGCACAGATGCTGACAGAGACATGCCTCATGTGGGTGAGCATGTCCACAGCACTGGAGCAGATTGAAGCCACTATGGATGTGGCAACTGCATCTGTTGCCCGCTATAGGCATTGGACGTCCAGCCAGACACCCAGGAGCATGTCCCTATACCTAGGCAGCAGCACCAGGTGGACCCCTGCTGCTGACTCCATCACCACTTGCCTCCATACCTGGCATCAATGGCATGGATGCTGGCTGTGGGACAGTGATGCCACTGGACATGTGTTCATGCCTCAATTCAGCACTCCTGCCGGGTCAGTGGATACCTCCCGGGCCGGTGGAGGCACACACACACCACCAGTCATGGCAGAGGCTGCCCACGTGTCCGTGGTGGCTGGGGTGCCACCCTGTGATACCTGGGTCCCCAGTCCTGTGGTGGGGCATGTCGCACATGATCTGCTGATGGTGTCTGGGGTGGAGTGTGTGGCACCACCCCTCCAGTTGTGGCACCACCTGAGCAGTTCCACCTCCATGTTTGTGTGTGCTCACTGTTGTGCCATGTGTCATGGGCATGATGAGTGTGTTCCTGTGTCTGCTGTGCCCGTGTGCGGGCGCAATGCACCTGATCATGACATCCCCTGCCATGGCCCGGTGGTATGGTTGGGTTTCATGACCGTTGTGTGTGTGTATCTGTGTGTCTGTGTACTGTGTACTGGGGTGAGATATTAACAACAATAAAAATGGAAAGGGACCTGGGGATAGTCATATAAGACAACCTAAAGGTGGGCCAGCAATGTGAGAAGGCAGTTAGGAGGGTTGGGGATACTGGGATGCATAGGGAGAGGCATCACCAGTAGAAAACAGGAAGTTGTTGGCCCTCTGTACAGACAGTTGGTAAGACCACATCTGGAGTACTGTGTACTAGTTCTGAGACCCCATCTCCAGAAAGACATAGACAGGGTGGAGGTTGTTCAGAGGAGGGCAACCAAAATGGTGCAGGGTCTGTACCAGAAGACATATGAAGAAAGACTAAAGGAACGTAAGATGTATAGCCTCGAGGAAAGGGGGGCATGACAGAAACTTTCAAATACCTCAAGGGAATCAACAAAATCATCTTTCAGAAAAGAGATGTGCAGGAACAAGGGGCACAATTGGAAGATAGAGAGGACAGCTCAGAGGTAATGTGAGATATTTCTTCACAGAGGGTTGTAGATGCATGGAGCAGCCTGCCTGAAGAGGTCGTAGACTCAAAAACAGTGGGAGAATTCAAGAATGCATAGGTCAGACATAAGGCAATTATAGTGGGGGAGGAGGAAGTAGGCTGTTGGTTAACTAGAATCGGCAGCTTATCCATTAGGTAGGAAATGGGCAGACTAGGTGGACCAAGCGGTCCTTATCTGCCATCAAATTCTATGTTTCTATGTTTCTACTGTCCAGTGTCCACGGTGCCCATGACATCCCTTTGGCCACGACATGGTGCACATCCTGCATACTCACCTGCGGTTCCCAAAGTTCTGCTCCACCAGGTGACAGTGGTGTTCATGGGCCTGTGCTGCCAGTCTCTGGTCCCTCCATCCCATTGCTTCAGGGCCATGTTCCTGTGGTGCTACACCAGCCCCACCCTCCTCCTCCCGGAGCTGTTGCCCTCACTGGCCTTGACAGGTATTCCATGGTCTAGGGCCATTATGTGTAGCATACAACAGGCCAGGAATATGCCACAGGACTTCTCAGGGCTATACTGTGGGCACCACCTGACCTACACAGACACTGAAACCGCATCTTCAGCATACTGAAGACACGCTCAATGATGGTGTGTGTGGCGATATGTGCCTCATTGTCCCTCCTCTGCCTCTGTTCCAGGTCATCGGAAGGGTGTGAGAAGCTAGGGCCTCAGTGGGTGGGCCACGTCACCTGTGAGGGAGAATGTGTGCCTGTTAGTATATTGTATGCTTGTATGGCATGCACCCTGTCACTGCTCCTGGCCTCAGTGGTGTGTGCACCAGTCCTGCTGTCCTGCCCATGCTTCCCCTTCCCTGCAGTCCTGCATCCCTACATCAGACACAGTTGCATGCCCCATTTGACTGCGGTGTCCGTGTCTCTACCACACAGGCCCTGTCTTGTCAGTGCTTTACGTGTGGTGCACACTGACCGTGTGGCACCCTGTGCTTGCCTGTGTCTGTCTGTCTACTCTTGCACACCTCCATTGTCCCAGGGCCCATGTGCCTGCAGCCCACTGCTTACTGCTCGTGTCCTGCCATAGGTGTCCTCCTATGCTGTTGTGTCCATGTCACATGCACTCACGATATGGCCACTTGGTATGTCCCTGTCTTAAACCTCCTGCAGAGGGCCGATTGATGCCATATGAATGCATCATGTGTGCTCCCAGGTGTGTGGTGCAGACATTGCTGATGTGCCCAGCATTGCACACCACCTGGCAGTTCACGGAGTGGTAGCCTTTCTGGTTGATGTATACTATGGCATCTTCACCAGGTGGTGCGCGGATTGCCACTTGGATGCAGTCAATGGCCACTATGACACCTGGCATGCATTCCACACTGTAGAACCCCTGCATGGCCTCTGTCTGTGCTGCCTGTGTGTTGGGGAAATGGAAGAATTTCTAAGCTTGCGATAACAGTGCAGTGAGGAACTGTGTCAGAAGCCGGGAAGTGGAGGCCTGTGAAATGCCAGTGGTGTCCCTGTAGGCCTCTGGAAGGTACCCATGGTGAGCAGGCACATGACTGCTGTCACCTTGGTCTCCACTGAGATGGCATGGCCTCGTGAGGTGGGTGCATGCACTTTGTCATGGCACAGCTCAAGAGCTGCCTCAGAATGGCCCTGTTCAGGTGGTATGGGCCGCTGCTCAAATAACAGCCCATACGATGCCGCCATGGGGCAGGCTGCCTATAGTGCCTCTGCCTCCCGTCTCCTCATCCTCAATAGTGCACCAAACAAGGCGACTAGTGCTGGGTCCATGGTGTTCTTTGGTATCCCTGGCTCTCTGGCTGTCTGTGTCACTCTCTCTCTCTCACTGTGTGTTGCACTGTCTCACTCACTCTTCCTCTTTCTGACAGTGTGCAGGTGTTGCTGTTCAGTCAATGGCCTGCAGGTGGATTGGACTTAAGTCTGCTTCATTTATACTTATCTTTTGATGGCGCATTTAGCATTTGCGCTGTATTTGCTCTGTAGTTGCGCTGTGTGTTTGCACTGTGAATCGCGTTGCACTGTGTGTGTGCATGGGTATGCCCCTGTTTATGTGCCGCATGTCATTATGATGCACCTATGGGCGTGTCTTCTTTGGTGCAGGGCATCTCTGTTATGCTGGTGCATTCACCGGTGTGTGACTCACTCAGTGACTCATTTTCGCTTTGGCGCTCGGCGCATCTCAGATGCACTCAGCACATTGCTTTTGTGAATCCTGCCTTTTTCTACAGAATTTAAACTGTTTTCCTTTATAGCATACTTTAAAATGAAGGTACAGGCCATGCTTTATGTTGAATGAATACTGGCCATGAATCCAAAACCAAAACCAGAAAAAAAACAGAGGGATTTGACAAACCAAACCTTGCTGGTTTTGCACACTTCTAGTTCTGTGACACATCTATGGCTACCACTGTATGCTTAATTTTATACTCTATTTTTCTGAACCTGGCTTTTGTCAAATTAACATCAGTACTCCAATTCCTTCCAAAACCATTTTTCTCTCCTACATTCTATTCACCAGTTCGGGAGTGATCTGTTCTTGAAAACATCTGCTTTGCTTGTCTGTTTAATTATACCATGCCTGTTACTGTATTTACTGTTTTGAAATTATATTCAAGCAGAAGATTAACATTTGATACGGTGTCCCGGAATGTCCAGGAAACTTGTGCTACAGTATGTTACAAATGAACTATTGCATGCCAATTTTAGAGACATTTTCTGGTTTAATACATTTTATTTATTTTTATTGAAATGTTTCACCAGGAAGGCACACTGAGCAACAAGTTGCTCGTCTCCTGGTGCGACCTGGGGGTAGGGAACAATGGGATAGAATACAGAGAAATGTTGGAATACAATTTGCTTACTTGCATACATTTCAATAAATCCATTTTTTTTAACTTAGTTATAAATCATGACATCATATTTAGCCAATTAGGATTGTTTCTTACGACATTCGAGACACTCATAACCCATAAGAGGGTATTTCAGTCTAACAGTTCCTAATTTCAGCTGGCATATTTCATATCCCACTCAGGGACATTCTCTTACTTTTCTGCAAAGTATAACATTCTGATTCTGGATTCAAGTTCTTTATTTTAAACAGACTTCTTTAACTTGATTTATGATATGTTTATAGACATAGACTCTGATATTTCAAAGGGTTGCACCATGTGAAACAGGGATGCCAGCGCAATGCAGAAATGCGCCATTGTGCGATATTCAGCAGGAGGTGGCTGCACAGCACAATAAGCAATGCGCCAGAGTGCAATAGTAATGAATGCATGTGCAACCATAGGTGGTGGAACCATGAATAACATGCTCAGTGCAATATTCAACAGCATGCCGCATGCTAATAGGAAGCTGAGGAAGTTGCGTGACAGCGGAAATGATCCAAAATAAAAGGGAGCAAGAGAGGCACACAAGAACGGAAAGGGAAGCCACAGGTGGGAGCATGGTGACAGACACAAGGGCAGTACAGAAGGTAGCAGTGAGCAGGACTGGGCAGGAGCAGGGCAGGGCCCACCAGAACTGAGCCAGAAACAGGGTAGGAGTGGGAGCTTGTGCCACTGTGCAGGAAAGTCTGTGGAGTGCCACAGTGGACTGAGAGCAGTGGCAGGAGGCAGGACAGCCACAGCCAAGGCCGGAGGTGTACCTGGTGCAGGGGAGCACAGGAATGGACAGCGGGGGAATGGGATAACAGCCACTGGGGAACACCAGCCAGAGACATGCAGTGCCACCTTCCAGATGGAGGTGGTAATGAGGGTGTGAGAGGCAGGCAGCAGAGGGCGCAGCTGTGGAAGGCCCACTGGCGGTGCTCTGAGAACAGGCAGTACCGAGCCCTCACCAGCTTTGAACACTACTCTGACACAGAGATTGTGGGCCAGTACCACCTGAACTGGGTGATCCTGAGGCAGCTCTGTGAGCCGTGCAGTGATGAGATGCATGCACCCACATGACGGAGCCATGCTCTGTCAGTGGAGATGAAGGTGACAGCCGTCATGTGCCTGCTCGCCACGGGCACCTTCCAGAGACCAACAGGGGACATGACAGGCATAATCCAGTCGGCTGCATCACGCCTACTCACACAGTTCCTCAGCGCACTGCTGCCACATGCTGCAGAGTACATCCGTTTCCTCAGCACACAGGCAGAGCGCACAGCACATACAAGAGTTCCACAGGGTAGCACGGTTGCCTGGCGTGCGCGGGGCCATTGACTGCACCCATGTGGTCATCTGCATGCCACCTGTCCCGGACGGAGTGTCATACATCATTCGGAAGGGGTATGCAAGCATCAACGGCCAGGTGGTTGCGCGCTAGGGGGCGACACCATGTCCGTGCCATGCACCCTGGGGAGCACACGATGCCTTCATCTGGTACCAGTCCACACTGTGCCACAGGTTTGAGAGTGGGGACATCCCCACTGGCCATTTGGTGGGTGAGTATGCATAACACGCAGGGACGACATGAGCAGATGGGGGGACATAGTCAGAGGTGCCATGGGTACCAGTCTTGTTGGCCCATGGCAAAGAGACGCAGACCAATACTAATGTCCACCCTCTACACACAGGTGACATTGGCTACCCACTATGTCCCTGGCTGCTCACACCATACCGGTGCCCCACAACCCCATCGCAGCCTCGGTACAATGAGGCACACGCCATGACATGGAATGTCATCGGGCGGGTGTTCAGGATGCTGAAGACACGGTTCCGGTGCCTCGACACATCTGGCGGTGCCCTACAGTACAGCCCCTCAAGGCCTGCAGGCTATTCCTGGCCAGCTGTATCTTGCACAACATGGCCGCCGACTGTGGGATAGCCGTAGAGGTCAAAGAGGGGACAGCGGTGGGGACGATGAGGATGCCAGTCCAGCCAGTGATGGGCAGCCACCCCTGTGCGAAGAGACCCCTGCCTGATTTGATGTTACAGCTGCACCAGGACACCATTACAGAAGAGCACTTTGGTCAACACTGGTAGGTCACGGGCCATGCGCAACCACCAACAAGGCACAGCCCACAGACAGGCAGGGCAGAACACCAGGGGCAGATGGCGGTAGGAATGGATTTGAGGTGGCACCGCACATGGCGCCAGGATGGGCAGGACTGAACACACACATGCACACACACACACACACACACACCCCACAAGACATGCACAAGGTAGATGGCATGCCAACCCCAATTGCCACCCCTACCCCACACAGGTCCACACATGACCACGCCCAATGGCCATCACTGTGCGTGCCTCAGATGCTGGGCACCATTGCACACTGGTGGACAGCACAACGAGGCATCATCATGCACATGCCACAGTGGCCAGCAGCCAGGTGGGTGTGCACAGCAACCATGTGTGTGCAGTGCCAGGTACCCCACCCATGCATCACATGATGCACACACACTGCACATAGGGCAGTAGCAGATAGTGGCCATGAGGGAGACAGGTCAGTCATGCGCGCACAGTCCTACGCCACCACGGATGTGTGGGCATCCCCGCCAAGACCCGCCAGCCATTCCAGGCTGACCATTGGCCCCATGGGGTGGCGCCGATGGTCCCCAGGGGTGACGCCGGCGTGAACGTGACTGTGTTTGCACAGGGTCTGCAGCCCACCGAACATGCCTGCACCAGGTGTGCTCGGTATGCCCACAGCTGAACCCTGTGTTGACATAGCAGGTGTTGCACGACATCGATCAGGGGTGGACATGACACTACGTGGTGTCTATGGCGGATGGGCACTGAACTGGGTGCCCAATGTGGCCAGGACAGCTGTCAATGCATTGGTCTGCCTGTCAATGGCAGCAGTCACATCCATCCGCTGCCAGACCATCTCTGCCAGCAGCAGACTGTGGTCTCTGCTGCGCTGCTCCTCTGCCTGGCGCAGAACCGCACTGAGTGTATCCACCACTCGTCACAAGCCACATCTGCTGATCTACTGAAGCCTGGAGTAGACAGCTGTGCTCATCAAAGAGGTCATCCTCTGGTCTGGCATGCTGTCCCTCATGGTGTTCCTGACCCTGCTGGCCAGCACCCCTTGATGATGGGAGCTGCACACCAGAGCCATGCCAGGGCATGTCCACACGCAGTGCACTGCCACGCGCCCGACACTGTCCCCCGTCGCCACTGGCCAATTGCTGGCACTGCCCTCTGGCTGCTGATCACCAGGGCTCACCAGTGCCGCTGCAGCAGCTGCAACAGCCCCACCACTCTGGATGCACACCAGTGCTGCCCCACTGGGGCATACATGCACAGGCTGGGACTGTGTTGTTACGCAGGCCTCCACAGCGGCATCACTTATGGCAACGCCGATGCCGCCTGTTGTGGGACCATCCTGCATCCCACACGACACTGTCTGGGACGGTGGTTCATCATCACCGTGCTGGATCCAGCACCAATCTGTGTCCCAGCATGCTGGAGACCATGGGCGCTGTCATGCTGGGACACAGGCAGGCTAGTCTGCACCCACACCACCCTCATCAGTCCGGACAGACATGCAGGTATGCACTAGTCCTGTCCTCGGACACCTGAGGAGGTGGATGGGTGATCCTCCATGTCCAGGGCATCCCCTCGGTGGACACACCCACCACCGCTGACCCATGTAGACGCTCAGGAGCTGTAAGGGAACACATTAGCATTAGTGGCTCCACCCTACCCTGTGGCATTCCCTCCACCACCCACACAGTGACAGCACAGGACTTACTATGCAGTGATGGGCTGCCACCCATCTGGAAGCCACCACCAGGAATGCCCTCAATGGCACAACCATGCTGCTGGCCACCCGCCCTCCTGCGGCATCAGGCGTGGCACATCCAGCTGGCCCCACCGGCGGCAGCACATGCAGCCCTGATGGCAGCCACCATCCTTGATCCTCTTCCTGTCCGTGCGGTCTTCTTCTTACACTCCTGCATGGACGACTGGTGGTTGCCATGCTGGTTCACGGCACGCACACCTCATCCCCACCTCATCCCATGCCGCAGCACTGTCCGCTGAGCAGCGGTTCCCTGTCGAGGCATGCCTCAAACAGGGCATCTGATTCAGCCCGGTGAAGTTGGACCTCCTCCTTCTCCCCATTCCTGTTCCTCCTCTTCTTCACATTCGGTCATGTTCGAGCCTGTGGGAATGACAGGTGTTACCTTTGACTGTGCAGTCCCATTCAGCCCTCACAAACCACAGTCCCCACAGCCCAACAGCATGCAGCCCACCACAACAGACTGCAATACCAAACTATGTCCTCTGCAGCCCCATGTTGCATTTGTACAGTGCAACGTATGCAAATGAGGTGAGGCGAGCTGTGCGGATGCTAATGCAGTGGTTGCGCCATGGAATGGCTGATGAGCTGATTTGCATATGCTGGCTGTATATCACACTGTTGTGCCTTGCGCAATGTTGTTGAGCTGCTCAGGTTATGGCGCAGCACTGGTGACGTCGGCGCAATTGGCACCACATGGTGCATGCCCGGGTGCTGACACCGATGCGCGCAGTGCTGCTGATGTGCTGTGTGCAGGAGGCAGTGCAGGGCATGGCCACCACTGTGCCTGTGGTGCTAGTGTGCTGTTCGGCCGCGGTGGCGCCATGCCCTGGTGTGCCGAGGTGCCATGGAGCCACAGCACGGTAGACCACTGCAGGGCATCACACACAAGCACCCTACGCAAGCATGCAGGGCATCCCAATAGCACTGTGGCACCTGCGGGCAGACAGACCCTTGACCCTGCGGTCAACCTTTGCACCCCATCACGTGGTTCATTGACAGCACGATGGGGACTGGCAGCGCGTACTGCACTGCCTCGCATGTGGGCATGTGCACTACAGAGTGCCATTTGATAACACACACTGCAGAATGGCACAGAGCTGGCCAACTTGGTGGCCATAGTTGAGCCTCATGCTGGTGCCCTGTTTGACCAGGATCTCTGGACAGGCCATGCAGTGCTGTGTGGGAGGAGGTGGCTGATGGCCTGAGGAGGCAACCGGGATCACCAGGACAGCCGAGCAGTGTCGCCACAGGTATGGCGACCTACATTGGAGGGACCCTGACAGACGGGTGTCTGCAGGCACTGGCGCCCTGCGGGGTGCCATGCCATGACCAAGGAGGTGCTCCATCCATACACTGGTAGCGCCCATCTGCCCGGTATCACAGGTGCATGTATCCACCCACAGGGGTGGGGGCCGTCTAGTGGGGTAGGTGGGGGTGCATCATGACTGGCCAGCGGGCATGCATACACCGGGGCTTTGCTACTGGTTTGTACTGATATTCCTCTCCATGTTTGCACCATAGGCCTGGAGGAGTGCCATAGGATGAGGCAGGCCTGTTTATTGCAGGAGCAGGACAGAGTGTGTGTGTCGCAGATGCAGCAGGGACGAGGTGGAGGGCCATGGGCCAGCAGCGCCCAGCTGGCCAGGATGCAGGTGAGGCGTGTTTCCCCTTACATCTGTGCATGCTGGGTTGCAGGGGTGGTGGTGGGCGGCCACTAGCACTTGGCCCCACTGCCATGCACGCCCACTGTGCACTCAGCACTGTCCTGTGGCACTGCATGTGTGGGTGGGTGTTGCAGGTGGTCCGCGTGCACTGAGTACATGGCTGTGCCACTGCCTTCGCACCATGAGCAGCCTTGTCACTGTACTGCCACGGTGGTGCTGTAGCGGGACATGGGCGGTGGGTGTGTGCAGCTTCCACATGGCTGTGGGTGCCAGGGTAGGCGGGTCATGTGGGCACAGTCACTGTGGGTGGTCGCATGCCATCACAGGCGCGGGCCACGCCGTATGCCGTAAAATGGGTGGCGCAGAGGTCTGACCAGTCATTGCATTGACTCTTTTCCCTTGTCCTAGGTGGACAATGCTGGACCGCACTGAGCAGAGTGTGCAGGAGCTGCTGCAGCTCATGAGGGCCACCCTGGAGCTGCTACATAGAATGAAGCAGGGCAGAGGATGGCGGCACCGAGGAGGCACACAGACCAAAGCGGGAGAGGGGTCCTCGATGCCATGTATGCCCCTGATGGTATCCCCCGGATTCTACCTCACACCCCTTCATCCCACTCCCAGTTGTACACCCTTGCCCCATGCCCACCCCACCTGGTTTGTGGCCCTTCCCCCATTGTAAATAGTTGTATGTATTTTGTATTTCTTACACATGTTTAATACATTCATTTTGTTATGACAACTGTGGTGGTCTCTGATTTGCAGTGGGCTTATGGTGCTTGGCTGCAGTGGTGTGCATGGCATTGGGGGTGGTGCAGGCCTGGGCATGTGTGTCCGGCAGGGACCTGCCTATGGTGTGGGTGGGGACTCAGGCCCTGTTTGTGGTATGTGTTGTTCCCTGTGCACTGGATGCCTGTGCAGTGGTCCCTGTGCATGCACTGTGTCCCTTGCACCCCTGTCTGCATGTCCATGGCCCATGCAGCTGGCACCTGCATGTCTGTGGTATGCACGGTCTGCTGGCATGTCAGTGGTGGCTGTCCATGCTGGCCACCCTCTGGCCGACGCAATGGCAGCTTGCCTCCTGTCACCAGTATGGTGCACATCTGTCTCAGGTGGCACTGTGGCCTATGCGTTGTTGTCCCCCATGCTGTCGCTGGTGTCTGTTGCAGGTCTGTGCTCTGATGTCTGTCACTTGTGCCCGCCGCATGCTGGTGGCAGACGGCTCACGGTGCGCACGCGGCAGGCCTTGGGTACACAGCATCAGTGGTCGCACGCCAGCAGAATTTGTTGCCCTGCTGTTGTGTCCCTGTGTTGGGGGTGCCCTTGGGTCTGGGTAGGTGTTTGTCCATGCCCTGTGTGCATCCTGTGTGAGCGCAATTCCATGCACCACTGTGAGTGTCTGTGCTGGCTGTTGGGGCCAGTGCTGGGACATGGTGCATGCTTGGGTGGGTGTGCAGGTGCTGTCCTGCTGGTGGTGTGGTCCAGGGTAGGCCTTGTCATAGCAGGGTCCCTCAGGTACCGATGCAGGGTTGACCTCTCTGCTGTTCTGCAGTGGGGCCGTGCAGGGTGGCACTGTGTCTGCAGTTGTGTTGGTGGCTGTGCTGCCCACTGCAGGGTGATCACAGTGGGCTGCCATGCATGGCTCCATAGTGCACAGGGTTGCATTGTCACAGTGGGGTGGTGGCATGCATTCAGTGCCATGCACTGTTGGGCACTACTCCTGGGCAGGAGTCTAGGGGATCGCTGTGCAGGGGTGTGCTCTGCAGTGGTCAGATGGGGTGGCACTGGATGGCCGGCCCTCCTTGTGTTGTAGTCACTGCTTGCCAGGGTGTGCTGGAGCACCGTGCCCCAGCTGTGTATTTGGTGCTGGTGTTCATGGGCTTGTGGTTCATCCAGCTCACAACAGGTTATGCAGTTCATGGGTGCAGGGGTGCTGCCTGGTCTGCTGCATACTCCTCCACCCCTGGCTTCCATGGTGGTGCACCCCTGCATCCTGTCTGCGTATCCCTGGTTGTGCTACTGCACTACTACCCTGCTCCACTGAGCATCCCTGGTTGTGCCATGGTGCAGTTGGTATGATATTCAGTTGTGTTGTGCAGCGCACCTTGGCCCTGCGCTGTGTTTGAATATCGCATGTTGAGCATGGGCACACTGCACTTGTGCCTGCTCCTGCTATTGCGCCACTTTGTGGTGCAGTTTGAATATCCGCTATAAATTGCAACATCTGCTATGTTTAAAGGAGTGCACACTGAAAGTACTTTGTGTGCCAGAACTGCTGAGCTGCTTCCTTTCACAGTTCTCTGACCCAAAGAACATGTCAGGATCTCATATCCATAAGAGATGTTGTAGCTTTACGTATAAAAGTGTAATAATTACTGGGAGCATTTTCTCCCATATGAAACCTGGGTTATAATTTGCCGTTATAACCTGGTTTTCCTCTGCATACATGCACCTTCCACCGCCACACAGCCCGGCCAGACACTCTGCCCACAGTCGACTTCTGCCACCATCATCATGGGTAAATGTAGAACCAAAAGAAAACTTTCCTCTCAGCAGCACAGTTTGAGTCCTCTGATAAATGTTACAAAAAATAAATAAAAACAAAAGATTTGCAGCCGCTCCTCGGCCGTGCAGACCACTGACTGCCTTTCATTGGGACCAGACTATAGCTGTTTTATTTTATACAATTGCTGTGGAAATGCCCTAGCAATTATATAAACTAAAACATGGGGTTGTATGATTTAGCTTGGGTTTTTACGCACACCCCTCAGTGCTGAATGTTTAAATAAACCCCTTGAGCTTCGCCTCTCGGGTTTTGTAACATCCATCGCCTCGGGTGTGTAAAACTAGTTAAACACACAACCCCATGCATTATCTGATATGCACATGCCAAATGTCATGCCATGTTTCAGAATAGTGATAAGGCAACCCTATGGTGTGGTTATAACTGCTAATATGGCAATATCACTCCTACTGCAAACCACACTTGGTTTTGACTTGTGTGACTTGCCATGGTACAATATACCAATTGGTACCCCTGCTCCCCCACTGCTCACCACTTTAACAGTCAGTACAAATGAGTTTATCTATAGTTTGTCTATCAAAAACATTTCAGTTCCACTAGGTTGCACGGCTTACCAGGAACAGCAACATGACGATCTCTTAGTGACGTGCAGTTAGAATATCCCTGAGTGACACATTGGTGCTTGTCCAAAATGCTAGTTACCACCAAGTCAGTATATCAGCCATGCCAGACCAGATCTTAACTATCCTCTTGTAGCAGGTCTATGATCAACCACTTCAGCAAGTGCTGAAAAATATATGTGAGCTGGGGAACTGTTTACCTGCAACACCCTTTTCTAATTAGCCACCACTAAAGCCTTAGATAACAAACATGCAAATTGCTGAATTCTATTTTAGTCTGGTCCCAGCTAAGGCGGCAGACAGGGAAGGTTGTCATTGATTGATGTACAATGATTAACAACTGAGCCATGACAGGGATATACAACTCAGTGTCTTCATCTTGTAAGGTTGTAGAGAATCGATCCACACCTGAGGGCTTTTCTATAAGATCTACTAGCACGCATGGGCAGATATGACCACTTGTAACCAAGGATTCAGTTCATTTATTTTAGTAGAAGTCAAAACTTTCTTGCATTCAAATATGGAAGTCATTCCAAATTTTCAGAAGTCAAAATATTCCCAGATTTTGAAAGGAGTATGTTATGAGAAGCTATTTTTTATAAATCAATATGAGTATCTGTGGTGCATTATCATCTCTTAAAAATGTAAGAATTTCTTGACTGCCATGCCTGTGAATTTGGAAGTCATTTTATTTTCTATTTATATAGCAACATACGAAAGGCCAGCAGAAGGCCCAAAGGTCTATTGAGTCTGATTGTTACAGAGCTCTAGGTGCGTATGCTACTTGTTGCTTCACCCACCCCTTGTGACACTAACCTTCCCCTTGAATCTCTACACCTCTTTTAAGCTCCCAAACTGTACTGTGATTTACTTCCTCCTCTAGTGGAACATTCCATCCTGCTGCCACCCTTTCAGTGAAGAAGAATAAATAGACCCAAGATCCAGTTAGTCTGTCCATTTTTACCTATCCCTGTTGACCTGCTATTAAACTAGAATCACACCCAGGACCATTGGACCCCATTGTGACCACTTTGACAAAACATATTTCAGATCATATATCCTATTGTGTTCCTTCAATTCTCCCTTATTTCTTTAATACTAAGGACATTTGCATGAAACATAGAAACATAGAATCTGATGGCAGATAAGAACCACTTGGCCTATCCAGTCTGCCAATTTCTCTCTACCTACACTATTACTGCAGACTGCACCCAATCTACTGCTCTTTCTCCCTACTCCTTCCTTTCCACTATGATTCCCTTGTGCTTAGCCCATGGATTCTTGAACCCACCACTATTTTGCCCCTCACAACCTTGCTGGAAGGCTGTTCCAGGAATCCACCACTCTTTCTGTGAAGAAGTACTGCCTTACATCTCTCCTGAATCTACCCACCTCCAGCTTCATAGCATTTCTCCTTGTTCTTAAGTACATTTTCTAAAAATACTCCCCTCCTGTACCTGATTTACCCCTGTGAGGTATTTAAAGGTCTCTATCATATCTCCTCTCTCCCTCCTATGTTCCAGGGTATACATATTAAGGTCCTTTAGTCTCTCCTTATAGGGCTTTTGATGTAGGCCCTGTCCATTTTTTTAGTTGCCTCCTCTGGACTGCCTCCACTCTGTCTATATTCTTCTATAGATGTTTTCTCCAGAACTGGACACAGTACTCTAGGTGGGGTCTTACCAGTGATCTATACATAGGCATCATCAACTCCCTCTTTCTGCTGGTGATACCCTCCATATATGCACCACAGCATCCTACTCACCCTCCCTACTGCCTTGTGCTTTTCGCTGACTACCTTTAGTGATCCAGTATGATTACGCCCAGATATCTTTTCCTGCTTGGTGGTTATCAATACCACTCCCACCCATTTTGTACTCTGCCCTGGGTTTCTGTCCCCTAAGTGCATTGTTTTGCACTTTTCACATTGAAACCAAGCTACCATACCCTTTATCACTCCTATTGTTTTCTGAGGTCTATGTTCATCCTTTACACCCCCGGAGTGTCACCCATTTGCAGATTTTGGTGTCATCTGAGAGGCAGACATTCCTTCCAGCATCTCTGCAATGTCACTAATACAGACATTAAAGAGGACCAGTCCCAGTACTGATGCTTGATGCACCCTGTTGATCACCTCCGTTCTTTGGTGTGAACTCTGTTTACCCCCACCATCTGTTTTCTATTCCTAACCAATTTCTTATCAAGTTTACTACCTTTGGATCCACTCTAATCTATTCAACTTGCTTACTAGTTTCCTATGTGGAATGGTGTAAAACACCTTTCCGAAATCTAGGTAGGCCACATTCACCACTACACTCTGATCTAATTCTCGTCACCCAGTCAAAGAAATCTATCAGAGTCATTTGACATTACCTTCCCCTGTGAAACCATGCTACCCTGGGTCTTATAATTTGCGGATTTAAGATATTCTTCAGTCCTTTTCTTCTGCGATGATTCCATTAACTTTCCCACAACCAATGTCTGGCTGACTGGCCTATAATTGCCAGCCCTCCCTGCTACCACTTTTGTGTGAGTGGGACTAAATCTGTCCTTCAATCCTCTAGAACCACTGCTGTTCCACTGAACAGTTAAATAGAACTGGCACAGGTGCAGCCAATGTTCCCTGCACTCCTCAATACCCTTGAATGCACCCCATCCAGCCCCATCGCTCTGTTGACCTTCAAATTAACAAGTCTCTTCAGGACTCTCACCTCCAAAAGGACTAGAGTACACCTCCCTCCCTCCAAAGCTTTCAAACAGGATAGTGCCCCATCTGCTCTGGCTGCTTATCTATACTTGAAATTACATAACTGTTTATGACATCTCAGTCTGTTGACATGGATATAATTAGAATATCATTAACGTTGGAGTTTAATATCAAATATAAACAAACAACCTAAGCAGACAACATCTAGGGACAGTGATTTTGTTTACCTGCAACTATGTCCAGTAATAATACAGAAAGGGAAAAGAATTAGAGGAAATATATGAAACGCATGTATTCTTTCTAATTCTTACATTTTCTAAGTTTGTCAAGTGGTGTCATGGGGCTTTAATATATTATAACCCTGCTAATGTCTATGTATTACATTTCCCAGAAAAGCATTGAAACTTAACTCATCTGTGCAACAAAACTGGGCAAACTGTTGACACTACCCTCTTTTCGCTATAAAAGATTCCAAGCATCTTCAGTTTTATTTTCTAGTTCCACCAAAATTTGAGTATTTTATACATGTTCTAATGCACTTTTTTCTCAAGAAAAAAAGAAGAATGGCTGACACATTTGGCTTAGAAATACCATTGTAGACACTTGCAAGGGTTAAGATCAGTAAAAAAAAAGACTCATAGTGCTCAGCATAGAAGACACTTGGACAAATACATTTGGCAAGTATGCTAATATCATTATTAACTGTTGTATTCTTTGCTATCTGCAAATAGTGCTTTGCCTTTGTCCATATTTGTTCCACGTACTACACTACCTGCTTTTTAGATCTGTTCTAAGATGAAATCTCATTGTTGCCAATGTTTGTGTGTGTTTGTCACGATAATTGTAGTTTAAGTATTTTCTGTTATCTTATATTTGTTGATTGTTCTGGTTGCCCATGAAAGCGGGTCTTGGCCCATGGACTTTTCAGATTTTAAACAAACAAAAACAAAATAAACAACAAAATTGCAGCTAGAACTAGCTGTTTGGTAAAGTTTTTTTTTTGCTGTGCTGCTGCTTTTATTCAAGTACACTGCACTTCATTGAATAACATGTATTTATTTTTGTTTATTAGGCAGGCAGTGCAACCTGGACAAGTAGCACTACACAAACAGCTGTAGTATGATTCATACAATGTACAGTACAAGGGGGGAACAGGCAATGTACAAGCACACTTAAAATTTTACATTTAATTAATCGCTTAATCACCGCTTAAACGTGGTTTACTAATAAGCATTCTTTGATTCTCTTTTGACAGTGCAGCACCACCAGTCAGGATGCAATGCATTAATGCTAGTGTATAACACAACAAGCTGTAGTACTGTGTATTGTAGGGAACAGTGTAGTTCAATGGCAATTAATCCCTTTTGTCATGTAATATATTGTTATGTGTCATTTATTAGAGTTACTGTGGTTGCATCGTGGCTGGCTCCACTGTATGTAAGGCAGGTTATCTACAGTACAAGTCACATTAAACTGTTCTCCCAACTCGTTGCTCTAGCATTTTTTTGTGTGTGATGACAACGCAGTGCCAGCTCCAAGTTCTGCAACTGCTAACTGTTTTGCAACCACCCTCAGCTGTATTGCAACTCACTTTCAACTGTCCTCAGCTCCTTTGCAATGTTAATGCAAAGCATTTTCAATGCAGTGGCTGTAATCCTTTAGAGCTGTTAGTCTCCTCCCATTCATCGTATTCTCTCCATCAGTGTAGTTCTCCTTGCATTTACAGCACTGTAACACCGGTACCTCAAAGCTTAAAAATCTACTTGCACAAAAAGATCCCGACTCTCTGTTTTTTAATCTAGGAGCAGACGAGGAATAAAGAAAGTAAGAAGCACACAGCTGTTGGTATCAGTCCCCATACTCCTTCCTTCTGACCAAAAGAAAAAAACCTCTCCAGTTAATACAGCTCCATCTCCCTGAAAGGTCGCTGATAACTGCCCAATGTCCCTGCTGTGCACGTGGCGTGTCCCTGCTTATTCAGCCAACTGCTGAACACCGTATTTCTGGCCATGGTTTTCAATTCTTGATGGCCTGGTGCACTTTTCTAACCTGTTGCCCTGGATGGGGAGTGGGCTACACCTACTGCTAGCCTCTGGTCACAGAGTTTAGCAAGCAATCCGGGTGTGGGATATTGTGTATCTGGACTTGGCAATGTTAGAGAGATGAGAGAGGTGAGCAATCGGGAAAGAATGAATGCGCGTACTGTACAGGACTGTATATCGTGGAGTTACGGACAGGAGATGTACTGTCGGTCAGAGAAGTGAGCATTGGGGAGAATATAGCAGTGTACATTCAGAGCAATCAGAAAATTATAAACTTACACACTGGAAATGTTCTGTAGTACAGTACTGTACATAGTAGGAGAGACCCTCGGAAGAGGGAAAAACATGGTGGTGGATGGGATGTTCCATCCAACTGTAGGATCACTATTGGCTGGAGTTGGGAGGGAGCTTCTTTGTCAAATTTGGTAGAATGGCATATCAATTATGTTGTACTGCACACCTCAGTAGTGAAATCAGGTTCTTACTGAGCGGTTCAGGATTTTTAATGGGTTGCTTAATGTGTTGAAGAGCATTAATAAAAGCTTCCAAAGAGCTGCAAAGTAAACTGAAACTGAATAGCAGCTATAAACAAACTATTTAGAAACTTTATTAATTCATTGTGTAAGCAGCTCACACATTAAGCAACTCACTGAAAAATGCTAAGGAGTGAGTTGGAGGAACAGTTTAATGCAACTTGTACTGTACACTTGCTCAGGTGATTCTGTAACCCTGGGTAACTCGAAAGGACCATCTGCAAGTGACTGACTTCAGAACAAATGGCCATTTTACCCACATTCTCTGTATATTACCTGCCAAATAATGAACCCCTGCTCTTGACCACTGCTCTTAACCACATCCACATTAACAACCCTATTAAAACCCTCTACCTTTTTTTATTACTTTCATTTATTTATGTTCAATGTGAAGAAATAATGTGCTCATGTGAATTGTATTTGTACTGTGCTTTTACTTTGGTCTTACTTGCTCTCATCCCCTTCTATTCAAAAGGCTGGATCAGAAATTGAGGCCCAGAGAAGGGTAAGAAGAGTGCTGAGGAGGAGGAGGTGAGGAGGATGGAATGTGTCCAAAATGAACTAAGCGCTGAGTGAGTTTTGGAGGCATGCTAAATAAGGTAGGGGGCAGAGTTATTCCCACCCCATTGAACCACGGGCGAAAGTTCATCAATTATTTCTCAGTGTGCATTTCCTGGTCAGGAAATACAAATAAATAAAATAAATGCAATTTTGTTGGCTCCTTCCCTAAGGTGATGGGCGTCTTTCAGTCCTGTACAGTGAAATACAACACGCTATTAAAACAGTTAACATTCCCTTAACAACACTAGACTACACTACATCAAATGCCTACATGAAAGGCATTATCTTTCATGGAACAACAGTGAACATGTAATTAGTTTTCGGTAGTATCTTTTTTTTTAATAATGGTTATAATTCTTTTTTTTAATTTCTTTACTGTCTTTTGGATTATCAGTCTGTGTTTCTGATTTGCACAATGGAAGCAAGTACCTTTGAAACTGTGTGATGTACTTTATGTCCATCTGAACATCTGAGTTCTATAGTAGAACATGGATACATTGTGACAACAATGTTTGACCTCAACAAGGACATAAACTATTGTTCATCACACATTTCATAGATGGTCCTTACCAACAATGTGTTAAACAGAAGCACCCACTGGAGCAACTGAAAGGCTAGTAAAGACTGAATAAAACCACAGCATGAACCAATCATTGAAATATCACTTTTTTTTGTATTATTTATTCCCCCCGACTTGCTTCCACGGTAGCCTTTCCTTCGGCATATCAAGGTCCCTACTGACCCATCCTGCCCCTGAGTCTCCACTGTCAAATGGCAGCCACCTCAAGGTAAGCCGGCATAACCTTCGCCGGGTGGGTCCTCCTCTGAGGGAAGGCACCAGCCAGGAGGTGCAGACCAGTGCAACATCTTGGCCCCGAGGTGCTGTTGAGGTGGATGGCTCCAGGGGCATTGACAGCCACTGAGAGCCAGGCAGCCATCATCTGGTGAAATGTGGAATGGTTTTCCATTTTCCTGGTATCGTCCCTCCTATGCTGTAGTGCAGTGCTCCTGGTCTTCACAAGAGTGGCTGCTGACCAATTAACCCCCAATCCACCTCAGAAGAGGAAAGCAGTCCGATGGATGCTCAATCTTCTCCTTCCTCTGCCAGCCCCGGCATCCCGAGTCTGTTCCTGAATCTGGGTCGCCGGCAAGGGTTGAGCTCAAGGCCCAGCACTAGCCTCTATGCCAGCAGGCTGGCCAAAACATCACATTTAATGAAAACACAGGCTTACCATCTGAAGACTGTTCTGCTTTAAAATCTTTTAAACATAACAGAGAGGCTGTTACTCTTATTTACTTTGGAAATTATTCTGTAGACTGGGGATTATAACAATAAATGTATGAGCACTAGTGGATTTCATTCTTGAGGCAGGATCCTCCAGCAGTCCAAACCCTCCTCCTCTCAGATAATGTATGCTGTATTTCATGGGGGGCGAGGATGCAGGAGGTCATTCAAATAAGCTGGAGTAATCCATTAAGAACCATGGGGCCTATTCTCATAGGTGTGTTATCTGATTGCAAAGTTAAGTAACTGAGTTGTGTGCCTACACGGCATGAGCATCACTGATGGCACCACATTCATGAACATGCATGCGAGGTGGGGAGGAGAAAGGGCAGGGAGGACAGATGCACGGAGGCATGTGCATTGGTGTTCCCAACAGATGCATGGCACACAAACATGCCCTGTGACCCCACCATATATAATGAAATGCACCCCTTGCGTGGATGGTCATAATGGAAGGTGCAGTCAACATGGCCAGCAAGGCAGCACAGGGGAATGGAGTGCTGGGCCATGGCCAGTGGACAGGCATCCCCAGCCACCCAATGGGGGTGGGCATGTGATGCCTGACATGGGTGAGCTCATGGAAGCCGAGGTCCAGCAATTTCACTGGTGCGCAGGTGACAGCACTAGTCACTGACATCCAGGAAAACTGTGATGTCCTGTATAGGGCACAGGCCCTGATGTCAGCTGCTGACACCAAGCAGAGGATCTGACTGGATATGCAGTTGGGCCATCAACGCTACTGGGCCAGAGGCACGGACACTCTCCACCATCAAACACAAGTGGTGTAACCTCCTGTCCACCATAAAACATAAGCTGTCCACTGCCAACAGGGCCCTGATGGTCACCGCAGGGGTCCCCATTACCATAGCACATGCTGAGCCACCTGGAGCAGACTGTGATGGAGACCATCATGGAGGTCTCATGGAAGAGGGTGGCATAGGGTGTTTACACACTGCCAGGTATTTTGAGTCCATAAGATGATGAGCAAGGTGGGTGTGTGGCTGGTTTGCACACTACTAACTGTACTAACATATTTCCCACAGGGCTATTACTGAGCAATCACCCTGGGGAGTGCACAGCTGTGTACAATGGGACATGACTTGCAGGTGTCCAAGGAAGGTAAGTATAATGCACCATACCACTCGCTGGACAATGCCACATGCATCCAGGCTGTACAGTGTGACCTAACACATCATTGCATCCATCCATAGGCACCACCCAGGAGATGCCAGCAATGGAGGAGGCCGAATGGAAGGGATCCAGTAGGCACCTATACAATGGAGGCCATGGAAGAGGGGCATCATGCATGACCACAATGACAGATACAAACAGGGAGGCAACACATCACAGTGTCACAGTGCCACTGATGTTGCACCCTGTACCCAGAACCATGGTTGTCACCACAACTGACAGTGAGAGGGATACACCAGCAGACTCAGGCCCCCACAGATGACACAGCCAACCCCTTGACAGCTACACCCCATACATGGGGCCCTCAAGCAGACCACATGATGGTCAGAGCAGGGACAGCCTATGTAATGACAGGAGAGCATCCACTACGGGTGTCCTGCAGACACACTACCTGGAGCTGTACCATCTTAAACTGGACAGACTTGCAGCCCAGCATGGGAACATGGAGGCACTGTGACACCTCAGGGAGGTGGTGGAGGGCATGGTTTGAGGTATTGATCATGTGGGTGATGTGCTGGAGAGGGTAGCGGAACGTATGCTGGCACGGTCCTCCACTGCTGTGCCAGTGCCCATGCCATCACACCCATGCTATCCCTACACCACCAGTCCCACATCCATCACCACTGCCTTAGCCCCCAACACCACCATCCCCACCACCACTCCTCCACCCCAAACACCACCGCCACCCCCACTCCACCACCACACCCTCTACCACCATCACGTCTGCCACATCCACTCCGGCCACTGATGAACAGGGGCTAAAGAGTCCCCATCTGGGGCCACAACATGCCTATGTGCAGAAAGTGCAGAGGAATGCCCCACTGAGTTCCCTGCTGCAGCATCTGGGTGCACACATGACCACCCGCCATAGTTGCTCACAGCCGTAATGTTGCATGGCATGAAGCAGGAAGTGTACGGTCACTGTTGCACAACAGTGATGCACTCCACACAGTGGCATACAGGCCACACAACCCCCACACACACACACATGGGCCCCAACAATACATATGACCACAATGAGCTCCACAGGTGGTGCTGTGCGCCGGCCTCCACCAACTCGGCGACCATGCCATTTCAAACGCTTTATGCACAGGCCACAGCACACATGGCCCTGTTATGGGCAGTGGCAGACTGATTGGGCATGAGCTCTCAAATCTATTGGTCATCACAGTGTCCTATGGCCCATACAACTATTTACCAATGAAGCCGTGTTCCATGGCATGTTGGACTACATGGCAGTGGTGTGTGTCCTGCAGGGCTCAGCCCTGGAGGTCCATGACAGGGGGTAGATGCATGGCTCTACAGGGTGGAGCTGGTAGTCAGTGGTGCTCACAGATGTTATAGAGCATGGCACCCATGGTGAACACTCTGCATGCCATCCCCAGGGCAAGCATCATCATGCCACCTGTGTGATCAAGGCATCAGAACTGCATCTTCAGTACACCGATGGTCCTCTTGATGAAGAACTGTGTCCTCTGATGTGCCTCACTGTACACTTCATCTGCCTGTCCTTGTGGTACCAGGTACATCTACATCAGGTATGGGCTCAGTGGATAGCTGTTGTCAACTGTGGATGGGGAAATAGACAGTTAGTACAGTGCACTGTGCCCCACCCTCCACCATTGTACCCACCATCACCTATACCTACCTAGCAGCCACCCATCCACACCACCACATGCTATGAGATTTGCACCTAGGCCTGAGTTGTTGACATATGTGTCATGGCATGACCCAGGGTATCTTGTGCACACATTGGTGACGATGCTGTGTGCATTGCAAATGACTTTACTATTTATGCTGTGGAGTCCCTTCTGCTTCCTGTAAGTCACCTTGTCCATGTATGGGGACAGGAGTGCCACCTGAGTGCCATTGATAATGACCATTATATTGGGCATGCTGTGCATGGCATAGAATGTCTCCTTGGTTGACTGTATGCCCAGCAGGATGTTGGGAACTGTATGTGGGACCTTACTTTATGGAACAATGCATCTGTCACCTGATGCACAGCATGAGACACCGAGACTAGCTTACACCGTCATCACCTCACATGATGAAATGAACCTGTGGCATAGTATGATAATGCACAGTCGCTAATTCCCCAACATGGCCTGTGATCAGAGTGTCTGCAACCACATGCTATGCTAAAACAGGTGGCATACTGTCACATGGTCCACCTGGAACCTATTCAGGCGCTAGTGTCCCATTGCTTGGCAGCCTATAGACATGTGTGGTATACATGTAGGTGATTCCGTGCCTGTCTGTCACATCTTCCATCATTGCAGCATCTAGCAGGACAGTGTAGCAGTAGTCCCAGGCACATTGCCTTGCTGACCTGTAGCACTGTATTCACCCTGTGGGTGGCATGGGCTATGTTGTGATGCTGCTTCAGGGTCATAGGCCTGCTATGGCTGGCTTCCCCTTGCACCGCGTGCAGGGGTCATGACCCCAAGATGCGTGGACCTGAGGCATCACCTTGCATCATTTGCGTCTGCATGTCACTGTCATAGACCGATATGGCCAGTGTGGATGGTCATGTTGCATTGGCGCGTCATCTCACATACTATCCCCAAGCTGTGGAGGAAGTCCGCCCATGACTACATAGAAACAGAGAATTTGATGGCAGATCAGGACTGCTTGGCCCACCTAGTCTGCCCTTTTCCTACCTACCTAACAGATAAGCTGCAGATTCTAGTTAACCAACAGACTACTACCTCCTACCCCTACTAGAATTGCCTTATGTCTGTCCGTGCATTCTTGAATTCTCCCACTGTTTTTGACTCTACAACATAGAAACATAGAAACATAGAAACATAGAAGTTGAGCAGATAAGGACCGCAAGGCCCATCCAGTCTGCCCATTTCTTTTTTACCTTATAAATGTGCCATCGGCCTTTGCTCTGTCAGTGACCTATCTATTCATAGTCATTTGTATTGCTCCTTATGCCTATCCCATGCCTGTTTGAAGCCCTGCACTGTATTCATAGCCACCACTTCTTGTGGTAAGCCATTCCATGCATCTACCACCCTTTCTGTGAAAAAGAATTTCCTCATTCCCCTAGAATCGGCCTCCCTCTAATCTCATGCTGTGTCCTCTTGTCCTGCTATTTTTCTTATATTTAACATGTTAGACTCTTTCACCTTGTTTATGCCCTTAAGGTGTTTAAATGTCTCGATCATATCACCTCTCTCCTCCTTTGCTCAAGGGTATACATATTGAGCTCCGTTAATCTGTCCTCATATGTCTTCTGATGCAGTCCCTGCACCATTTTGGTTGCCCTTCTCTGGACTGCCTCAATTTGGTTAATGTCCTTGTGAAGGTGTGGCCTCCAATACTGCACATGATACTCCAGATAGGGCCTAACCAATGTCTTGTACAGAGGATTATTACCTCCCTCTTACGACTTGTGATACCCTACTAATACACCCTAACACCCCCTAGCCTTACCTACTGCTTTAGAGGTCTGCTTGGATGATTTCAGGTCATCAGTGATGATGATGCCCAAGTCTCTTTCTTCCTTTGTGACTGCTAGCAACTCCCTCCCAGCCTGTAAGTGGCTTCAGGGTTTCTCTTCCCATGTGCATGATTTTGCACTCTTTGCATTAAATCCCAGTTGCCACTCTTCTGACCATTCTGCTAGTTTATCCAGATCTCTTCTCATTCTGCCCACCCCATCTGGATCATCTACTTTGTTGCAGATCTTGGTGTCATCTGCAAACAGACAAGCCTTACCCTCTAGTCCATCTCATGAGGTCACTAATGAAGATGTTGAATAGGACTGGCCCCAGGACTGATCCCTGAGGTACCCACTTGTGACTTGCATCTCTTCTGACTGTATACCATTTACCACCACTCTCTGTTTTCTGCCAGTCAACCAGTTTGCCACCCAGTTGACCAACTTCTGACCCACCCCGAGCCTACCTAGCTTATTTATCAATCTTCTATGTGGAACAGTGTCAAAAGCTTTGCTGAAGTCAAGGTAGGCGACATCAACTGCTCCCCTTGGTCCACCACTCTGGTTACCCAGTCAAAGAAATCTATGAGATTAGTTTGACAGGACCTTCCTTTGTAAACCCATGCTGTCTTGTATCCTGTGCCCCTATGGGATTCCAGGTGTTGCACTATCCTTTCCTTAAGGAGTGCTTCCATAATCTTGCCCACTACTGAGGTAAGACTGACCGGTCTGTAGTTCCTCGCCTCCCTCGCTACCACTCTTGTGGAGTGGGATCACATGAGCCCTTCTCCAGTCTTCTGGGACCTCTCCTGTGCTCAGAGACTCACTAAACAATTCTGCTAATGGCTCTGCTAGTTCCTCCTTTAGCTCCTTAAGTACCCTGGGATGTATGCCATCAGGTCCCATTGCCTTATCCACCCTGGGCTTAGCAAGCTCTTGTAGGACCCTTTCTTTGTGAAGGAAGTAGTGCTCACCTCCCTCCCCTGTGTCCATGATGCTGAGCTGTGGGCCCTGCCCTACCTTCTCTTCAGTAAATACTGAGCAAAAGTATCTATTTAGGATAGATGCCTTTACAGGGTCCTCCTCCTCACATGCTCCCTTTTCTCCATTAAGCTTAGCAATACCCCCTCTGGACTTTCTCCTTTCACTAATGTATCTATAGAAAGTCTTGTCACCTTCTTTACTGTTCGTGCTAGTGTTTCCTCCAGTTTGGGACTTTGCCTGCCTTACTGCCTTACCTGCTTCCCTTAGGGCAGTTTGGTATGCCTCCCTATCTTCATCCCGCTGTGTTCCCTTATATTTTCTGAAGGCCAGCCTTTTGGCTCTGACCTTTTCTGCTACTGTATTTGAGAACCAAAGTGGTTTCCTTCTTCTTTGCACTTCCTTTTCTGTCTAACACAATGGGATGTTGCTTCAAGTATTGTATCCTTAATGCTTGCCCACTTTGCCTGTACTCTCCTCACCTGTGTTTCTTTTGCCAGGGCTAGCTTAACTCTGTTGGCCATCTTATCAAAGTCAGCTCCTCTGAAGTCCCATATTTTGCCTTGGAATGGGATGATTTAGATGTAGTAGCCAAATTGAACCATACCATGTGATGGTCACTGGCCCCAGGTGACCTTCTACCTGGAGATCTGTGATCCCTTCTTTGTTAGTCAGTACTAGATCTAGGATAGCCCTGTCTCTTGTGGGTTGCTGTACCAGTTGTTTGAGGCCCTCTGCAGGAATCCACTATGAGTCTAGTTCTGGCAGATGTTCCTGCTGGTATTGACCAATCTGTATCTGGCATGTTGAAGTCTCCCATTATCAGAACCTCCTTTAGCTGTCATGCTTTGTATATCTTCTAACAGTAATGTGTCTATGTCCTCCCTCTGGTCTGGGGGCCTGTAGACAACCCCAGTTCTTATGGCTGTCCCATTTCCTGTTTCCAGGGTGACCCACAGTTCTTCTGGCTCCTTACGTGTATTCTGAATTTCTGTAGCTTTGATATTTTCATTAACATACAGGGCCACTCCCCCCTTTTGCACCTCGGTCTCTTCTGAACAATACATAGCCAGGTACTGAAGTCTCCCAAGTGTGGTTACTGGTAAACCACATCTCACTAATTGCTACTATGTCCAGTTTAGCCTCTGACATTATTGCCTGCAGGTCTGGGATCTTATTTCCCAGGCTGTGAGCATTTATTACATGATTTTCCATTGGCCAGATTTTTGGTGTGTTAGCTTTTGGGTGAGGTTTGGCATTACCCCTGTGCATCGTATGGGAGACAAACCTCCTCAGGAAGGCTGTTCCATGTATCTACAACTCTCTCTGTAAGAAATACTTCCTCACATTGCCTCTGAGCCGTCCTCCTCTATCTTCAAATTAGCCCTTTCTTGTTCTTCACTCTTTTTTTGGAAGATGCTACCCTCTTGGACTTTGTTGATTCCCTTGAGGTATTTGACAGTTTCTATCATGTCCCCCCTTCCTCAAGGCTATACATCTTAAGCTCCTTTAGTCTTTCTTCATATGTCTTCTGGTGCAGACCCGCACCATTTTGGTTGCCCTCCTCTGGACAGCCTCCACCTTGTCTATGTCTTTGCAGAAATGGGGTCTCCAGAACTGTACACAGTACTCCAGATGTGATCTTACCAACTGTCTGTACAGAGGATCAACAACTTCCTGTTTTCTACTGGTGATGCCTCTCCTCGCATCCCAGAATTTCCCCAGCCCTCCTTACTGCCTTCTCACATTGCTGGTCCACCTTAGGTTATCTGATAAGACTACCCCAGGTCCCTTTCCATTTTGTTGTCAGTATCTCACCCCCACTGTGTACTCTTCCCTGGGTTTTGTTTCCCAGGTGCATTACTTGCACTTCTTTGCTTTGAATCTAAGCTGCCATACATTTGATCATTCCTCCAACCTTGCCAAGTCCTTTTCATCCTTTCCACCCCACCTTGTATCAACCCTGTTGCAGATCTTTGTGTCATCTGCAAAGAGACATACTTTCCCTTCCAGTCCCTCTGCAATGTCACTTATAAAGACATTAAAAGGACCGGGTCCCAGTACTGAACCCTGTGGTATCACTAGTAACCCCCTTTCTTCACTGTGGACTCCTTTACTATTATTCACTGTGTCCTGTTGTCCAGCCAGTGTTTTACCCTGGGCTACCCTGGGACCCACTCCTAGGCTGGTTAATTTGTTATTAATCTTTGTGCGGGGACTGTGTCAAAAGCCTTGCTAAAGTCTAGGTAGACCATGTCCACAGCCCCTCTCTGGTCTACTACTTTGGTCACCCAGTCAAGAATCAATTAGATTTGCCTGACTATGACCTTCCTGCTGTGAATCAATCGCTGCCATGGGTCCTGTGTCCCACTGGCCTCTAGGTAGTCAACAAATCTTTCCTTCAGAAGTGATTCCATCATTTTACCTACCACTGAGGTCAAACTGACAGGTCTGTAGTTTCCTGCCTCTGTCTTGCTCCCACTTTTGTGAAGGGGAATCACATCCGCTCTCCTCCAGTCCTCAGGTACACACCATCCTCCCATGATGTATTAAAAAGGATAGTCAGTGGTGTTACTAGTTCTTCCCTTAGTTCTTTTAGAATTTTGGGGTGAATCCCATCAGGCCCCATTCCATTATCCACCTTCAGTTTTAATAATAATAATAATCTAATAATAAAATTTATTTGATTAGCGCCTTTCAAAGTTTTCAAACCACTGTACATCAAGAAAGACACAGACATATTCAATACATACAATAAAACAACTCTAAATGAATATTACAAAACTAAAATATACAATTACAACAAAGCAGAAAATGCCTTCTCCCATAGAAAAGTCTTTAGTGCCTGTTTGAAACTCCCCCGTCATGCTGTCCCGGACTGTCGGGCAGAAAATTCAGAGGGTAGGGCAGCAAATCCAAAAGCACGAGCTCCAGAAGACTTCAAATTTACCCTCGGAATCTCCAGCAACCCCTCGTCAGCCGAGTGGAGCTGTCTCAGAGGGGTGTAGGGCACCAGGAGCTCTTTCAAATAGTCGGGACCTAGACCGTGTAGGGCTTTATAGGTCAAAGACCCACTTTGAAGGTGATCCGCTACTGTATTGGCAGCCAGTACAGAGTGCGCAGCACAAGGGTAATATGAGAACTTCTGGATACCCCAGTCAACAAGCGTGCTGCCGCATTCTGCACTAGCTGCAAGCAGCGGATATCAATCCCAGGAAGTCCTAGGTAAAGGAGTTACAGTAATCAAGGAGATGTCACAAAGGCGTGGACCAAAACCGGCAGGTCGCTAGGTGGAACCAGGTGCCTAATCCTGGCAATGTTTCTAAGATGAAAAATGCAGTCTTTGACAACTGCAGACACCTGATAATGGAGGGTCAGACCAGTGTCAAGCTCCACTCCCATGTTACGCACCCATTCAGAGGGTGAGGATCGGGTCCACCCCAGGATTAATCAGAGGGCCCAGTCCTCAAACCCTCAACCCTGCGACCCGGGTCCACCGCCATAACCTCAGTCTTTCCGGGTTCAACTTTAGACTGCTGGTGTTCATCCAGCATCTTTCAGAACCCTTTCTTCTGTGAGAGGACTAATAACAACCCCCTATCTAGAGTGCTTCTATTGACTTGATTAGGTATCTTCCTGCTTTTCCATTGTGAATACTGAGCAGAAGTATTCTTTCGGTATCCTACTTTTCACTGTCGCTGTCTGCCCAACCACCTTACTCTTTATTCAGCCTCAGTATCCCTGCCTTAGTCTTTCTTTGCTCCTTAATGTACCTATAAAGGTTTTATCCCCTTCTTAACCAAGTTGGCTATCTTTTCCTTGGTTTGGGCCTTTGCTATTCTGACTGCCTTCCCGCTTCCTTCTGCTTTAATTGGTACAGTTCTCTGTCCTGCTCCTTCTGTATTTCTTTATACTTCATGAATGCTATCTTTTCTCCCTTACCTTCTCTGCCACTTCTTTGAGAACCATAGTGTTTTTCTTTCATTTTGATTTGTTTATTTGCGTCACACAAAGGTTTGTTGCCTCTGTGATGGAGGTTTTGATGTTTCCCTTGTTGCTCCACCCCACCCTCTTGCCTGTTTGCTAGTGCTTTTCTGAGGCACTCTCCCATTTTGACAAAATCAGCCCTCCTGAAGTCAAGTACCTTCACTTTTGAATGGCTTGACTCTACAGCTAAGTTTACCATGAACCACACTGTTTGGTGGCTGCTTGTTCCAGATGGCTACCCACTTCAAGATTGGAGATCCTCTCTCCATCCCTATTTGAGAGTACTAGGTCTAAGATTGCTTCCTCCCGAGTGGGTTCCAAAACTTGCTGTCTGAGGCATGAAGGAAATACTAGGAAGGACTGGAGGCGGTCACCATATGGGGGTCACGGAGCCAGCTGAGTTGGTTATTGGGTGTTGTGGGCACTACTGGGTGGGTGTTTGCCATTTACTTCCTATTTATGTTATCTCTATGTCTGTGTCTCCATAGGACTTTAAGGGCTACCAGAGGAGTTTGCCCTGGAGCTCTGTGACCAGGGGAAGGGCCACTGGGCAGGAGGTGGTGAAGTGACACCAGTGGCCAGAGCAGTTACCTGGATTCCTCATTCTGCAGGTCAGCAGCACCAATATCTACTATAAGGACAACTAGGGGAGTTCTGGTCAGTGCTGCAGCCCTCAAAGGTGCTACCACTGAGCTGTGCATCGCACAGTGTTTAATGCCACTGTCATACATCTGCATGCCACTTATGTACCCCTCTCTGTGTTTTCTGCTGTTTCAGGTACAAAGGCCTGCTTTGCCAGCTGGTGCTGGTAAATAGGTTACATAGGTTTATACAAGTTTTACTAGACTTACGTCCTTATTGCTTGCAATTTAATCTAAAAGTGTGTAGTACACTCACTCCAGTATGCATCTAAACTTGTTTTAAATGTGTTCATAGTTGGACTATGAAGCACTTCAGCTGGGAGGGTGTTCCAAAATGGCACAACCCTTTGACTAAACCAATTCCTTCTTTGGAACAAGTTCCATCTGCCCATAAAAAGCTGCAAGGTGTGCCTTCTGCCTACATACAAACATTTTTAACACCAAACCAAAATTGTCCTTTAGCCTAGTATCTGCAATGGCTTTATACAGCATGCACAGATCTCCTCTAAGTCTCCTGTACTGTAGGTAATAAAGGTTTAATGTTCTCAATTTCTCCTCATAAGGCATGTTTTGTACCCCAGTGATTGATCTAGTCATTCTCTTCTGTACTGGCTCAGTCCTATGTATATATCCTCTTTCTTATAGGGAGGCCAAACCTGAGTGCAATATTCCAAATGAGGCCTGACCAAGACACCATAGAAGTGGAATCAGCACTTTCCTATCTTCACTTGCTTATGCCTAAGGATGCAATTCAAGTTTTGGTTGGCGTTTTTAACTATGTTACTACACTGATGTCACCAATAAATTTTAGCTTCCCATCTTGTATATGTGTTTCTCATTCCACCTACCCATGTGCATAACCTTGCACTTTTTCAGATTCAGTTCAAGTTTCCTTACATTGGTCCAACTGTATAAGCTGTCAGTAGCATGCTACAGCTTTATACTGCAGATTGTTTACCACTGCCCCTACCGACAGTTGTCCATAGATTTGGACATCCAAATGTTATGCTGTTAAATGTTTAAGGAGGTTACACAGATATTAAAAGACAAGGGCCCAGGACCGAACCTAGGGAACCTCACTTGACACTGATGCCCAATCTGAAAGCATACCGTTAACTGTAACCCTCTGAAGTCTTCCTCAAGCCATTCCATAATCCAATTTATGATGTTATTCTCAAATTTAAGCTCTCGTAAGATGTTAATTAGTTCCATATGAGGAAGTTTATCAAAAGCCTTTGAAAAATCTAAGAACACAATATCCACTGCTTGACACTGGTCCAATGCCTTGCTAAACTGTTAATAAAAACAGCATATTGGTCTGACAAGACCTGGTTTTTGTGAACCCATGCTGCAAGAGGTCTGCTAGGCCATTAGCCTCAAGAATACTAGTATATGTTCCTGAGGATGCCCTCCATTATCTTCCCCATTTGTGAGGTCAAACTCACAGGTCTGAAATTCTCAGGTTTAGTTTTGGACCCTTTTTAAAACTGGAACTACTATAGCTTCCTTCCAACCCTGTAGTACTTCACTTTTATCCAGTGAGGATTAGAATATGTAAGTGAGTGGGGGGCTAAGACCACTGACAATCCCTGAAGGACTCTGGGATGAATATCATCTAGTCCTGGTAATTTATTAACTTTGAGTTTACGTACTCTATCAAGTACTTTTCTGGATTTATGATCAATTGCCGGAGATGATTCTTCTTTACTTTTTGAAGATCTGGGCTGCTACTGTTAAACACCGAACAGAAATAATTATTTTGAATATTGGCCATCTCCTTGTTATCTGCTGCATGCCCATCCTTCTGTATGAAAGGACCAATCACATTGGAACTGCCTTTTATGCTGTTAACATAGGTGTAGAAGGCTTTGTAATTATCTTTGAGCCTAGATGCCAGCCATAACTCATGCTGTGCCTTAGCTGTACAGCGGGTCTACAGTGACAGCACCCCCATGAGATCCTCAGAGGGCTTGGAGGATGAGGAGGCCAAGTGACATTCAGAATAAGGAGGGAGCAGCAGAAATGACTTGATGCTGATCGGCAGTGAACTGGCACTAGGGGCATGTGGCAGATGCAAGCTGAAACATCCCGAAAATGGTATTCACAGAACTCTCACAGAACTCTCCCAGAGGAGATATTATAATTACCTTTAGACCAGCCAGGGCTGGTCTAAAAGAATATGAAAATCTCCCTCAGGGAGGAGATCCAACCCATAAAGTGGCATTGTGCCTTGGGCCCCACACTCCAGCCCTGAAATTGCCATAACTGATAAAGTAAATACATAATCATGCCCTCCCTGAACCCCAATATTGTCATTACTGGTAAAAAATACATAATCATGCCACCTCCTCAAACCCCAAATGTGCCATTAACTATGCAGTATACATATCATACCCCCCTGTACAATCCCTGATGCAGCAGTGTCACAACATAATGGAAGATTACTCATCCTGGTGATCTAGTGGCACCCCCATCCCAGCAGGTAGTGCCACCACCCAGCTGCCCCAACCCATAATAGAGGCCAGCACCGGCACAGTCCTCCACTCACCTCTGTGGTGGGTGCCAACTGAACCATCATTTGCTTGCATTACTGTATAAGTACAGCAAGCTAAATGACATTCAGTCAGTGCCAGCCACAGGGGTGAGTGGAGGCTATGCTGGCTCTATTATGCAATGGGGTGAGCTGGATGATGGGCACTGTCTGCCAGGGTGGGGGGCCACTAGATCACCAGGACGAGGGATCTTCAGTTATGTTGGACACCAGTGGCATTAGGATTGTGGAGGAGGCACCATCATATGTATACTCTATGTCTAATGGCATATTCAGGGTTCAGGGACAGGAGCATGATCATATGTATAATGTACATCTAAAGGCACATTTGGGGATTGGGTAGGGGGTATGATTATGTATTTCCTTTACTGGTAATGGCAATATCAGGATTCGGGGAGGGATATGATTATGAATATACTTTCCGCTAATGGCATTGTACAGCTGCTCCATGGCTTGTGACACATATTGCCATTCCACCCTCTGTTTGGCGTCTGGCCCTGTTTGTCACAAGCTGCAGGACTTAGCTGCCAGGACCCTGCCTGATAAAGAAAGGGCAGGGTCCCTGGTGCAAGAGCATCAGTGCAAGCTGCTGTTTGTCACAGCTTGCGTCAATCCAAAGCCTCTTTTGAGAATCGGGCACAGTATACAGTATCTAAATATACACAGACAGTACCTCCCTGGCATCACTCTTTATCAAAATTTTACCTACTTCTTTAATATGAATTCAAATACTAAAGCATATAATTAATTCATGATGCCCTCTAAGATGGAGCAGATAAACAAGTATTCACCTAAACAGCCAGGCACAGTTTTGAGGTATCCTTACTTGGTGTTGGTCTGTTATATATTTCCTTGGATCCTTTACATTGCTCCCAATCAAAACATTAAAATTCAGTCTTTACCATGTATACTCTTCCAGTTGCACTTTTGCTATCCCTTTTATATGGCGCTTATCAATTTTCTAACAATTTCTTATCTTAGTGGATATACATTTGTGATCACAGACCAATGACCTGTAAGCAGCATTGTAGGCATAAGCTTGAAAATTAATTTTGACCACTATTTAATTTCTATTTGGAATATTCAGTAAAAATAAGATGCATGTAGGGAACTATCTGTGGGTGGCAAATGTCTTTTAGAATCGCCATCCTCCAGCAAATGTGCTGCAAGCTACAAATCAACCATCCTTCCCAAACCATTGTTTACAAACTGTTAGGGGCTTGTGTTGGTCAGGTCACAGATTCAGACCAGTTGGGCATTGGCTGGCTGAATCATTTGGGCTAGAATTGAGGTGAAGCTGGTCCAGCCCAATGTCTGACCTGATTTCCTGTAACACTTTTGTTCCTCCTACTATGATATCCTGAAGCCGGATAGTAGGAAAGTCACCCTCCTATTGGTTGCCACAGCCCATGTTCATGCCTGTCCTTCCCAAGCATGCTCACATGCCACTGTTCTTCAAATGAAATCTCATCCAGACCCATCCTCCCAATAGTCATGGTAGGGAGGTTATGTACTTGTCATGAACAGGAGTCTAAAATTGGCAGTCTGGCACCTAAGGTGGGTTCAGTCCCATCTGGCACTTGGTTAATATCCCAGTACTGACACTGTTGTGCAGCATGAGAGGGTGCTGCACTTCTGAGGTGCCATCTTTTGGCTGAGATGTTAAACCGAGGTCCCATCTGCCTGGATTGGTGGTAGTTCAGGTCGAAGTTAAAGATCCATGGCACTTATCGAAAAGAGTAGGGGAATTTCCTTAGTGTCCTGGCCAAATTTCCCTCATTCACTAAAATACCATCAACAGCTTAATCTGGTTCAATTTCAGCTGCTTACCATCTGTATCCTTCCTTCCCTGTCACCCCAGAAAAAGGGACTTCTAGGCCAGAGTGGGCTTACGGGTCAACAAAATTAAACAAAAAAAAAAAAAAACAAACAAACAAAAGCGTGCTATTTTTAGTTAGCGATGTATGTGGTGCAGCCATGGGTCAGATGCCTGCCCACTGTAGAAGATATTGTCATGCTGCCCTGTGCTACTGGTTCATTCAGTTGGTTCAGGTTTGGAGTCAGCAATCTTCAGGGACTGTTAACTAAAAAGAACAGCAGTGGCAGTACTGAAGCAGAGACTGAGTCACCAGTAGTGTGAATGACCATTCCATTGAGTCCTCATTAGCTGTGCCCCCCCCACTGATGGTACAGACTCGAGGAGAACTGAGGTAAAACAAAGCAAGAAAGGAAAATAATTAACTTAAAATCTGGCAGAAAAAATATACATGTTTGGGGACCTGGGGCTGGAGGCTGCGGTCTGAGGGTTTAAGTTTTAAACAGAAGCTTAAGAGGTCAGGCAGAGAATGATACTGTCACCTTAATCTATCTTTATTGGGCTAAGGCTGTGGTGGGTGGGCATGGGCTATGGAGGCAGAGCCACAGGGAGGTGTTAAAAATCTGGCAGCACATCACTGCCTTCTAAGAAAAAACAAACTATTTTTAACGGCAACCTGCAGACTCTCCCTACGTCTCCTAAGTCAACTGGCTGCTCCCGAATCCCTATTATGTTGGTAGGAGCAGCAGGAAGAAAGACAAGCTGCTTTCTAAGCAAAAGCACTCAGTGATGTATCTTGAGAGTGGAGTGCGAATCGCGTAGAAGCATCCAAATTCAAATACAAAATGATGTCTTACACAAGTCTGCCCCCACTCCACCAGTGCATCACTGAATGCCTTTGCTGAGTAAGCACCTAGTTACTTCAAGCTTGCTCAGTTTCCCCACATAACAAGGCATGGGGAAGCCAATGGGCTTTGGGGAAGTTTGAGAATGGAGGACACTTGTAGCTGAGCCCCTAAAGATAATTTCTGTTTCAAAAATGGGAGAGGAGATTGCAGAAACTGTATATTGGCCTGGGTTGCCAGTCACATAGCAATTATTTCTGCTGCTCCCACATAATAGAGCACTGGAGAATAGCCCAATTGACCTCAGTGTTCAGTGGCCAGTCTTCTTGTGTGTCACGTTCGGATGGGGTACACACCGAGCTGTGTCCCTTTAAGATTAAGGGCCTATACTCACTGTTTGGCCTGCCAGAACTCTTGCTGCTGTCCTCCCAACCATCACAGGCAGAGAGAAGGATGGGGCCACACAGTGTTGTGTCATTGAAGATAACAAAAAGGTAAGGCAGAAGGAAACATAGGATTCAGGGTGGCGTGGTGTGCTTACAAAAGGGTAATGATGGAGAATACAAAAAAGAGCACAATAGGCAAAGAAGTTATAGAAATTTGAAACAGTTATTTAGCAAGACAAGGCTCTGAATAGCATGCCAAGATCCTCCAGCGCTTAGCCCCTCCCCAATGTGCCAGTGCAGTGAGTGCGCCAAGGAGCACTCTGGGATCTTGGCATGCAGTTTGAGCTTGGCTTTGCTACATAAATGTTTAAATTGTCCTCACTTCTTTGCCTTTTGTGCCTTTTGTTTTTGTATCAAGGTATGTAGCAGCACAACTGGAAGCAACTGAAATGATGGATGAGCGTTAAGCACTTCAGAGGATTTAAGTGGTGGGAAGGGTGTTATTGGATCATTCAAGGTCTATAGGTGATGAGGACATATAGACACCCTCCTGGGTGAGTTCAAATAGGTTGGAGAGGATCAGGGTAGCACAAAAGGGCAGAAAATAAAGTCACTGGCTCACATTGGCTATGTAACTTCATTCTGTTTTTTATATAAAGTGCATCATCCCTATATATTATGTTTATAGTTCTGGTTTTGGTTCTGGTTCTGATTTGCCCATCCAATCCTGTCTGATCTGGCAGAACCAGAAACACTGACCTGCACACCTACAAATTGTCCTGTAGCTGCAAACCTGTTCTTAAAGGCTACGATGTGGTTTGTTGGGAGTACTGTTGGTGCATGGATACACTATCCTTATTATCATTGGGCATTGCTTTAACTGCATATAGAGTGAGTGTTTTAGGTTCCATGTAAGCATGCATATACCCACCTAGAAAACAGAACTCTGCACTCATAGGATCCCAGTCAATAATAACAAAATAACAAACAGTAAAATGCCTAAATCCATTTATTGAAAGTTGAATTGAGGCACACTGAATAGTGTCTGTATCCCAGTGCTTCAAGCCAACACAGGGCATTTGCCAGGGAGCAGGTCTACACAAAAGCAGAGAACAAGTGCTGAAGTACCCAATAAACTGTTTGCCAAATAATTCACGTGCAAGACAATAAGTATATAAATGGCAAATATAAATGATTCACCAGTGACATTAATCATTGGGTCTTCTTGAATTGCTTTAATGGCATATGGAACAAGTGCTTTAGGTTTTACATAAGCATGCATATAGCTATCTAAGGCTTTTTACAACCTAGTAAAGTAAGTTCTGTATCTAGTTTCTGCAAACATCTTTATTGACATTGGCCTTTAATGAAGGAGAAATATGGCTTTGGTGTTTTCACGGAACAAACAATAAAAGTGCCTTACCTTTCACAACTAAGACAAGACATTCATAAATGGCACTCTGTCTAACCTCAAGTAAAATCACATATAGACTTCTTGCTTCAAGCTTTTTTTTTTTTACACAGTGGGATGTCCTTTTCAAGATAAAGGTAGACCTCCTGTTAAATATTACTGCCTCCCAAAAGACTTGAGCAACAGCTCTTACCAGAGCAAAAAAAAAATAGTATAATTTGTTCACTTGCATCACTGCTTCATCAGGTTAGAATTCCATGACCTGTCAACCCAACCCCAAAAAAACATTTTCATGGTAACTTTTATAAATAAACTAGAAGAATTGTTACTACGCTTTTATAAGTAATGATAGATGGACAGGCTCCCAAGACAAACTGCCTCAGATTTGTTCAAGATGTCTGCATCAAATTCATGGATGCCCTTCCCAGAATCTGAGCCTTGATACTGTGGGTTGCCCTAGCATCTGCCTTGACATACAACTGGCTTTAAGCCTGATCCAGGGGCCAAATCATTTGAGGCCAGAATGCAGAGATTAAGTCCCACAAGCAGCTCGCTTAAATGTCTGCTCAGATGACCTGCACGGAAGTGTTATTTTCTGTAAGATTCTACTTTCCCATTCTACACACGCTACAGCTATGCCTGGCCATACCGTCATAGTACAAGCACATAAAAATGGGGCAAGAAGCGGTATATCAGAAAAAGGTCATAATGAGGTACCTTGCATGAAAATTCAGCAAATGGAGCAGGTTTTGTGGTAATGCAACAGAATTTCAGTTACACAGCCTTTCCTACTGCTTGTACATGATCTTCTGGCCCCTGAAAATCAGGCCAGACCCCTCCACCCACTTTGAGGCACACTGCTTCAGATTGTCTTGGACCATCCATGTTAAATTCTTAGAGGTCTTGACCAGAATCCAAGCTAGGATCAAAAAGCTACCTCACTTATCCTAACAGGTTTTGTTTTTCCTTGTCGTAGTTTCTGAAGCACCTTACAAAGGTAAAGGTTCATATACATTCCCAGCTGTCCAAATATAATGCACGTAAAGTTCCAGTGTTGCACAGGCATAGTAAGGTCAAATCCACATCAGTTATTACTGTTGCCCAATAAAGAACAACCTAAAATGTGTATGCATTTGTAACGTGGTTGCAGGCACATCAAGCCAACAGTAGACACTTCTGCACGGTCGAATAGCAGACAACACCATGCAAGTTGAACACTGCAGTCAGGCAATACTGCCTGAAAACAAAAAACAAGTAAGTTAAAATATTTCACTGGAGTGGCGGTCCATGGTGTCATGGTGTTGTAATAATAAATCTACACTTCACCACTGATTCAAGCCTGTATTCACTGGACACTGTGTCTACTTGCATGGTGTTTTCTGCGCTAGTCCGACCGCGTGGTATTTGCTGTGATGAATTGATGTGGCGCTCTCTTTGTAAATCTGAGTTTGTATTAGGATTGTGCAGATAGTGTTTAATCTGATTCTCTGGGCTCCTCAGAGGTCTGGGTTGTATACATTATTTATTTAGTTATTTATTTTCTATTGATTAATTTTTTAAATTTAAAAGCATTGTTCAGTAAAGGTACTGTACATTGAGCCAGAGCTTGTTTCAGAGTGCGACCTGGGCAATGAGGTCAAAGGAGAATGACATTTAGTAAACTACAGATTTGTAAATATGAATTCAAGCTAACAGATATACTGTACATAAAATGGACAGATTCTCAAACACGATGTACAAACAGCCCAGTGGTACAAAATGTAATGGTTCTATGTGATACAGCGACTGCCAAAGAAGCGATTACTGTTACTGCAAGAATCAGAGCATTGAAAATCAATTTTGGTGCTCTGACTTCCCAGTTACAAAAAAAAATGGCACTGAGGACTTGTATTTGTTTATGTTTTTGTGGGAGGCTGTGCCCTCCACCACCCAGGGTTTCGCTCCCACACCTCCAACTTAAGGATTCTCAACTCCAGGGGTCATATTGGGGAGGCAGAATGTAAAAATGTAATTTGGGCTGGGTGAAACAAAACAAACCTAGCCCGGACCCAAACACAGCACCCTACACAGCAAAACCGTGAGCTGACCCAATACACCATGGGGCCAGCTCAGCTGCCTACCACAGTGTCACCCTTCAAATCCCTCCCACCCTCACCATCCATGCTCGATCCCAACCCCCATGCACATACCTGTAGCAGCTTGTTCGCTTCCACCCCCACGTACCATGTAGTGGCCTCCTGTTGCTCAGGTCACCATCCCACCCCATCTAGTCACTGTAGCTCCCAGGTTGCCACTCTGACATGTGCCACAATTGAGTTGCCCTTCGCGGGTCGCTCAATTGTGAGGTAAATAATACAGTATACCAATATAATAAATAACTTGTGCAACATCCAGATATCTATAATAGGTTGCAGTGCAACTAGAAAAAATGAGTTGCTCCTTGATGAAGCATATATGTATATCTTCCAGACAGTTTATAGTCCTCACAAAACATCTTCACCTTCCTTTTGTGCATGAAGGGCTGGAATTTTAAAAGGAGGACACTAGCATGATTCCCAATTAAGGGCTACGTCTTCATCCACTGAGATGCTTCAGAACATTTGAATGCTATTTCCCAACATTTAGATACATTTGCAACAGTTTTAGCAACTTAAGGTACACCGTGTCAAGAAAAAATGTTGCATGCATCTTTATTTTTATGTATGTAACATTTTTAGTGCCTCAGATTGCAACAACTGTGCTCACAGGTTCGACCACTTAAATGGTCTGACTTCCATCGACAGTGGCCCCAATATTCAAACTGCACCTGGAAAGGACGCAAGTGGTTGCTCTGTGCAATTGAGTTGCGCCAGAGAACAAAAGTGCTATATTCAAATGAGATCATGATTCGCATCCCATCTGAATATATCAATAAATATGTGTGGCAGAAATGGGAGCCACCAAAAATGCACCGCTCATCTCCCTGTCAGGTCTGAATACCTGAAATGGGAGTTACGCTGGGTGCAAATTCCAGATATTTAGACCCAAACACGCAAATGGACGCATTATGCATACAGGTGCAAATGGGGCCATTTTCATGTCAGTAAGGCCCCAGTTGCATGTGGTTTGCAGGGATGTGCCTGGCAGGATGTGCCAGGTGCCCTGCAAATACCTTCCCATCCATTCTAGCACCGTGAACAGACATGCAAGCATATTCCCTGGTAGTCCAGTGCCCCCCGTACCTGAGGACCTGATAGGAATAGAATGATATATGCATACCCCATCCCTGGTAGTCCAGTGGTACCCCCTTCCCATCTCAGACGCAAAGTAATACATAATTGTCATCCCGACATTCTCTGGTAGTCTAGTGGCCCCCTCCCATGCACCACCTCAGAAGGTGATAACGTAAGTTATTCAAAGTTATAACTTTGTGAATGAAAGCTTAAAGTGCACACTGCAAACCCATTGAACGACAGTGTCAACCAAAGGTATTGTAGTGTTTACTGTAAGCTGTCATTCTATGACATCTCAGTAGGCAGGAAGCCATGGCAGTGTGTGGGTGGGTTGTGCTGCCTGTCAGCCTCAAGGCCATTCTGGGATGGGGGTGTGGTGGGGTGGGGTCCTTCAGTGGGTTGGGGGTCCACTAGACTACCAGCGATGGTCTGGTTTTTAACCACAGTCAGGTTTGGGGATGGGAGGAGGCCACTGGACTAACAGGGATATCTGGGAGGTAACTTGTTTATTACTTTGGTGTCAGGGACAGGAGGGACCACTAGACTACCAAGGAGTATTGGGGATGGAACTTATTTATTACTTTGCTGATGGGGATGGGGGTGCCATTAGACTACCAGGAAACAGGGTTTGGGTTTCTTCTTTTCTATGGTCGGGGATGGGCGGGCTAGCCACCCAGAGGCTGGTGGCTGCTGTGTTTCACTGTGCAGTATAGCAGCCTGCCTGTGTGTGGCTAGGAGTTCAGCATGTTTCTTCCAGGCCTAACTTTGTGCGGCACACCTCCAACATGGGCGAGTGACTATGCTGCACATCTCAGCTGAATATTGAGATGTGTCACATATGCATGGAAATGCCCCTCCGGATGTGCTGCATACATGATCTTTGCACTGTGGTACATCCAGAACTGCATAGTTCATCACCCCCCTTTGAATATGGCCATGGAGCACATGTGAGGGGATGCACGGCGCAACTCAGTTGCGCCGGATGCATCCTTTGAATATCTGGGCCAATGTGTGCAAATGTGACATATACATGCCATAAAGCAACAAAGAGGAACAAGGGCTGCCACGCAAGTGGTGAGTGCATGCCAGAAAAGTATTTATATCCCTCCCAAAAACAGAATTTGAGGAAAAGCAGTCAGAGCAATCTAAGATTCTGACTATGCTTACTTGCAGTAGCTGTGCAAGGGTTTCGATTATCATAGCATTTTGCTGTATTCACCTTTTGACATCCCACATTAGAATATTTTTTGTGATTCTTTATTTACATCACTTTTTAGTACTGTAAGTATATTCATAGCACTGTGTATTGTTGTTGGGTATTGGACTGGTAGGCAGACAAGCTCTATACCATGTAAATGAAATAAATCTTCAATGTTGTTTTATGAGATTGCCTTAAAAGTATGATCACTTGTATGGAGCACCATCCCCTGCGAAGAGTCATGTTGGACTCAAAGCACCAGTGTTAATACTATGCTCTAGACAAACTCAAAAGCTATGCACTACCCAGTAAAGGGAGTGCAGCTGCACAAATAGCAGCTAACCCACAAAAACACAGAATGCACAGTGTAACTTCAAAGCTCCAAAATAAACACTTTATTGAGTTCACAAAGAGAAAGTACCCCAGCACTTCAAGCGCTCACTGCCTCTTCATCAGGAGCGGAGTCACATATGAAACATCATGCTTTTATATATACAGCAAGTCAAACAGTTAAACATTGAAAGTGATAGGGACACTTGGAAGAATGCAACTGAAACAAGATCATTGTATTCAAAATGGATCAAACATCATGAAATACACTTTGCACAATTCATGAGGTACATAATACAGGCATGGGCTACCAGCTGTTTAGCGTGGCTAGTGTAACTTGCAATAGTGGCAATCTACAATCTAGAACTTGTCACAATAAAAATACTTGTAGCCAAGATAGCAATAACTAATCCTAAAAGAGTGTGTGTCTGTGGGGGAGTTGTGGAAAAACAGAAGGTAGGAGAGGTGAATAAGAATGAATAAGAGCACATATAGAAGATGGAGGACAAAAGACAGAAAAGATAAGATGGAAGGATTAGCAAAGGTGGCAAATGAATATAGATTTTTTAATTTTAGGTGGTTGCTAATTTAAAGCCTACAGATTTGCAAAGCAATCACCAGAAAACCACAATGTCCCAATAGACCAAATATATTACAGTTATCACTGAAAATAAAGGAAACCCCCTTATATTGCTAAATCCATAGTGTAAGAATAATAAAAACAAAAATAGAATATAAAAGGTAAAAGATTCCAATTAACAGCACCAAATCACACCAAGAAAATTGCACAAGACCAATTAACCCTGAGGCATAGCTATAAAGTAATTGTGATGAAGGTAGTGAAACCCACATAAAGCATAGAGGTACCTAGAAAAGACGAAAAGAAAAAATGAGAAAATCAGATTATAAATAGAATAATAGATAGGGGACAGTGTACTACAAATAGAATAATAGATGGCGAGGGTCTATTACAAGGAATAATACCATCAAGAGGTTCTGGGGACAAGGAAACCTCGAGGCGAAGCTTGAGAGGTTCCCTGTCCCCAGAACCTCGAGATGGTATTACTCCCAAGTGATAGACCCTCACCTATTTTTATTTTTGTAATATATGGAGCCCAGTTTTGTTTGCAGCAGTTCTTTGAATATGGTGCTGTGAGGCCGTGCTACCACTGCAGTGAGGATTCGCTCACTCACTCTGTGTCGTGTGCTTTCTGTTCCGGTCTGCCTCTGCTCACCCATCCACCCACAAACTTGGTCTGTGTCTGTTTTACTTGAAAAAGAAGTCTTACCTTGCTTCTTTAATCACACAGTTGTGGGGAATAAAAATGCTGCCCGTAAGGAAGGGCGATATTCTCTCGCTTAGCGAGACACGTCCGCCATGTTTTGAATGGTTCTGCTACGCCCACAGAGGAACGGTTCCAATCAGGAGGCGTGGTTTTAGGAGCGCCAGCACGCGAGGGCTAGGAGGTTGCTTTGGGGATGTCAGGAACTAGTGTATGCTATTGGAAGATCTTGCGGTTGCGCTCTTGAGGTTTGGTGATAATACTATCATTCAGAGCTCGAACAATAGTATTATGAGCTCTGAATGATAGTATTATCACTTGCCAATGATAGTATTATCACTTTGGCTACTGCTGTATTACTGGGATTTTTTGTATGGGATACTATGGTATTATTTAGGTATCTCCCTATATTGCAGGCTATAATACCACTGAGAGGTTTCGATGACATGTGAACCTTGAGAGCAAAGCTCGAGAAGTTCAGTATGTCACCAGAACCTCAAGATGGTATTATAGCCTCATAACCTGATCCCTATTTTTATTTTCTGCAATATATGGATCCAAGAAGTTTCAAAGTTGGTATGCAGGCTGTCTAAGTTAGACACTGGTATACTTTGGATTTCTCTGCACTCACCATTACATGTCAGCAAGTTGCTCAGGAGCCATTAATGAAAGATGTTTTTTGAAATAGTATGTGGTTTTCTTCATTTTTATAAACTGATACAGCTTGGTGCACTCTGATCTTCCATTTAATGTCCCTCCTCCCTCTTCCATATGCTTGACAGGGCTTCATAGCCACAACATGCAAGCAGCATGATTTAAAAAAAGAGCTCTTAAAGTGAGCAGACCTCTGTTTAATGTCCCCCAAACCTGCTTCTGCTTCTCTTTCTCTGTCTCTGTCTCTGTCTCTGTCTCCATTTCTCTCTCTCTGTCTGTCTCTATCTTTCTCCTGTATGAACTTTATGTGAAAGAGTAGAAAACAAGGTTTTCTCATCAGTATTAGTCAGCGTTTACTGTACATGGCAGTTACAGTAAAGCACATGATCCTACACCTGTCTCGTAATACTACGATTTAGAGCTCAGAACAATACCGTTATGAGTTGTGAACAATAGTATTACAGGATTCAAACTGTTGTATTACAGGGAATTTTTATAAGGTTTTCCATACTATTATTTGGCTTATCCATATATTATAATACACTGTAATACATATTATACATACAAGCCACAAAATGTGGAAGGCAGAGTTATCTAGTACATGGAACTTTAAAGGAAAATTGTAAGATCTCTCTCCTTATTCAGTCCTATGGGATCATGTATTCTAAGACATAAATCTGCTTAGACACTTTTTGCCAAAGGTTTGGATTCTGTCCCTTTCCTGTGTAAAGGTTTCACATGCTCAATGATTAAATCTAAGGCAGTTTGGGTCACTCTGATGAAAATTTCTAAAATGTAGACCCAGGGCTGAATCTAAGCTGTTGTTTCTAATATCCCTTAGAGGCTGCAATATTTTCTCTTTAGCCTGGTGTGCATTCTCCTACATAAACCAGTGGGCAAGGATGTTGAACCGCATATACTACAAACTGTGTAGAACAGATGGTGAATTCTCTTGTTTCCACTGTGATATGTTTTGTGGGTGGGTGAATTTTACCCAGCATAGAGCACCTACATGCAGAGCAGTGGCCACAGCTATGAAAATCTGTTGTTTTTTCTGGTAACCAAGTAAGTGGTTCAGCCCACTCAGGTAAAAATGATTGTGGCAAAGATATTCCCCAAGTTTTTGGCTCTGCTGGAGTGACTCTAGGTTGCTCAGAAAAAGGCCCTGTAAGTTATAGCGTGGAAGTAAATCCCAATTGTTATGCAGATTTTCTTTTTACTTTGGGTCCGATTGTGTTGTAGTTCAGAATAAGAGTATGAGGCATGTTATTATTCTTAGATTTAGTTTTGAGAATTAGAGAGAATCTCTGTCTTGTTCCTTTGCACGACAGAGAGCTTCTTCAAGAATATCAGTAATATAACCACTTTCATAAAATCTGTGCTTTTTCTACAGATATACATTGGTGAAGTGAGGCCCTGACCAAGATTTGATGGCAGAAAAATGTGGACCGTATAGCTTGATGGTACTTGGAATCACCACACAATCAACACCTTTTGTGAGATGACTGAATTCTCCAGGCGATGCAGGAAGGCTGTGATGGCGGATGCTTGTGTCAGTACCTGTGGCCAACTTTGAGAGCTGGTAACCATATTGAAATAAACTCCTAAATATGACCTCTTTATGAACTATTGCAGGTTAAAAGGTCTGGAGCACTCTAAAGAGGTATGGCATTTAATTTGCTAATTCTGAAAATTGAAGTGCTGCTAAATTGGCAAGCATGTGACACCACATTAATGCCTTATGAACTTCAGGCACATCACGACTCAATGGGAGTTAAAGGCTCTCCACTAATAGAAAGCTTTGATTATTTTTGTTACCAACATAAATTATCAAAATGCAGTCTCAGAATTAGGAACAAAAGAAGGTAACCATTAGGACTCCTGGTAGTGGAGCTGATCGCCTGTGGTAGTTTTGAAAATGTCTGGTATGAAATTGTCCTTGTTGCCCTAGGGTACACTGATTAAATTAACCATTGGTATCTCTATAAATTGTAAAACCCACTCTGGGTCACCAAATGCAATTTCCTAGCAGACTGAGAAGGAGAGAGCATAGATGACTTTTCCACTCCTGATCCTCATTTATATACAACATAGAGGCCATGATACTAAACCCAACTCTCTGACGAGAGATGTGTGTTAAGTTGACTGAGTTTTAGCAGCTGATATTCTCTTGAAAATTTATAAGTTTTATTGCAGCATTTAAGGTGACTGCCCATAAGGATCTTTTCAAAGGGTACTGTATATTCTTTTAAGTTACTTATTGACATGTTTGGCTGCACTCTTTCATTGGGCAACTTAGACGGACTGGCATCCTTGGATAGTGCATGGAAATACTAAAACACTTTTTAAAAAGAAAGGTCTCTGAACTGAACAATGGCTTAATGCAGTAGCATTTGCTCAAAGACACCTTTTCATTATTTTATGGAGCTTGGCATACTGTTAATGCATATATTTATTTCACAAGGCGCTATTACAGTGATAATGTGAAATGTTTAATGCCCTTTATAGAAGCTGTATGCAAAACCCTCTTAATCCTGGAAATTCAAAGACATTTTTTTTGTTTTGTCTGCCTTGTGTGTGAAATATTATCTGATTCAATGTACATTCAAATTGTTTTATTTATTTAGATGTAGCCACAGAGTCTAGGAAGCTTTTAAAACTAACTTTCAGTAGATTCTGTATAGAACATAACTTATGTAATATGGCATTAGGTTTGTTAACCCTATTGAGGAAGTTTGCCTGGTCACGGGTCCTAAGAAAATTTTCTAAAAGTTAGAACAGATTCATTCCTGTAAGATTGGGAGTTTGCCTTAGAATATGCGTTCACATACAGCTACACAGTCATTTTATATGTTTATCTAATTATTGGAGGGTATAAGAAATCGCTATGTCTGATGCAGGTTTCAATTTTGGAAACAATGAGAACTAGCATATCAGACCTAATTGCTTGGATTTTAAGATCCCAGTAACTTGGGGTTAATTTTTTCCTTTCCTTTTACTGTGTAATTATCACAAGCAGAAAGTGTCCTACTCAGTATAATGCATTTTAGAGTCATTCTTTGAAATTATTTAATTTTTCTAATCGATGGCAAAATTGATTGTATTTTCTAAATATTATTCAGTTATGTTCTGGATTTAATCTCAAAGATGGCTACAACTGTCTAAATGACTTTGCACTTTGTTATGCTTGTAAATGTTAGATAGCATTGTAAAGACTTTATGTCAAACAATAAACTTGAAACCAGAAAAACCTCTATCAGGCAGGGTCCCAGTGGCAAAGCCCTGCAGCTTGTGTAGCCCGTGGCCATGTGCCAAACAGATGGCACATCTGGAGGGTTTCTGCAAGCTGCTGGGTGGCCATGTGCAGTCTAGGAGATCCCTGGTGATTTAGCAGACCTCCCAGCCCCAGTCCCTTATTTACATAGTAATATGTCCCTGGTGGTCTAGTGCCACCCACTGATATATTCAAGCATACATGTTTCAAGGGCGTTACCTGTGCTCTCATAGAATGGAGTGGGTGCTCATTAAGGGTTGCCAAACTCTGAATGTCCACACAGTTCAAAACATTGGTGCCACCTGTATCTTGCTGCATGTGCAAAAATTCACTGAAACTTCTAAGTAAATAAATTAAATATTTATTCTTCCAACTGGAATAAAAATTCAAATCACCAGTGTGCACACACACTTCTGCTACAAGCCTTTCTCAGGGGTCAAGGCCTTAGTTTAAACACATTATCATTTTATAGATCCTAAATCAATGACATCGTTTATTGTCTTTCTTTGTTTTAAATACTTAAAGGTATATTACACAATTTGGCTAATTTGCCTCATACTTGAATGCAGCCCTCAACAATTTTATAAAACAATAATAAAATTAATAAAAATAACAATAATTTCAAAATAAAGTTACAATTATAAGAGCTGTAACATTTAAGGTCTAAACTGTAGTTACCATAATACAGCTGGATGTAATTAAATTCTAATTAAATGTGATCTCCTCGACAGTAATCACAACTGGGATCAACACCATAATTTATATATTTTGTTACCAGCTGTAAGAAGGAAGAAAAAGAAGAAAAGACAAGAAAAGACAAACATTTGTCAATGCCAAGTGTTGCTTGCTGTCAATAGCAATGGAAGTGCAGGAGTTAGACAGATGCAGTATAAATTGCAGTGAAGTATTGAACTGACACCAACTCCACCCCACCCTGCAGAGATGGACAGGCATTGGGGTGTGCCTTTGAAGTCATCACCCGTGCATGGTCATGACATTTCACCTCACCCTACCCTGCAGACACTTACAAGTATCAAGGTGTGCTTTGAAGTGTTCAGGCTTTAAACTCACCACATTCCATAAGGAAATACATTGAAATGGGTGCAGTATAGGAGAATGGGGTGAACTCTGGGTCCAAAGGGTCCAAGGCACACTACGATGCCTGCCACTGGCTGCAGGGTTGGGGTGGAATAATAACATTACTGTCGACAATCCCAAGTCACACCGATGCCAGTCAGTCCCTACGGTGGGGCATCATGGTCAAAACCCCAAAAACCTGAAGGTTTCCTGGTATTTTACTCCAAGTTTTGTGATCCCATCGCATGAACAGTGACACTATCAGTTCGTTAGCGAAGGTGATTTTGCACAGCGACTGCGCCATTTGGAGCCACAGGTGCGAAAACCCATTTCAAATAGGATGTGAAATGACAACTCGTACTGTTCATGAGGAGGTAAAATGGCAATGTTGAAAATCTGGAGTGAAAATATAAAAACTGGTGAAGTCACGAATGTGCATGGAAACTGCACAATGCACACCTGTAATGTGATTAGTTTGTGATTTTGTTACAGCAGATTTTCAACATAGGCATTTTGGGACCTCCGCTCATGAACATTGTCACAGTGATTTTCTTAATCTATCCTGAACACTGATTTCCCACAGTGACCATGCTATTCTCGCGCGGAAGTAAAACACATTTCAGCCAGGATGTGAAAATGACAGCTGTACTGTTCATAGGAGGTGGAAAATGCCAATGTTGAAAATATGGACTGAAAAGATTACGAATGTGTGAACTTATGAGGCTGCATGGAAACTGCACAATGCATGCTTGTAACACAGTCATTTTATGGGCGTTTGTCACCATATTTTCAACATAGCCAGTTTAAGACCTCTGCTCATGAACAGTGTCACTGTGATTTTCTTAATCTGTCCCACACATTGATTTTGCATACTGACCACACCAGTATAGCTACATATGTGAAAACATATTTTAGGTGAGATTGAAAATGACAGTTGTACTGTTCATAAGGAGATGTGATAAAATGGCAATGCTGAAAATCTGGGTGAAAATATTCAAAAAGCTGAGATTCTGACTTGCGTAGGAACTTCTTGCACGCTAAATCAAAACAGTCATTTTGGGAATTTTTTCAACAAATTTTCAACATAGGGTTTCTGGGGCCTTCCTCATGAACAGTGTCACTGTGTATCTTAATCTGTCCTGACATTGATTTACGCACACCAACTGTGCCATTGTCGCTACATGTGCAAAAACACATTTCAGGCGAGATGTGAAAAATGACAGCTGTACTGTTCATAAGAAGGTGTGGTAAAATGGCATTTTGAAAATCTGGAGTGAAAATATTAAAATTCTTGAAGTTACCAAGCGTGCACCAGGAACCATGATGCGCATTCATGAAAGAACAGTCATTTAAGAATTCTTTCACCAAATCTTCAACATAGGGTTTTGGAGCCTACCTCATGAAGTGTGAACTGTCATTTCGTTAGTCAAGTCCTGAAAAGTGGTTCCGGCAGTGACCATGACGTCACCTTTTGGGACCGAATAACAAAATGACAGTGACTGAGTTCATGAGGTGGGGTCCCAAGAACCCATGTTGAAAATTTCATCAAAAATTCCCCAAATGGCTGAGATATGCACCAAAGTTGAAAAAAGCCTCATTTATGCCATTATACAGCTTACCAGCATTTCTTCATTTCGCGTTAGGATTTGAAAAGTGTAGGCGTATTCGGTCCACGAAGATCATCATGCTGAGCTCAGAGGTAAGTTAGGGGTGTGGGGAGCTGTGGGGGTGTGGGGCTGTGGTAATCAGGGGTGGGCACGGGTTGGGGAGGGATCACTGGAATCAACGAGGGACTGTTTCTAGTTTACCAGTTTTTTTTTTTAAAAACCTCAAGGGAAGATTTTCTTCTGTGCAGGGACATTTAATTTTAGCACACTAGGGTGGGCTCCCAGCATACCACCTGAGTGTTTGGGTACTGTAGCTGATGGGGATTGGGCACCCGTCAGCACATACCGAGTGCTGGGGGAACAAGAGTCGAGGGGATTGGGCACCTCGGCACCAAGAAATGGAGGGAGCATTATGCCGATGGGGAGTGGGCTCCCTCATTGGCAAAATTACCAGGAAGGGGCATCCCGACAGAGAATTGGGCACCCTGTCAGCACATATAAGTTTGAAATTGGCAAGAGCTGAGGGGGTTGGGCACCCTTCAGCATACAACAAATTTGGGAGGACATTATGCCGATGGGAGTGGGCTCCCTCATTGGCAAAATTACCAGGAAGGGGCATGCCGACAGGAGGATTGGGCACCCTGTCAGCACAAATAAGTTTGGGGTGGCAAGAGCTTAGGGGATTGGGCACCCTTCAGTATACAACAAATTTGGGAGGGGACATTATGCCGGGGGGTGGGCTCCCCTTGACAAATTGAACTGGAAGGGGCATGCTGACAGGGGATTGGGTACCCCATCGGCATTTTGTTTTCATTTATTTATTGAAATGTTTCACCAGGAAGGCACACTGAATGGTGGGTGATGACTTCCGTCGGCTTCCTGGGGACTGTGGAGGCCGACAGAAGCCGTCGCCATGGGGACACCATGCAATCGGCTGGTTTAGTAGCTTGTAATGCACCAAAACAGCTGATTGCATGGTGACGTGGCCTGCATTTCCTGATGCATTTAGGCATGCTCCTAACTGCTGAAGTAACGTGTTTCTTGCACATTCGTGCATGCAACACAAAAAGGAGATGAAACTGTATTGAATACCAGGAATTCAGTCCAGTCAGTGAGCCATGTCTCCTGAGTGCTGAGATTAGAAAGACTGACTTTAAAATAGAGATGATAAAGCAAATAATTCATGATTCTGTGCTTTACTTTTGCATTTTATATTGTTAGCTTAGCATAATCACAATGAATCGTTCTTATACTTAATTCTAAACCACAGACTTTTAAATTACCATTAAAGGATGGGGGGACTCAGTATTTTTGGACCTTAAATAAGGCTTTAAATCCCAACTGTCATTCAAATCACCAGGTTTGACAGTGTTCCATGAGACAATCCAATAGCTGTCTCTCTTTGTAACAGCAAGTTTACTCTGTTACCTCTCTCTGTGATTGCTTAGCACATGCCAGTCCCATATATCTCAAAGTGTTTACATTTGAATCATGTTTCCAGCAAATCCTCCCCACTGGGGTGTCCAGCATTTTGTTTATGATGGTCCTTATATGCTCCTGGATTCGTTCTTTTATTGTTCTCACTGTTTTCCCAATATAGCGTAAATTGCAGCCACACCATAATATGTGAACTACAAATGTGGTAGACAATGTAATAAATTCTATGATTTCAGTTTTGTTTGGACAGTACTTGACAAATTAAACTCTTTCCCAGTTGCATATGTTGGCATGCATTGCAATTTTAGGATTTAAAACTCCAACCAGTCTTACTGGTGACCATGTATTTGTTCTCTTTTATCTTGTTGAACTGGCTGTGCACAAACATATTCCTTAATGTTGCTGTCTTAAATATAATCCTAGATTTGTCCCCTACTACCCCTTTAATACCTCATCACTTTTCAGGATGGTCCAATTGTGCCATATGACATTCCCAATCCACCCGGCAACACTGTTGAATTCAGTGGAAAATGTAATAGGGCCATTTGTGCTATTAACCCCACATTTTTGTTCCCCAACGTGTTCCCCAGTAGTTCTCTATGTGATTTATTTTAACTCTATGTGACTCTGTTAGAACTTTGTTAAAATAATCTCTCTCCCCGAACCTCTCCATGAGATATATGCCCTGTTCCTCAAAACATCATTGTCTGAGCAGTTTTGTCTGATCCTAATCAGTTGTTCATAGGGAATGGAGTTATTCAGCTTAACAGGATGTGAACTGTGATTATGTAATAAGGAATTTGTAAATGTCTTTTCTCTAAAACCTTTGGTTGTTATTTCCCCTGACTCATGATTTCCCATGAGTGCAACATACAGGAAGCCTATTTCTTTGTTGTTCATGGTAGATGTAAACTTAAGGTTCCACTTACTGTTTAACCATTTTATAAATTCCATGGCACTCTCCAAAGTGCTATTCCCATGCACAGGCAATCATCAATGTAACAACCCTGTTTTACTATGTGCTTTTTGTATGGATTCAGTGCTTCATTAAGTAAAACTTCCTTCTCCTAAAGTCCCATGAACAAGTTGGTATAAGCTGGGCCATAGAGGCCTCTCATTGCTGTGCCACATTTTTGTATGAAGAACTCCCATTAAACTCGAAATAATTATGAGTTAATACAAACTCCAAACATTTCTTTAGAAAATCAAGAAGAATTTGTGTATCTTGACCTAGCCAATGATGTTCTTTGGTCACAAATAGGGAGACACTTACCCAATAAAAGTAACACCACAGGTCTTGAGGTCTGGGCAAACTATCCCTCACAGCGTGTCAGGTGGTGAGTGAGTTCATTAGAACTGTTCCATGTAATATAAAGGAATTCTTTCTTGGGGTAATATAAAAGAGGTCAAGAAGTGCCTGAGCAAACTGCACTGTTTGTGCTTGGCAAGCTGGTTAGTGATATGGGTTTAAAGATCCATTCCACCTTTTGCTTGGACATGAACAGCAGAGTAATGCATATTTTGGTACAGAACTCAACTGTAGATCCGTCACTATAGAAGTTAACTGTGAGTTAGGGTAGCGAGGGAATCCTTCTATGATTTAGAATTAGCTGTTACAGTTATTGGGGAGCTAGAGGATAACATTGTTCAAAAGTATGAGACCAAGGATGAGATAAGGTCCTTACCCAATGGTTTGATTGTTTTACAATAAATTTGTCTAGTAGATAAGAAAGAAATACACACATGTAAAGGTGAAAATGATGATATTTTATTGTTCATTACTGTTAATGAAACAGAGCAATTTAAAGAAGTTTGTGTAATTGATTTTGAAAATGTTTCTGAAATAATAGAAAATGAGACAAAAGTAGGTGAAAACTTACTTTTCCTGATTTTAAAGAACAATTTGAACAAGCTATCAATCAATCAATCAATTAATGAATCAATCAAAACTTTAACCAGGCAGAGTCATCATTGAGCAAGCTCATTTTCAAGATGGTCCTGGCAGAGGGAACAGAGCAAGGAATAATACAATTGGACACTTAGTGCAGGCTGATACATACAGATAAAAATAGCAACAACAACAACATCGGATAATACAAGTGTGTAGATTGTTAAATTCAATTACTGGTACACCAATGTCTGAGGGGATACTAAACAAGGCAATAGGCGTAACAGTGTGTGGTAAGATGATTATACTAACAATAGAACAAGAAGGCATGGAAACGGACCCGACCAGGTGGGTTGACCCTTAGCAGAAGTATTGGGGGATTCAGAGGAGGATGTCAACACTAGAGGGAGAGATTACACGAACACAGTAAGACCAGGGGTAAGAAGAATATACAGAGGGATGTGCAGAGAAGTGCTAGAGTTGTAGCTAAATGCTAAGTAAATGGAGAGCAGGGCAGGAGGCCAGTAGGAGAATCACCTGTGGCAGGTACATATGACCTTCAGAATACATATGTTAGACAGCTTAAAGGTATGGGGATGCAGCAGGGATGAGAACCTAGTGTCTTTTGCATGTTGTTACAAAGAGAAGGTAGGAGAAACTGATGAAGTCTTTCCATACTGGGACCTTATTCTTGGCACCTTGAAGGATACAAGGGATGTGCTTCTTAGGCCATATGCTCCCGTTACCGTGCAGTGATTCTCACACTATGTGCAGCAATCCAGAAGTCTTCTAGGAACCGCTGCCAAGAAATTAATGCTAGGACTGACCTCTGCTTGACATGTTCTTGATTTCTCACTTTAAGTAATGTTTAGTCTGATGTAGAGATTTCATAAGAGTTGATTTAAGTTTTGAGAGAAGGTATAGTGATTTTGCTCTCTGCCCTGAGCCCTGTGCACCTTCTCTTAGAGCTGTAAGTCTGTGGGCTGCACCCTTGACCTCTGTGTCCAGTTGAGACTGCTGCAGTGCCCCCCAAAAAACTTGCTTTAGAACCTCCCTCCCTGTTCTTTTTTTTAGCAGATTATATCTTTTAGCCACTAGAAGGCCCAGTTATAAGCACACTTACCCAATCCAACACAATATAGTTTCTGTCTCATTTCACTTATTGTGTGGTCAGTCTATCACTATTCATCAGTCTTTGCCCCTCCCTCTTCTACTTATTGATACTGATTCTTCCCATTTGCAGCTTATACTCTTTGCCCACTAGAGGGTTTTCCCCAAACGTGCCAAAGCTGCTTTACATCTCCTACTCTCTACTACTTCTGGACACTCTTCCTTTGCTGCTCAACTGCTATGGGTACCTACACTCCATTACTAAGTCTGCTCTCCTTCACCCTCTTGGTACAGACCTCACACCAACTGAAGCACCTTTCCTCCACACTAGGTACCTCATCCCCAGACTTCCTCACAGTGACTTGGCCTCTGCCACCCTTGACACACCGTGACCCCCAACACCCCACCCTGTCAACACCCCACTCCTCCGCCCTCCAAGGCACGACCTGGACCCAGCTCTCCCTGCCATTCCCACCATTCACACTTTATCTATTCCATGAACCCTGATTGTAAAGTCCTCAGCTGGGTGTTGACCCAAGGGTCTCCATTGCTACTGGCCACTAACAGAATAATTACACTGCTATTATTATTATCTGGTGATGTACACCCAAACCAGGATGTACAGTATGGCTTCCAGCCCTTTTAAACCCTGTACTGCAACTAGCCTCCACTTTGCATCCTTAAACATCTGCAGTCTCCTAAAGAAATCTGCTGCCCTCCAGTGCTGGGTCATTCAACATCAACCTGATATAATTGCACTGGTAGAGACATGGCTCTCCAAATCCACCCCTGAATCTGCTATCACCCTCCGTGGATATACCATCTACAGGGAAGACCGAGTGAGCAAGCAGCGGTGGTGGTTGCGCACTACTTGTATGGGATTCCCTTGTAGGTCAGGCACTCCCAGCTCCTAAACTTGATTATGGAGCCCAAGCTCTCACCTTAAAATACACACCTGACCCCGCCTCGAGGCCCTCTCTTCCTCACGGTCTCCCACGCACCTCGAGGAATCAAAACCAAGAGGTCCAGTCCTCATAGACTACCTCACATCTCTCCCTCACAAAGTGGAGCAAGTCATCCTAGATGATCTCAATGTTAACTGGCTTGCCTCCACTGCCTCTCATATAAGAGACTCCTTTGCTGCCCTGTATATGTCCCAGTTAGTCACCCAGCCCACCAGATTCAACCACTCTACTGGCACCAGCACCTCCTACATGTTGTTATATCTAACTGCCCCTACAAAATCAGGGATGTCACTGTCCTCCCCGACTCTCTTAGTGATCACTCCCAATCCTCTGTCTGTGGTCATCCTCCACTCTAAAGCCAGTGTCCCAGGCCACTGTACGCCGCCGCTTGATGCCCGCGGCCTCAGAAAATTTAAACAATACCTAGCCCAGCTAGACTGGTCCCCCATACAGCACACCCCTGACATTGACTCAGCTCTTGACCACTTCACAAATGCCTTCTGTAAGGCTTGTGACCTTTCACCCTTCACCAGGATCCGCCCAAAAATACAATGCCCCATGGATCACCCCACCCTCCTCCAGAGACTCAAAAACAGAGATAATCTCTGACACATTGCTGTAGAATCTGGAAAGGCATCTGACAGTCAGGCCTACAATGCAGAATGTAATAAGTGCACTCAGGCCATTAGGCGAGCCAAGGTAGAGCACTACCAGACCACCCTCACTTCCACTTGGGGTTCAATTTGGACCTTCTGGGATAATATGAAAGAGCTAAATGGGAAGTCCTACTCCCCCACCATCTCAGCTCTCCTTCAATGGCACCCCACCACAGATCCACTTCTTATAGCTGATTGCCTTAACATTGTCTCTCGACCTAAGCTCTGTCCTCCCCTGCAGCTTCTTTGATCCAACCCCACCTCTCTCCTCCCATCCTGCATTATCCACCATTCTACCTGCACATCCTATCCCCCAAGAAGCCAGGCAACCTGCTAAAAGTCAGAGGCAGCAATAGCCCAAGCAGTGACCCCTCGTTTCCAGGATCCTCCAGATGGTCTTGGACAAGTCCTAGTCCCCTACTGACCTTCTAAATTGGTCTCTATGTCTGGGTCAGTTCTCAAGTGCTTGGAAAACTGCTGAAACACACCGATATGTAAGATTGGGGACCGGTCCACCCACAACAATTACGGCTGATCTCCATCCTCCTCCCACTCTCTAAAGCCCTTGAAAAGTGGTGTCGATCCAGATCTCTGAATACCTAACCAAGTATGACATTATGTACCCAGAGCAGTATGGTTTCTGCCCAGACACAGTACAACCACGGCTCTCCTGGAATTCTCCCAACACCTGCATGCTGCTCTCGACTCTGGCAGCCTTGTAGGATCAGTGTTCATTGACCTGTCCAAGGCCTTTGACACTGTCTGTCATCCCTCTACTTGACTCTCTCCACCAACTTGGCTACTCTGGTGGTCCCATTTCCTGGTTCTCTAGCTACCTCTCTGCTAGATCCCAGCGTGTCAAGATCAGCGGCTCCCTCTCCAGCACTCTTCCTGTTCCCTGGGGTCCCTCAGGGCTCTGTCCTGGGTCCAGTACTTTAGTCTGTACCTCAACACCCTCCCCAGCTCATGTACTGGTAAATGCTCCTCTATGCCGATGATGCAGTCCTCATTACCTCACATCCCAATCCTACCCCTCCAATTATCCCTCCAGCAAGTTTACAACCAAGCTGAAAGGTGGTTCGGTGACCGAGACTGGTCATTAACCTAAAGAAAACCAAATCAATGCTCTTCTCCCACCACCAAAATAAAGCTAAAAATACCCACCTCTTGATTATCCCCAGCACTTGCACCTGCTAGAACAAGTGACCACATACAAGTACCTAGGCATCACGTTCGATACTGCCTCTCCTTCCACACCCACATTAATGCCCTGTCAGCTGCCATTAACTCTCGGATTGGCCTGCTATACTGGCACAGGACTGCCTGCCTCAGGTTGCCCTCAGGCTGGCCATCACCTCCTCCGCCTTGTCCCTCATGGACTATGGCTTGCCCATCTAAGCCGCAGCTGACAACACTGCCCTCTCAAAATCGAACTCTCCATCAACAAGGCCTGTAGGCTCCTGACTGCACCAACAGCTGAACTCACACCTGTCTTCTCTATACTACCACCAATCTACTCAACTTTGAGGAGTGACTGCTCTACCAGACCTGCCTTCTTGCTCAGAAATCACTGCTAGGACTCTCCCCTGGGGTCTCCACCTCTACAGCAGTCATCATTGTCTGTCACCACCCGTAGCTCTGTTAAGGCCACTTTCAAGTGCCCAGAACCAAAACCTCTCTTGCCCAGAGATTCTTCCTCTACCGAGCCCCCACCTGGTTCAACTCCTCCCTAGCTGCATCTCCAACTTACCAAAATTGGCTCCTTCAAAACAGCTCTCAGAACCATATCTTTAATACCGCTGTTGTAGGTGTAACTAACCCTCTGTTGTAACCTGTGGTACCCACCGCCTTGCCCGTGGCTCGACAACATCCACTGGACAGCCTCTCCTCCCCAGACCCACTCCTTCCCTACTAGGTCCAAGAGGGATGTAACCCGCTGTCTTCTCTGAGGACCTACTATATCCATGAGTGTAACTCACAATTTTGTAACATTATGTAACCTAAGTAACATACAAACTACTACATTATGTAACCTAAGTGTATCTATGTTAAATGTTCCTTTACTGCACCTGTAATGTTATCCTCTGTTTTAATGTGCACTGTAATAACTGTCTTGATGTCTGCCACCCCTGCGATGAGGTGCCGTTGTAAATGACTCTCTGACTCAAAGGTTGTAAACCCGATTTGTAATGAATAAATGAAATGAATAAAGACAGCAGAGATATAATCTGGTAGCTTATCAGTTAAGGCCTTTAGAACTACAGGAGGCATTTTTGCCTCCTCAATGTAAAGATGGCCAGGTGAGCTTTTGGTAGACCAAGCAGTGGTGAGGTACGACTGGGCATATCTAGAATAAACTGCAAGGCATGGTGATAGAGGTGTCTAATTTACATAATGCCTGATTTGAACAGTGGCTATAAAGAATGTCCACATAATCAAGCAGAGGAATAAAAGTTGTAAGGACCAGTGTCTTTCTGGCTTCTAATGTGAGGAGATGTCTTATGTGATAACAGATACCTAGACATTGTCTTAGCTTTTGATAGCTCATTCAGATGTACCACAAAATTAAGCTGGTTATCCAAGCATACACCCAGGTACTTAAACTTATCCACTATTTCCAGAGGTTCACCTAATAGGGTGTAAATCAAGCAGTTTGGTGGTGGCCCTGGGTATGAGTGGCAAGTGGAGATAAGATCATTGCATTGTTTTTTTGCTTGTGCTTTAGTAAATTGTGTTGGAGGGTGACAAAGTCATGTTGTAGCTCATCATAAGTGATGTCCAGGGATGAGTTAATAGTGTAGAGAACCGTATCATCAGTGAATAGATGTATGTAGCCTGAGCATATGTGAGAGTCAATATGGTTTATGTATAAGGTGACTAGGATGGGGCTCAGGATGGAGTCTTGTGGCACACCCCAAGGAAGGATTTTAAGCAGGAACAGTTTCCTTAAGCTTTAATCTGTTGCAGTCTGTTGGAGAGATAACATTCAAACCACTTTAGGCAGTATTGTCTAGGCTGAAGCTGTTCAAGGCGTTAAGCAGAAGGCTATGATCCATGGTATCAAAGGCCTTACTAAGGTCCAGAAAGAGGCATAGATGTGTTTTTGTATCCAAAGCATTTGCCAGTCATTGGAGACTTTGGTGAAGGCAGTTATAGTGTTGTGCTTGGGTCTAAAACCTGACTGGGCGGGTTCAGGAGGGTTCTTGGATTCTAGATAATCCCTAAGTTGGTAATTGACAATTTTTCCAGGATTTTGACACGGTAGGATGCAGCAAAATAGGATGGTAGTTGTTGGGTCAGTTGGATCTCCAGACTTGAAAAGGGAATGATGTGCACTGTTTTCCAAAGAGGAGGTAATTCACCCTGAATCAGGGAACTATTAAATAGGTGGGTGACTTCAGGCAGTCAGATGGTAGAGCCTGTTTTCAAGAAAAATGGCTCTATAAGATCAGCACTGCCACACTTTTGTGTTCCCTGATATCAGAAGGTCCTCCACCTGTTTGAATGTAACTGGTTGAAAGCAGAAGGAGAAGTTGTCTCGGATTTGTGGCAATGTCAAAGGATAAGCCATCAGTGGCATTGCAGTAGACATTTAGCTTGCTGAGGGGTCATCAAAAGCAAGGCCTGCTGTGGCAATGATTGTTGAGCTGTTCAAGAATGTCAGCTCTGGTCAAGTAAGAATGTTACCTGCCACTATTCTAGTGGGCGGGGAGGCTGGTGAGTGACCTTCAACCTCTTTAAGAATGTTCCAAAATTGGCAGAGCAATTTTATTTTCTTCAAGGGTGGTCAGGAAATAACATGATTTTCTGCCCTTATTAACTTGGTGCAGGCATTCCTAGCCACCTGAAAGGTAAGCCAGTTGGCTTCTAACTTTGTTTTCCTTTTCCCAGTACATCCCTGTCCCAGAGAGCTTTCTTCAAGGTAGGCATGAACTAGTCATGGGACCTATTCCTTATTTTGATCCTCTTAAGTGGATCATGTTTATTTATCAGTCCCACTAGTAGGTTTTGGAAAATATTGAAAGCCTCAGTGACAGAGGGCCAAGATCGAAATTCTGTCAGTTGTTGTTACCAAGGTCTGTCAGGAAGGCAGTCCAGCAAAAGCTTTTAGGCTTCTTTTAGCTTGCAGGTAGAAGTAGACAACCTGTTATGGGCTGGTGAATACAGGCAGTGGCACAGTGATCACTGAAGTCACTGTGAAAACTCCTGTATGGGTGATGTTGTGAGGCTTACTGAGAAACATAAGATCCAGTAGGGTACTGTGGCTGTTTTTTTTTTGGTTGGGTGTTTTTGAGTCATCTGGGTTAACCGTGTATATCACAGAACTCTTTAATCTTGTTAGTGCAGGCATCATTCCAATTCAGATTGAAATCTCCCATTACTATGCTTTCTAGGTTCACCTTATCCAGTATGGAGTGTAGCTGTTCTACAATGCCAAGTTTCACAGAGGATGGCCTATAACAAACAGATATTAAGAGGGCTACTTCAGGTAAAATGGTTAACTTAAGGGCAAGGCATTTGAATTCTTAGGTAGGGAGGTCTGAACAATGTCTGATACATGGTATTTGATCTTGGCATAGATAGCAACTCCACCTCCCCTAGCAGGTCTGTCACATCTGAACAGGTTGTATCCATGTATATTGACCATTTTGTCAGGGATATGGCTGGAGAGCCATGTCTCTGAAATCATAACTATGTCAAGTACTCTATGTAATACCCAAGCCTGGACTAAGTCAAATTTTTTGGTAAGCTGCAAACATTTATGTGCAGAAAACAAAGGCCCTTAACTTGTGAGAGGCCTGATGGGGCTCCAAGCAAACGGGGTAGGCAGGTTAAGTGCAACTTTCTCTGAGCAGAGTAGAAGAAGTACTAGCAACTTTCTGAGATAGTTTATAATTGTTTTTAAAGTGGCTTTGACTTGATGTTTGGTACTTGAAGCTTTGTGGGAAGCGTTGCTAGGGAGGTGAGGTGGTGGCAGAGAGGCATAGAGCAAACTCTAACTGTAAGGAGGAGTGGTATATGAATGTAGATAGAAGGTCTGAGCTGGGGAAAGAGAGTGGAGCAGGTGGGAGTAAGTGCTCCTTGTGTGGGTAGAAAATTTTGCAAAATGATCTTTGGCAAAACATACTGCCTAGGCGGGTCCCATTGTGGTGGATCACCCATTATTCCTTTAAAGCTGTTATTTAGAAGCAGGATCCATCTGTAAATGATAATGGCTGTTAGCACAGCCATCAGACTGGGGAACTGTACAGAGCAAAGGTGCAGACTGTTAAGGAGCTGCCAAGACAGAGGTGCAGAAACTGTTTAAGGAATGAGTACCAAGACAGAGGAGCAGAGTCCCTTTAGGAGGGAGGTACCCAGTGATGTAGCCCAATGGGAAGGGGGGGGTGGCAGGCTCCCAGTAAGTATTTAATTAAGGTAGGAGGAGGGGAGGGTGGGGGCTGAAAAATTGCTATAGTAACAGCTAGGAAAGCTAAAATGGTGGAGGTTTTTGTTTTTTCAAAGTCAGTGAAATTAGCTTGTCTAGCATTGCTGCCGAGCAGCAGATTTAAAAGTCTAAAATGCTAGCTTAGTTCCATGCACTCAGCAAGCCACATTGGGCCAGTGAAATAGCTGAGGCAGCCAATGGGGTCCAGGAAGCAGCCAGGGAAGAGCCCAATTGCAAACATGGCTTTCAATCTGTGGGAGGTCCAGGGCTGGAAGGGAAAATATCTCATACCTGAAGCTCTGCTGGTCGGCTGTGTGTGGACCCACAGCCAGCAGATATTCTCTGGGGCTGTGGCACTTGAGAGCCCTCTGAGGGCTGAAATCTGCTGAAGAAAGTGAGAGGGACTCCAATTAATATAATAGGGGCAGGCACACAGGGTATCAGCATGGTGGGGTGCAGACTATGAGGACAAAGGAGTTTGGGAGGGGTTGAGACAGAGTAGTACAGGCAGCAACAATAGGTTAGAAGAGGCTGGTGGAATGGACGCCAACTGAATCCACAAATGAAGGAGGAGGAGGAGGAATGGGGAGGAAGAGAAGTGAGAAATTGGAAAGGATGTCTGAGAGCTAAAGATGGCATGGGGGTGCTTATGGCATTTCAGTAGGGAATAACTCTTAGCAGATTAGGCAGAAGCTAGGAAGTGTCAGGAGCCAGAGAGTAGACAAGGAAAAAAAAGGAACTAAGTCAGGGGACACAGTAGCAAATATAGGTCTGTTGCTAGGAGTAAAATCAATAAACATTCCTCATTTTGCCCTTTCAAACATTAGACAGTATGCACTACCAATTTAAGATGGCTGAGGATACAAACAAATTTCCAAGTCTGCTGCTAGGAGAATAAACAATGTAAATTCCTAAATTAGCTCATTCAGCACTACATATTACGCACTAACAGTATGACATGCTAACAGATCATTGCCCTCCTTTGCCATAATACAGCTCAGTATAATTTCCAGGCACTAGGCTATCAGTAGTCCCAACAGGTAGGACTAGGTAGGTCTAACAATTTAAAGATGAAATAGATGCTAGGTACAACTACATAGTTCAGGCTGTTGAAAATTGCAATTGGTAGCAGCTAGGAAAGCTAAAAATGGCAAGAGGTTTTTGTTTTTTCTAAAGCCAGCAAAATCAGCTTGTCTAGCATTGCCACTGAGCAGCAGATTTAAAAAGTCTAAAATACTTGCTCAGTCCCACAAGCCCAGCAAGCCACAATTAGGCTGGTGAAATAGTTGAGGCAGCCAATGGGGTCTGGGAAGCAACCATTGAAGAGCCCAATCACAAATGCGCTTTCAGTCCATGGGAGGTCCAGGGCTAGGAAGGGAAAATATCTTGTACCTGAAGCTCTGCTAGTTGGCTGTGTGTGGACCCATGGCTGGCAGGGATTCTCCAGGGCCATGGCACTGAGAGCCCTCTGAGGGCTGAAATCTGAGCTCTGCTGGTCAACTGTGTGTGGACCCGTGGCCGGCAGTGATTCTCTGAGGCCACGTGTGAGAGCCCTCTGAGGCTGAAATCTGGAAACTCTGCTGGTCGGCTGTGTGTGAACCCATGGCCGGCAGTGATTCTCAGGGCTGCGGTGCTTGAGAGCCCTCTGAGGGATCTCAACCTATACAAGCATGTAATTGTGAAGTGAAGCAGAAAGAAAGGCCCGTGAAATTTTCCTTCAATTCAAAGATGTTCACAAAAATGCTCATGAATGTGGGGTAACTGAACTTCATGTTACCAGGGTGCCAACGAACCCTAGTAAAGGTCCAGTTTGTGTACACCAGCACGAATACAACTAGCATATTACAAACATGTAGAAGAGAAACTGAATAATTTTGTTGGAGTGAGGAATTATAAACAAGAGAATTCTTTCTATAATTCCCCATTCAGTCGATACTACAGCCTACAGGAAAGTGAAGGTTCACCACTGACTACAGAAAGTTAAACAAACAGGCACCTTTATCTCATCGACCCATGACATATTTGGACCAAAGTCTGGCCAAAGCTGAGGTGTAAAATATTCCACTACCTAAACATAGCAAATGGATTCTGAACTTTGAAAGTAAATCCAAAGAGCAATTCAAACTGGCTTTTACCTTTGGAAGAAGACAATACACATGGAACAGGTGTCCTTTTGGGTACTTAAATTCATCTGCAGAGTTTAATATCTTTCTGCACAAGGCCATTCTGGATGCTGAAAGTAGAGGAAATCTGGTCTATGTGGATGATGTACTAATCAAAAGCAACACTTTTGAGGAACACCTGGTGAAGTAACCTATGTGTTAAATCAGCTAAACATTGTTAGTGCCAAACTGACTTTAACTGAGGGACAATGGTTCAGAAATAAGGTAAACTATCTTGGCCATGAAGTTGGGCCTGATGGGCTACACACTCAGCACAACAAAATAACAGCAGTTCAGAAAACTGGTCAGCCCCAAACTTTAAAGGAGTTACAGCTTCCTTGGAATCTGTAATTACTCAACACAGTTTATTTAGGACTATGCTGAAATTGCTAATCCCTCACCAGGCTACTGAAAAGGCAGAACTCTGGGTGGGGGTGGGTGGGGGACAAGAGGAAGCCATGCAAGCATTGAAAGATAGAGTCAAGCACCATGTCCTGCTTTCCCACAAATGGATAAGGATTTTAAGTAGAAACAGGGTACTTGACAGTGTGTTGGTACTGTATTGACAGTACAACGATTCAAAAACTGTATTTGTGGTAAGAAAATTATTGTAGAGACTTGTCACCAACCTATTACTTTTCTGGGGAGCCAGAAACTTAAGGATGGTACCGTATCAAGCAGCAAATTGTGGCCTAGACCTTGGCACTCCATGGCCTATTTTTAGAAATTAAAAGCTAAGAACAACAACAACAACAAAAAAATACAGTACCTCAAGGGTTGGCAGATCTGAAGAAGCATGATTGTATTGTAGATGGACATCCGGTACAAGATCCTGACCTACCTCCAGAACTGGAAAAGATACGGAAACATAACAGACAAAACCATTATGATGAAAATATGTGTGGGAATTTTCCTGAAGCATGTGTTGATAGTTGTTCATTCAGCCAAGACAAGAACCAGCATTCTGGGTTAGGAGTGGTATGGCATTAAAATATACCATGTCCTTCTATCAAATACCAGCATGTTTCAAAGTCTAATCAATATGCAGAGTTAGCAGCTGTCTACATAGCTGTGCAAAATAACACAAGACATTGTAATTTGTACTGATTCTGATTATGTTAGGCATAGCTTCCTTTCACATTTACCAGACTGGAAGGTGAATGGTATGATCAGTTCTAGGGGAATCAAGGTGATGCATGCTGAATGTATCTTAGCTACAGGTCAGTTAATTCAGGAACACAGTTTGTTTTTTACTGGTAAAAAGTAAAGGGGCTTTCAAAAATTCAGGAGCAGACAAAACTGGAAATGACCTAGCGGATGCTTTGGCTAGGAAGGTGCTTTAAATGGAGAAGCATGGGACTTTGTTCCTCCTGTCCAAGTTAATGTGGATGTGGTTACCTGCAAACAAAGGCAACAGGAACAGGAAAACAAGGTTTTACACTTGTATAGTGATAAGCCTGAGTTTGATTGGGTGAAAATGCAACAAGATGACAAAACATTAGAAAGGTGTAATCATTCCATCAAGGATCCCACTAAACATGATTTTGAGAGTGACCAACAAGATAACAGTAACCTGAAAACCATGTATAGCCAAAAGGTAAATTCCAATTAAGGAATGATCTCTTAGTAAGAACTGGTGACAAGTCACAAAGTTTCAAAGGGTGGTTCCTTTAGGCCATAGGGGAACTGTGTTACATCACGCTCATCATGAACCCTCTGGAGCACATTGGGGACAGAAAATCTATGAAACCTTACAAGAGGCAGCCAACTGGCCTTCCATGTGCAGTTATATTGCAAAGTATGATCAAGAATGTATAACATGTTGCAAATATCAGCCTGCTTCCCCAAGACTCAAAGCACCACTACAGTCAAAGGAATCCTCATGCCTTAGTCACAATTCCAGATTGATGGATTTGGCCCTGTTACAAGATCTTCAAGGGGTAATCAGTCCCTTTGATAGTTACTTGCCTGTTTACAAAATGGGTTGAATGCCTACCTGCTCCAAATAATACAGCTGAAACCACAGCTTTGTTATTAATAAACCATGTGTTTAGTCACTGGACATTACCAATGAGAGTAGAATGTGATAGAGGTCCTCATTTTACAGGTGCAGTTATAGAAAATGTAAGGAAAATATTAGGATTCAGAGAAACAACATTTGTCCTAACATCCACAGTCATCTGGACAGGTGGAGCGTGTAATTAAACAATCAAGTATTTACTGAAGAAATATCTTAGTTCTTCAGGAAAAGATTGGGATGTAAAATTGCTACTAGTATTAATGACCATCTGTGTTACACCTAGTAAGTCTACAGGTGTGTCTCCTTTGAAATGATGACAGGAAGACAACTGGTGTTACCTTTGCATCTCCTGTACACAACATGAAACGAAATTCAGGTAGTGCAACTACAGCACATGAATATGTAACTCATTTAACTCATTCATACCACAAATGTTGTTTAAGACTTTCACCACTTGTGCCCTGTATCCTCTTAGCACTGTGTCCTGGACCTTTCTAAGCAAAATCAAGCCATAATTAACATGTCACAAACAAATGTGAATATCTCTTGAACCGTAAGTGCTACACACAAAGTACGAGAGGCAACATTGTTCAGCACAACATTACCCTTTCAATGATGCAATGCAATCATCTGTAATCAATTTGGTTTTTATTTTATACTAGCTAAAATACTAAACAACTGTTCTGTTTTCAGATTTTTATAAGGTGCATAGGTGAGGCTTGAGAGACAAATGTCAGCCATGCACACCATACCTTAAACAAATGTGAATAATTCCTAAAGTATACATGATAGACACAAAGTAACAGCAGCAAAATGGTTCAGCACAAAATACCTTTGTAACAGTGCTATGCAATCAATTGTAATCCATTTAGTTTTATTTTGTACTAGTTGAAATATCAAAACAACTGTGTTTTTCAGATTTATTCAAGGTGCTTAGGTGAGGCTTGAGAGACAAATGTCAGCATGCACACCATACTGTAAACAAATATGAATAACTCCTAAAGTATACATGATAGACACAAAGTATCAGCAGCAAAATTATTCAGCACAAAATACCTTTCTAACAGTGCTATGCAATCAATTCTAAGCAATTTGGTTTGTTTAATATTTAGGTACAAACTGCTGACTTCCCAGATGTTTCCTGGCCTGAGTGAAAGTCAGCTGAGTAATCCACAGGCATTATTGGCCTGAGTGGCTATGCTTTAAGAGCCACCTACAGGCGTATCTAGGCCTGAATGAGTTAAAGTAGCACTTGCAAGAGACCTTTACATTTGCTCAGAAGAACTTACAGAAATGTGTTCAAGCTTCTAAGTCATATTATGACTGTAAAACTGATCTAAAATAGTATCAAAGTGGAGATAAGGTCTTTTACTTTAAAACAACAGGGATAAAGCTAAAGATGGGGAAAAGGACTTCTTCAGATATATGCAGGAGAGAAGGAGCTGCAAGCACCAGATAGTGAGGATTAGGAGGGACAGGTGTTGGGCAGAGAGAGGGCAGACACTAAATGAGTACTTCTGTTCCCTATTCACGAGGGAGAAGGGTGGGCAACTACAGTGGGGGAGGGTAGAAAGAGGGAAGAGGGTGACTGAGGGAGTAATCACTGAGAGCAGGCTGCTAGAAGGTCTAAGGGCTCTAAGGATGGATAAGGCACCTGGACCTGGTGGCATACATCCCAGAGTGCTGAAGAAAACTATGGAGCCCTGGCTTGGCCACTGGTAGACCTGTTCGTACCTCCTGGACACAGGATGCAAACCGCAGGACTGGAGGATGGCCCATGTGGTGCCCTCCTAAAAGTGACCCAAAGGATGAACCAGGAAATTACAGATCAGCAAGCCTAGCATCCATAGTGGAGAAGCTAGTGGAGACAATCCTGAAGGACAGGCTGGTGACCTATCTGGAAGACAATGGGCTCCAGGATGGCCATCAACATGGGTTTGTCCCAGGAAGGTCCTGTTAGACCAACCTAGTAAAGTATTATGACTGGGTAATGAGGGAATTAAACAAGGGTCATGATGTGGATGTCATCTATTTGGACTTCAGCAAGGCTGTTGATTCAGTGCCATATTGGAGGCTATGGGGAACATTGAGATATGTGGGGTGGGGGACTAAGATGGCCACCTGTATCAGGAACTGGCTTCCAGGGAGACAGCAGAGGGTGGTGGTGGTAGAATCAGTCATCTCCAAGGCTATGGCTAGTGGGGTGCCACAGGGATTGGTATTAGGGCGGTGCTGTTTGGCATATTCATATTGGACATCTCATATGATATCAGGAATAGGATCAATCTGCTCACTGATTACACCAAGTTGGGGGTGGAGGTGGACAACTTAGCAGGGTGGCAGGGGCTGCAGGACAACCTGACCAGACTGGAGAGTGGTCAGAAAAGTGCAGTTGGGGTTCAGTGCTAAAAGTGCAAGATTTTGCAGTTTGTAGCAAAGAACCCAGGGATGGGTAACCAGCTGGAAGGAATGCAGCTAGGAACTACCAAGGAGGAAAATGATCTAGGAGTGCTTGTAAAGGGAAAATGAACAACACAGACCAGTGCAAAGGCCAATAGGATGCTGGGATGTATTCTGAGAGGAATCTCCTCAAGGAGCAGGGAGATGATCCTGCCCCTACAGGTCACTGGTCAGATCACACCTGGAATACCGCATGCAGTACTGATGCCTGTGTCAAAAGAAGGATGTCAGATTATTGGAAGGGTATAGTATATAGTGACAAAATTGATCCAGGCATTGGAGGACAAACCAAATGAGGAGCAGCTGAGTGAGTTGAATTTGTACTCTTTGGAGGAGAGGAGAGAGGGATCGGGGAACATGATTGAGATCTTTAAGAACTTAAAAGGGATAAACAAGACAGGTACTGAAGGGATATTTAAGCTAGGAGGGGAGGGACACGAGAGGTCATGGTCTTAGATTGGAAGGAAGATATACTAACATACATACTAATTGCCAGCAGATTAGGCCTTAAGGTCTATCAAGTCTGCTCGAACCTCAGATCCCTAGCTGGGTGCCGAGGCCCTCCCCTTGTGTTCCAGAAACCCCTATCATCCATTCTCATCCCCTGGGCCAGGCCATCATCTGATACATCCACTTTCTGTGTCTGTCCCACCCTCTCTTGAAGCCCTCCACTGTGGATCTCTGAACCAGCTCACCAGGCAGTGCATTCCAGGGTCCACCACCTCCAGTGAAAAACCTCCTCATCTCCCCCACCCTTCCACCTTCCAACTTCAAACCATGCCCTCTGGTGATACCTCCTGCTTTAGTCTAAAGATCCCTCCTTGTTTACCCTATTTATTCCCTTGAGGTACTTGAAGACCTCAATAATGTTCCCCTGTCTCCTCCTCCTCCAATGAAAACAGGCAGAGCTCCTCAAGTCTGTCCTCATCGTCAAATCCCTAGTCTTCATATCATCTTAGTTGCCCTCCTCTGTACCCTCTCCAGGAGCTGTATGTCCCTCTTCAAGTGTGGTCTCCAGTACTGTACACAGTACTCAAGGTGTGGTCTAACCAGTCCATTGTACAGTGGCAGAATCACTTCCCTGCTCCTAGAGGTGATCCCCTTATGATGCATCCCAACATCCTGTTTGCCTTGCTAGCCACTCTCCTGCACTACTTAGAGTTATTCATACATGCATCCACCATGACCCCTAGGTCTTTTCCCCTGTTGAGGCCTCCAGCACCTCCCATCCCAGGGTGTACCTGTGTTTAGGGTTCCCCACCCAAGATGTAACACCTTGCACTTGGTGATATTGAAATTTAATTTCCATGTGTGATCCCAGATTTCCAGGGTTTCCAGGTCCTTGCAGGCCAACATCCCTCTTCCCCTCAACTACTGATCCCATCTTGGAGTCATCAGCGGGGCTCATTTACACCTATACCCTCCCTAATGTCTGATATGTATGCATTAAACAGGATCGGACCCAGGACCGAGCCCTGTGGTACCCTACTGACCTCTCTAGGGTTCGAGAGCTCCCCACAGACCACTACTCTCTGGGTGCATCCAGCTAGCCAGTTTTCAATCCATCTGACCATCAAAGGGCCTACTCCCAACCCCATCAGTTTCTCCACCAGACCTTTGTGGGGACAGAGTCAACGCCTTTTGCTGAAGTCCAGAATAATACATCCACAGGCTTTCCCTGTCCAGTTCTGATGTTACCCATTCATAGAACTCCACAAGATTGGTTTGACATAATCTACCTGGCACAAACCCATGTTGCTGACTATCCAGACCTCCTCCTCCTCCAAGTACACCCCAATCGTTCCTTTAGTATACTCTCCATTAATTTTCCCACCACCAAGGTCAAACTGATGGGTCTATAGTTACTTGGTACCTCCTCGACCCCCTTATCGATTGGCACCATGCCTCTCGCCAATCTCTAGGTACTCTCTGTCTCAAGCGACCTGTTGAAGAGCTCCACCAGGGTGCAGCCAGTAGGTCCGCCAATTCCCATAGTACTCTCAAATGAATGCCATCCGGACCAGGAGATTTATCTTTCTTTAGGGCCTTGAGGGATAACCACACCCTTTTGGTGGAGATAGCATCATCTGTCCCTCCATCTTACTGGCCTTTTATCCTTATCCTGATGTGACACCCTGGGGTACCTCTCCCTCCCTCTTGCTCCATTTAACAGGGAAATAATGAGGCACTTTTTCATGGAGTGGGTTGTGGCACAATAAAACACTCTGCCAGAGGAAGTGGTATTCTGTAAGACAGTGGGTAGTTTCAAAGGGGATGAGACAGGGTGAGGAGGGTAAAGTTGAAGGGTAGGGGTGGGGCAGCTGCAAAGTAGGAGTACTAGCTGCACATCCAAACAGACTTGATAGACAACGTGGCCTGTTTCTGATGGTGGTTTTATATGTTCATATGTTAAAAGTTCCTTCCAAGCTGTCAAGAACCCTTTTTAATCAAAGATAACATTTCACCTGTAACATAGCAAATTGAGATCAAACAGAAGCACCTGTGAATTGATTCTCAAATGGGTTCATATCAATCATCTGAGACAATATCATGAATGCAAAAAAGACCTTGCAGGATTATATTTCAAGTTGAACTAAAGTGAAAATACTGGACAATAGTTACACTGGAAAGTTTAATTGTAATGCTAATCTTTGCAAATGATGAACAAAGAGTTAATTTGTTGTACTTGTAAAATGTTTGAAACAATATGAAAGAAAAATGTTAAAACAGTAAAAGGAAACATGTACAGTACATAGTTATTATCGTGTTTAATCATGTAGTACTGTACAATTTCTATTAAAAGCGTACATCTCTGATGTCACGCCTGATGATGTCATGCGCTAATGATGTCACAAGTTACTACATGATGTTGCAATTTTATGTCCTGTGATTCATTTTCCTATGATGCTTAAACTATATATCCATATAGTAGGATTACAGTTTCTGAATTAGAAAATGCTGTATTTCAGAATACATTTTAATTTAAAGGGAAATGTGGAACAAATACTAAATTACACAAATATTTAATAATAATTTGTTTAATTTTGCATTACAGTATTAGTATTATTATTATGATATTCTATGGTTACACTATTGAACATTGTGGATAATTGAGAGACATTATACCAAGACAACTGGGTTTAATATTTAGCTGCAGTAATTTTCTGAGCAAAAGGAAAAAAACAACAAAATTTTACTTCCAACCATAAACAACCGGTTTCATAAACTTGCTAGATGAGACTTTGGAGGAAAATGGTTTAAAGGCACAGTTTGAAACCTCATCCTTGACCCAGTGAAGGACTTTTACAGATTTAAGTTTCATGTTTGTCTCCAACTAGCTGCAAAGGAAGAACCTTACTGATAAAGTTGTCTAGTAACCACATGCTTCATTAGTATCTCAAAATTTACAACCTAGTGGTACCTTACAGGAAGATCAGCAAAATCAATGAAGAAAGAAAAAGACTGAGTTGAATCTCTATAGACTTTGTTATAAGAGAATGCAACATGCTGCCAGCATGCAATTACAACAGCTGATAAAGAATGTCATAATCTATTAACTGTCCAATTTTAAGATTCGCGACTGATGGAAAGTGCCATATTTGACAATATATTTTGTGTCCAAAGTCTAACAGCTGGGATAACCAAATTCAGTCTTAACTGAAAGCTGGTGCAATGACAAATCTAAAATATGACTTGTGTGCATGTCCATAGTAGCAGAGAAAGTTAAAACACTTTGAAAACTTCTCTGACAGTTTGAAAAGAGCATGACTTGTTGGCTGGCTGGCGCAAACAAGGAGAGATCTCAAAAAAATGTCTGTCTTTTGATTAACTTCCTGAAGTGTTATCTGCAAGGAAATATATCATCTTGAAACTTGAAACATGGAGAGCAAAATGATTGCTTCAATGTTTTAGGATTTTACTAAGAACTAATGTTATAATCATTATTAGCTTATCTCAGAAAATATTTGTCTCACATACATAGAGACACTTTGAAAGATTGCCTTTCATGAGCTGAACTTGGAAATGTTTGTTTGAAGACTGCATCTTATTATATTCAAAGTGTCTGCCCACACTGGATGGCATTCACAGCCCCAGTCTCCATGCTCTGCCAGTGTGGTGTTACCCATTGGGGAGGAGGCAACAGGGGTAGGTGGAGCAGTACAATTCCAATTGGATAAGCATGCCAGTCCTTAAGTCAATCCCTACCTGACATGGGGCAGGGAATGTTGGAATATTGCAGTCCCCACATACTTCTGTATCACCACCCAAAATTTATTATTTAAAAACACAGGTCAGTGCTAGTGATGCCCCAGCCCACTGTGGAGGTTTCTAGTGATGGGGGTTGGAAGGCAAGGCAGATCTGGCCTGGAATCAGTAATTGAGACTGGGTGGAGGTGGACATGTAGCCAATAATGCTGTATCTAAGCAGACAACATAGTGGCCATCCCTTTGTTGGTAATCTGCACCGCAGAGGCTGTGTTGCAATTTGGCTGCATACCTGTCTACACCTCTTGGACTGACTCCTTCTCACCTGTCCACATATCCATGCAGATGGACAGTGATCAGGTGCAGAGCTGGCCAGTAGCCCATGCTCGTGAATGTGTGGAGGTCCAGGCTTATGCAGAGTGGGAACTCTGCACACCCCAATCTGGCTTTACAGCCCATCTGCAGATGCAGAAAGAGTACTGAGTGATTGAATATCAGGCCCTTAGTGTGAATGACTTGGGAGCATATGATATTGTGGGCAATAGTTTATATTCAATATTTTCATTTACAACCCTGAATTCCAGTTTTCATTAGTAATAGTTGTAATTTGCTTCAAAGGATAGTCACAAAACATAGACAAAACTGGTCATAAAATACTGTACTGCATTTTGTGTAGTCGGTATCCTGGAAAGTGCTTAATAAACAATGATTTAGATGAAGCATTGCAGTTTCTGAAAATGACAAAAAGGACTTATTGTTTTCTTCATGACCAGTTTTGTTAAACAATGTCTGTTTCAGAAATGCTTTCCTTGAACTTAAAATTTTTGCCAGGTGAGTAGAGTAGGTGACACATTAGGCAATCAAATCACCACACAACCTTTATTTTTAATAGGTATGCAGTCGTACTCAGATGGTACCTCTCAAAATTCAATTTCTAACATCTCCATCTCAAAGTTAGGCACTGTCCTCTCTTGCTCTTCTGTAGCCTCCTGGCCTTCAACACAGAGCCTACCTGGTCATCATAATGAAATATCAGAGCCACAAAATGTCATTCCTTAGATGCCCTTCTGTATAAGTCAGGTAGGAAGTTGTACAACACATACCAATGAAACAAGCACCAACATCATGAACAACAAGAAAATGTAACAGCTACTGTTTGATACTATGGATAATAATGTGTATGATGACAGTGAAACAGCAGAATATCATCTAGCCCATTTTCCACTATCTCATCAGAAATATTTGGTATCACATTTGAACAATGATGGGAATACTGCAAAGACCATTACAGTGACAAAATTGGAGGTTCGCTTTAATGGTCCTCGGTATTCCCGACACTGCTGTCTCTGGGATATCGCCTCTCCTGAATCAACTCCAACAAGGAGTTAGTTATCCATTGTATGAGGGGTGCAGGTGGCAAAGCCCCCTCAAAAACACTTGCTTTCCTGGATGGCACAATGCCACCTGTTGGCATTGTGCTCTCGCTGTAATGCCATTCAACACAATTTGTTTTGCCGTGGCATGGTGGAATCAAAATATTCAAGTCAGTTTCTTAAAGATGTTAACATTTTAGGCTGGTCCATCGGTGCAGCAGCAATATAACTGCCACTCATGATATCATTGATCCAGTTTTGGGTGACGACCAGATGGAGAAGGACTGAACATCCCAGAGGATGCTTTCCTCCTCAAGTGAGGGTGGGTCACTGTCCTTGATGCAATACTGCTACCTGGCTGATCAGAGGTGGCAGTGCAGCTGAGAGTATTATGAAAGGGTGAAGACACTGGCTGGGGACACACACTTAGCATGCAATGCATACACCCATCATTTGGTCCGCCTAGAATGTTGGGGGATTTTCATAGGGATGGGCACATCTTTGTATCCAAGTTTTGGATATGTGCTGCATCTAGGCAAATGTACTGATGTGTTTGTGGTATAATTACAAACATCCCAACACATTTGTGACACTTGACACTTTTCTGGCAAACAAAAAAAATAAATAAAGATACATACATCCAGTTTAAACACATGCATCATTTTGGGAAGCAAGCCAGGTGATCTTGCCCAGAAGCCTTCAGATGGTCTAACTATCTGCATGTATGTTAGTTGGCCATGTCCATAAAATGGACATGGTCATTTGAAACTCACACCCCTGGTGTCTTCTGGGAACTTGGCAGAAAACTTGAAAAATTCCTTCAATACAAGATGACCCCCTCACCCTGTTCTCCCTACATGCTGTACACCACTGACTGTGGTACTTCTCCCACAGGCTGGCTGAACTGGCTTAAGAGTTCCAACCCCTGCAGACCCTGATGGAAGATTCCAGCCATGGGGCATAAGAAGAAGACTTAAGTCCCAGGAAGGCTGGTGATGGAGATGGGGTGAGATAGAGGAGGAAGAGGGCTGGCTGGAGGAAGGGACTAACAAAAGAAAGGACAAAAGAAGATCTTAAAATGTTTACTATTCACAATGTATTGTAGTAAATCTTTCGAGTTTGAGTACTCTTTGTAAAATTGATTGGCTCTGCCAAATCTTTATAGATTTGCCAATAATCTACAGTTTCAAGAGTTCTGAACTGCAAATCATGTTGGTCCCTCCTCCTCAGCCATCCACCATCTGAATGAATGAAAGCAAGATCATATGTTTAAGACTGTGCTTTATTAATCTTGATTGTAGCCATGTGAAGATACAGGAGTAGGGCTGGACCAGTGACCTTCTCTTTTAATTTATTTATGGTTCGCATGGGAGGATGAGGGCTGGAATGAGGTGCGGTGGGCTGGAGGGTGTATTATATTGATGTGTGGTGGGAGAATTGACAGAGGTGGGATGGTTGCTAGTCAGCATCTGGAGGTGAACTTACTGTTTTTTATGTTTTTATTTAAATGCATTTTGTATGTATGACACCTTGGTTGGGCACCTGGTGTTTGAGTCAGAGGAGGGGGCACTGTTGAAAGTGTGCTAGTACCCTGGGTGTCAGGGGTTTATTTATGTATTTATTTAGCTTTTTGTTTCATTTTTTTAGCAATGAAGGGCTAGAAAATACTGCCTGTTTTCAGCCTAATGCAGGGTGGGTGGTTGGGGCACACAGATGCAACAAAACTGAAATTAAAGCAGATTAATCTGTTGTTGGTATTGTAGTGAATGAAGGAAATTAGGCCACAACATCAGGAAATTGCCCCAGTCTTTCTGAGAAGTGCCACGGATCCTTAACGCCACCTGAACAACCACCAGAAAAGGTAGATATGACATCGGTTTAACTTTTCATCCAAAGGACAACAACCCCTCCCGTATTACCTTCAGGTATCAGTGACTTTATGGTATGGGCCCAGTCCTGGACTAGAACCCATGACCTGTTGGTTCAGATGTGGATGTAAACAAGTAAAACTTTATTTATCTAAGGTGCAGTATTTGAATCAGAACAATGCAATAAATTAAAACAGAGTCCATTATAATAATACATAATGGATAATAAATAACACTCTAAAACCCTATTTAAAATGCTATTAAAGATTGAAAGCTTGCCTAAGCATGTGCACTTTGAATGCTCATTTAAAACTCCCCACAGAGGGTGCTTCCATTAAAGGTCATGGCAATGAGTTCCATAAGACTGGTCCAGAGACTTCAAAAGCACAGTCATCAGATGTCTTGAGCCGTGCCCTAGGATCCATGAGAAAGCCCTTTGTAGAAGAGAACAGTGAGCATACTGGGCAAGCAGGTGTCAGAAGGTCTGACAGATAACAGGACCCAATTCTTATAGAGCCTTATAGGTGAGCAAACCCACCTTAAAGGCAACCCTCCATCTAACCAGCAGCCAGTGCAGTTTGCACGAACTGGAGTTATATGAACGGACCTGAAAGGCCCATTAACAATCTGGCTGCAGCATTCTGCACTAGTTGCAGCAAGCAGGGGTTACCCTCTGACCTCAAGTATAGAGTATTACAGTAATTGAGTCTGGATGTTACAAAAGCATGTACCAGTGTGGGCAGGTCATCAGGCAGGATTAAGGGCTTAATCTGGGTGACATTCATCAGATGGATGAAGCTATTACAGATGATGGAAGACACCTGGGCCTCAAGTGTCAATCCATCATTGAGGATGATGCCCAGATTTCACACCCTATTGGTCACCACTAATGAGGTGGTACCCAGGAACACCTGTCCCTGCTCTGGTTGTGATCATGCCCCATCGACACCCTGGCTCAATCAATAGGACCTCCATCTTGTCTAGGTTGAGCCTCAGCCAGTTAGAGGACATCCAGTCCTGCACCTCAGATAGGCATTTTTCAGCACATCCACAGCGTCCAATGTTCTGGGGACAAAGGACATATACAGCTGAGTATCATCTGCATAGCAGTGAAACCCAAGACATTTGCCTACTGATGTCACTCAGGGGAAGCATGTACACAGCAAACAGTAATGGCCACAAGACTGAACCCTGAGGAATTCCACAGATCAGGAGCTTGGCCAGGATGAGAAATTTCCCAACACTACCTGTTGCTTCCTAACTTTCAGAAAGGACTCAAACCAGCTGATGACTTTGCTCATGAGTCCATAGAGCCCCCCAAGGTGATCAAGTAGCACCATGTGGTCTACGGTATCAAAAGCTGAGGAGAGATCCAGGAGAATGAGAATTGACCATTCTCCTCATCCCTCACCTTGAGGAGACCATTTTGCACCCTAACTAATGCTGTTTCAATGCTATGCTTTCTCCCTAAATCCTGACTGGAGTGGCTTATAGGTATCAAAGGTCATCAGATTGACCTCGAGCTGTGAAGCTACCACTTTCTCCAAGACCTTCCCCAAGAATGGAAGATTGGAGACAGGTCGATCTTCACTAAGATGTATGGATTGAGTGATGGTTTCTTCAGAAGGGCCTCAATAATGACTCCTTCAAGGCATCAGGGAATAGTTCCTCTGAGAGGCGAACACTGGACAATCTCAGTGAACACTGGATCAACAGACTCAACACATCCCACTAGGAGATGTGTCGGGCCTGCGACAGTTCACAAAAAGTGGGTCGCAGCTTCAAGATTACCTCGATGACCTCAGTATCCTCACCAGCTGAAACTCTTCCCAGAGAAATGGAACACCCATGTAAATACCAAACTCTATACTGCGGGTTGTTCATGTCCCACTGGAGAGATTCTGGACCTGATGGAGGACACCCTGTAAGATATGCTACCAAATGAACCATGCTGACCACTGGGTACTTGAACATAGGGCACGGTGTTGGTGGGGGTACCATAGGATTCCAGAGATACTTGCATTTGATGAAGAGGTGGCAGGGGTGCCATTGGATATCAGGAACTGCTTGGTTAAGGGACTGGGGAGGAGGGACTCCAGTGGACACCAGCAACTGCTTAGTACTGGGGTTGGGTGAAGGTGGGTGTGCCAGTGTACTACTGGGACTGTTTGGCTCAGGGTGGGATAAGGACAATGAGTGGCACTTTGATCAGATGCTGCTTGTCATTAAAAGTACAGTACAGCCCACTTATAAGAACATCGGTTATAAGAACAGCCGACTATAGTTACATGTTCTCCATGTATCGATCTTGACCCATTGTTTTCAACGTAAGTGAAGCAGCTTACAAGAACAGTCAGATTGCTTATAATCACTATTTTTGGGGTTTCAGCCTATGCTTACTATGGTACTCTCAGACATTTTCACACTTGCTGTCCTTGCAGTCACACCTAATTAGCAATTAGCGAGAGACAGTCTCTGGTTGATCATACACACTTTGATCTCAATCACTGTGCTTCTTTCAATATGAGAGTCATTTAGTTGTCTGTGGCAAATAAACAACACCCATTGCCGCAGAGCTGATTTTATTGTTCCCACTGATCATCTGCTACATGGCATTAAATTCCTGGTTGTGCTAGCAGGCTTAGTTAATTAATCAATTGTGACTCAAAGTTCTAGTTAAAATTCCTCCATGGCTGTGCCCGCTATCAAGACATTTAAACTCTGATGGTTGCTAACTCAGAACCAGGCAGCCATGGAGAAACATAGGAGAACCACGCTAACTCTGGCACAAAAGATCCAGATTATCGAGTGCCTTACCATACCGGGCAGTAAGCATTTGGATGTTGCTAAGGAGTTTAACGTAAGTGTGTGTATCATATCAAAAATCTCTCCAACAGAGAGAATCTGTATGTCAACTACCAGCATGGATTCAATGCCAAAATCAAATGGAAAAGTACCGCAAAGATGAAGTTGTTGAGATTGCACTTCACGGTGGTTCAGCACCTGCCACAATGCTGATGCTCCAATTAGTGGTCCCCTGCTGCTTACCAAAGTCCAGCAACTAGCAGATGAGCTCAGAGTCCAGTTCACAGTGACAAATGAATGGCTCTGTTACTGGAAAGAATGGCACAACATCCATTTTAAGAGATGTCATAGGAGAACAAGACATGGATTCTGGGTACCAGTAACTGGTCCTAGACTGTGCTCCCACTTCTGCTTTCAGAATTCTCCTGACTTGATTTTCAATGCGGATGAAACTGGGATCCACTTCAGGGCTATCCCAGATGGTACACTTGCTTTCAGAAGTGATCTAGCACCTGGGGAAAACATGCCAAAGAGAGGGTATCAGCTTTGGTTTGTGCCAACATGACTTGGACAGAGAAAATGCCTCTCTAGTGATTGGGAAATCAAATAAGCTGTGGTGCTTTCAAGGCATCAGCATGGAATCTCTGCCAGTGGATTACCATGCCAACAGCAACTCCTGGATGACTGGCACCATCTTTACAGAGTGGGCCACTAAGTGGAATGTGAAGCCATGCGCAGAAGAAAACAAATGTGTCTAATTCTGGACTTTTGCAGCGCATATCCATCCCTGTCCCTGAGCCACATAAAGGTTGTGTTCCTGTTCCCAAAACAATCTCCTGGTCCAGCCTATGGATCAGGGGTCATCGTAACCTCAAACAGCTATACAGAAAAAATGTTGAAAAATTGCTGATCACCATTGACTCTGGCAGAGTTGCTAAAGCATCCGAGCTGACAAAAGAAATTAACATCCTGGATGCAATAACAATGCGGATTCAGCTTGGAGACAGTTACCCTGAAACAGTCAAAGACTGCTACAGGAAAGCAGGGTTCTGTGTTGCTGCCGACTCCATGAGACACAGAAAATGAAGGTTCTGCAAGCAGTGACACTCACTCTTTGCCAGAGGTTGCTGCACCTATCTGTGTGATGACCAGGGAAGAATTCAATGACTATGTGGCCATTGATGAGGGACTGGAGTGCTCTGGTGCCATAACCGAGGATGACATCTGCCGGGACATAAAGCAGCAGGATGAGAGCTGTGAGAAAGATGAACCACAGGCTATAGAATCACCTTCTGCTCAGGAGGTAAAACCACATGGACAAAATTAGACTGTATGTCCTTAGAAAGAACAGCGAGCTTATAGCTTTCCATCAATTTGACTTGTTCCTTGATGAACTTTCTCTTGCGAGTCATAAACTGCAAAAGATCACTGATTATTTCTGTAAAACACGAGGCTAATTTTATTGCCGATGTATGTTTTTAATAATGTCATGCTGCACTTTATTTGTACAACACTGATTGTATTTATTAAATCTTTAACAAAGTAAAGATATTTTTTATGCCAAATCCATGTGTGGGTGTATTATTTTTAACATTTAAGACTTTGTGCCACCTAGTGGTGTTGTGTATAACTGATCACAATACAAGCCTGTTTTAGTAAAAGCCTCTTACAAGAACATTTTCTCTTGGCAAATGAGATGTTCTTATAAGCAGGATCCACTGTACTGACAATGCCAGTAATAAAATATGTTATGAGTATGGTGTAGATATACATTGTTATTAAGTTCCAAACACTGAAAACGTGTACCCGCAAAAGGCTTCATGTGCACTGTAACATTTCTATAATGCATTAGAAAATGGGATTAGAAATTTTCAGGCTCCGGTTGGCTGATAGCTCTGCCAAGGTCGGCATCTATCAGACAACAGAGCCCTTGTCTAAACAAGTGCCAGTCCCAACTAATCCAGTCTCTGAAATCAAGAGTTCAGAACACTCAAATTTGACCTGCACCTTTTTTTTCTCTTGTCTGGAGAATGAGTTTGTAGCCACCTCCCCTGAATCTATCTTACTTGTAGTAAAGGAAATTTGAAAACAATCATAGGCACACATTTAGCAAGAAGAAGTTCAACCAGCAGCCACAACTAAATCAGCTGAGGGAGAACGAGAGAGAGAGAGCACTGTCTCTGGTAGCACTACTACTGTATGTATGACAGAGCGTATTTTCTTCATTTTCTGTACCACAGATGGATGTCCATCTGTGGTACAGAAAATGAAGAAATGACCATCCTCTTCCATATAGTAGCAGTACCAGAGCTAACGGTCTCTCATCCTTGGCTGCCTGCCCGCTTGCCACCAATGCTCCTAATCTAAATTTTGTGACTCAATAATTTTGTTCTGCTATCACTCTTTGCTTGTTCCCCACATCCCCTGACCATTTTCCACAGTATGTCCCATGTGATATAAAAAGTCAACAGTAAAATGTCTATTTATATGAATATTTTTGTCACGGTTGTCTGACAAGTGATACACAAACTTTTTAATTTTTTTAAGCATCTCTATTTATACGTGTCTCTAGTAAACGCTCCACAGCTAGCCTCTCTCACACATTGAGACTGCCTTCCTCCTGATTTATGGGACAAATGTTACAAAAGTCATACTTTCCTTTTCTTCCCAGTTTCATCAAATTCCTCACAACTCCATAGGGCTACCTCCAGCTTGCAACTTTTTCAGCTCAAACTCAGAAGCTAAGATACTACAGAGCAAAAAAAAAAAGCCTTGAAGGAATAAATAAATAAATAAAGAAAACGTTTTGATAATTTTAATGTGTGTGTGTGTGTAACCATGGTAACCACCCCAAAGTCACTCATTTGAATGCAGGCAGAGGAACTATTTTACTACAAAATTTACTTTAAACTAATTTTCATTAATATATTTTAATTAAACTTATTTTTCTTACAGTGTCCATTTCCTAAGTGCAATAACACCCTCCTGAGTGGGCGGTATTGGCCTTTATACCAGACCTTTCAAGGGTTATAAGACCCTCCGCCTGCTCGTCGGGGCCTCATCGCCCAGGTGGTCTAGAATAGCATAATACTGCCCACCCTGTTGTGTGTTATTGCTTACATAACATGTAAACCAGCACACTGAGTCACCAAACATATGCTACTCACATTTTTATTGTTCCTCATCATGAATTATATTCTTTAGAGAAGAAGCCTCCCAGCCAGAGTTAAATGTAAGGTTTTAGTGCCAGGTATCTGGCGTAACTGCTACTGATAGTGGGACTGCTATTCAATACTCCTGTTGCATGTCTATAGCCACCTTTTATATTGCATTGTATTTATTATGAACGTAAGTTATGATGAGCAACAATAAAAATGTAAGCAGCATAGTTTTGGTGACTGAGTGTGCTGGTCTATTTGTTATTGAATTATACATATGGCACAGAAGGCATACGGATCCTTTTTGGTGGGTGGGTGCATCTTTTCTGCTTGATACATTTTTATTAACTAGAAATAAGGATTTTTACATACTTGTAGCACATTTATAGTATGTGCTATACTCTAAAATTCAACCACACTCTTTACATTGTATTATTCCACTGAAGTATGTGTATAGCACATGAAACAGGCCAGAAAGTAACAGAAGGATGTTTACCATAAGGTTGATTATACAGAACATACGCTTTGAAGAACTCAGTATTTGTATACTTTATATGACCTTCACACTGTACTTTCCGATTAGAGAAACATCTGCTCACTGTTAACCCTTGTATTGAATAAAGCTTAAAAGATGCTCGTGTTTCCATTTTCCCAGACTTGCAGATCCTTGTTCCATCCATTTTACAGCACTGAAAAATACTATCCTTTCCATTCGTTTCCATTCTCTATATGACAGGTACACATGAAAACCTATAAATCAATCTTTTGAACTATGTTTTTTTCATTGAAAAGTATATAAACACAGGAATGTATAGTAATAAACTCTGTTAACTGTACACATTTGCATACATACACCATTGTTTATTGAAAAGCAGGTAAACAATATTGTAAGGGTGCCATATGCTATGTTATTGATTCTGAAGACACAAGAATATTTTGTTGACATACTAAAGGAGGGCACACCAGTAAAATATTTATATGCCTGACCAGGGTCCAGATTCTTTTAAAGAAAGAAGTATGTATTGCTAACTTTTTTCAGCCTGGTAGTATGAAATGTAAATAAAAGTAATACTGTCCTTAGACCAGTCTCCAACCCTACCCCAAACCAAGCCCCAAAACCATTGGGCACCTGAAACCACTGGCTCTCTTTGCCTGATGCTGCCAAGGGGTCTGAGATACCTCTGCACTGCCATGTAGTACTGTGACCTTATTTTACACATTTTGACAAGTTATAACAACCATTCTGGCCATCCAGAAACCAGCTCCTAAGGCTGGGCAATTCTCTGTACAAAGCCAATACTGGTGCTCTTGGTTCTGTCCCTGCCATTTTAGTTCACACTCTGTTAGTTTCTTGATTCGTGTCTGGCAGCATCATGTGGTACTGCCAATTTCAAGCATTTTCGATTGCCTTCATTAAAGCTTACAGCAGCAGCTTACCTCATTAGGACTTAAAATCAACTTTCTTAATTTATTACTGTCTGTATTTCTAGGAGAAGGGACTGTAATTTCACAGTTAAAGGTGTAGGCCATCTGCTCCCTTTCCTTCCTGGTCCACAGTTTCCAGCAGACTCTGCCCTGTGCTCTCACGTTTCATGATATATTAGTTTGGAGAGTACAGAGGAATGCTGTATTGATAGTAATGGGATTTAGTTTTTATTCGTATTTTTTTATGTTTAAGAGAGCCACATGAGTCAAATCAAAGCCATGGCTCAACTAACATGGCCCTTGCTAGATTGCTCCATGGCTATGATCTGACTCGTGGCCCACTAAACTACAGAAAATAGGAATTAAACACAGGATCCCATTACTATCAATACAGTGCGCCCTGTGCTCTCTTGATCTAATACATCACAAAACAAAGTGTGGGTGGTGCCTGCTAAAATCAGGACCAGGAAGTGAAATTATGATCCCTTCCCCAAGAAATACAGACAGTAGTAAATTAAGAAAAGCAAACTTTGAAGTCCTAATGAGGCAAACTGCTGCTGGGGCCTGAAGAGGAATTTGAAAATGAGCACTATTGCTACCCTTTAAATGTGCTCAGTGGGAAATACATCCTAAAAACAGAAAAAAGTAAATCATGCAAATCTGGGAAGAAAATACACTTTTCCTCTCCTTGTCTGTTCCTTGGACTGACAAGCAGCACAATGGCAGGGTGTCTGCTTGTGACACCAGCAATGCAGGTTTGACAATGAATCTGGGCTATCAGTGGGCCCAAGAGAGGAGGAGGACTGAATGTCTCTGAGGGAGCTCTTCAACATAGGAAGGCAGAGTTTCTGGCTTCACAGCAACACTGCCAGCTGGGTGCTCAGGAGTGACAGTGCAGCATAAGCAGAATGAGTGGCACTAAGCCAGTCAGGCTTGGTGACGTGCTCATTGTCAAGTGCTCACATCCCTATGAGCCCCAAGATGGCCAACATCCAATGGAGCTGGAGAAGCAAGCCAGAAAAAAACTGCACCTGGTAAGTAGATGTCGCAGTATACTCAGGACCTGTGCAGCTGTCTGTCACCTCCTGTCATGCAATCGAAGTATTGGGGGTAGTAAGTCTCCCTCTCCTCTCCCGAGGGCCAATAGTGAGGATATGAGAGGTCTTATGTTTGGGAGACAGGGCTGGGTGGTCAACTGAGAAGGAAGGGTACATGTTCATCAACAAAGAGGATAACCAGCAAGTTTTAAAAAGCACATATTTATAGTGCTCTTACAAATTCTTTATTATAATCTCTGGGATAAACTGAGCATAGAAGAGAAATGTTGCAATGCATATGTACTGTAGAACACAATATGTGGAATAGTGTGTTACATGGAGAGGAACTAATGGATGCTATGTAAAGTAACTAACTGAACTGAGTTTATGTTTTGCGAACTGCTAGTGCCACTCAGGGTTAGCCCTAGTTAAATGTAAGTCGCAACATAGTATAGCAACCCCAATACTCACTCTGCATCCCTCCCCATTGTTTTACTCCTGCTCTATAAACCTTACTTGTGTCTCCTGTTTTTCACAGCTGCCTGCTCTCAGGATCCAGCGGGTCCACAGAGGTTGTGAGGGCTGCCGACGTCACCCTCCCACCCCCAAACAACCATCTCAGGTACGGCTCACGAGAGAACGCAGGCTGAAAACTCAGGACAAGCATGGTTTAATTCCCGCTGACGCCTCCTGCATCGGCTCTCCACCACCCCTGCTGCCACCCTTGGTGTGCACGCTTATAGGGGTCACAGGCTGCTGCTCCTGATCCAACTACTTCTCCGCTAGCAGCCTATACCTGTTCGCCACTACAGGCAGCTCAGCTTTCTCTTCCCTCTTGCAGGCTCTTCCCAATCTCCTCCTCCTTTACTACTGTGTTTCTATTATTCCTGACTCTGCTTGCTCTTCCTGTTCCTGTGCTGAGCCTCCCACCTCAATTTCCCTGAGTATCTCCTCCTATGTCACTGTCAACTGTCTTTCTGCCTGGCAGCTCTCCCTAACGTCCCTCTAACAACTCAGTTGAGAGTCTTTTGTCTAGGCAACCAATACGCTCTGATACCTTCTTCCTTTCCAGATGATGCCACTATTCCATCCACCTCCACTACTATCACCTTCAATGGCCACTGTCTCAGATGCACCCTGTGTTCTCCTTTTGGCCACCATCTGTCACCCTCCTGAACCCCCAGACCCTCCCTCACCGCCACCACTCACTGGCTACTCCCCATACTCCTCCCATTCCCACATACTCAAGCACCATGGGTCCCTCATACACAAACCTCACTGTCTCAAAAAGATGGTCTGGAATTCCATCCTTGGGTCCCTCCTTCTCCTCCTTATGTCTAACAATATCCACCCTAACCCTGGCCTGCTTGCAGGCTCCATGCCCATGCACAGCACTGCCACTGGATTATGCCTTGCCACCATTAACGCTCTGCAGTTTACTAAAAAATGGGACCCCTACCAGGGATGGGTCCGCAACATCATCCTAACATCATTGCTGTGGGTGAAACCTGGCTCTCTCCTCATATTCCAGACTTGACAGTAACTTTCTCTCTGGGTACAACCTCTACCAGGCTGACTGGCAGAGTAAAGAGGCGGCTGTGTCATATATGTTAAGGACACTTTGCATGGTCAATTACTCCCCCACTGGAACCTGGACCTCAAGCCATTACACTCAAACTTACCCTGGGATGCTCCAAAACTCCTTCTCTTCACAGTGGTATACATTCCCCCAGAAATCAGAAAGTAGCCTTCCTCTCTGTCTTGTCCTACCTCACCACTCTCCCATCACAAAATTAAATAATTGCATTTGGGGATTTCAGTAACAATTGGCTGGCTAAGACCCGCATACCACTCACTCGACACTGCAACTGCCCAAGATGTTACACAAGTAGTCCCTCCCCACATGTCTGAACCAATGCACTGGGTCCTCCTCCCTACTGGACCTGGCCTTCACCAACTGCCCCCACAAGATCACAAGCACCACTGTGCTACCAAATGCGCTAAGAGACCACTCCCCAGTCCTCTGCTCCTGGTCCTGCAAAGCTCCAAAGAACCCTCCCAAAATAATACTACAACATAAACTTGGACCTGGTAAACTTGCTCTCCTAAATTCTCACCTCCATTCGCTGGACTGGTACATCATAACAAATACTCTAATCTCAACTGAGCCCTTGACCTTTTCATTCACACATTCAATGCTATCTGTGACACTTTGCCCCACTCGCTAAAAGGATGGTCAAAGGCAATCCTGCACCTTCGATCCGTGACCACCTACTGATACTGATGTGGACCCGAGACTCACTATGACACCTCTCCAATGAGACTGGCCTGCCATCTGATAGACAAGGTACAGAGAAGCCCAGAACAAATGCACATGGGCTTTACGTCAAGCAAAAGCAGAGTATTACAAATCCTCCCTAACCTCTGCCTGGGGCTCAGGGTGCAAGTTCTGGAATAATATTAGGGTATCTGTGGCAAAGATCATAATCCATCCCTAATCAGATGGTGGTCGATGGGTGCCTGTCTTCTGGACCCCACCATGTAGCCACAGCCTTTAATTGCACCTTCACAAATCTCAGCCATGTCCTCCCACCCAACTTCTTCGACCCACCCCTGCCTGCTCCCTCCGACCCTCCAGCAGCCCCTCCTTTCCACCTTCACTGCATCACCCCTGTGTCTGCCAAGCCCTACCTGGAAAAAGCCCTAAGCCACTCCCATTACAGTAGAGACTCATTTGACCTGAGACTCCTCCTCCTGCTCACACTATATGAGGTACTCCACCCCCTCAGCCACATTTCCAGTCGCTCTCTCTGCCAAGGGAAATTTCCTTCCAGTGGAAATCTGCCTCCATCACCCCCATATTTAAAGCAGGGACCGTACTGCCACCAACAACTAACACCCCAACTCAATCCTCCCCATCAAAGACGCTTTGAGCTCATTTTCTTCTGACCAGCTCACTGACCACCTTAACAATCACGCACCTACTCTGTAAACAGCAACATGGCTTACACAAAGGGCATAGTACTATGACAGCCCTCCTGGAGTTCACCACACATGTCCACTCTGCCTTAGACAGAGGCCATATCACTGGTGCTGTCTTTGTTGACTCTCTAAGGCATTTGACACCGTCAACCACTCCTTTTACTAAACACACTCTCCAACATTGGCTTCTCATGGGACACCCTCAGCTGGTTCACTAATTACTTGTCAGACCAGTACCAACAGGTCAAAATTGGTACCGCCTATCAAGCAGACTACTCAGTCTGCTCTGATGTACCACAGGTCCATCCTCGGTCCTCTGCTCTTCAGTCTCTTCCCTAACTCCCTTCCCTCATCCTACTCTTTGCAATCTATTACTGTACGCAGACGATGCAGTCCTATATTCCTCCAATCCAGACCCCACTCAGCTCCACAATTCCCTCTAGTCCTCCTTCTCTGAACCTGAAAATGGTTCTCCACACAGTGATTACTCTAAACTACAAGAAGACTAAAGTTATGCTCTTCTCCCACCGCTAAACTCCTGGAAGGAGCTCTGCCCTCAATTTCTAACTGCCAATTGAACCCGCCTTGAGCAAGTGGATACCTTTAAATATTTGGGCATCATCCTAGATCTGGCCCTTAACTTCAACTAGCACATCCATCTTCTGTCCATCGCCTCAACATCTGGCTCAGCATCCTCTTTTACTTCAAACACTGTCTTACTCCTGAAGCTCTGAGGCTCGCTGTCTCCTCCTCGGTCCTCTCCCTTCTAGACTATGGTATCCTTATCTATGGTGCTGCAAACACCTTCTGCCATAGACAGATTCTGACTCTCCCTGAACAAAGCCTGCCACCTCATCCTTGGCTGTGATCATCGTCTCACCCATACATGCTCTGTATATTGTTCCACTAACTGGTTAAAACTTGACAATAGAATCTGGTTCCACACATGCCTTCTGGCCAAATAGATCACCTCGGTCTCTCCCTCTGGCCTCACCCCATAATCCAACTGGCCCAGATTCATAGAAACACCAGAAGCTCTGGCAAGCAGCTCCTCTCAGTTCCCATTGCTGAACCTCCCAATTCCAAAGTTCTTCAGCTACAGGGCCCCTCCTGGGTGAATTTGTCTGCCCAGTGCACCTCAAATGAAAACAGAATTGGCCCTTCAAAACCTTTCTCAGAGATCATCTCCAGTCCTCTAACCCCTGCAACTGCCATTGACCCTCCTCTTCCCTGACAAGGGCCTTTGGCCAGCTTCCCTCCTCCCACCTCCCTTATGCCCCTACCTGAGTTGCCCGCTTTCGCCTCTATATCTGGATCCTATACTAAGCTGATTTAGACCTGTCCTAGTACCTTTAGGATCTGATTGTTACGCTTTTACTGTAGTCTTCTGTACAAGTGTGTTTGAGTCCTGCTTTGAATTGTGATTATTGTTGTAATGTTCTACTTTATGTGATGTGGAGCCTTGTAAATGAATCTTTCACTCAAAGGTACTTTCTGAATTCTCAATAAATAAATAAATGTTTTGTAACATGTCAGAGGTGAATGAGGTCACATAAACCATGACGGCGAGCTTGAATGGTATAACCAGGCATCACACACTAAGGGTGTATAAAAACATTACTATACTAACATTGTTTCATGTTTTATAAATGATGGTTTTAAAGTGGACAGACATTACTGTGTAGAGTTGTACTGTGCCACGCTTCTGCCCAGTCAGTGAAACAGCAGTGCAGTATGGAGACATTGAAAGTGTTTTTGTTAACAGGCTGCAGTTATTTGATTCACTACATTCTGCGCTTGTGGATAAAAAGAAAACTTGCAACCCAGTTTTCAGGTTGTTAAAACCAATAATTACATTATGCAATTGTACTTTCACAAGTAGGAAGCTGATTGGTTAACTAGGTCTTTTATCCATGAGTAAATCACAGAAAAGACCCAGTTAGCCACATCTGCCATGTCATCAAAGAATCCACCCGACACCTGGACAGTCAAAACATACAGTAGGAACTGCCAGGCTAGATTAAGAAGTGCGATAGAAAACTGGAATGAGAAGCGTCAGCCTGCCATTGAAGCAAGTACACTGCCTCCCAAAAAGTAAAAGTCTCACAATAAACTGAAATAAACACCTCTTTTAAAAATACATGCACTCCATTCCTAATGAGACCATTACCTGGCAGCTTTCTAATGGTCTTTTCCTCCAGCTTGTTCTAGTCAGTGCTGGCTCCTGACTGCACACTCCCTCCCACCTCTGTTCCACTGCCTTAACCTCTATGCTCCACAGTTTCCATCCTGTTAGAAAAAACGTACTGCAGCTCAACACATCTAAATAACATGAGGCAACTCAGAAATGGAACATGGGCCTGATTCAGACCACGCCTTTCTCTGTCTTTTATCCTGCTGCTTGAGATCAGGGTTGTCTGCCTGTTTCTTTCAGGCTTGCTCCCTCTGGCTTCTGTTCCTATCGGTACTCACTCCTAAAACATTGACTTTCCCCACCTCCATTCTGGTACTGTAGTGTAAGAGTCCCATATCATATCTCAGCCAATTAATGGAAACTGTAAAATAAAAAACTCCCGGTCGAGCTGCAGGCACAGCACTGCTCAACCGCTGTTGCTCTGCACCTCACTCAGTCTCCCAGCTGCTTGGCTCCGGATGCTACAAGTCTTGTATCTTGCTCTGTTCATGTTGTGGAGAAGAAAAAAACTTTCTAACAAGGATGTGAGAGTATGTGTGTGTATGTGGGGGCTGTCACTGCTATCTCCGACAAAGAATAAGAATATTCTACCTAGCAACAGGGACTATTTAACAGACAGAGGAAGGATATTACCCAAAAAGCTATTTAAAATAACAGTTTCTTTTGAACTAAAACCATTTTACTCTTAAAAAATCTTTAAATTCCTACCGTTGCATAATCGCAATAATCCATTCCAGGGTGTGGGTTATGCGAGATTACTCACGCCTGGTGTGGATTTGGTCCACTTGGCCTGCTGCCTCATGACAAATCACACAAGGCATGACTATATCCCAGCATAACTCACACCATGTTGTGGATTATTGCTTAAATTCACCACAGTACCATGTAAATTTCATAGCATCTTTCATACAGAATGTACCACAAAAACACTTAACTGGTTTAACAAAAATGAAACACAACATGCAGGCTCATGGATGGGATAGTGATAAAGCTTTATTTGTATTCTATTTGTATTGCTTTACAGAAAACAATTATAGTAAACAATAAACAAATGTGTGAGGACATCCTTTGAATGGTTCAGATTAAATCCAAGAGTCAAGAAGACAGTGGGGCCAATTCACAAAGCTGCCATTAGATCAACACAATCCATGCACAAACATCAGCTTGCATCAATCGGTGGTGCACCAGGGACCCTGCACCCAATTCAAGAATTCAAGGCCTCAGTGCCAGACTCCTGTAGTTTGCAGCCAGCACCTCATGCATCAAAGGAAAGGTGCATGGAGGGAATACCACAAGCTGCAGAATGGCCAAATGGCTAAGACAGAACAGGAGCCCAGCACAGGACTCACAGGCACATGACGTGGTATAGAAACAGGATGGTGGGGTGTTCAGACCAGGTCGGGTGCCAACCAGGAGCCTGACCAGCAGGGAGAGGGACTGTTGGTGATGTGCCAAGTTCACGTGGTGCAGGGTGCTGCTTCTGTTCCACAGTCACTATCTGCATGTCCATGCACACCAGTCATGTCATGCTATGATACAAGAGGTGCGGTGATCTTACACCAGTGGCCAGCCTGACTTTTCTGGATAAGTGGTGCCATGCCAGCCTTCATATCAGGAACTGGTGCAAGGACCTTAAACCAGGCCTGGGAAGGTCTAACTGCTGAGGGACTGTCTGCTACTGTGAATAGCAATTAAGGGCTTTTACAGCTGTGCACTGGCACATGCCCCTGGCCACCATGCCACATCCTTTTGACTGGTGCAGGGATGGTGCCAGCCCAGCTGGTGCAGGTGGTCCCCAAATGGCGCAGGGCTGCATTCTTGAATTAGAAATTACTCAAGGTGCAGTGCATGGACCCCTAGCATTGTTTCTCTTGACACAAGCATCTCGTGTCATTCCTGATGCTTTGTGAATCAGACCCAGTGTGCTTATGTTTAGGCTATGAGGTGAAGTCAAGGCAAGACGAGATGAGTTCTGAGATAAGATTTGGAAAGGGGAAGAAAGTCAGCAGGAGAGAGAGAGAGAGAGAGTCTGGAGCTGTTCTACAAAGTGCAACACTGAGAAATGTAGCAAGCCTAATAAAGATAGGTGCCTGAAGAAACATTTTTCCCAAATTGGCAGTAAAATATGAAATGTACTTTTGTGAACAATTAATAACTTGGAATGCTAATTGTACCACAAACTTGGTTCTGTTCTAGACAATTGTGATAGTTTCACAAACAGGGCTGGCAGTATAGCCTAGAGGTTAGAATAATGAGCAGTAAATGAGCTTGATATATCCAGCAGACCACGGTTTGATTCCCACAACCTCCATGTGCATACTGTGTGACCCTAAGCAAGTCACTTAACCTCCCCAGTGCCCCAGGTCACCCCTGAAAATAGGCACTTGTGTCTAGTGGCCTACCCAGTTACCAAAGACTAAAAACAAAATAAGGATAGCAGAACACCTCGCCAATACATATATACATTTTTTTTACAAACTATTCTTTATATAACCCAGCCTTGTGCCACCAAACCTCCTTACTAGGGTTGTACGACTTTTTCTGAACATTCAGCTGAATGTTCTGTATTTAGATACTGGGTATTCAGTATTCAAGCAGGAAAGGTGTTATTTTTAAAAATGATCCTAAAGGCCCTTAAACAACATGATTAAATCCTCTTCGGATGTGGTGCTCTAGAAACACCTCAATGACACCTCAACTACCCATGCAGAGCTGGCATTGCAAGCAGGAGAAATTTTTTCCAGACAGAATGCCACCACCAGATTAAAGCAGCAGTGCAACAATCTGGAGAAAATGTTGACCTATACTTGTTTATGCTATTTAGATTCCCGTACCTCACTGACTTCTATGATACCCTTCTTTCACAATTTGTGTGTCTGCTTTAGTACTTTTTCATGTCTGAATAATTAAGGAGCACCTTTATTATGGCTCGACTAGGTTTTCATCAGTATTTGCAGCTGTTTTGAACAAATGTTGTTCTGTAATGTCAGAGAACACTGCCTGCTGCATAATTGTTAATTTTGTCATAACAGAAGTGATATATAAACAACGGATGGACAAAACCAGCTGAAAATGCTGATGAAGACCGGAGTCGCATCAGACAAAGGAGTGTCCTTTATTATTTCAGACATGAAAAAGTACTAAAAGCAAACTCAAATAATAGGAAAGGATGGCATCATATAAGTCAGGAGGTAAGTGGCAATGTACAATAGTATAAAACGATAGGTCACAATGTTCACCAGAATATTGCACTGCTGCTTTAAATACATGAAGCATGCCTGGCATGGCAAGTAGGAGAACTTTTTCTCTGGGCAGAATGCCACCTACGTAAACATGGCTGGCATGATGAGCAGTAGCAATTTTTCTTTCAGGTAGAGTGCCACCACCACATTAAATATGTGAAGCACTCCTGGCATGGTGTGTGGAGAAATTTTTCTTGGTTAGAATGCCACCACCACATTAAATACAAGAAACCTGCCTGGCATGTCGAGCAGGAGAAATATTTATTTCAGGCAGAATGCCACCACCTTATTAAATACGTGAACCATGCCCGCCATGGTGAGCAGGAGAAAGTTTCTTGCAGGCAGAACACAACCAGCACATGACATATGTGAAGCATGACTGACATGGTGAGTAGGAGAACATTTTCTTTCAGGCAGAATGCCTCCACATGAAATAAACTTTGGGGAAAATCTGTAGGGCCAAGTCATTGATCTTACCCTACATGTGTAGGCAAAGTTAAACTTCATTGCATAGCTATATTATATCCTCCTCATACTGTGGAAACAGTATTTTTGGTATTGTACTTGCAAGTCACTTAAGGCAATATCATACTATCCAACATATATCTTCCTCCATTTATTATGTTGCTTGCACGCATGTGCAAGAAAATAGTGCCATCATCGGAGATTTCGGAGGTGTCACCTCCTCCTCCAATTCAGGCAGGTGCTGGCAGGCGCAGCCCCTTAAATTCAATGCATTTTGGAGCTCGTCTATGACACGCCCAAAATGCAGTAGCATACAGTTAGTGGGGAGCTACGCTTCAGTGAGCAGAGATAAGAAGCCCACTAAAGCGTAGGCCCCCCACACGAGGTGTGCACGCCCCACACCTCACTGCGTAGCCGACGGGGTGCCCAATCCCCGCCGCTGAGATACTAGTCCCCCCCAGTTGTAGGTGCCGCGTGGGAGCCCACCCCAGCGTGGCAATGAGTCTGGCCGACGGGGTGCCTAATCCTCGTCAGCTGAACGCCTCTGAATGTCCTTGTGCCACACTGAGCTCACCCCAGCGTGGCAAACGGTCCCACGCTGTCTTTTTTTTTTTTAAACTGAAAACGGAAACGGTCCGCTGGAGCGCCTCCCCGACCCCTCCCACAACCCGCACTCCACCCACTGTGCACCCAGCCTCCCCACACCCCCTCACCCCATACTTACCTCTGACTCTGGCCCGACAATCTTCGTTGACCGGGAACACGTCTGCACTCTTCAAAGCTGACCGCGAACTGAGGAAATGCCGTAAGCTGTATAATGGCTTCAGTTAGGGGTTTCAACTTTATTGCATATCTCATAGTGATTGCCTCAACATGAGTTTAGACTATGAATGATGTTGCCTGTGGCAAGATTGGAGCCTCAAGGGTGATTGCCGCAGTGATCTGGAAATCACCCTTCGGGCCTGAATACCGCCATGACAGTGACATCATTCATGAGAAGGGGTCCCAAAACCCCATGTTGAAAAATTTGGGCAAAAATTCAAAAAATGATTGTTTTACGAGCGTGCTATGCAGTTCTTACGCAGGCTCGTAAGTTCACGAATTTCAATATTTTACTCAGATTTTCAACATTGCCATTTTACCACACCCTCTTATGAGTAGTACAGCTGTTATTTTCACATCTCACCCAAAATGTGTTGTCACTCAGGTAGCGTAGAATGGCGAGTCGGTGTGTGAAATCAATGTACGGGACAATTAAGAAAATCACAATGACACTGTTCATGGTTAGCAGAGGTCTTAAAATGGCTATGTTGAAAATTTGGTGAAAAATTCCTTAAAATGACTGTTTTTACAAGCTGCGCAAGGCGCAGTTCCCACGCAGGCCTGTGAGTCTTCCTTGTAATTTTCAATATTTCACTCCAGATTTTCAGCATTGCCATTTTACCACACCTCCTTATGAGCAGTACAGCTGTCATTTTCACATCCTGCCTAAAACATGCTTCGCTCATGTAGCTCTACAATGGCGCAGTCAGTGTGCAAACTCAATGTATGGGACACATTAACAAAATCACAGTCACACTGTTCATGAGCAGAGGTCTTAAAATGGCTATGTTGAAAATTTGGTGAAAAATTCCTAAAATGACTGTTTTACGAGGCATGCTATGCAGTTCCTACGCAGGTGCTCGTAAGTTCATAAATTTTCAATATTTGCACTCCAATGACTTCCAAATACCTAAACAGCACATAGAAGCAAGCAACATTCGGCATTGACAAATGCTTGTTTAAACAGATCTGGGCGGAACTACGAGCAACAGGATTCAGTCACCAACATATAAAATACTTGAAAAGACAGTAAAAACAGGAGCAAAAATGATTAGAGACAGAATGTTCAATGAGACCTTACTATAGCCCCCAAAAAAAAAAAACACTGTCAATACATACTTTTGTTGAAAGGATTCACTGTGTTACTTGAAGATGAAAAACACCTGGTTCTGATTTGATTAGTCATCATTATTAAACAAAATTTATTGACATCCTCAGTGATATGTTATCCTCTTAATGGAATGTGCATTTTTGATATTGTGGTTGCAACTCACATAACACAATATTGTAATATCCAATAGATATCTGCCTCCATTTATTTAACTGGATCTAGGCCAGAACTGCACAACATCAGGATTCTGTCACACACATGCTAAAATACCTGAAAAGACAATAAAACATGAGTAAGAAATGACTAGAGGCAGACTGTTTAATAAGACTACTACGGTCCCCACCACCCAAAAATAAATAAAATGTTGACAGTACTTACCTTTGCCAAAGCTGGCCCATCGGTGCAGTGGTTGGATTTCTGCTTGTGACACCAGTGACCTGGGTTTGGGAATGGACCCAAGTTGCTGGAGGGCTAGCCAGGAGAGAAGGCTAGAGTGTCCAATGACTGCTTGCCTTCTCCCAGGGGAAGGTGGAGATGCGGCTTGCTGAATGTTGACTCCTGGTGGAGGCTGGGAATGCAGCATCACAGCGAGCTCACAGTACTCAAGGGGCATAAGTGGACATCAGCATTCACTTTGATGTCTGTGGCACACCACATCCCTAGGGAGAAAACTGGAAAACAGCTTCCCAACTGGTCGAATGATGGCTGCTGGCCCTTGCCACCATGGAAACCCCAGCCTCCAAATTCCACCTCAGCAGCATCCAGGGTCTGACTGAGAATGCACTGGTTGTCCCCCCTGACCTTCCCCTGAGAGGAGAGGGTACCATCAGGTGAAGGGTGACACTGGATTACCCTTGGGGCAGCTGTGATATGAGGTGGAGGGGGACGAGGTGAGTGCCAGAGTGGCCTAGGCTGGCTCAAGGAGAGGCAGGCCAGGGAGCCGGAGGAACAAAGAAAAAAAAGACAATACTTACCTTTGCCAATAGGACACACTGGGTTTGATTCTCAAAGACCCCAGCACAGCAGTGGGTGCTTGCATCACAAAGACTGGTGCAAAGTGCCCCTTGCGCCAAACAATGCACCAGAAGCAATTCTCAATGGCAGCCTGCATCAACCACAGGCTGCTGGGCTTGCACCATCCATGCACACAAAAATGGGTTGTGACATGGCACTAGGGCATATGTCATGTAAGTTGCCATATCCCCATAGATGGAATTCTCAGAACTTCCTCCAGAGGGAGCAATTTAAGTACCCTTAGACCAACCATGACTGCTATAAAGGTGCTTTAAATTCTCCATAGGGACAGTTGACCAATGTGCAGCAACGTGCGGCGGCCCCACCCTGACATGCCCATATACAAAGCAGTATTAAATTCATGACCTGTTGGTCTAGTGAACCCCACCAACATGCCTGTATATGTAAACATTAATTAATCACATGACTTGGTGGTCTAGTGGTCCCACCTGACATGCCCATCAATGCAAAGCATTAATATGTAAATGACCTGGTGGTCTACCGTCCCACCCTGATCCCCAATTCTTATCCCTAATATACCCATGTGTATACCCCATTCCTGGTGATTTAGGGACCTCTGCCCCCACCCCAGTAGATATTGCCCAGAACCCCACTCCCCATCCCAAAACAGAGCCAGCACCTGGCACAGCTCAACTCTCACCTCTGTGGCGGACGGCAACTGAACTTCGCTGAGCACATACTGTGTAGTGTACGTGCTCATTGATGTAATGACTGGAGAATCTCTGTAATAACATTTTTAGTATCAGCACTGTAGGGATGACCTGACTGAGTAGTGCAGATTCTAAACTCGGGTCATGTTTACTGTGCCTTGATAATCTGGTTGCTGGGGACCCCTCAGTATCTGTTTCCATACTCAGTCCATATAGTGCCCGTTTTGCTCCAGTAGCCTTTGTAACATAAAAATAAACAAATAAATAAATAAATAAAATTTGTAAATAGGTGGAATTCCATCAGGCTGAGACATCCTGTATAAGCCTGTGCTGTGGAATCTGAATGTAGCTGGCACATATGGTTCATTGCCTTAACAGAGTGGTGGAACTGACCACAAATGCTTTGCCTTGTTCTCCTTTTTGATCTACCCTGTGCTCTTGAGGTGTACCTGGAAAGGACCTTTGCAAGTGTGCATTTACAAATATTCTAAAATTAAAATGAAACATGCTTCATTTATGTTCAACCATGCCCAAATAAAGTCTTCTTTGAAAACCCTGTTTGTTTTTTGGGAGGAGGCAACATTTGGAACATTTTTCTTGTGCAACCAGGATTCTGTAGTTTTGATTGCAATGGTTTGTGGTTCTGATAGCTCAGTAGCTTCTGCTTAGCATCCTGTACACAAACCATGACATGATAAAAAACCCTAAATTATTGGTTCCATGAAAGAAATTGTACAGAATGTTGTCCATAAAAAATAATTATAAATCAGGAAATCATTCATAGCCAATTAGGATTTATTATTTAGAAACATACAACGACTCTTATAACTGTAAGAGGGCATCTCATAGACATAGTTCTGAAAATTCTAAGCTTAGTTCAGACAGAAAAGTCCATTTCCACAAAGGGATTCTATAATATTTAGCAAAGTAAATCATTTTAATTTAAAACTTCAATTTTGTAAACAAAGATTTTTAACATGATTTATAATATGTTTACATGTGCAGTTCTTGTGTCTCTTATGGTTATGTAAGTTTCTTCTTCAGTCCTTATGTGCCAGAACTGCAGAGCTTCCTTTGAAGTTCACGCACCATAGACATCAGAAACGCACTCTTAAAACCATGAGACACAACTGTACATGTAAACAATACAAAACAGTTTTGACATCAGTACGTATTCAGGTATGGCTATTTTTTAAACTGGAAGAGACACACTAAGCTGAAAGCTTGTTTACAGGTGCAATCTGGGCATACAAGGAAATTAAGTGACTTGCCTAGGGTCACCCAATATGCAAGTGGGGGCTGTGATTCAAACCCAGGTATCCAGGTTTGCAGCTCAGAGCCTTAAAACCACTGCACTGTACTGCCTCCTCTTAAATATGAATGATTTGGGGTATGAATATTTTATTTATTTAGTTTTGTTGACCAGGAAAGTGCACTAGACAAATCCTGCCTATTTTCAGGCACGACCCAGGGAGGGGATACAGATGAATGCCAACTGACCTTGAACCAGATTAAGTTGGTGGTATTTTTTTTTTTTTAGTGAATGAGGGAAATTTGGCCAGACACCAGGGAAATTTCCTACTCTTTTGATAAGTGCCATGGGATCTTTAACATCCACCTGAACTACCACCAATCCAGGCAGATGGGACCTCGGTTTAACATCTCATCTGAAAGACAGCACCTCAGAAGTGCAGCACCCTCTCATGCTGCACTACAGCATCAGTACTGGGATATTAACCCAGGTGCCAGATGTGGGAACTGAACCCACAGCCTCTGATCTCCTGGCCTCAGAGGTGAGTGTGCTACCTACTGAGCCACTGACACTGACAAATCAATACTGTATCAATATCAATACTGTAAACTGGAACATCACAAACAGGTTTTAGTTATCACTAATTTTCTGTTCCCTTTAATGCTTCTTACCCTGTATTTACTGGCCTTGTTAATCTGCACTACTGAATTCCTTGAGAACCCAGCAGTCCGTTAAACAGATAAATTATTAAAAAATCTACACACACTTTTTTCTGTTTAAAATGTTTGGATTGCATAGTTAGCCTTTTTGTTTTACAGAAAACTGCCAGCCCAGCATTTTTGGACTTTACTAGAATTTCCAGGAGTCATTAATACTGTACTAGAAACATCCTATAAATTCTAAGTAGGCAGGCTGCTGCCAACATTCATTTCACACTTACTTGAGCATGCAAATTTTATGTGCAAGTCTTTTGCCAATCAGGCCCCCATTACTAAATTTTTAAAGAGGAGCAAATGAAACAAATACAATTTTGAAACAAATCAGGAATAGTCCCACGCTACAGTGCAAAGAAGCCACTGCAGCCCTTTTGTTAGCAGGCCCAAAACAAGCAAAGGCAACAGAACTGACTGAGGTGCACTCAATCAGCTATGCAGTTAGAGCATGTAGATTGCAAATATATTTTATTATTCTAATATAAAAAGACAGCACATCAACAGCACCAGACAACAGGTAGGTAGGTAGGAGCCCTGTGCTTCTACCAAACTGGAGTCTTCCTCAGGGGTGGGCTCCTAACCTAGCAACACATCCTTTTATACCAGCCTTGGTCACATGCCGCTGGTACTGGACCAATTGCAATCAGGTGGAAGATAATGGAGGTATATAAAACAGAGTCCCTTATGCCAGAAAACTAACACCTTAAATGTGTATTACTGCATGACTTCTTTTGAAAGCTGTGACTGGTACCTAATTGCACAATAATGCAGCAATAAGTTTGAAACAAAATAATTGCAAGGTGAGTCTGTTGTTTGGTGTGGCAGCAGGTGACACATACTACCCCTCCACAGCAGTTATGAAACAGTGCATGCCCTATGGCATCCTTTGGACATCCATTCCTTTGCTGCGACTGCCATTAGGCGCTACATGCAGGAAACACATTTTGGGCGAGATGTGAGAAATGACAGCTGTACTGCCCATAAGGAGGTGTGGTAAAATGGCAATGTTGAAAATCTGGGCGAAAATATTGAAAATTGTTGAACTTACAAGAGTGTGTAGGAACAGGCATAGCGCATGCTCGTAAAACAGTCATTTTGGGAATTTTTCCTCAAATTTTCAACATATAGGGTTTTGGGGCCTACCTCTGAACTGTGACACTGTCATTTTATTAATCAGTCCCAAAAGGTGATTTCACACAGTGACTGTAAATCACCCTTCGGGCCCTATTAACGCCATGACAGTGAGAGAATTCATGAGAAGGAGTCCCAAAACCCCATGTTGAAAATTTGGTGCTAAAATTCCAAAGATGCCTGAGACATGCATTAAAGTGGAAAAAACCCTATTTATTGCATTCTACAGCTTGCAGTTTCCGTAGTTTGCAGGTCGGCTTTGAAGAGTGCAGGCATGTTCCCCGGCCCACCGAAAATCATTGCACTGACTGGAGGTAAGTATGGGGTGAGGTGGGGTGTGTGGAGGCAGGGTGTGCAGAGGGTGGGCGAGGTGGGGGAGCAGGAGCAGGACACTCAGCGAGGAAAGTTTTTTTCAGGTTTTTTTTTTAACTAGGCAGCGGGACATTTGCCATGCTAGGAGTGGGCTCCCAGCGTGGCACAAGGAAGGCTGTTTGGGGGGTGTGTGGAACTGACAGAGGATTAGGCCCCGTTGGCCAGCACATCTGCTGCCACACTGGGTGGGCTCCAGCGTGGCACCCTACACTCTCTGGCGGAAACAGTGGAGCCGATGGGTTATTGGGCACCCTCATCGGCTATACAATGCGTTGCCACACTGGGGTGGGCACTCAGCATGGCATCTAGCACTCTGTTGGGGAGAAGCCAGCACAGCCAATGGGGATTGGGCACCCCTTCGGCTATACAGTGTGTGCATGGGGGGCACGAGCATGCAGTATGCGTGCGTGTGTGTGGGGAGGCGATGAGCAGGCTATATCTTATTGCTGCCACCGAAGCATAGCTTCCTTTCAACTGTAAGGCTCTGCAGTTTGGGATCATAGCACTATGTTTCTTGCACATGTGTGCAAGCAAACATAAAATTGGTGATATCCACGCAGGAAGCTGGTAGAATAAGTGGTTTAGTGTAAATTACATTGTCTGAGGAAGAACACGTCTGTAACATTAATGTTTGACATTATTTTATGCTTACAACCCCACTGTTTGGTCATGGAAACACAATTTTTAGGAGGACAGAGTAACATTTTGAGGTAAATCAGGGACGCCCCTGAAATTCAGGGACAGTTGAGAGGTATGACTGCAAACAACAATGTAAGCCACACACTGCAGAACTGTGCTATGCTGCAGTGAGATTTGCCTGGGGCTAACCTGATTACACAGTGCTAACACATTAGCCCAGGGCAAACTGTTTAGCCAGGGCAAACGGGAGTTATATTCAAAGCTCCCATGCAAATGAACCCACTTAGGTAATCCGTGGGCAAACAGGTACATTTGCATCTCATTACCTTCTGCTTAGCATACATTATCATGCAGTTTGCCTGGTGCTATTGCAAGGAGCATGAAAGCTCCCCTTTGGTCAGAATGGAGTACAGGCTGGATGTGTAGGTCAAGGCATACCCACAGCATCCCCTGTTGGTTGGGATAGAAGTACAGGCAGGAAGCAGCAGAAACTGTGTGCTGCCAGGCACAGTCTGTTCTGGACCCATTCACAATACAATTAAACCAAATGTCCCTGGTAGTCTAGCAGTTCCCCATCCCTGCATGAATCCCATCCCATTTTAAATAAAAATAAATGCAATTTCCTTGGCAGTCTAGTGGTGGTTCCCCACCCCTGCATGAATCCCATCCCATTTCAAATAAAATAAATGTCATTTCTCGTAGTCTAGTGGTTCCCCACCCCGCATGATTCCCCCCATTTCAAATAAAATAAATGTAATTTATCTGGTAGTCTAGTGGTCCCCCACCCCCTGCCACGAATCCACCCCATTTCAAATAAAGATAAATGTAATTTCCCTGGTAGTCTAGTAGTCCCCCCACCCCTGCGCAGAATCCTGACCCCCAATTTGCATAAATATAATTTTGTTTCCCTGGTAGTCCAGTGGTCCCCCCACCCAGCAGTGAAACCCAGCTCAGTACAAACACATCCCAGAATGGAGCCGCAACCGACTCAACCTTCCTCCTCACCACCACCGCCGCCACCTACTGAGGTAGGAAGGAGCTTACTATCTACCTCAGTCAGCAGTCTGCTGTAGTGGTGAGAGGAGGGCTGAGTCAGTTGCTGGCTCCATTCTGGGATGTGATTGTACTGAGTGGGGTTTTACTGCCCGGTGGGGAACCACTGACTACCAGGGAAATGAAATTATATTTATGCAGATCAGGGGTCGGATACATGCAGGTGGTGGGGGACCACTAGACTACCAGGGTAATTACATTTATTTTTATTTGAAACAGGACAGGATTCATGCAGTGGGTGGGGACCACTGGGCTACCAGGGAAACAAATTTATATTTATGCAAATCAGGGGTCGGATACATGCTGGGGTGGGGGACCACTAGACTACCAGGGAAATAATTTCATAGGGTATTACTAGGGATTGGGAATCGGTGCTTGGTGGGGGGTGCACTGCCACCCATTTCCACCAGCCTTTTCTTAGTATTCAGCTCCAAGACTACAGGTTGTGCTGATGCCTGTAGCACGACGCTTATACTTTTGAATATGCCGGTGCGCCCAGAATTCAGGGCCCCTCCCTCAGTCCTCCTCCTGCATACATTATACTTAGCACTGGTGCTAAAGCCTAGTTACCGGTGCTAATTGTCCCTTTGAATATTGTAGTCCATTGCAAATTCGGCGCTAGTACAGCACAACGGATTGGCACTGGACGTTAACCTTTGAATATATGGCCCTGGCCTGAAGTTATCAGTAGATTGCTTTTCATCAGCAAATCAGAATTCATTGTTGGTGAAACACTTGTTGCCTTTTTGATGGAGGTGCTCCCAGAGAGCACATGTGCATATGTCACATCATAGTCATCACCTCAATCTCTTCTTCTTCTCTGTTATCCTCAGACTTCCTCGTCCCCTTATTCTCAACATTTTCTCTGGCTGCCTCACCTCCTGTACTTGTTAGAACCTCTATGGGGTAGGCTGGGGCTGAGCTTTGAGCCTTACTCATCTAGAATCATAGCAGATATGTCATCTACTGCCTCCCCCTTTTACCTGGGATTCTGACTGGCTATGCTGGTACAGGCAATATCTGATTTTGATAATCTCTGCTTTTCCTTCTTTTCATATTGACAACAAGCCTGTGCTCTGGTCTTTTCATCTCTGCCCTTTTCTAGATCCTCGCTCATCATATGCTGTAACATTGTCCGTATTAAATAAATAATGTGCACACTGAACTGCATAAAAGGATGGTTCCTTTACAGCCTGACACAAATAACTGACTATTTCTCACACACAGCCAAAAATATTTACGTTTCTAAAATATTTCTTACCTAAGTTCTGAGGTCCACAAAGGACTGATGTTTCATAGCCCCACACAAATACATGTTGTTTTGCACATCTCAGAATTATTGTTTTCTCCAAGATTTCTTACTTGAACTCAAAATGTGCACTGCCTATACACAGAAGCATACAGCAGGACTGTTGTTTCACAGCCCAACACAAAACATTGGCTATTGTCTGGAAGTCTCATTTTTTCTCTGTAACAAATCTATAATATTTTTCTATAATATTTGTATTGCACAAATAGCATCTTACTTCCAAAACTGCAGATATGATAGTCAGTGACCAATAAGGTGTGGTATGCAGTCAAGGACCATTACAGGAAACAGCTGAACTCTGCAACAAAAACAAAAACATTAAAAGTTTCAAACACTGAGTAAAGCAACACTAAAACTGAGGGCTGCATCTCCTTCACATCCAGGTGTCCCCTACTTCTGTCTTGTGATTTTGAATGGCTATGCCAGTACCTGCATGTCTGGTTTTGATGATTTCTGCTTTTCCTTCTTCACATTGACAACAAGCCCCTTGCTCTGGCCGTTCCCATCTCTATCCTTTCTTAGAGCCCCTTTCATCATATACTGTACCACTGTCCATATTAAATAAGTGATGTGAGCACTGAGTGGCACAGAATGACTGTTCTTTCACAGCCCAGCACAAATAACTGACTTCTGCCTCACACAACCAAAATATTTATGTGTCTATAGTATTTCTTACCTGGAAAAATAATGTTAACTACCTAAACTCTGAGGTGCACAAAAGACTGACATTTCATAGGCTTACACAAATACCCCTGTTTTGCACAGTTCAGTATGATTTGTTTCTGTAATATTTCTTACTTCATCATAAACTGTGCACTGCCTACACACTGAGGTGGGCAACAGGACAAATGCTGTAATTGACCATTGTCTAGCAGTCGATAAAGGTTTTGTTTCTTTAAAAAATATATATAGTTTTCTATGATATTTTTATTTCTTAAAACTCATCTCATGTCCAAAACTGCAGATATAATGGACAGCCACCACTCACAAGCAGTGGTAAGCCATTAAAGATCATTACAATAAAACAGCTGCACTCTGCAATAAAAATCATTATAAGTTCCAAACCCTGAGTGAAGCAACACTAAAACGGAAAGCTGCATCTCCTCTCACCCAACAGGTTCCACCACTGGAATGCGCCCATGATCTGGCACCAGGCAAGTAGGGCACCAATCGACAATGTCGCCGATCATGTTTTTTGTGTGTGTGGGGGGCTGCAACCCTGCACCATCCCTTGTGAGGGGCTGCACCTCCATGCCCCTCCCAACTTATAAATTCCAGCTCGGGGTGGGTGGACTCAGGGGAGAGTGGGGCACACCTGCATTTGACACCATGATTTTCTGGCACCAAGATGCCGGCACTCTGAGTGCTGGAAGGGCTCCCTAAAGATTCAACTCAGATACGCTGTTTCAATCTCAGAACGGTAAACATAAAACATATCTTCTAAAATAATTTCTCTCTCAATAAAAGCTTTTAAATCCCTGCTACAAAATCTCAGCATCCAAACTAAGCAAGGATTTCTACACTAGGATTTTTCAACCTAATAAGAATGATTTTGTTCAGCATTCAGAGACAAATACCATTTTACCACTTTTGCTGTTTCTATAGGAGTGCATATTGCTCATGGGCTCCATGGTCAGTGTCATGCTATGGTGTGTACCATGTGAACATCCTTTGAGACAAGAAATCAGTTATGTGACCAGCTCTACATTGCACAGCTCATAGAGTATTATGGACATCACTGGAACATTTTATCATCCTGGTTCTATGTGAAGCTCCACCACAACCATGTTATGGTGAAGACTATTCAACATGGGCTGCATGCAGCAATGGTGTTGGCTACCGCATGATCCATGCATTGTTGGCATATGGTGATCCATGCTGTGATACTGCTGCACATGCATAAGCAGGCCAGTAGCATGCACATAACTCAGCCATGTCCACATGCCAGTTTGGAGCCCTGCACCATGTGTTGGTGAACATGGGAGTGAGTCATGTCTGGATGCTCTGCTAGACCACCTAGTGCATCCCTACCATTTTCTAGCTGAGGATCCTGGGACTTGGCTGCTTGGGTGGTGACTGCTATCATATCCTCTTCTGGATGGGATGGCCATGGTATAGGGATGATATAAGGTAGGAGATCACAGGTCCATGCCTGCCTGTCTATTCAGAACTGTCCAGCCACCAAGAGTATAGATGGATGGGGTGCTAAGACTCTTATGGATGTTGTCTCCTGACTGTAGTATACATACCATCTTACAGCCATATGCTACATGTGTATGGCATTGTGCATCATGCATTGTGCAGACATACGTCCCTGCTACAACCCCATCATGGTCTTCTGCAGAGCTATGCATTCCAGACAGAATCAGAGGCCACAGAACCTTTGGTATGAGGCATTGTGAATGCTGGAACTTCCTGTGCCCCCCATGTGGACTGATAGGCAGTATGTCTTGCCTACAGACTATGCATAGTGGCATGTAGGCATAGTGCAAAGTCCAATAGTGGGTCATTTTTATAATGTTCACCGTGTGCACATGCCAGTAAATGTTTTGCTAGGAGAGTGACTTTTGAGGGATGTGACACTGTCAGTCCAATGCAGAGTGGTCTGCAAGAGGCTTATCAGTGTCACACCAATCATCAGCCAGGCTAATTATGACACTGTTCTGGCTTGCTGGGCAGCAACTTTGTGTATTTCAAAGGAGAGAGCTGATCCAATGTTAGGTGGGCTCTTTCCTTGATCTTCTCTACCAGCAAGCACAGCTGATCTTTCATGATCAGCCTACTGGAAGTTGAATTACACCCTGTAGCAAAGAAAACATCCATCAATGTCTGTTGCTATATCATGCAATGTTATGTCTGTTGTTGCCATGGCCCTTATTGTTCCCTCACCCAACCCTCCCACTAAGCACCCCCTACCCTCCACCCCACAAACATGACAAGGACTTATTGTCCTTTAAAACCTCAAATTCAGGACATCAGATACTTAGCGTGCAACTTGATTCAGATGCTAAAGCCTTTCTGTGGACGTACATTCCTTGGCAATTCTGTACTCATGAGGATAAGTTTAGCACTTGGCAAGGCTTTGCGCCTCAGTGGAACACAGGGTGAAAAGTTTTATCATCATTCATTTTTTTCAAGACTGTACACAATGCTTCATGATTTTCATAACCCTGAGGCCCTGTTAGCAAGACAGCATTCATCCAGCATGACTTAGTATTGAGTTAAAACCATCACAGTTCCTATAAGGTACCTGCAACCTCTTGTTCACATCCAGACTTGGCCTCTGCAAAGTGGCAGCACTTTCTAAGCTTGTATAGATTGTCACTCAGATAGAATATTGATCCAATTTGTCCAATGGCCATTTGAATTGTCTTCCTTCATAAGCACTAGTGTGTGTTAGAGACAAGCCTTCCCAGTGTGGAGTTCTCCCAACTTCTCTAGAAATCTCTATATTGCTAACACGCGACATTCTATCTCCTAACAGCTTAGGTGTAGTGTTAGTGTTCAACACAAGTAAGTGCCTTTCTACTGTATTGCATCTGGATGCCACGTGTAATGAGAACTGCTTTATCCCAGTATCACTGTAATTTTTAACCCCTTCACCTAGATGGCATGTCTGTTTTCTGAGTCCTACAAAAATGTGCTTGCCAACATAGTTTGAGTCTATTTCAACAAGCATTATGTCTTTATATGGTTAATCTGAAAAAAAATAGTCCAAGGTGTTCCACCTGTTTATTTGCACTGAGTTGGTTTTATTGCATGCTGAAACTCTGCTTGTAAAGACACATTGCTTGACCAGTTATAATATGATCCCAAAAGGAACTTAACACATTCAGCCAGAAAGTCAAGAATTTGCATCATAAATTACACATAGAAGTAACTGTTGTTTTGTATACCACCTGGATACATTATCCAGTTCAAACCACATCGAAAAATGGAACAATTATTCTGCTATGTGTCTAAAAATACATTGGAGAAACATTCCTTAAATAAGACAGCATTTGAAACATCTGTCTGTTTGGGAGAGTACCATCCTTCAACATTTTCTGAGAGCCTATCAAAGCTAATCTCGAAATGTAACTTTTCCCCTTGCCTATATATGGACACGCTGCAAAACTTGCTACTCAACAAGGCATGAAGCTTGCAGTGTTTTTCTAATAAATTTCTTCCAAAAAGTACACCTTTTGTGTGAGTGCTTTTGTGTCTGACATAGTCACGCACCAGCTTTATTGAATATCCCTTTGTACTGTCCCTTCGCAACTTGTTAAGACCACTCTTATCTCTTCCTCAACAAGATGGCCAGGGTAGTAAATGCTTCAACCTCCTTAGCAGAAACCTACACCCCTCCAGATGAAGCAGATTCCTCAGGGACTGGGAACCAGCCACTTGCATCTTGTCTCTGTTATCTGACTGGACGTGGTGATGGTGAGCCCTGCATGATGCAGTCTGCAGCATCCTCTCAGGAACTCCACTATCCTGAAGTATAACCAGAACTGGGAGGCAGTATAGCATAGTGGTTAAGGGCACTGAACTGCAAACCTGAAGACCTGGGTTTGAATTCCACCAGCCCCCACTTGCATACTGTGTGTCCCTGAGCAAGTTACTTAACTTTCTTGTGCTCCCAGGTTGCACCTGGAAATGAACTTCGATTTAGTGTGCCTTTCCTGGTTAAACAATGTCCCTTTTCCTTGAAACTACTTGATGATTTCCAACACAGAAGGCACCATTCTCTCCATCCTTCTTTCTGTCTCACTCACACTCTTTATCTCTTCTCTCTTCTTTCCCTGTTCCCCTGCCTTGTTGGCTGTGTTGCCATTGTGCTGCCTTAATGTCAGATAATGCCCTCTGCCTTCTTGTGCAGCTCAGTGATGTCTCTGAAAGAATGTAGACACTATTAATCCAGAAGGGGAATATTATTATTAGGCACATTCACAATGTGAGTAGATTCCCCACCAATGCCTCACAGCTGCCTCTCATTAGGAAATATGACCTTCATTTCACCACTTGAAAACCTAGATATCTCACATAACTAAAAAGCTGCCCACAGAGAAGTGAGAACCAGAGCACCATCTCTGAGCTTGAAACTCCAGGTATGAGGATGAGTCCCACATTTTAAGGGTCAGTGTCCAACCTGCAGGATTGTGTATCCCTACTTACTTACATAGTGACCATTTAGAAGAAACCCTTCTGCTCCTCCTTCTGTGTGCTGTCCCACCCCATCCTTCATTCCCTGTCCCAGTATAAACAAAGAAAAATTTCCCAGTTCCTCCAACTCTGTGTGCTGTCCCTCCCTACCATCCATTCTGTGCCTCAGTATAAACAAAAGAAAACCTCCTGTTCCTTCCTCTGAGTGCTATCCCACCCCCACCCTCCATTCTCCGTTCTGGTATAAACTAAAAAACTCCTGCTCCCTCCCTCTGTGTGCTGTCCCACCCCATCATCCATTTTCTCTCCATGCTTGAGCTCGAATAAAAGAGAATTAATCATGCTGCTTGACTAGTTCTCTTTATCTGGTGCTCAAACATGGTGCAAAACAGCAGTGCAGTCATTCTGCTCCAAGTCTTCCCTATTTTTTCTTTATGCCAGGACAGAGATCAGAGGTTGAAGTGGGATAGTGCACAGAGGGAGGGAATGGTAGGATTTTCCTCTACATACCAGAACTAGCAATGGAGGGTGGGGTGGGACAGCACACCGAGGGAGGGAGAGAGTGAGAGTTTTTTCTGCATATTGCACAGGAATGGAGGGTGGGACTCACTATGCATCCCTGCCAATGCACTTGTTAGGTATCTCATCTGAATCTATCCACAGCATACAGGATGTCTGGATGGAAACACCCCAGTAGTTAGTTCTCCTGTTGGACATCAGTGTCAGTGGAAACCTCATCTCTTTCTCAAACATCTGGGTCCTGGTATCATTGTCCCTATGGAGCTCAGCACAAGATAGGTTGGTGGGGAATAAATAATTTGCAGTTTTGTGTTTATTAAAATCATGATTTTTGCCAGCCTGCCAGCACAGCGTAGAGCTACTGATTGCGATGCCAGTGACTCGGGTTCAGGAATGGACTTGGGTTGCTGGAGGGATGGGTGGGAGGGGATCGAGCACCCATCTGGCTGCTCTCCTCCTCCAGGGAGGGTGAGTTGCCTGTCCCTCCACTCTACTGCCACCTGGGTGACCACAGCTGGAGGTGCAGCAGAACGCAAGAAGCCGGGTGGAGGACATCGGCTGGGATCTGGAGCGCAGTACGCTATAACATGCTCTGCTCCTTTGGCTCCCCTAGCACCCTGACATCCATGGGGCAGCACCAGAAAAGCAGAAAAAGCCACACCAGCCACCTGAAGATGGGACCCAGCTCTCCCAAGTGAATCCATAACGGGCTCCTCAGAAGGCCAGGGTAGACCACCTGATGCACACTCATGGGCTGGGGGTACATTCTGGGGGTCCCTTCCCTGCCTGGGGGTAAACCACAGTAGATGGAGGCAGGTTCACTGGTACACTAAAGGAGTTACCAAGGTGGAGCTGCCGGGCACTCACAGCCCAGGGCTCCCCAATGATAAACAGCTGGTGTGGTGAGTAGGGGGCATAAAGAATAAATATGAAAAAAATCATTATTTCCATCAAGCTTCACTTTTGGAAAATCACAGTTTTATGGCACCACACCTGATCCCTGAGATAACAGCTCAATATTTGCCAGTTCAAAGCTGTTAAGGACACTGAAGCATATGGGCTGTCAGTAACAGATTTGTGGTAGAACGTCTTGAAGGTGCTTTCTTTTGCCAAATCTGATGCTTTAAGGATATCTTAAGCTGGCAAGTAAATAGAGAATAATGCCTGTGCAGGTGAGTTGAGAATTTTTCACACAACCATATGTGTGATAATCCATAAAACCCTGAGAGAGAGAGGCTTGAGGGTTTATAAGATTATTACACACCAAGGGTGTGTGAAAATCCTCATGAAACAAACTTTGCCAGACATTATTTTTATGTTCACTGTGCTCACATGCGCAGCAAAGAATTTGTTAGGAGAGTGGCTTTTGAGGGGTGTAACACTGTCAGTCTAATGCAGGGTGGTCTGCAAAAGGCTTGTCAGTGTCACACCTTTCATCAACCAGGCTGATCATGACACTGTTCTGGATTGCTGGGTAGAACCTTCATGTATTTCAAAGGAGAGAACCAACCCAATCATAGGTGGTCTCTTTCCTTCGATCTACGCCACTCACCAAGCACAGCTAATCTGTCATTATCAGCCTGTTGAGGTTGAATTACACCTCATAACAAAGAAAACTGTCCATCATTTCTGTGCTGCCGTGGCTCTTACTGTTTCCCCAGTGACCCTCCCACTCAGCACCCACCATCCCTTAACCTCCCCACACACATAACACCAACACTGGGGTGCCCAATCCCAGTGTCTCCACCTGAAATAAAGAAACTGCCCTTGTAGTTTTTTATGTATACCCTGTAACAAAGAAAACATCCATTGATGTCTGTTGCTGTCCTCACTGTAACTGTCCCCCACACAGCCCTCCCTCTCAGTAGCCCCCACAAGCATAACACTGACACTGGGGTACCCAATTCCCCGTGTCACCACCCAAAATAGAGAAAACCATCCCTAGTAGTTTTTGTTTATTAAATGTATCCTATAAAAAGAAAAATGTCCATTGATGTCTGTTGCTTGCCTCTTTATTCCCCCAACTGACCCACCTACCAGCACCACGATCCCCCACAAATATAACACTGACATTGGGGTGCAGAATCCTCCATTGTCGCCACCAGAAATAAAGAAAACCGTCCCTACTAGTTTTATTTTTTTCTTTGTTTTGTTAATTAAAAGTACCCTGTGAAAAGAAACCCATCCATCGATGTCTGTTGCTGCAGGTGCTGTTAGTCCCTCCACCTGACCCTCCCACTCAGCACATATCACCCCACACCCCAAGCTCTTCTTGCCCACTGGGGATCCAACACCATAATACTTTCTGGACTGCAGACACATCTTCCCTCTTCAGTGCTGGACAATTTCAATGGGTTTTGAACCTAGTGGCATAACCTGGTAATTTCTGAATATTTTGTCCCAGATTTTCAACATGTCTTTTGGGACCCCACATCATGACCAATGGATTTTGTGGTCACTGTGAAAATGACCTTTGGGCAGGAGTCAAACATTTTCTCTAGTCTTGTTCATGAGGTGGGATCATAAGAAGACTATGTTGAAAATCTGGGATAAAATATTAAAACAACAAAGTTATGAGCCTACACTGAAATTTGCAAACACAGACACGTAACGTTGTTAATTTTAAATATTTTGACCCTAAATTTCAACATAGCAATTTTTCACAGAACCTCATTAATGTGACAGCTGTCATTTTTCAAATCCCTGGCCAAAATGTGTTTTCACACTTGTGGTGCAAAATCACCTTTGGGCAGGATTTGAAAATGTTCTCCACCCTTGTTCATGAGATGGGCTCATAAGAAGGCTATGGGGTCATAAGAAGCGATATTGAAGATTTGGTCTAAATATGAAAAGTTATGAGTCTACATTGCAACTGTTCAATGCACACTCATAACTGTGGTAATTTTTTTATATTTTGACCCCTACTTTTCAACACAGCCATTATTTCACACTACCTCATGAATGTGACAGCTGTCATTTCTCAAATCCTACCCAAACTATGTTTAAATGACATTTCAGCCATTGTTTTATAAATGACACCTGTCATGCTCAGAAGAAGTTGGTCATAAAAGATTATGTTGAAAATTTTAGGTAAAATTTGAAAGCCAACTAAGTCATGAGGAAACAAATTGTTCCATCATTTACTCATAACTTTATTTTTTCAAGATTTTGGCCCCTAATGTTCAACATATCCCTTGTGTTGCCCCACCTCCTGAACATGGCAGGTATCATTTTCAAATCCCTCCAAAACACGTTTCCACAGTCACACAGCACAATCACCTTTTGAATATGATTTGAAAAATTCCACCTGTCACAATGTCAGGTCATAAAAGACTGTTGGACATTTGAGGTCAAACTTTGGGAGCTCACTTAAAAGTAAATGCCTCTCAGCTGCCCTATCCTGGGTAATTACAATCTAACAATGGGTAGTGTAAAGCAGAACCCCACTGAAAATGAGATATTGCATCTCATCTGCTCTATCCTGGGTAAATATATAGTAAAAATGTGTACAAGCAATACCCAGTACAATAGCGATACCAGCAGTGAACATTCAGCATTGACAAATGCATGTTTACTTTGCTGTGAGGTGTATGTGAAGCATAGTGAATGAACTTCAGCCATCCCTAGTTTCTGTCTAATACTCTATTTGTAATAGCACCGACAACTACTTGTCATATCAGAGTAGCACCGTGCAGGCAATCTCTATATAAAATATGTACATGTGGACAAAGATATCTCAGCTTGATTTATGAATAACGGGCTGTGGTTTATCAAGGAAGTGCATTTATTTAGTCAATACCTTGGATCCCTGCTCCAAACCACTGATAAACCTTTACAGCCTTTTTTTCCAGGAAGGTAAATTTCTGTCATATTTAAACAGGGTGAAATCATACTAGTCCTTAAAACTATTGGCAGTCGGGTATTAATAACTACTGACTTCATACCTCTCAACCTTTTATCACTGAAATGTGAGACATTGATACTGAAAATGTGTGACAATGAGGGACACTTTTTCAATTTTTATTCTTTAGTAACCAGGTAAGGTCCACTTAGGTTCATTTACAAGGGTGACCTGTAAGCTCTGACGGTTAAGTGACTTGCTCAGAATCTCACATTATTCAAGTAGAGGTGGTGGGCTCATCTTCTAGGCTACAATGTCAAGCTATATTGGCCCTTATAATTTGAGATAATTCATAGAATAAGGTAGTATAAACTCAGAAAGCCATGGAAACATGCCTTAATTTGTGTAGTTTAATTTGTAATAATATGGATTTTATTCTAAAGTTTGAGTCTACAATGCAGTCTTTGTGTGGGCAACAGCTTTTCTATATGGGATGGATATGAGGTAGGGCTGGGCAAAATTTATCTTCAGCCAGCAATTTCTTGGTGAAATGCTTATTTCGCTTCTGTGACATTTTGTGAAATTTCCATGAAAATTTCAATGAAATTTTACCAAAATTGTAATTTCAGTTATTTCTGTATAATTTCAATAATATTACTCCAGACATACACCATGATTGGTACACTGAATTTACCAAGTCCCATACATATCAGCAGCAGTTTTCTGATCTCAGTCCTTAAATGTGACTAAGTTATGAGCCTCAAAATGTTGGACATTTTAAAACTACATTTGTTATTATGTAAACTGCATAATTTCAAAAGTCTTAGTCCAAATTACACCATTTTGTTATGCTGACTGTACCACAGCCGAGACAGATGTATACCAAGTTGCAGATCTCTATAGTTAAAAGTGACTGAGTTATGAGCCTCCAAACTTTTGTAAATGTTAAAATTACATTTCACAATTATGTAAACTGCAGATTAAGCACCTATAAATTTAAAACTAGAGAATTAAATATCACCAATTGTGTTAGGTTCATTTACCCTAAATATTAGGCTTTCAGACCAACCTCATGGCTCAGCAGCAGAGTGTCACACTGCCATGCTGTCAGTAGTCACTTTGGGAGGCAGGCCATGGCTGAAACAGCTGCCACTTGGCAGTGCATCTCAGTTAGGCAGGGTTGGAAGTAGGTTCCCTAACACACTGACCCAGTGTCTGGACCAGGGAGCTTTCTCCCTGCCATGGGAAAGCTGTGACTGTGCCAGGCTGACAGACTCACCGTTCCCCAACAGTGGAGATGGGAAGGAAAAAATGTTGGAGAAAAATCTGGTAGCCAACTAAATGATGGCTTCATTCGCCTGATCAGGGTATATCCCTGTGAACAGGGTATATCGCTAAGACACATGCTGGCTGGCTGGTAGAAAACAATATAAAAAAAAAAGAATCTGTGTGTGTGTCAACTCTCATAGCTCTTGCTTAAGGTTGGCCAAGTTATAAATAACCAAATATTCCAAAATAACATCAGTAATTAAAGTTGAATTTCATTATCTACTGTGAAATTATAGTATGTTGTGATACTTTTGTCAAAGCCATGTCCATACATTTTGCCCAGTCATACACTTAAGTTGCCATTGTGGAGTAAGATAAAGGCTGGGCAAAGTGGCAATACAGTAGCATTCATAGGAGGCTCCATAGTAAAAAGTGTAGTAGTGCCAAGTGTCAGGTCACTATCTTGAGTGACGAACCATGAAGAACAGTCATGGACATCACTTTGCACTACCCTGAATTTGCATATGCCAGATAACCACTAAAGCTCACTGACTTAATGACTTGTGAACCTACCGGGTCAAAATGTCACATGCGTAATAGTGTACAATATTTCACAGAAACTGCAACAGTGCAGTGTAATAGAGTGAGAGGGTGCAATATGCGAATGGGTCTGTCGTTAGTATTGCACCCTCTCGCTGTCTCAGGCAGAGGATAAGACCTCTTCTGGGACAGGGTTCTGTCCAGTAACTGCTGTAGCTCAATGGAGTGAGCTACTAGCAGCAACAGAAAGTGTAGTGCATTTGGGACCGGGTTTGATTCCCGTCCCAGATGCATAGCAATTTTATTTTTTTCAGACTTTGTGTTATAGGTAAATGGCCCCATCGGAATTACTAATCTTAGTTGGGGGTTGGGGCATAGTTCCCATAATGGGGTGTAGAGGGTGTAGTCCCCTAAAAAGACTTATGCCACATGGCATATATTACACCGTATGGCAGTGTGGTATATGCATGTGGCATAATGTCTTGTGACATTATGACCCCATGCCCTTGTGGAGGCACATGTGCAGCATTGCTTCTGTACAATCCCACCTGTTGACTCTTTTAACAACCCTGTAGATAATGTATATTTGTATTATTTGAAAATAGTGGCACCAAGTCTGACAACTAGTTACTAGTGACTTATGCCATTGTGACCCAAGTATCTGGATGTCTTTAGTCATGATGGAGCATAATGCTGGGCATCACTGTCACAGGAATGTTGGAGGGTATTGCAGGGCCATGATGCTAGTGCAGGTAAGATGATTCATGATGGAGCATGATGCTGGGCATCACTGTCACAGGAGTGTTGGAGGGTATTGCAGGACCATGATGCTAGTGCAGGAAGGTGATTCATGATGGAGCATGATGCTGGGCATCACTGTCACAGGAGTGTTGGAGGGTATTGCAGGACCATGATGCTAGTGCAGGTAAGGTGATTCAAAGATAAGTGCTTTGTGAAAGTTAAATTTTGTAAGTGGAATTCTAGTGGCATTATTTATTATGCACGCATGAATTTCTTTGAGCAAATTTTGCCATTTAGTAATTTCTAAACTACCAAACAATAAATTTTAATCTACTGAACCACATTTATCCAGCTTAATTAGATTTAAGGACATATTTAATTTGGTATGCATGCCAAATCTTAAGTGTATACCTGCAATAGCAGTGGAGCTATAAATATCCAGAAATTTTCAAAAGTTTCACACAGTTTAACAAATAAATTGTGACATTGTGAATGCCTGCAATATACAATTTGCATAACCTATTACCTCTCTATTTAGCAGTTTCTGTGACTCTTCCAAGAAAGTATGCATATAAATTATCAATCATTTAGTTTTAAAGATGGCTAAGTTGTAAGCATATAAATATTTTCAAAAATGTTCACATGAATAATCAATTGCCAGACTTTGAACCCCAATAACTTCCCTCCCTTGTGCAAATATCATGAAACGTGACATCCTTTTAAGGACAATTCCAGATCATTTGTATGCCAAATTGTAGATATGTAGCTGTAATACTGTTGAGTTAAAACTAATTCAAATATTACAGAAAATTTTAAAAGTTCATGAATTTTCATGAAATGTTGCAGAATTTTAATTGGAATTTGATCATTTTTCCCAGCCCTATTGTGGGGCAGTGCAATTTGAGGGTAAAATGAGTGACATCCCTTGTAATGTAGGACAGTTAAGAGGTATGATTGACCTACAGGATAACTATACTACCAGCTAAAGCTTCAGTATTTCACAAAATAGTATACAACCCAAACAGTGACCTTATACAGAAGATTAATTAATTGGTTCCCCTGTGTAATCTGGGGCCAGCCCATGCCATTACGCCTTCACGGTTTGGTTTCTAGTGACTTTGCAAAACAAAAATAAGTACTCAAATGAGAAAGAGAATTTGAAATGTAAGTAATTTAATAATTGCCAGTTACTTTAGACAATTAGTGAAGCAGAAAATGAGTTTCCCAGCACTGAGTGGCAGCATGCCTCTTCTTCATTGGGCATACTAGGCAAACAAAACTACAGCAAGTTATCACAAACTGACAGCCAGCAATACATTGCTTCTTGCCAACAGTGCCATCCCTTACCTTTTATTGTATTACATACAATCAATTTGCATTTGAGTAATTGCTCTATCATACTTTCAAACAAGTGGCACTGGACCTTATCAAAAGGCTTTAGAACCTGGGGCTACAGGAAACAATCCTACAGTTTACCTTCCACAGGGCCAATAATCTCTCCCATGCAGCACTTCTGTTCACAAAATCTAGATCTGAAGAAATGTCTAATCAGGTCGCTTTGATCAAGCAATTTAATCCAGTGGCAATCAACCTCAAGAAAGTGCCCAAAGACCTTAATATTTGCTTTCCCTAGACCCAAATCATAGTTCATTGGATAATATAGAGTTACTTGAATGACAAATCCACAAAAACATTCCATTCGCAAAATTTTAAAATGTTGCAACTGACAGAATTCAGTGGAACTAGGTAGACTTCTCCAAAATTCTATGGAATTTTGTTCCACCTAAATTAAAAAATTCCGTGCAGCACTATTGTGGAGTATATTTTCAAAGACAGCTCACTTGAGGTTTTGTTCAGTGACATAACTGTAGGGGCTGTCTTCCTGCATAACTTCCCTTTTGACCCTGTTCTATAGCAAAAACACTGTCAGAAATTGTTTATTTAATTAGGGCACTACAGTTTTTGGCAACACTCACTTAGCACAGCAACATGTTGATGAATGATAACCTTGAGGGAAGTCTGCCAGCCTCTCTGGTTCCTTGTTTTACAACAGTACTTCCCTGTAGTGCTGGCAGAATCCTTTTTATATAATGCACCACAGTTTAAACTGCACTGACTGCACTATGTAGCAATTTAGGTAGAGAGAGAGATGACCTCAGGTATAAAATGCCTTCCTTCCTCTGGTTTGACTGCCTCTCTACCTCTCTGCCTTTCTGACCCCCCCCACCATGTCCCTATGGCACAGGGACTAGCAGAATCTATTTTTTTTTATATTTAATGGAGAAGTGTAATGAACATATAAGACATTTTCCACAGTAGCACCTACTTTTAAATTATTGATCATGTTCTGTTGTTGTTCCCTCTGTACAGGCCTTCTACTAAACACAGTGGGTGTTTCTGATTTACACTCAGATATATGGTACCATTTGGAATTGTATGATGTACCTTATGGCACTCTCAGCTACAGAGTTGCATAACAGAACATGGATGCATTGTGCCAACAATGGAAGAATTGAGCAAGGGACATAAATACATCATACAGTTCAAAATGTGTATTTACTACTGTGTGCATGTCAGGACTCAGAACCACCCACCAGGATGATGAAAAAGCCTGTAAAGCTGGCACAGCAACATAACTGAAGGCAGTATTTAAAAATCAGGTTTTACAGTGGAAAATGATTAACAGGTTCAGTGCAGTTCTCCTTTAAGGCACTACAGCTTTAGGAAGCATGTTTGTTTCCTACCACTGCCCTAACACAGCAGCACTTGCTGCCTTCTTCTCCTCTATATTGGCAAATGCACAGGCAGCAGTCTGGCACAAAGGGACAGCAGTGCATGCAGCAGGCGCTGTCCATACCTATACAAATATTTGGCTCCTTCCCAGGCCAGTGTACAAAAACTGCAGAAGTCTTTGTCCTGACTACTGCCCTAATTTCAATTTTTATTAAATTTGGGCATCTTGATGAAATTATTCAGTTAGATTAGCAGAAAAGACTGAATCTGCTGCCTGCAGTGTCTGCTTTTTCTGCCTGTCTCTGCCAGACTCTCACCCTTTTTGCCCAAACTGCCACTGACTGTGTGGAATAATTTATTTTGTTGTGTATTTTCTTTAGTTAAAGCAGCAGTGCAATGACAGGCCAGTGGTGCAGAGGGCTGAGGTGCTGTATAGCACCTTACCTTGCATTACTGGTGACCCAGGTTCAGAAATGAGTTTGGGTCACTGGGGATCAGCAGGGTGGGAGGGCTCAGAGAGGTCTAAGCGACCACCTGGCAGCTCTCCACTCCTGGACTGGGGTGTTGCACCTTTCCAGCTGTTGGTTGCCACCAGTTGGAGGTCTGGTGGTAGAACAGAGATCTGGGGCTCAATTTTAAAAGCTTCAAATTTGGTGCAAGGTGCCCTCACCAAAACAATTGACACAGTGGCACCTTGCACCAAGGTTTGGGAGCAGGTGTGATTTTGAGCGTAGGCTACATCAAAATCACGTGCCTTGTGTCAATGCCAGCCTTCACCACCCTTGTGGCAGAAGTTCCAGTGCAACTGGTTGCAAGAAGACTTGCACTATGGCGGAGCTGCACCATCCCATTATTTGGGATTTTAGGAGCCCACCATAGTCACAAGAAGGGTTGAGGTTAGACCAGCCATGAGCTGATCTAAGGACCCAACCACTACCTTGGAGGGAGGTGAGGTGGGGGCATGCCAGTTGTCCCTGCTTTCCTTGCTGAACCAAGGCATAGTGGCTCTTTCCTTGTGGCCATGGCATCTCTGCTGGGTTCTGTGCCCCTATCACCCACTATGGCACCCCTACTGGTCCTCTTGGCCCCAATCCTGAACTGGCAGGCAGATTCTCCCTTACCTTCACAGCTTCACTAGGGTTGTGCCAGGCTGGGGGGAGCTTGACAGGAACCTCCATCAAACCCTTAGGTGTTCCAAAGGTTTGACCAACCTGCCGCTGCAGCAACTCTCAGCACTTTGGTGCAGAGACCTCCATTTTCTAAACTAGTAGGGTCCCTGACACAACCTGAGTTTGCTGCAGCCGTGGATTGGCACATCTTGTGCCACTCTAGTAACCCTTCAAAAATCAGGCCATGGGAGGCTGACAGAATGTTGGGAGGGTAGTAGGAGTTGTGGTTCTGGAGCGCGTACACATCCATGCACATGCGTCCTCCATGCTGCCACAGTTCCAGGAACACGGGGAGAAAATTAAGGAAAATGGTAGACCTTGGCTCCATGAAGCCTCACCTGAGGTGCTGCAGCACACCTGCCACTTTGGGGTCCTGAGGGTGAATTCTGACCTTGCCGTGTGGGGCCATCTGGGAAGGAACCTGCCTTGGACCATGAAAGGAGATAAAGGTCAGCTGATGGCACCTGGGAATGAGGCTGACTAGCAGCCAGTCTGACTAAAGAGGATAAAACTTTTATAAAGAAAAGCAGAAGTGCAGTGGCAAATGTTTTCTAAAAGGCTAGTTTCAGCTACAAGTAATAAAAACATTAGCATATCTGTCAAATGCAATTGTCTGCGTACTCCTATGCTCTTCACTATAACTCTTTTTATTTTCTCAGTCCTACCCCTTTCCAGGTCCACAGTTCTATTTCTAGGCAAAATGTGGTGGCCATCTTTTCATGAAAAAACAAACTAAAGAAAAATGAAACATTTATAAAATTCTGAATGTTTGGTGGAATTAGAAAATTGTACCACCAAACAAAACTGAAAGATGCCCGAATCTTGTATAGTGAAAGAAGGTAGAGTCAAATTTTTTGCCCAATTGTACTGCAGTGCTGCTTTGATTATTACTGAGGATTTGATTACGCTGACTGAGTGTCTGAACAGAGCAGGACACTCCCTAGACCCACCAAGTGGCTCACCGTGGCAATGGTAAGAGTCAAGCAGATCCTTTTGCACTATTAGAAGTAGTCTAAATCACCCATGACAGAAGAATGGCCAGAGGTGTTGGACAAAATAGCACGGTCTGAGAGAATCTAACATGTAATAAGGGATAGAATGGCCCAATATTAGGAAGGCTGGGGTGAGTTCCTCAATTCAGAACCCTGGAAAATCCCAAAGGGCTATTTCACCTCAAACCCCATATGCACCATGTGAAGGACAGGGCTGGTCTTCAACCTCAGACAGGGACGCTGTCACAGCACCACTGTCACAACATGTCATAACTCATGCTGCCCTATGATGACAGGCAACCCAAGGTTGTAACTGCAGTGCATCATACAGTACATAAATAACCTCAGCCCTCATACTGTTTTGTTATAGTTGCTCCAACCTGTTTTGTTTTGCTATTTAGTAAGAGGATGTTATCAACATGAGGTACTGTAGGCCTTAAGAGCCAACCTTCTGGACAAAGCTTATTATTTTAGTGCTTAATTACCAAATGCTGAATTTGTTTTATAATGTAGTAGAGTAAACATTGCCGCTTCTTAGCTTGTATCTCACAGAAACATTTATGAGTGTATAAAATTGTTCACACCTTCAGACCAGTGGTTTCCCAGTGTTGAAACTCAAAGGGCTGCACCATATCCAGGAATCAATTGTGGGGGTTTGCTTGTATTTTTATAAGCTTATTTGAAATCAATAAACTTTAAATCTTATAAAAGAAAAACAGAACCGAGTGAGCTGAAAGTCTCCTTCCTGGTAAAAAGATTTTACCCAATAGTTGCATAGTTTATGGCTAGTGCTCAGAGGTGCCTTGCTCAGCTCATGCTGTCAAGTTCAGTACTATCTGCCTCTGTCACTACTCTGCTATGTTCTCTAGTACACATAGCCTTTTATAGCACAAAGCCACCTGGCTGTACAAATAGAAACTAATAGGTCAGGTGATGAGGGCACAGCAGAGGACTGTTGGGGAAGTTTGGTGGGTGGTTGGGTACAGCTCAGTTGCAGCATTCTGTGTTTGTGTGAGTGCAGCCATATAGTGTCAGTTATATCTGACTAGTACTGAGCAGGGGAAGGGAGTTGGAGGTGAAACAGAAGCAAGGCAGTACTGACAGGAGAAAGTCAGAATGAGAGCATGCAAGGGTGATGTGTCATGTTTGTGATGCTGTCTGTCATTCATTACTTGAAATTCTGATGGACTTTGCATTTTAACCCGATGGACAAGGACATGACAGATAATGCAAGAGTAGTAGAATTCCTGGCGATTGAGACAGTATGCATTTCACCTAGGGAGGATTGTAATTATCTCTTTCTCAAATGGGAACTAGGTGGATTTCAAATGGCACTCCATCCAAAGAGGTTAAAGGATTGGCCCTGGCATCCACCACTTTTATTTATTTATTTATTTTAATTAAAATTTTATTGATTTTCTTTAAACAACAGTGCCTCAACTGTATGCATTGACGGATCATAAAAAGGGAATAAAATTAAAATACCAACAAAATTGACTAAGACATGAACATATACTTGGAAATAGACACAATAGGTGATAATCAGAAGACATCATGAAAATGCAAATAAAAATCTAATACTAATCTTCCCCCCTCCTCTCCCCACTTTCTCCCTCCTCCCACTCATCCCCCTCCCCTTGGTGTCAATTTGCATAGTTATTAAAAGTAAAGTAGGTTTATGACTAACTATCATACCTCATTGACTGTTACTAATTTGATTATCTTACAGGGTGTACAAGACATGTAAGCTTTCCCACCTCTTTCTGTACACTCCAGGGCAATTGGATAGACTGGATAACATTTTCTCTATCCTGAGATTATGAAAGAGTTCTTGTAACCATTCTGTGTATGAGGGTTGGAGAGAATCTTTCCAGTGTTTTAACACCACCTTCTTGATTGACATAGCCATCAATGTGATATGGTAATTTCTGACCGTTAATGGAAATCCTGTAAAATCCCTTAAGAGGCATACCTCTGAAGTGAAATATTCTTGTAAACCAAGTAGGGATCTACCTTATCTTTAATGAGGTTCCATAATGGAGAAATCCTAAAACATTCCCAAAATACATGGAACTGAGTACCCATGCTCTCATTACACCTATTACATACAGGAGTTTCAGCTCTTCCCATTTTATGCATTTTATAAGGGTCAAATACATATCATTCAATATTTGCACTTGCATTAGTCTTAATCTATCTTGTATAATAAATTTGTGACAATTTTCCCAGATTTTGGGCCATCTAGAAGAGGAGGTAGGATATAAGGAGTTCCAGTAATTGGGAATGCTGTCCACTTTTGGGAAAGACTAGTGGATACAGAAAAGCATACAATGAGGAGACAGCATGTGGGGCCAAGGCTAGGAATCTACCTGTATTTATCCAATCACTAGGAGGAACTGGGTTAATTTGCTTACTAAAGTAGGAAATAAACATATGCCGTATCTGATATACCTGAAAGGTCCATTTGTTCTCCAGACCAAATTTAAGTAAGATTTCTGGTGTGGCTAACCAATCATTATTTTGGGTATAGTAGTCCCTTTTCGTAGTATGCTGTAACTGTGGGATCCAGTTATGTGAGGATTAATTTCCCTCAATTCAGAAATTGGGGTTTTGTGACATGGGTTGGGAAAGATCAAATATGTTGTTATACTTCATAGTATTACATAACCGATTATGTATACGAATAGAATGGCCTATTGAGTTATGGTGAAGATTAGAGGGTATTTTCTTAAATTTCAAGTAAAGTAAGGCTGCAGGATTTAGCCCAGTAGATTCTATTAAGTCTGTTTCTATTCTTATCCGGGGAGTGTAGTTTGTCTGGTTGAGCGGCACGGAGGTAAAGCCCAGTGTAGATATTTGCTCAGGTGACTTGCCCAATAATATAGTCCAAAGTGAGGTAATTTAAGTCTTCTTAAAGATTTTGGGGCAGCCAACTTGTTAAGTGCTCGTCTTGGTGGATTGCATTTCCAGAGAAATTCAGAAAGAATTGAATGGATTGATTTAAACCAGGCCTTAGGGAGCCATATATTTAAAAGGTGCAAGGGATAAAAAGATGTGGGAGAACATTCATCTTGATAATGTTCACCCGTCCCCATAGTGTTATAGGAGATCTTGCCAACATTTTAGATCGTGTTGAATTTTTTAAAGGAGAACCGTAGCAAGCGGTTATATCCTTACCCGTAAAGCTGACCCTCGGTTTAGCTTTAGCCCAAAAAGCAGCATTTTCTTGAAGCATGAAGAGTTCAGTTTATTTTGTAAGCGTCCGTGAACGGAGAATAAGGCTGGCGGCTGGGGCTCCATTAAGTGTAATAGTCGCGGCGCTGCTCCGCTCACTTCAACCTGACGTGAGCAGGCAGGCACGTCACAATGAAACCCCAACATAACCATACTTCGATTCCATAACATTACAAATAAACTTAACTCTCTCTGATGCAAAAAATGCCGCTTCTCTAAAGCTAAATCGGAGGTTCACTTAGGAATGAAGATACTCATTGCTACGGTTCTCCTTAACAAGTGTCGAGATTCGGTATCGTAGCTGACTATCGCTGGTTGAGAGATGTACACCTAAATGTGTAATAGACCTAGGAGCCCATTTAAGACCTAGGTCCAAAACATCTTGTTTGAGCACTTTGGAGGAAGAGGAAAGACCAAAGTTTTTTCCATATTAACTTTGTAATTAGAAGAGGCCGCATTCCTTTATTATCTGGAAAAGAGTCTGACGAGAAGGTTTATTCTGGGTAATGTGTAGTAGAATATCATCAGCATATACTGCTATCTTTTCTGCAGTCATGCCTATAGTGATTCCTTGTATCCCATGGGATTTCTGTATGGATAATATAAGAAGTTCAATAGGCTAAAAGCAGAGGCGAAAGGGGCAACCTTGTCTGGTTCCTGCCGCTAGGGAAAATAAGAGGAACAGATTCCATTACAAGAGTCCTGGCAGTAGGCACATAATACAGGAGTTTAAACCAGGAGATGAATTTGGGAAACTGAAATGTGTGAAGGGTTCTGAACAAAATTACCAGTCCACCCTATCAAAGGCCTTTTCACGTCTAATGAAATCAGGGCCATAGCTTGGAGGCATCCCAGGACTCAGAGAGAATGTGACATAGGCGGCGAAGATGGTCTACTGATGACCTACCTTTCATGAAACCTACTTGATCTGGGCTGATAAGTAGAGGGAGGACACGTTCTAATCTCTGTGATAATAATTTAGTGAGAATTTTAAGATCACAATTGAGATGCAAAATAGGGTGATAATTAGAGACTAGTGTTGGGTCTCTACCTGGTTTGAGGATAACCACAATAGTTGCCTCTAGCATCCTGGGATCGAGCCCATCCTCATTTAACATATATGTTGAAAAACACCAATAACCAGGGCGCTAATGGGGGGCAAACGTTTTATAAAAATTAGGTGAGTAGCCATCTGGGCCTGGAGCTTTGTCTGAAGGTAGGTCTTTAATAACTCTGACTATGTCCTCTTCTGTGAGAGGCACTATGAGACCTCAGCTTGTGTGGAGTAAGAGTGGGAAGGCGTGGTATCTTCCAAGTAGCTATCTACCTGGTCCTGGGATGGGCGGTTGGGCATTTGAGGGTACAAATTTCTATAATAGTGTTCAATTCTTTGGCAATGTTCTTAGCTTGAATTTTGATAGGTTCCTGGGGATCCCTTTGTACCACAGCTATACATCTAGAAGATTCTAGTTTTTTTGAGTTGAAGGGCGGCTTCCCAGCTTTATCTCCTTGTTCAGTGTAAGGCTTGTGATTTTAAGATCGCCCATTCAGCCTTTTCTTTTAGCAATTCAGAACATCTGTCCCAGAGTTTTATTAATGTTTCTTTTGAAATCAGAAGTCCTGGTGGATAATTTTTCTCCATAACTCTGATTTGATCTAAAAGTGATTTGATCTCTTGAACCTCTTTCTCTTTTAGATGCTGCTAATTTTATAAATTCTCCCCAAAGGAAGCATTTTAATGTACCCCATTCTATAGCTGGGATTGAGTGGAAGCAATTGGTAGATTTAAAATCTTCTAAGGAGGTTAAAATATGTTGTATTACTTTTTTATCTTTAATAATTGATTATTTAGTTTCCAATGTCTATCCAAACCCCAATTAAGTGAAAGGGAGATGAGATAGGTAACAATGGAGTGATCGGAACCCATACCTGTTTCCAGTCTGCTGTTCAGTAGTCCCTGTAAAAGGATTTACTTATCCAGAAATAATCAATATGAGATGCAGAACCATGAACAGCAGATCGGAACGTGAATTCCTTTTCTGTAGGGTTTAATATTCTCCATGGATCACATAGTCCCATATGATCAATGAGCTCCCTAATAGTTCTTTGAGCAGGGATAGGCCACCAGACTTATTGCCCATAGATTTCTAAGAAGGGGTCAAGCGGAGATTCCAGTATCCCCTGTCTGAGTGTGGTATCAGTGCTGATAGGAGTTCCATAAAAAGGAGGGGAATCAATGTTGGGGATATAAATACTTCCTAACAGGATAGGAAAGTATGAATTTTACCCTTACCAGTACAAATCTACTGTTTTTATCCCTTATGCACTGTTCACAGATTAAGGAAATGCTCTGTGATTAGAACAGCTACCCTTTGCTATTTTTAAACTCTCCTGCTGCAAAGACTTGGCCCCTTACTGTCTCCTCATTAATGTTTCCTCGGCTTCCAAAATATGGGTCTCCTGTAATAGCATCACATCAAATTGTAAATTGTTCAGACATTTCAGCAGTTTCATTCATTTCATGGGATGTCTTGCCCTTTTATGTTCCATGTAGAAAATTTAAATGGTTGAGTCATGTTTCCTGAGTATAAACTGTAAGTCTAATACCTGCCTTCTGAAATTACTAAATAACCACCTGACAAAATGCATAAATGTTTTAATTACGACCATCCCACCCTGTATATCTATTACCAACATTAATAACCAATGAAGCACCCTCCCACTTCCCATGTCATTTTGAAAACCTACAACTTTCCCTACCTCGACCCCACTAAATAAAGTAACACCTCTGAAATATCTGTATTGACCACAATAGTGTTCCCACTTAGAATATAGCCTTGTGAGTTTGTCCCCATATTATTATGGAGAGAACAACCCTGCCCTCATACAGTGGCCCGTGATCGATCAGCAAACTGAAGGCCCTCCTCTCCCCGCTCACCCAATTGCAATATAGTAAATAATATGTATGCATCTTTATATATATAATGAAGATAAAGCAGTTGTACTTTCCTAAATTATGCCTCTCTCTCAACTGACTTTGAAATTTAATATGGGTAAGACCATAAAAGTCAGTAAGCAAAAATCATTTAGAACAGATACAGTCCCATAAGGAAAACTTTGCTGAATGTAGGAGAAACTCTTACAGCCCCATAAGCCCGGAATATGAGCTTATTTGTTCAAAACTATCTAGTTAGAAACAAGGAAAAATGAACTCTGAAAAATATGACCTTCTCCCATAAAATTATCTCCTCATGAAACTTTGAGAGGAAACAGTTCCAAAAAAGGGGAGACCATAGCAAAATCCTGCTCTGTTGTTCGTCGTTCTTAGTGTATTATGTTAGAAAGCCACAAGTATACCCACGGAAGAGATGACTGAGTATATCAGTGATATATAAGGCCCCAGGTTTGAAGGAGAAGGTAGTTAAAATGTTACTATTTTTAAACATTTCAGTCTCTTGGTGATATCTTAAATAGTCACTCACTCTTCATCTCTCGGCTGCAGATACAAGAGTAAAATAATAGTGTGGGCACCAACGGAAAAGTCCGAGGTCATTCAAAGATAAACTTATAAAAAAATGTTGGGAACTGTGTTATCCCTTTTCTCCTTCTGAAATAAACTTAACACGGCTCCTGTTGCAAGGAGGGCAGTCCTTTACGTTAACAGAATCCAAAATACTTGTAAAACTTCCCTTCAGGGGGGCCTTGTAAGTTAGTGTCTCTTGAAAACAAGGGATCATGTAAAGATAGGTAAATTGAAAAACTTGAGTGTCAGTATTCTTGGAAAAGGCTTTATACTTCACCCACAGCAAGAAAAGACCAGCATCCAGCTTCAGGATTTCAACAGTCAGTAAACAAAGCAGGTCGCTTCTATTTGAAGAACTCCATCGCTGGTTCAACCTCCTCGAATGAAGACCAGGATCCATCTACATGTACTTGCAGCTTTGCAGGGTAATGCATCTGGAATTTTATGCCTGCAATTATACATTTAGACACTATCGGGTGGAATTGTGCTCATCGTTGGCGGACAGTCGCTGGCAAATCTTGAGTAATTAATATCTTTTACCCCTCCCTCATACTTCCTGTAGTTCTTTCAGTTTAATAACACATGTTGCTTTTCTTGGAACTTTAGAAAATGGCATAGTAGGGCCTGGGCTGTGCATTCGGTGGAGAAAAGGTCTAAGAGCCTGGTGTGCTCTCTTGAGGGTGTAGGTAGGCCTGAGGGGAGGGACCTGCTATTTTATTCAATAACTTTTGAATAAATATTATGGTATCAAGCCTTCCTCCCTCTCTGTTATACCTATCATCACAATATTATTGCAGTGACTTCTGCCTTGAGATCTTCAATTTTATTTTCTAGTTTTTTAAGTGTTTGACGAAAGGTAATGCTCTGCGAATCCATTTTGTCCACCTGCCTCTCAACCAAGACAATGTGGGCCTCATTATCGATACAATCTCTTGGTGTCTTCCAGAGCCTCCATGATCACTTTTACATCTGACACTAGGGAACAAATTTCTTCTTTAAAGAGTTGAAATTCCGTTAGAAGCATTCTAAATTAAGCACCAATGTGTCTGTGGAGGATGCAGGAGAGGTTGAATCTGCTTGCATTCGGCCTGTGGCCAGGGTTTGCTTGCAGTTTCTTTTGTTGTTTCTCTGGAGTGACAGGCAGCATATACAGAGGAGCCACCTGTCACATTTCTGTATCCATTAGTGTCCAGAATTTACCTCCAACGAATAAGGATCAATGTAACTACTGTAAGGACTGATTGTCTGTTGAGATCTTTTAGAAAGAGGCAAATTTTTTTGTAAATGCAATTGGTGGCGGAGCTCAGGCCAGACACATCCTGCACAGTGAGCTGCATCCATTGACTCGTCCATCACTTTTATTAAAAAGGATTCTAAATGTTGGGTACAGTTGCATGCTGTAAATAATGGTATGTTACTTCTGTTCGTATTTTATTTATTTATCCTTCTGATGCAGTCATGAGTTTAATTGCTTATCAATGGACATCACTGCAATGTCATTGCCTTTTCATGCACTTGGAATGACACTGCTCCCTTCTCCAAAGTTATGGGATTCTCCTTGCACTCAGTCCTGCATTTTGTAACTCTGCATCTTTCAATCTTCTGCTGCTTTGAAATGGTACGGGTTAGTAAATGGAATGAAAGACCGTGCAGCAATAACCGTGCATGGAAGATCGCGTGTGTGATTAAAGTGAGGGGTATAATAGTGGAAGAGAACTAATGCTTCCCTGTTGCTCTGTGCATAAATAAGGAAGTGCTCAATACTGCTCTGCTGGGCTGTAGCTGAGCCACTGCCATGGTGGAGTGGCTAGGTAAGCTGAGGTACTTGCACATGGTCAGGATGGGAGACCTGGGGCTGTGGTTTGGTTCCCACCAGGACTCTCGATGTTGCAAATTTTGTGATAATTTTTTTTCTTTGCAGCTTAAGCTTTTCCTGTGCTGGAGTTTTCCCCTATCTTCAAATCCACCCCCTTGGAATTTGTTATATTGCAGTCTGGGGATGTGGGAGTTTGAGAGCCAAGTCCACTGATATAAAATAGAAATTCCCATTGTTTTCAATGGGCTGTGCACTTTCTTGTATATGATGTTGTTTCCTACTCTATTTCATTCTATTTTGTTCGACGCTGTTGTACTTGCGGCTTTGTTGCTGTGTGGTTTTGTTTGCTACATTATGACCCCTGTGCCTTTGGAATTAAGTTCTGTGGGTTCCCATCAGTTAATAAGGTTTGCACCTAACTTATAAGTATTATTTTGGATATCACCTATCAATTTTCAAATTGGGTTTTGCCACCCTATTTCTTTTATGCTCTCTCTCTTATCCCCTGTCTTATCAACACTAGGCTCATCCATCCTCTTATTCTTCCTTTCCCAACCTCGGATAGCAGCTCACTACCCTGAGTTGTGACGTCCTACCATGCCCGTGCTTATAACATTCAATCCCGGGCTCACACATACTCCTTTTCTCCATCCACCTTCTCTACATCCTGTTTTACCAACTCCTTTCTGTGCACCGTGCCCTCCTAGCCTTTCTCCCCTACCTCCCTCCCTTCCCCCTACCTTCACCTCTACCTGGTGTATATTTTTATCTTTATTTTTTCTTCCGTTACTTCCTCCTGCAACCTTAGATAACCTGCTTTATCTTACTATAGACACTTCTATGTATGTAAATACCGTGTAATCTGTACAATATCTGTATAATTCTATGAACATATGAACTTCTTTCTTCTTCTCTGTAAAGAGTATTATCTGTATTGCCTTGTAAATACCTGTGTTGACCTGTATATACAATTGTTCATGCTCCACCCAGGTCCATCTTGCAAATGAGCTTCTGCTCAACGATGGCGCCTGGTTAAATAAAGACTTGATTGATTGATTGATTGATTGATGTTTCCTGGTTCACACTTTGTAGGCTACAGAGTTAACATTGTAATCTTCACCGTTTTTATCATTCACCTTTTTATGGCTGTGGGTGGAGCCTACAGCCATCTTACTATCTGTAGCTGGAACATGGAGTATCATGGAACACATGTTTTGGACTTTTCAATGTATCCTTCCATGCCAACTGAAATAAAATATTCCTTCTTTCTGTTAAGACTGTTGGCAACATAACTTTAAGCTGCTATCAGATGCCATTGGAAACTGAAACAGCTTGTTAAATGTTTGTTAAATATTGGTTGCCTATTAAACTGGAGATTTGTTTACCCCTTCAGAATGCAACAAACTGCACATTTGAATACTTAGCATTTTAAACAGCTTCTTGATACTAGTTTGACTTGGGAATGTATTGTCTTTTTCAAGAAAGATTCATACCTCATAAATGTCACCCTTTCCCAGAAAATCTATGATTTACACTGTTTTTTTAACCTCTGCAGACATTATCTGATGAACACTGTCTCAGACACATTCCAAGTCTTCAGTGAACTGCTTAGACTAAATATGTAGCAATCAGAAGCCATTTTCTACTATGCTTTTGGGAAAAAATATATTGAGCTACAGCAAACACACACACACACACACACACACAAGCACACACACACACACACACACACACACTCTGTACACACCATCTTCCTTGTAACAACATTCAAAATAAATATTGCATTCTAAAATGTTATTAAGAAACTGTTTATGTCAGTGAACACAGTGAAGTTCAGTTAAGAGCAAATTTCCTTTAAATATTTTTTATCCTATATTTTGAACACACACACACTACACCCACACTACACACACTACACTACACACCACATACCACACACACACTACACACCATCCTAATGGCTACAAGACTGCTGGGCAGCCTGGGTTCAAGTCCCAACTGAGGCACTTATTCTTGCTCACCTCTGTTTGCATGTGTTCTATAAAATATGCACACCACACTCCTGTGTGATTGTTACAAGTAAATATTTGTGTTGCCATTGGGTTGTGCATTTAAGAAAGAGTAATGTGCTCAAGGACAGACCAGGTTCCAGTTGTCTCACTGGTGCAGCTGGTTAGTGCAATCAGAATGGTATTATGGGCAGCCTGGGTTCAAGTCCCAGCTGAGGCACTCATTCTTTCTCACCTCTGTTTGTATGTGTTCCATAAAATATGCAGTGTGTGATTGTTACAAGTAAATATTTGTGTTGCCATTGGGTTGTACATTTGAGAAAGAGTAATGTGTGGGATGACCCAGGTTCCAGTTGTCTCAGTGGTGCAGCTGGTTAGCACAATCAGAACCGTATTCGGGTGGCCTGGGTTCAAGTCCCAGTAGAGGCACTAGTTCTTTCTCACCTCTGTTTGTATGTGTTCCATAAAATATCACACCACACTCCTGTGTGAGTGTTACAATAAAAAACTGTCTGTTTATGTCAGTGACCACAGTGAAGTTCAGTTTAGAGTAGATTTCCTTTAAATATTTCTTATCCTATGTTTTCTATCCTGGATAGTACAGAGGAGATGCTACATCTCATTGTCATAGGATTTTCATTTACATATTTTTACACTGTATTTACTCAGGCTGTCCCAAATTAGGTGCAATATCTTGTTTTCAGTGGGGTCCTGATTTTCCAATTTTGATAATGTATTTCTTCAGGGTAGCCTAGTCCAGGGCCCCCATATTTATAGGAGATGTGCAGCGCATCCAGGTGGAAAAGGGAGATGTGCCTCTAGCTCCAACAATGCACCACAGTGTGATATTCAAGCGTGCAGATGTGCCCAATGGGCCAGGGTTGTATAAATAGTTTGCCATGCAAGTCAGTGCGTTCCATGCATATGCCATGCTGTGGCATACTCAGTGGGAAATTTTCCCCTTGCAGCCCAGAGTAGCGGCTCACAGCTAGGCCATGGATAGCTGGCTAACCCGACCAGCCACCCATAGGCAGGCTGCATGAAAAGCACCCAGGTGCACAGCAGCCTGGCAGCCCTGGTGGACTAGAGTTACTCCTCCCATCCCCGATCGAACCAACTCCATCCCCAATAAGCTCCATAGTGTAGGGGCCAACCTGGACTCAATTGAACCAGAGAAACCACAGTCTCTATCCATAGCATAAAGGACCCCCACCCACTACCTTGGTTCCTAGACAACCCCACTCCCCATACCCAACCTGTTGTGGAGAATGGCATTGCCCTCCACACCCTGCCACAGCTAGCTGCCAACTGCACTGGACCCAGGCTGTGGACCTGCACTCTAGAATAACTCAAATGGCTATACGTACATTTGGGGTACTGCACAAGCTGTGGACCCACCAGTGTATGCAGCTGTGTGTATGTCCTGGCAAACCGTGAGGGAATTGACATACCTCCAATGCATGCCTTATCGATGCTGTATCTTCCTGCAGTCATACACCTCCCCATTCCCTATGTAACATGCCACCCTCTGACTGCTGAGGTATCCTGGTGCCATGGGGTGCGGTATCCTGCAATGCCATTCAGAGTACGCCCAGGCTATGGATAGTGTGTTTGCAGTTCACCGATTATACAAACGAATGGGAGATCGGCTGTAACATGTCTGTTCTGGGACCTGTGTGTGAATACAAAATTGACTTTCACCGCACTGAGCAGTGCAAGAGACACCAGGATGATGGATCCTCATGAGTGCCTGAAGTGTATGGCCACTGGTATAGCCCACACACAGCTCGTACTTCATGTATGACACATTCTAGCATCCTACTGCTAGTGCTCCACCACCTGAAAATAAGATGCCATTTCATCTGTGAACTATCCAGGCTAAATATATAACAATCAGCAGGCATATTCTAGGAAAACACACTGTAAAAATGTGTAAAAGAAGACCACATTGAAACTATCTCTCAGCAGATCTGCATTGTGCAAATTCATTAGAAATAATGGGTAAAAGCATCCCAAAAGCTCTCCACAGCCATATCAGCTCTGACCAGAGTTTGTTAGTACAGGTAACCGATTGTAGTCTAGCACTCTAGCAACTCATTGGTTTACATACTCTGTTCTATGCAATGTCATGCCAGTATTTTACATGTAATTTTATTCAATCTGTTACCTGATTTCAGCCAATCAGAGCACAGAAGCCACTGTACTGTTAAATCTGTGTATAGTGCTCTCTCATGCAGGAATGTTAGAAGTGGAAGTACCACTTCATAGCTAGAGGAAGCAGCTGCATTTATAGGTTTATGGGTTCATTTGAGAGCTTTTTATGGATATAATAGTGTTATCTCATGCCTTCATAGGGCTAGAGACTGCACACTGATGATGAGCAATCTGTGCCCCTAAGGGAGCAAGAAGCAGTACTCTTAGATCCATAAGATGCCCTCCAAAAATACCCATAAATTATAAATTGTGAACTGTATTAAATAAAAAATCTCTTTTTAATTTAAAATGCTGATGGCATGAGCAGCCAGCAAGAAGTTTGTTACAGCGTCTTAGCACGGTGAGGTACTCTTACGGTAATAAGAGTATCTCATGAGTAACTGAAGGGGTGCTGTGATTGGTTCAGGATGTTCCAGCAGTCTATAATAACTTTTAAAATGAAAAAGTAAAAATCTTAAAACATTATAAGTCACTCTAGTTAACTGATTTATAATAAGTTAATGGAGTCTCAACAGGGTGACTCCTTTTTCCCATATAGCTTTGGCTCAGGCAGATTTATCAGTCCTGTCCCCACCCCTCCACCTGGCATTCTACCTGTACCATGATTGGACCTTGAGATTCCCCTAGATTGACCCACATCATGAGCCCAAGCAGTGGAGGCCATCCTTCCCTCACCTGGAGACACACATGCACACATGATACTAGATAACCAACCTGTTTGACTAAAATTAGATCGGCCTTGGAATTATGTATTTTTGGGATTGTCTGGCCAGCAGCTTGTATGTCCAGCACTTACTTTACTATTAACCTGTCATTGCTCTATTGTTTTAATCATCTGATTTTTATTCACTGTTCTGTTAATCATAAACCTTATGTAACATGCAGACGTAACATGGTGTGACATGCCAATTGCTAATCCTGTTTGTTCATTTTATTTCCCATTTTATGTTATGTAACTCACCTGGGTCATGCCTGAAAATAGACAACACTCTTGTTTCATGCACCTACCGGTTAAAATAAATAAATAAATAAATAAATTATAAGGAGAATTTATCCTGTCAGTCCGAATGGGCTTTATTGTCTTAGGAATATCTCAGGCATAGCCAGTAAGTTTGTGGACCGTGCTCCTTCCATTTGTTTAATTAAAAAAAAATTCACCCTCATCTCCCGTTGTGTAGTCGACCCCTAACCCCATCATTAGATAGCAGCACCCACCCAGCTCCTCCCCAAGTATCCTGATCGGGCCACCAGCACAGCCCTCCACTCACCACCATGGCTGGCAGCCCAACTGAGTGCCACTGGAGCACTTGAATGAAAGGCGCATTCCTGCTTCATTTATTCAAGCGCCAGAGGTGCTCAGTTGGGCCACCGCCATGGAGGTGAGTGGAGGATGTGCCGGTGGCCTGATCAGGTACTTGGGGATGTGATGCTGCTCCTAATGATGGGGTGGGGGTCCACTACACAACAGGGAGATGAGAGGAATTTTTTTAATTAAACAAATGGAGGGGCACGGTCGACAAACTTGAGGTGAGGTGGGGTACACTAGACACCAGGGAGATAAGGGTGATTTTTTTTTTTTTTATAAAACAAAGGGTAACTTGTGTGTGGGGGGTGGGGTTCAATTTGCCAACTTGTGGTACTTGGGTCACCAGTGTCATGAGCAGTAGTGGCACTGCTGCACCAGTGGGCTGGCTATCAAACCAGTTTTAACATATGAAAAAATGAGTAGTCTTAATAAAGAAGTTTTTCAGAGGAAAAAAATTTGTTTGTTCTGCTTAAGCTTCCGTTGTTCACCAATGGTGTTACTAATAGAATGTGTTCAATCATGATGCATTCATATTATGAATTATAACATCAGTAATGGCTATGGGGGTTCTGCTACAGTGTGAACTGCAAATTACCAACGTCCATAAAACACTCAAAGTACTTACCTCTACCAACCCACACTGCCAATTTAAGTATTAAATAAAATATATATTTTTTCTATAGGCTTGTTCTTTGTTATTTATTCTCTTTCATTTCTCTCAGCAGTTATTTTCTGTGGTATACTGCTTTGTTTGACACTTTTCAGTAGCAGTAACATTTTTTCCCAAGGCCCATACTAAAAACACATTCATCGGTTAGCTGATTGCCTAGGTATAGTACTGTGCAGGCAGTTTCACTTTTAGACTAAATTGCTTTAATGTATCAATATCCCAATCTGGACTTTTAAATAATAGTCACCTTGTTCTGTGATCCGAAAGGAGAGGATCCTTTTCCTAAATAACCAGCATTTTTCAGTGTCGCCTTTCCGAATGTCCATAACCGTACCTCGTATCCCAAAGTATTTAGTTCAGACTTGCATCAAGGCTAATTGCAGACCTTGGCTTGAAAACACACTCTTTAAATCCCAGACCCAAAGTATCCTATTTAACCACTATGCCATCTAGTTGGCATCCATATTAGTAACGCAGAACAATAGTTTTTGTTGAGATGGGACTGACACATAAAACCTACTTATTAGTCTAAAGAAGGTATTAACCGTTCTGTGTTGAGCTTAAAGAACATTTCTAAATAAACTTGGGTAATTAGGAGTTAACTGACGTCCATCACAGAATGTCAAAGCTGTCATCATGCTTTTTTTTTTTGTATGCCAGCCTTCAAATTAAGATGAATGCCTTTTGGCATCCACTGCTGTACCTTTAAAAGTACCATCAAATTCCTAACATCATGCACTAAATCATTATTATGCTGCTGTTAGCACCCTTTAAAACTACAACACTGTCCTGGTTCCAGTGTCTATCATAGTCATAAGTGGCCCTTAAAATTTAAAAGGCAGAAGCTTTGGAGGTGAATTCTTAAAACATTGGCAGTGTCTCAATGCCTAGAGATCCATTATGACAATGGAACATGTCAGTATATATTTTTTTCATAACTATGCATCACAGAATCATTCTTCTGAATGTTTAGACTAACATTATGTCTGGTATTTATAACACATGCAACATCCCATCTACTGCACTAGCAGATGATGGAGATAGACACAAACCCCGCAGTAGTTTAATTAAAAAATATAACAGTATTACATATTATGTTGTATGCTTTTCACTGGTACTGTACATTTTTAATTTACATAATCATACCTGATGTGCTGACATGATTTGCATCAAGGCTTGTTTGCAGAGTCGCTTGAACCTCAGTCCTACCTCACTAAATGAAAGTAAATTTATTCAACTTAAAACCCGATAAAGCTTCAGATATCTATGTTGCATTAAACCTAAAGAGTGGATATGTTAAAATAAGTGTTTAGTCAGGGACTTGACTTGCCTGCTCCCCTAGGTATAGACTACTGTCAAAACTACAAAGAGGACACCGTAAATCTAAACTCACCTTATGTCATTAACTGTAGCATGGAGGAAATTCTGTGCAATGGAGTTTTTGGCTCTACATTACAGTCATGGAAAAAAAAAGCAAGAGTCATGGGAAAGGATGGGTGGTTGTTTCCATGAATGCGAGAGCCTAGGTAATAAGATGCCAGAGGTCCAAGCACTTCTGGCATCAAGGGTGGGATAGATATTTCTGCCATCACTGAAACATGGACAAACATTATAGAGAATAGGACTTAATAATACCAGGCTATAGGTTGTTTGGAGGGATAGGGAAACTGGTTGGGGAGATGGGGTGGATGTCTACATAAGGGAAGGAATAGATTGTCATAGGGAGGAAGGGGTTGAAGGGATTTGGAGTTCTTGTGGATTACTTAATGTAAGTCAAAATCCAAGAGGGTTAAGCCAGGGGTGGTATATAGACCACCATCCAAGATGGAGGAGAAGGACAAGGAGTTAGTGGTATACAGTGGAATTGTAGAAGGTACAGCACAGTGGTGGTTGGAGACTTCAACCTACCAAGGTGATTGGGCCACGAATGTCATCTAATAGCAGGAGGGAACAGGTTATTCTGGATGCATTTCAGAATGTGTTCTTGTTTCAGCTGGTAAGGATCCACAGGAGGAGGGCACTATATTGGGCCTTGTATCATCAAAAAGGCGATCAAGTAAGGGAAGTGATAGTGGATGCTCCCATAGCAGGAGTGTTCATAGCACTGTATGGTTTGCACTTGAGTTAGTCAGGAGATAAATACAGCCACAAGGTTATTGATTTTAGGAGGCCTGATTACAGTAGGATGGCAGAAGTACTAGGGAAGCATGTGGCTAGTATAAAACCTGACATGGATACCACCCAAAAATGGGACATCATAAGGTTGGGACTGGTGCATGCCACTAACTCTTGTACTGTGTGAGAAGTAAGAAAGCAAGGTCTAATAAACCAAGCTGGTGGACCAGGGAAGTAGAGGTGAGAGTGGGAAAAAGGGAGGCTTGCTTTTAAACACTATAAGAGGACAGGTAAGGAAGCAGATAAGGATGATTATATTAGGAGTTCAGGGAAGTGACAAGGGTGGTAAGGACTGCCAAGGCTGAGAAGGAAATAAGGCTTGCTCAAGGGATTAGACAGGGTGAAGAGGGGTTCTTCAAGTACATCAGGGAGAGAAGGAAGTGCAGGGAGCAGATCTCTAGAATTAAGACAGATGAGAAATGGGTAGATAAGGGGATGAACAGGCTGAGGGTATTAATTAATATTTCTGTTCTGTTTTACAAGGGAGAGGATTACCTAGTCATCATGGACAGAGAAATGAGCAGAATGTTATAGGAGTAAGGATGGTGGATGAGAAGATCAATAGGCAGAGGATACTGGAGGGTCTAAGGGCTCTGAGAATGGATAAAGCACTGGGACCAGATGGGATACACCCAAGGGTTCTGAGAGAACTTGTGGAGGTGCTGATAGAGCCTCTGACAGATGTTTTCAAACATCTATTCAATCAGGTTGTGTTCTCTAGGACTGGAGGATAGCATGTGTGCCCATCCACAAAGGAGGCTTTGGGATGATACAGGGAACTACAGGCGGTTAGTCTCCACATCAATTGTGGGCAAACTATTGGACACTATCCTGAAGAAAAATAATGGCATTTCTGGAAGAATTGTCTCTTAGATGAAAGACAACATGGGTTCACTCAGGAAGGCAGCAGAGGGTGGTGGTGAGGGGGAATTATCAATACTACTGGAGGTAATCAATGGGGTCCCGCAGGATTTGGTGCTGGGACTAATGTTATTCAACATCTATGTAGCTGATATGTCAGTTGGGGTTCAGAGTTAGATGGGCATGTTTGTTGATGATACTAAATTGGGGCAGTGGTGGATGGGTGGATGTGGGGGTGCTGAAAAGGGACCTAGAAACCTTGGAGAGGTGGTCAAGTACCTGGCAGCTGGGCTTCAATGCTAAGTGTGAGGGTTATGCACTTTGAAACAGGAATCCTGGATTTAGCTACAAGCTGGGAGGTGTGCAGTCATTGGTATCCATTGAGGAAGAGATATGGGTGTGCTAGTCACAGGCCATATGAATCACTCTGCACAGTGTAGGAAAGCAGCAGCTAAGGCTAATAGGATGATGGGGTGTATAGCAAGAAATCACTTCAAGGAGTGCGGTTGCGGTCCTGCCGTTGTACAGGGCATTGGTGTGGCCTCACTTGGAGTACTGTGTGCAGTTCTGGCATCCATACCTAAAAATACATCAGGCTATTGGAGGGTACAGAGAGCAACCACGTTGTTGAGTGGGATGAGGAAAAGGCCCTATGAGGAGAGGCTACAGATGCTCAATATGTACTCTCTTGAGGACAGAAGGGACAGGGAGGATATGACTGAGACATTCAAATACTTGCAGGGCATTAATAAGGTAACTCATGAGGGTCTGTTTAAAATTAGGGAGGAAGGAATTACAAGAAGGCATAGACTAAAATTGAAGGGGGTTCAGAAGGATATGAGGAGGCACTTTCTCACTGAGAGAGTGGTGACAGCATGGAATGCTCTGCCAGAGGAACTGGTTTTGAGAGCATCACTGGGTGGGATTTAAGAGAGGGGATAAGTGTAAGGGCAAAATCAAAATGGGAGGGAAGGGTAAGACAGTGGGATGAGTTGGTGGGGAGCAGGATGAGGGCAGGGGGCATTATCAGTGCACAGCACCAGAGCTGCACTCTCGAGCAGACTTAATAGGCCATTATGCCTTTTCTGCTGGCTTCATCGTATGTTTGTATGTTCGAATTTTTTTAAACGCCGCAAGGCTTACAATGACTGGGTAACAACAATGACAGAATACTTTTTTAAACAGCACAGAGATTACAATGACGGGGTAACAACAGTGACAGAACACTTTTTAAAACAGCATAGAGATTACAACGATGGGTAACAACAGTGACAGAACATTTTTTAAACAGCACAAGGATTACAACAACAGGGGTAACAAGTGACAGAAAAATATGATTTTCTTAAACAGCACAGGAATTAAATGATAGGTCACAGGTATTGTTAGTAATTACTATGACACAGTGACAGAACACTATCACATTAAGGAAAATATAACTACAAAATCACTACAACTGCCACTAGAAACATAGAAACATAGACTTTGACAGCAGATAAGGACCACTTGGCCCACCTAGTCTGCCCATTTCCCTACCTAGAGGATAAGCTGCAGATCCTATTTAACCAACAGCCTATTTCTTCCTATCCCCACAAAATTTCCTTATGTCTCTCCCATGCATTCTTGAATTATCCCACAGTTTTAGACCCCAACCTCCTCAGGAAGGCTGTTCATGCATCCACCACCCTCTCTGTGAAAAATACTTCCCCACATTGCCCCTGAGCCGCCCCCATCTTCAAATTGTGTCCCTTGTTCTTGCACATCTCTTTTCTGAAAGATGCTACCCTCTTGGACTTTGTTGATTCCACTGAGGTACTTAATTGTTTCTATCATGCCTCCACCCTTTCCTCAAGGGTATACATATTAAGCTCTTTTAGTCTCTCCTTGTATGGCTTTTCTTGTAGACCCTGTACCGTTTTAGTTGCCCTCCTCTGAACTGCCTCCATCCTGATCATGTCCTTGCGGAGATGGGGTCTCCAGAACAGGACGTAGTACTCCAGATGGGGTCTCACCAACTGTCTGTACAGGGGATAACAACTTCCTGTTTTCTGCTGGTGATGCTCTCCCTATACATCCCAGTATCACCCCAGCCCTCCCTACCACCTTCTCACATTGCTTGCCAACCTTAAGGTCATCTGATATGATTACCCCCAGGTCCCTTTCCATTTTTGTTGTTGTTACTACCTCCACCCCATTGTGTAATCTTCCCTGGGTTTTGTTTCCCAGGTGCATTATTTTGCACTTCTTTGCATTGAATCCAAGCTGCCATACTTCTGATCATTCCTCCAACCTTGCCAAGTCCCTTCTCATCCTTTCCACGCCTCCTTGTGTATCAACCCTGTTGCAGATCTTTGTGTCTTCTGCAAAGAGGCATACTTTGGATTGTCACCTCTCTGGCTTTAGACTGGATAATCGTCTATGGCCTTGCCATTTACAGCTTGGCCTCAACACTTCCCTCAAGTGGATAGCCACCACCCTGAACAAGGCCTACAGGTTAGCACTAGGGCTCCTTGCCTAACCCACACATGCCATCTCTATTCTCATACAGGTTGGCTAGACCTGGAAAAAAGAACTCAATACCAGGTCTGTCTACTGGCCAAAAAGCAGCTATTGGCATGTGCCGCCAGGGAACAAGTGCTATGCTCAGCCCTTCAGAAATTGTCAAGCCAACCAGAGCTTCAGACAGCAATCTATTCAAGGTTCCATTCCAGTGTACCATGCCAGGCCAGAGATCCTTTGGCTAGAGAGTGCCACTCTGGTTAAACTCCCTGCCAACTGAGCTCACTTTTGAACCCAAGATTGGGCCCTTCAAAGCAAAATTACAGACCCATCTCACTAATCTTATGACTTGCTCCTGCTTTCCATAACCTGTTCTCTCATTATCCCCTGCCCTTCCCACTGATAATAGCATGTCTACACATCACCTGATTACAGCACATGTACCTTCCATTCCTGACACTCCCCTCTAAACAACTACCCCTGCTCTCCTCTTCTCCCTCAAGTCTATCCCTACACTTCCTCCCTCCTTTCCCTCCCTCCTCCATCATCCAACCTCTCCCCAGTTACCCCCCACACCTTTTTCACTTCTGTCCATGGATACCCTACCTGTTATCTCCTGCTGCCCCTACTTTGGAACCTATTCTCCCTCCCTCACCCTCTTTGTTGACAAAGGCAGTCCTTGTATGCTTCCTGCACTATCTCACTATTGCAACCTTTTGTAATACATACTGTTAAACTCTCACTGAAATGTCATCTGAACTTAACTTGTGTAGTGTACTTGTCAATATGTATGCCTTCCTAATGACGGGACCTATGTAAATGAGCTCTAGCTCATAGGTTGTAACTCCTAGATTCTAATAAATAAATAAATAGTCCGTTTTTGGGGTCCTTATCTGGTCATCTAGTTTTACTTAAATTTATTCCTGTTTTGGACTATTTTGAGTGCTCACATTTTTAAGACTATATCAAATCTTTCCTCTTTTGTTATATGACCAGATTACAAAGAACTTCCTATAACACAGGCCTTTGTTTGTAAAACCAGTCAGTCTGGGAGGTGTTAAGCATGGCGTTAAGACCATTAGCAGTAAATCAACTTGATCTTTTCCACTTTGAATTTAAGTATAGTCTTTTACTACTGTGACAGGAAACAGTTTTATACCTTTATATGGTCTCCTGTGTTCCTTGTTGTATGTCTTATATTCTTGATGTATTTTAGGCCCATTTTTTTAAATTAATTATCTAATTTTATTGACTTTATCACTACATTGATTCCTCTCTCCTGAGTCCTCATCAGCTGCTGCTCTCATTTTTGATCCTACCTGAACATTTCATGATATTAGTTTCACCATTACAGGCTAGTCAAGTGAATAGCATGGCATGGTGTGTCTGAAATTGTGGAATACCTAAAAACTATGAAAAGAAACAGCAGTAGCTGCTGAGTTAAAGGAACACAATGCAAAATTGATGGTATTAGAAACATTGATAATTCGTCAAATATTGGTCAAAGCTTGTCGGAATACAGGGCTGACATGGAAAGGAAATTGGAAGGGTGTTTCAGAGAGATTAAGTCGGATCTAGCTCAGCTGGATTGATCGTACCTATAGTCCACTGACAATGTTCAGGATAACATTGCACTCTTTTATTCAACCTTTCAGGCATTACAGGACAAATATGTAGCAATCACAACCAGGAGAATTAGGGATAATGAACGGTCAGCTCCTCCACATCCCTCCAGGCATCAGCTGCCTGCCTGCTCCCACTGCCTAAGGGAACCTTGCACCCTGAATGGGTCAGCTCCTCCCATCCCTCCAGGCATCAGCTGCCTGCCTGCTCCCAACTGCCTAGGGGATCCTTGCACCAGAAAGGGTTAGCTCCTCCACATCCTCTAGAAATCAGTCACCCTTTTCTCCACTGCCTAAGGGGATCCTTGCACCCTGAATGGGTCAGCTCCTCCACATCCCTCCAGGCATCAGCCACCTGCTGCTCCCCACTGCCTAAGGGATCCTTGCACCTTGAAAGGGTCAGATCCTCCACATCCTTCCAGCATCAGCCACCTGCCTGCTCCGCACTGCCTAAGGGATCCTTGGACCCTGAATGGGTCAGCTCCTCCACATCCCTCAAGGCATCTGCCGCCTGCCTTCTCTCCACTGCCTAAGGGATCCTTGTACCCTGAATGAGTCAGCTTCTCATCCCTCCAGGCATGAGCTGCTTGTCTGTTTCCCACTGCCTAAGGAGATCCTTGCACCCTGAATGGGTCAGCTCCTCCACATCCCTCCAGGCATCAGTCACCTGCCTGCTCCCCACTGCCTAAGGGATCCTTACACCTTGAAAGGGTCAGATCATCCACATCCTTCCAGGCATCAGCTGCCTGCCTGCTCTGCACTGCCTAAGGGATCCTTGCACCCTGAACATGTCTGCTCCTCCACATCCCTCCAGGCATCAGCTGTCTAACTGCTCCCCAATGCCTAAGGGGATCCTTGCACCCTGAATAGGTCAGCTCCCACACATCCCTCCAGGCATCAGCTGCCTGCCTGCTCCCCACTGCCTAAGGGGATCCTTCCACCCTGAACAGGTCAGCTCCTCCACATCTCTCACACCCCACATTCTTTCCTGGGCCCTTCCCCAGCTTTCCTTTCCACCGGCTAATCATCTGAGGCTCCTTCCGGTCTCCTTGCTCAAAGTAGACCCATCCCTGTCTTTTGTTGTGGCTTTTAATCCTCCAAGTGCCTCCCTGTCTGCCCTACTAATTCCCTATTTTCCCCTTCTCTTATGGGATCCTTGCACTCTGAATGGGTCAGCTTCTCACATCCTCCAGGCATCAGCTGCCTGCCTGCTCCCCCGTCTAAGGGGATCCTTGGACCCTAAATGGTCAGCTCCTCCCCATCCCTCCAAGCATCAGCGCCTGCCTGTTCCCCACTGCCTAGGAGATCCTTACACCCTGAATAGGTCATCTCCTCCACATCCTCCATGTATCAGCTGCCTGCCTGCTCCCCACTGCCTAAGGTACAGTGCAATGTGGAACTGAAGTTGCTTTACTGAACCTTGAGGCAGCTTAATAGACTATCTCTCCAACTGAGCAGTGCCCTCGGACTGTCCCTACTTTTATTTCATTACTTTGGGGAAAGTCCTTAAGCAGGGTGAAGAGCCGGGATCAATGCAGCTCTTTCTCTGTGTAGCTGTCTGGGTCATTTTGATTTTTAGAGTGTTCACTGTTTGTTTACTTGAACTGCAGCTTAGATTGTAATTTAAATTGTAACATCAACTTGGAGTGTAATTTATCTGCACCTTAGGTGTAATGTAACCTTAATTCTGTGTTTTTCTGGTCTGTTTGCCCCTGCTGAATTGGGATCTGACTCCCCGCGTAGCAGCTACCTGCTCCCAGCCCACAACCCCCATCTGTTTGTTCTCTTTAATTTTTCTTTCTTTCCTGGGCCCCTCCCAGCTTTCCTTTCCCTCCTGGCTAATCCTCTGAGTCTCCTCCCGTCTTCCTTGCTTGAAGTACACCCATCCCTGTCCTTTTGTTATGGCTTTTAATCCTCTAAGTGCCCTCCCCTCTGCCCACTACTAATTTCCCTATTTTCCCTTCTCTTGGGGATCCTTGCACCCTGAATGGGTCAGGCCCTTCAGATCCCTCAGGCATCAGCTGCCTGCTTGCTCCCCACTGCCTAAGGTACGGTGCAATTTGGAACTGAAGTTGCTTTACTGGACCTGGAGGCAGCTTAACAGACTACCTCTCCAACTGAGCAGTGCCCTTGGACTGTCCCTATTTTTATTTCATTACCTTGGGGAAAGTACTTAAGCAGGGTAGAGAGCTGGGATCACTGCAGCTCTTTCTCTATGTAGCTCTCTGGGTGATTTTTCTCACCCTCCCTCACCTGCTTCCTTTATTAAATACACTTTCTCTCTCCCAGTGACCTGCCCCTACTTCCTCAGGTTTCACTTCCTCTCTCTCTCTCTCTCTCTCTCTCTCTCTTAGGGGTAGTACCTCATTTCTGAGGTTTGTGCATCACAATGTTGATTAGGACCTCTGGGACCCTTTTATGCATCATCATACTCACTCTGTTATCCCCAATGGGACCTCCGTGCACCTGGTTGCCTCCTTACTCCCATCTAAACCACCAGGAGACAGACCTTAATTTGTATGTCTCAATCACATCCCCTACCAGTGGTTCAAAAGCTACACCTAGCATGGGCATCCCAGGGTCTGATCACAGTGCCGTCACCAAAAATCCCTCCTTGGTACCGCTCATCCCTGGATTCTTTGTCCACTTTAGCGCCACTGAGTACTTGCATCCAGCAAACGGCAATAGTCAAGAAAATTTAAGCTCTTACTGGACCACATTACCGCTTGCTGCTACTAGTATTCCTACCTTCAGGCAATATTCACAAAATGAAAATGCAGGCACCCAGCAGATGAGTAAGGCAACAACAGTAAAACTAGTACTGGAACAGCTCCTAAGACTACTCTTGCTTCTTCTACTCCTGATGTCTGGCAATGCCATCCCAACCCTGGCCCTCCAATGACTCTCAGTGCTAGACAGTGTAAAACTACAGGTCTTGTATTCTCATCCCTGTACATCTGCAGCCTCCTCCAAAAATGGACAGTCTCAAGGCCTGGGTCTCTCAACACCACCCTGATGTCATATCTATTATGGAAACATGGCTTTCCGTGAAAATACTAGATACTGTCATATCTATCCCTAGCTTCACCCATCACTAACAAGACAGGTGCTCAAAGAGGTGGAGGATGTGTCATTTACCAGAAATACACCCAGGATAAGGTTACACCCTCACAACCCAGCAATAACAATCTCCAGGTACTAGCCATAAAACCTTATGCTAGGAGCACACAACAGAGTGCTCACCCTACTGTCCGTATACATCCCACCTAAGCAGACCACACCTGGCATCAGCAACCTACTGGACTACATCAGCATGCTGAGCCTAAACTCTGAAATAATGCTGTTGAGAGGCTTCAATATCAGCTGGCTCTCATCTGCTGCTGACACCATCAAAGATACCCTTGCCACAATCCACTTCTTCCAACTGGTGGATGCAGCCAACTCAAACCAATTACAAAACAGGCACCAGCACACTTCTGGACTGGGTTTGCTTGAACCACCCTTCCCACATCACAGATCTCACCATGCTTCCTGACTCATTGAGTGACCACTCCCTGTCAGTTTCTCTGGAACAACAACTACCACAAACCCTCTGCCAGAACTGTACAAAATGCCTACTCCTAAAGGGTCACCTTCTGCAACTAAAAGGATGACCTAAAGCAGCAGAACTGGTAGGACCTGTATGGAACCAAGAATGTGGACACAGCACTAAATCTCTTTATCTCAAAATTCAATGCAGCCTGTGACAAACATGCTCCTGTTACAGACAGAATAACCAGAGGACCTATAAATCCCTGGATTACTCTGGAACTACTGGCACAACTAAACACAAGAGACAAACTCTGACAAACAGCATGGGCACATGGCACACCAACTAACATCCAAAGGTATAATGGTGCACAAAGGCAGTCCATGAGGCAAAAAGCAAATTCTACAAGAAGCGCTCACTAACACCTGGAATAGCAGCAAATCATTCTGGGCAAATCTAAACAATATCACTGGAAGGACCTAAAATAGCCCCAGCCATACTAAATGTTGAGAGTGTCCCTACCGTGGACCCTCTGCTCATCACTAACACTCTGAATCTCACCTTCTCAGATCTCAATAGTGTGCTCTGATAAACTTCTTCAATACCCCTGCTCCAGGGTCAGTGTGAAGACCTCAGCATAGCCAAACAGGCCACTCTTCCATTTCAAACTGGTCTCCAAGCTGCTGCAAAAAATACCTTGAAAAAGGCCTCGCAAATCAAGACACAGTGGAGACTCTCTGGACCTAGAATTTGTCTGACTAACACTAGACAAAGTACTTGATCCACTGACAAAGGTAATAAATCTATCCCTCTGCCACTCCAAATTCCCCAAATCTGAAAGCTACCACGGTCACCCCAGTACACAATGGTGGTGCTGGTCTCTTCAAACAACTACAGGCCAATCTCTGTACTCCCCCACTCTCAAGACTCTTGAAAGGATTGTGGCTGACCAGCTGGTGGAGTACTTCAATCAGTATCAGCTCCTATCCCCAGAACAGCATGGTTTCAGAGCTGGCCATAGCACCATCATGGCTCTCCTGAAATTTACTAGATTCATACATAGTGCTCTTGACAAAGGGCACATTGTAGGGCGGCTTTTGTTGACCTATCAATGGCATTTGACACGGTCCTGCATGCCCTTCTCCTTGAACAGCTCTCGGACATAGGGCTAGCCCTGGAAACCATAGCATGGTTTTGTAGCTACCTTAGCCTGTGATTATTTCTGATTATTTATTATTTTATTATTATATTATTATTTATCACAGCAAGTAAAGATCGGGGACATCCTATCAGAAAGTTGACCGATCAGATCAGGGTACCACAAGGATCCATACTCAGTCCGTTACTCTTCAGTGTTTTCCTAAACAACCTCCCAGTTGCTTGTAATAGCTGCATGTTCCTCAATGCAGATGATGCAGTGATTTTGCAAGCAACCTCGACCCCACACTTCTGAATATAACCTCCAGTGTGGCTTTGCAGCAGCTGAAAAATGGTTCAAAGAGCAAAACTGGTCATGAACTATAAAAGGCTAAGACCATGCTCTTCGCTGCCCAAAACAAGCTGAAAGGCCATCTCTGGCAATTCAGAATAACTCTGGTAACATCCTGGAACTCGTCCCCATTTCAAGTACCTGGGAATCACACTAGACACTGCCCTGTCTTACACACAGCACATTAACATCATGGCCAAAGCCTTTATCACCAGGATTGGCATCGTCTACAGGCACAGACATTGCTTAACCTATGAAGCTCTGAACTTGGCAATTAACAGTTCACTCATCACCTTGATTGATCATGGCCTAGCTGTCTACGGCTCCACTACTGACATAGTGCTCCACACCTCAACAGTCTTAAACAAAGCCTGCTGCCTGCTCACTAATGCCACAAACTCACCCACACCTGTGAGCTTTATGCGCGATTTGACTGGCTTCAATTGAAAGACAGAACACTTTATCAAACTTGCCTACTCGCAAAAGGTCTCACTAAACTTACTTCCTCAAGGGCTTTGAGCCTTCTATCACCACCCGTCATGCTTGGCACACTAGGAGCTCGATTACACAAGTATTGCATATGCCCAGGTGCCACACAACTATGGCCCAGCAATCCTTTGCTCACCTGGCCTTTGTGGACAAGTGATCTACCACCTGACATAGCCAGAGCCACAACCCTTGGTTTCTTATTGTGTCTATTGTAACTATATTGTGTCTTCTTGTGTTAATGTATCTGACGTGGAACCTCTCAATGAGCATCCTCTCACAAGTGTCATCCAAGATTTCAATAAATAAATAAAAACAAATGGATCAATGGAATTGTACTCAAGATAAGAAAAGCTAGGACAAGCAACGGGAATCTTCAAGGCCACAGGAAAAGATGAAGACTGTCAAAAGTACAGGCACCTCCACACCCAATGCAAAATACATAAAAAACAAAAGTAACTATTACAAAACCTACTTTCTTCTTCTGTGGGATCTCCTCAATGCTACTGGAAACAAATCAACAGATCCTTGGTAAAAAATAACTCCTCTGTCCCCTGAACTAAACGTCAATATCATTAATTGTAATAAACCCTCCACCACAGCAAACACATTTAATGCTCAATTCTCGATCTGTCTAGGTACAGTGAACCTAACTCTTGTGATAGCCCTTTCTCAAGTACAAGACAGTCAGGCTATGCACCCTACCTCTACTTCAAAGTAATTAAAATATCTGAAGTTCGGAAATTGCTTAATAGCATATCTGTGTCTAAAACGGTTGGCATTGATGGCCTTGAGCCAAAACTGCTCAGACTTGCATCATGGGAAATTGCACCTGCTGTTACTAGACTGTTCAACCCTCACTCATGAGTGGAGAAGTCCCCTGTGCATGGAAATTATCCCATATTGTCCCAGTATTTGAGAAAGGAGATCATAAAACTCTCATTAACTATAGGCCTATATCCATCTTGCCGGTGCTCAATAAGATTTTGCAAAATTTGTAGCTCCCTTCTAACTGAACACTTGACCAAATTCAGTCTACTATCACCTCACCAGCATGGATTTAGAAGTGGCCACAGCTAGGGATGCAGTGAATTTAAATTTCGCCGAAGTGGCCAAATTCACCTAGTGGAGCAATTTGCAAAAGTTTTCCGCATTAGGTGCAATTACTTCTAAGCTGAAATTTTGCCTTCCGTGAGCAAAATTTGCCTTCCAAGGGAAATTTCAGTCTTTGGGGGTGAACTTTTGCTTCTGCTGGCAAAAATTTCACCACGGAAGGTGGAATTTTATCATGGAAGGTGAAATTTCACCGTTCACTAGTGATACACCTTGCTCCACCGAAGCCCATTTCTGTTCGGCTCTGCAGAAATAGATTGAATTTCACAGATTACTCTGCAAAGCTAATTTTGCTCACTTTGCCCACCACTAGCCACAGCACAGCTACTGCCTTGTTAACACTTACTAATTTCACTACAACTGTCAATAAATAGAGGGGGATATACAGACACTGTGTTTGTTAACCCAACCAAGGCATTCAATCTGGTGGACCACAGCATGCTCAAACACAAGCTAAAGAACCGAGGATTGGTGCCTCTTCCTTTGCTGGTTTGCCATTTATCTCCAGCTTGGGCAGCAGCGAGTGAAACTAGATTCTACCTTCTTTGAGCCCATGTCCTCTGGAATCGGGGTCCCCAAGGTTTCAAATGGGGACCCCTTCTGTTCTCAATACATATTAACAGTCTGCATGAGTGCCTGAAACACTGTACACCTACAATATATGCAGATGGCCTGACACTAACTGTTAGCTCCAAAAACATAAATGATATAAACACAATGTCCCATGATCTGCAAGAGACTCACCTGGCTGACATGAAATGGGCTGATCATAAATGTGGTTAAGATGCAAGCCATGCTGTTTGGCTCCCCAAAATGAGGAATTGCCAGGCCCCTCTAGATTGCCAGCCTAGATGGGTCCTTGCTGGAGGCAGTGCAGTCCTTTAATTACCTTAGGGTCACCTAGGACCCCACACTGACTTTAACCTGCATATATTGAAAACATGTAAAGCTGTCAATGCCAGACTAGGACTGTCATACAGGATCAGGCAAAACCTTACTTACCATGCCTGCCTATCAATTGCACGTGGTTTACTGCTCACCAAGCTAATGTACAATGTTGCAGTGTATGTATCCTCAGCATTTAAACTTCCGCTGAGGGGTGGGATGTCACAACAGAATTTGTTGCTTTGCGCCTCCTGACAGTACATTTATCCACCACTGTAGACTATACAAAAGTTGAATTAGCTACCCCCAAAGCTTTGAGAGACCATGCGCTAGGTAGCACTGTCTAAGGCATATTAAGTAAACAGCAACTGCAACAGCTTGTAATGGTTGCAGCCACATCACAGTCCATACTCATGAAGAGCCTCAAACTGTGCCTGCTTGAGATACCTAAGTTGAGAACTAACCTGGGATCTGCAGCATTTCAGTACTTTGCACCCAAATTATCGAACAATATCCTAGCTGAGACCCATGATTGTGCCACTGCAGGAGTTTTAAAAATCCTTCATAAGTACCTACTAGGTACATCCATATGCAAATATTCCCCAGGAGGAAAACTGGTTATTGGGGCCCTGATCCACTCTTGAGAATGCTTGACACTATGGCTTTAGCATTAACAGCGTTTGCACATGGATGAGAACAATGCTCATGTTGTTAAATTGTCTTGTACTGTTATTTGTTATGTGTCTGTCTCTCTCCTATCATATATAGCACCTGCCAGTTGGTGGTGATAACACACCTTGTGCCATACCTGTTACCTTATCCCTATCATGTGTATCCTGTCTACTGTATACCTTCATCTGAATATATGTTGTACATTGCTGAATATTGTAAGCTGTTCTGGTGTTGAATCACCTTTGTTGTAACTCTCCCAGGTCATACCTGAAAACAGGCAGCTTCTGTCTAGTGTACCTCACCTGGTTAATAGAAACTGAATAAAGAAATAAATAAAGCAAGGAGCTGTGAATGAGCTTGGTACATTCAGCAGACATGGGTTTGATTCCCACAGCCCGATATGCATACTATGTGACTGTAAGCAGGATGAACCTCCCCTGTGCTCCCAGGTCACCCCAGTAAATCGCCTTGTACCCAACTGGCCTTACCTGCTTAGCAACAATGGAAATAAATAAATAATATAAATGATTTCCTATCACTTTTACAGTATTTTCTGACATTACAAATGGCTCTGGGAAGAATAGATATTCATCGGTCATAAAAAGGGGTGGAGACAGAGGCAGAGTTTGGGGCATGGTTTAGTATCTGGTTTTCAACTCATTCAAAGGTGGCAACCCAACTGAGAAACAGTGACAAAATGGCTTACTTAAATACAACTGCAAAAGAAAAAAGAAAATGAGAAATTACTCTATAGAACAAAAATTGATAATAAAGACTGAGAAAAAATTAGCACAAATCTGCTTACAAAAAACCAACAAAAACAAAACCTCAGGATCTTTCTGGGCTGCCTTGCCTTGCTGCTTACAGTACTACTCTCCCCCACACTGCTTCACAGATTGCCAAAACAGAAACCACTACTTTAAAATAAATAACCACAGATAAAATGAACAAAAAATAAAACAAATCTTGGAGCATGAGGCCCTCCACAGCAATTTGTGAGCAATTTGGATTCCAAATTGTTTGGTTTTCCTATGACATTAATGCTTTTTTTCCTCCAGAAAACACACACACTTCTCTCTACTCCCCTGCACAACACACTGTGCTGAGACAACCTTCTCCAAATGGTATACCGGCTGTTTCAGCAGCATGTGACCTCAATCAATATTGCATGGCAAACTTCACCTTTTATCAAACTTAACTGGCAAAGTCACAACTTTGCTGATTTGAAGACTTTGCCTCAGTGCTAACTCGCCGGTGAAGTTGAAACTGAATCGTCACTTTTCCATGAAGTTCGACTTCACGTGGTGGATTAATTCACAGAATGAGGTGAATTAATGCATTGATCCATGAAACAACATTTTCCAACTGCACATCTCTAGTCCCATGAAGTAATGCACTCATGACTGGCAAACCTCCTCTCCCTATGGCTCCTGACCATGAACTGACTGAAAACAAGATAAGTCTGGTTAATGGCTTTTAATGCACTTTGAACTTAATCACAACTTTTCATTTAAAACATTTTGCCTGAAATTTGCAACATAACCCTTGTTGTACTCTACCTCACGAACAAAGCAGGAGTACTTTTCAAATCCCACCTGAAACATGTTTTTGCAGTTGGTCAGCAAAATCAACTTTCAGACAAGATTTAAAAATTTCCTCATGTCTGTTTCTGCTGACAGTACAATGCCAACTGTGATTGCTCAGCCGGCATTGTGCCAGTCGATAAAATTTCTGTTGAACGAGTGTCGTGAAACCCATACTACACACCCAGGTGGATTGTGAGGCAAAAAGCAAGTGTCTTCAAACACTGAGGAAGTGCAGTTAGTCCAGCATAACCACACACCCTTGAATGTGTTACTGTATTTATAAAATGGTGAAAAAGCACCAAAACCTGAAAAGAAAAAGACTTTAAATGACCCATTCATGTGCATCACATTATAATAACTGTACAGTCACATAACTGTATTCTACCAGTCAGTTTTTCTTTCCAGGGTTATCATTTATCTATAGTAAACCATCTATTGTTTAATCACACATGCCCATACAATGCAAAGCATCATGGGCTGCATATGCAAATCACCACAGAATGTTATGCTGGTTCAACTTTAAGCAGAATTGCATGGTGCCGAAGGCCTCTCACACAGTTTGCAAAGGGTGGTAACAGATGACATGACACGTTGTTTCATCCTACCAGGACTCATCAGTATGCCTCGTCTGTTTGACACCCCAGTGGAATGAACCAGCTACCCTAAGACGGTCTGTCTGGGTTATGTTGTGGTGAACCCATTAAAATAAAAAATATTTAAAGACAAAGAACCTCTGTGCACAAACACTGAGGCAAGGGTTACCCAAAGGGCATTTGGCTGGGAAGCTAAGTTTCAAGAAAATGCAAAATCACACATGCCCCCACAATGCAAAGCATCATGGGCTGCATATGCAAATCACCACAGAATGTTATGCTGGTCCAACTTTAAGCAGAATTGCATGGTGCCGAAAGGCCTCTCACACAGTTTGCAAGAGTGCTAACAGAAGACATAGACACGTGTTTCATCCTACCAGGACTCATCAGTATGCCTCGTCTGTTTGACACCCCAGTGGAATGGACCAGCTACCCTTAAGGCAGTGTGCCTTGGATATATTGTGGTGAACCCATTAAAATAAAAAAACATTTAAAGATAAAGAACCTCTGTGGCAAACACTGAGGCAAGGGTTACCCAAAGGGCATTTGGCTGGGAAGCCAAGTTTCAAGAAAATACAAATCACACATGCCCCACAATGCAAAGCATCATGGGCTGCATATGCAAATCACACAGACCATCTTAGGGTAGCTGGTTCATTCCACTGGGGTGTCAAACAGACGAGGCATACTGATGAGTCCTGGTAGGATGAAACACGTGTCTATGTCATCTGTTAGCACCCTTTACAAACTGTGTTAGAGACTTTTCGGTTGAACCAGCATAACATTCTGTGGTGGTTTGTATATGCAGCCCATGATGCTTTGCATTGTCTGGGCATGTGTGATTTTGTAATTTCTTGAAACTTGGCTTCCAGCCAAATGCCCCTTTGGTAACCTTGCCCAGTGTTTGTGCAAGAGGTTCTTGTCATCTATTGTTTAATTATATAACCATCTATAGTACATGGAAACTATATAACCATCTACATTGTAGTATTTATTTATTTTCAGCTGCTCACTACCTGGGTCACCTTTGTATACTGTTTACCATTTAGTTTCCTGCTGTTTAATTGTTTAACTTTGCTGTAGACTGCACTGCCTAGCTGCTTGCTATGTTGTACATCTATTGCTAATGTTTCTTCTCCCACCTTCAAACAGCAATATTCTTAATACTCCCTCAGCCCTGTGCACTCCCCGTTCCACTCACACCATCTCTGCACCTCCCCAGTCCAACGCTACTATCCTCTTGATCTTTCCCTTCACCCATCCCCACTCACCTCTGCCCATCTGCCATCTTCCCATCCAACCCTGGTGTCCTCCTTACCCCTTCCCTAACCTGGAGTTTCTCCACTGTGTCCTCATCTCCCCTTTCCACTATCCTTCCTGCTCCAAGAGTAGGAAGCCCCACTCCATCCTTTTTTTGTTTTCCTGCTCTTCCTCATGTCTGGTGATGTGAGACAAACCCTGGTCCTTTCTGTCCCTAATTCCCCTCCTCCTCCTCCTTCTCCTCTGCTACCCAAGGATGTTAGCATCGCCCATCTGAATTGCTAGGAGCCTTCTTCCTAAGCTCAACCTCCTTTCTGTCTGTCTTCAGATTCACTTTCCTGATACACTCTGTATTTTGAATATTTGCTCTGATACAGGAGTCCAAACTCAAGCTTGTCCCTTCCTGACTACCACCTTTTCAGGAAGGACAGGGTAAACGTTGAGGAGGTATTGCTATCTGTGTGCCAGTGCCTCTCATGTACCTGGCCATCAGGAGGTTACACCCTCTTCCCATGAATTTGTCTTAGTCTTTCTTCCACTCCTATGTACCAGTTTTCATTGGGGATTTTGTGCCTCTCCTAAAATTTCACACTGCTCCTTGGTTGACTCCTTCTCTACCACCTTCTTTCATGCCTTCACAGGTGAACTCATCCTCTTTGGAGATTTTGACTTAAATTGGCTCTACCCATCCTCCAAATCTACCATCAATATGACTGAGTTCCTTAATCTTTCCCAGATCATTTCAGAATCCACTCGGGCAAATCCCCACTCCACCAACCATACCTTGTTGGAGTGAGTTCTAACCTCTCACCCTCATGGTATTGTTGCAGCAGGCAAATTGCTGGATTCTTTTAGTGACTACTGCATGACACTTTGTGTCAGAACAATCTGCATCCCCTTCCTCAACAAGATACATCTGGTTTAGGTCTCTCCACTTGCTAAACACCAGTGCTGGACTGAGTGACCTAGCTGCAATAGCCTTCCTCTCTACCTTTGATATTGACATGGCCCTCACCATATTTCACTCCAAATTCTGTTCCATCTGGGACAAGGATGCTCCCTCAGGAAATCCAGAGTCAAAACTTCCCACTGCCCTGGATTACCTCCTATATTATCAGCCCATTACAAGTCTCTGTTCTCACCTGTACAAGCGACAAATTGTCCATTCCTTCCCAACATTATCTCTTACAGAGCTCTGAGGAACAACTGTACAAGGAGGCCTGAGCCACAAAAATCACACTATTTTAAGGACAACCTCGAGAAAGAAATGTTAAAACCCCAGATAAATTCTGGAAGGTTATCCATTCCCTTTTTACCCTGCCCCCTCACCCAATCCTCATGGTTAATGGTTTAGCTGTAATTGACCCTCTCTCCATCGCTGCTCTCTTCAATGAGATTTTCACAAGCTGCACCCTTTCTTCTTCTCCTCTCCTGGCTTCTCTCTTCCTCCTCCTCTGGCTCCCTTCCCTCCTACCCACTCCTCCCTGGGTTTCCACTTCTCTCTGTCACCACCCAGGAAACCCTGCTTGCCTCTCCTCCCTCAACCCGTCTAAGTCCAGCCCTAATGAACTGGACCCCAAACACTTCCACCTCTTGGATCCTGCTATTGCTGCTCCACTTACCCATCTGCTCAACCTTTCTTTCTCCCTCTGCACTATTCCTCAGTGTTGGAAGCTGACCAAAGCTATTCCATTTCTCAAGGGTGGGGGTGACCCTCCTCTCCTGGCAACTTCTGACCCACCTCCCTCTTCCCATTGCTCTCAAAACTGCAAGTCAAACTAGTTAATTTTGGACTCTTCAACTACCTCTCATCCTCCAACTTCCTCTCCCCTTTTAGTCTGGCTTCCAGAAGCACCATTCCACTGTTTCCTCCCTGCTATTTGTCAATGTTTTCATCTTTTCTAGGATGTATCAAAGGCACATTATGGCCACCATTTTTATCTAAGTATCTTGTCAAAGCCTTCAATTTGGTGTCCGTCCACTCCTCCTGGACAAGCTGAGCTCTGCTGACTTCTCAGCTTCCACTGTTCATTGATTCCATTGCTACCTCAGAAGACATAAACAACTGGTATCGGTAAGAGGCATCCCATCACCTCCACTGCCCATCAAGCTGGAGTCCCTCGGGGCTCCATCCTAAAACCCATCCACTTCTCCATCTTCCTGAATGACCACCCATCTGCCTGTACCAACTCACATATTCCCTTGTATGTTGATGGCACAGTCATCTTCACATCTGGCCCCTCTACCACATCTGTTGAAGACCTGCTACAAAAGGACTTCAGTAACATTCTGCACTGGTTCCAGTCAAACCAACCCTTGGTCAACACTACAATAACAGTGTTCATGACCTTTGAACCAGTAAAAACTATCCAGACTCATGCCCCTCTCCCAAGCTTTCACCACAGTGGACAGCACCCCTCCCAAAGTGATACAGTCCTTCCAGTACCTTGGTGTGTGGCTTGACAGTAAGGTTGACATCTCTGCTTCCATCAGTGCCATCCATGCTAAACTCATTCCTGCTCCTGTTATTGACTATGCAGAGGTAGTCCTACGGCACTGCCCTCAACTTCCCTTGCCTGACTGGACACCATCTGCAACACATTCTGCCCTTTGCTACAGACTTGCACCCTTGTGCTCACCACCACTCCCTACTCCTCCCTTTCCAGTCTCCTTGTGCCTCACATTTGCCAGTCTCACTGTACCTCCTTCATAGCCAAATACTGGTTTGGTCCCTTCCCTCCTCCTACTGCTGCTAGCTCCTTTCCCAACAGTGCCCTACCTCCTGCTCCCTCCATTCCAGGGATCATCACACTTTCTCCATTCTTCACCCTGCTCCTCTGCTGTGCAATCTGTCTTCTCCTATCAATTTCCAATACTCTGAAAAAAAACCTCCCCTCTTCCTGCCTGTCTGCCTCCTTGTCTCCGTCAGGCACTAGATGAAACTCCAACCATACCCACCTGCTTCTGTTATCCTTCCTCTTAACTCCCCACTGGCCTTTCATCAGCCATCTTTGGCTGGGTCTCTGACTGTGCCTTCTCTATCTGCGTACTAACTTCGCTTCCTCACCACCACTGTTTTCCATCTGCACAGGGGTAGGCTTAAATAATTTTTGGTCTCTTTTCTGTGCCAGTCAGTAACTGCATGCAGTGGATATTTCACATATTCCTTGCATTTAAATCTGGCATCTTATTTTGTGCTGTGACTGCACATTACTTCCTTATATAATGTTATTTTAGTACCTACCCATTTTCATACCAATGTAATTACTATATGTTGCTCCACTGTCTTCAAGTATTGTAGTGTGAATTTCCTTTTTTAATTATGTTTTATTGGAAGAAAGAAATAATATAACAATGAATGTACAAATAACAATATTACATACATTCCTGATTGCATTCATAAATATAAATATCAATCAATCATTGAAGTGATTAGATGTTCCATTAACACATTAATTTAGCAGGTGTACAAATGTTAAATTCTGAACATGAATTAATCATTTTCCTTTTAATCCTCTTTAATCCTCTATAATCTGGTATTGTTAGACAAGTTCTTAAAGTAGTCATAATATGATATGTCTGGGACATTGAAAACAGTTATTTTAGTTCCTATATTTTCATTAATGGTGGAAATAATTATATCAGCTCTCTCTATGCTTGATTTTGATAATTATCTAGGTCTTCAATAACAAATGATAATCTTTCATAGCTCTAGATTCTTTTAATGTGTATGATATTTGAGGGAGATTTTGGGCATTCCATAATTTAAGTATAATTCTTTTAGCCACCAGTGAACCCAGATATAATATATTTGTTTGGGTGTTAATGTTACAGATTCAGGAGTATTAAATAATAGTATATCTGGTTTTACGAGAATTTCTCATTCGATCATCTGGGAGATATTGGTGACCACAGATTTCCACCATTTTTAATGACTGGACATTCCCTAAAATTATGATAAAGGGCTCCAATATTGCCACATCCATGCCAAAACAAATTATTATATGCAGGATTGATTTTAGCAATGATACGTGGTGTTATATATTCTCTATTAATAATCTTATCGCCCAATACCAATTGTTTTCCATAGATTTTCTTGCAACTGAAAGCCTATTTCTTTCTCCCAGGTCTTTTGTTGCTTAGATTGTTTAAACCTGGTTGGTCTCACTAATAGTGTATAGAATCTAGATAGTCTTTTCATTTCAGAGAGTATTAGCATTTTTGTTCCTTGTCAATTTGAGACATAAAGTCTGGTCCTATAATTTTAATTTTTGGCATATGTTTAACAATTTTCATATATAGATTTGTAACATATAAAAATATTAATTTTGGATTTTTAATTACTAAGTTGAACTGGCAACAGTATAATGACATTGGATTGCTATATAACAATTGTTTCCATAGAAAATCTCATTCCTAGGCAAAATTGTTGTGATTTATTGTTAGTTAGGTGTAGTGTTAGTTGCCATAACTGGAGCTTGTAACCATGGAATCTGTGTTAAACATAAATCAGCTTTGGCATGTGAGGCATATGTAAAAGCTAAACTAAAATGTTTAATTTTTCAAATCTGTTCAAATATAACATGAACACTAGTTCTTCAGGCTTTATCTTGATACCACCCTAGTTTAAAATTCCTTCTAAATGTACAACCTCATTATTGGGCCTAAAGACTTTTGTACTGTGCTTCTGTTTCTCCTCCCCAGGTCACACCTGAAAATCAGTCTTGGCTCAGTGTGCATCTCCCAGTTACCAAATTTTAAATCAACAAATGAATGAATCACTCACTAACTCACTCACTCACTCATAAAAATCATACATCTTGGTAGTCTATCCAAAATGTTTGCATAAAAGCTTTGATGCAGATTTTCTGATGAACCAGTGTGCTTACTTTTGATGCCACAGTTCATTCCATGACTGATGACTGTGATGTAATGAACACTGTAGTTATGAAGTAACTTGGAGACAGTCAGATGTGTTTTTAAAGAATGCTAAAATGAGTAATGCATTATAGTTAGTAGCTCAATAACAAAAAGGCTAAAATATATTAAAGTCCAATATGCTTGTTGTAAATGTAAAAGTTTTAAGCTATTTGATGCTTAATCCATTTTTTGTTGAGAAGCATTTTAAACTCTGGTTAGGTTGAAGACCTAAAAGGTTCGCTAGAAATGAACTAGCTTGGTTGAGAGGTTCATTTTGGATGTCCCTTATGACCGCATCATTGCATCCTCTATTCTTCCATAGACTGGAGCTCCCTTAGCTTCAGGAGGCAAAGAATGCTATTCTATGGACATATAAGGCAATCATTCATAAATTACCTCAGTACCTCACAAGCTGCCTAACTCCCTGCATCCCTAGTGTCTATTCTCTCAGAAGTCTTACCATCTTATCTCTGGCTATCCTTAAAGTTAAAACGCACTTTGTTAGAGCCTCAATATGCTTCACTCTTCCTATGCTCTAGAATAAGATCCAGAAAACCTTAAGGCTCACTTCCCCATCATGTTCTCTCTCTTCAAATCCTTGTTACTGAGGACCTTCTCTGAGGCCTGTCATTGTTTCAAGTCAAGGTCTTAACATCACAAATTGTTACTGCTTTAAATTCTGGACTTAAACCTCAACCATTGCCTGATCGTCATTTGAGTCCTACCTTCTGTCATTGTTCAAATCAAGGTCCCAACATCACGATCTACCTTTGCTTCAAATATTGGACTTAAACCCCAACCATTGCCTGTGGCATCTGTCATGTTCTCCCTTTGAACAGTCCTTCCTCCTAGGTCATCATGTCCAACCCTCTCCTATCCTATCTGACCTTCCCTCCCACTCTTTATATCCCCTCCCACCCCACTTGCCAGGACATGCCTACAGTACTTATCAAAGGACTCTTACATCTCAATCTTCTTCACACTTTGACACTAGAGGAACTGCCACTCCTGCTCACTGTGACTCATCCAATGATGTTTACTGTATAAACTTTAGCTCATTACCTTACATCCATATATCTGTATCCATGCAATTGTATTTAAATGGCACTACCTCCTGTTGAACCTATTGCTATGTTCTGGTGCAAGTATCTTGTTACATGTGATAGTTATATGTTATTATGTTGTCATTATTACTATAATAGTTATGTACGCTCACTCAACCTGTTATGTCTTAACCCTGTTGGCAATTGTTTGCCCCAGGTCCATCTTGTAAATGAGCTTGTCTCAATGATGTTCCACCTGACAAAAATAAAGATTTTGATTGATTGATTGATTGAGGTGAGTGGCCACCTTTTTACATGGTAGGGTTGGGGAAAGCATCAAGTGTTTTGTTGAATCATTTTATTTCAGGAAGCCTGAAGTAGGTTTAACAAATATGTTTGAATATTTGAATGTTATGCAAAGCCCTATTTAGCAGATAATTGGCAAATAATGAATATCCACTTGTATGCCAAATACCCAACTATTTCTTCCAAGCTGAGTGAACTTTGTTTGAAAACAAAATGGTTAATTTCAGTTCTGACTGGAGGAGGCATTCTGCTGCCACATTGCACGCCACTCATTTGTGCTATCCACAAATCCAGTCACATGGTGGAGTGGGAGGAGTCCCCATTGCATTGGCACAGTGCAAATCAGAGATCGATATTTTGGAGTATGCAGACGGGGGTGACTGCGACAGTGATGTAGCATGACATGGCTCCAGTTGCATGGTGCTATGTACAGTAATGCTTCAATTCTGTCGTAAAACATAGAAACATAGACAGTGACAGCAGAAAAACACCAAAGGTCCATCTAGTCTGCCCAGAGTTCCTCTCTGCTCTGGACCTATTGCCCATCTGGAACTTTATCCATCCCGGTTCATGCCCTGCTCCTCTCTACTGCTACAGACTTAAGTAACCTCCAAACCCTTCACTCTGTCCCAGTGGTGCTTGAAATCATTTACGGTCTTGGCATCCACCACCTCTGTTGGCAGATTGTTCTGCAGCTCTAACATTCTTTCTGCAAAATAAAACTTCCTCACATCCCTCTTAAACCTTCCCCTTCCATTTTCCACTCATGACTTTGGGTTCTTGATGCTGTACTTCTGCTAAATAGTTCCCAAAGTTTGCTTTATTATTCCTTAATGAACTTGAAGGTCTGTATCATATCTCTCTGTCTTGCCTGGTCTCCTGTGAGTAAATGCTCAGAGCCTTGAGATGAGCGTCATAAGATCTGCCCTGCTGGCCTGAATCATCTTGGCTACCCTGTATTGCACTGTGTCAGGCCTGTCCCTATTCTTCCTTAGCTGAGGATTCCAGAACTAAGCACTGTATTCTAGGTGTAGCCTCAACATCGACCTCAATAGAGGTAGTAGTACCTACTTTGCAGTTGTCAATATCCCTTCTGATACACCCCGGCATTGTATTAGCCTTACTGTAGGTCTTGTTACACTGGCTTAATTGTTTGAGTAAGTCAGTAATAATGACTCCCAGGTCCCTTTCCTCTGCCGTAGTGCTCAAGTTTAACCCCTCCCATCCAGTACTTTGTCCTGGAGTTTTCCCCTAGGTGCTTAACCTTGTATTCTTGTCACTGAATTTCAACTGCCAAACCTTAGGCCACTTCTCTAGCCTTTGTAGATCTCTCTGCATCTCCCTGATCCCTTAATCACTATCTTCCCTACCAGAGAGCTTTGTGTCATCTCTGAAGAGACACAACTTGCCCTGGTTGCCCTCCCCAGTATCACTGATGAACATATTGAAAGGACAGGACCCAAGACAGATTACTGCAGCACCCCACTTGTGACTTCTGTCTCTTCTGATTTGATCCTGTTTACCACAACCCTCAGCCATCTCTCCTTCAAACAGTCTCCTACTCATCTAACTACTGTATGTCCATAGCCATGCCCAGGTCCTTCAGCTTCTTCAGCAATCTTCTGTGTGATACAGAATCAAAGCCTTGCTGAAATAAAAGTACAGTAAATGCATAGCATGGTCCTTATTTACTACCTTTCATATCCATTCAAAGAAAACTCAGGTTGCTCTGACAAGAGCTCCCTGCCACACCCATGCTGTTTGCCATCATGTAGACCACTGCCTCTAGGTAGTCCAGAAGGTCATCTTTGACCCGTTATCAGTTTACCCATCACAGAGGTAGGCTGATCAGCCTATAATTCCTTGGTTGCTCCTTGTCCCCCTTGTGTAGCAGGACTATGCCCACCTCCAGTCTTTGGAACTACCCTATCTGAACTGACTGAATAGCCCTACAAGGGGTTCAGCCATTCCACAGCCAGTTCCAGAACACACTTGGCTGCATCCCATCCAGCCTTGTGGCATTATCTACCATTAGGGCTTTAAGCCCTTCAGGACTCTTTCTCTGCTAAATACTGGCTGCATCATTTCATGAATGCTCCTGACAGCCCCTTGATGCCACTTTCTGGTTGGTGCCCACTGTCTTCCTTGTGAAGACAGAACAGAAGTAATAGTTAAGGATGGTTATTTTTGTTCATCTTCTTCTAGTACCCCCTTGTAGCTAACAATAACTCCTCCCTGTTTCCTTAATAGAGTATATCTGAAGAATTGTTGTGCCTACCCTTAACCCTCTCCGCAGTATGCAACTTCATGTCTGTCTTTGCCACCCAGACCATCCTCTTCGCTAACTAGTGCATTTTGCATTCTCCCATTTCTCATCCCCTGCTTTTCCTTTTACCCGGTGAATGTATTTTCTTGGCCCTCACTGCTTCTCTGACCCTTTCTGAGAAACATATTGGTCTCTTGCATGGTTGCTTTGTTAATTCTCATGCATGACTTTGTTCCTTCAGAATGATCCCTTGATTGCTCCCATCTTTCCTCCACACCTCCAATGCTGTTGGTCAGTTTGTCTCTGGCCGGCCCCATCATCCTTTTAAAGTCTGCTCTTCCGAAATCTAGGACTTCAGTTTTTGATAGAGGCATTCTGGTATCATAGGCCAGCCTGAAGCAAATAGGGTTAAGGTCACTTGATTGCTGTGGCTCCCCAACCTTCATCCCATTCATCATCTGAGTTGATGAGACCCAAACCAAGAATGGCCACCTGTCTAGTGGGTTCCTTAACCAGCTGCACCAGCAGCAGTTTTGCAATATATCCAACAGGGCCTGACATCTGTCACATTTGGCCATTGGAATGTTCCAGTCAATATCCTGCAGGTTCAGATAACCAACCACCCACTTCCCTTCTTCACTCTCTTTGTCAGCTCTTCCGTGAGCTGATTCCACATCACAATAGTGAGGGGTAAACAGCAACCACCACAAACAGCCCACAGAGAACAACATGAATACATACGGCTGAGGGGTTGCCCTTACATGCCTCTTACTATATATATTATATATCAACTCGGGGATGATGCACCTCAGGGAGGGGCAATTGTCAGTTGCCATATGTGCTCAAGCTGTTTTGCCATCACCGCTTTTGCTATGCCATTTTTCCCTTGCTATCTTGATGGGCTATTCCTGAGTTCCCTATCACTCTTCCCCTTGTTGTGGTGGTCTATTGATCACTCCCACCAACATTTTCTTGCCTGAGGGCAATGTGAGGTGAACCCACAGTGACTCTGTTTCACCTTTACTTCCTTTGATGTTTCCATTATCCACAGCCTTCCTGCCATCCCTGACATATAGGCTATGCCCCCCACCTTTCCTGCTATCCTGTCTAAACATTGTGTAACCTGGGATTGACAAGTCCCAGTCATTATTCTCTTGTGGCCCAGTTTTCTGTGATGGCTACATGGTCCACCTTGGTGTCTGCCATCAGTGCCTGGAGCTCACTGATTTTATTACCCAGACCCCTGGTGTTAAGGCAGACCCTTTCCAACTAGCTCTGTATCCTTTTTGCTGCTTTGTGATCCTACACTTGCATTACTTTGTTCTTCTTTCCTTCTTATTTTCCCTCTTGCTTGCAGACCCTGAGAGCCTTCCCTCTTTGCCTCTTCTACTACTCCCTTTTGACCCTCAACCTTATTTTACCCACCTTACTGCAATCAGTCCACAGTATGAGGGGTACTAGCTGGGTTCCCCTTTCTACTTTGCCATGGTTTTCCTAACCTCACTGTCCTCTGCAGTCAAACTGTCTAATGTAGATGTCAAACTTCTGCCTCAGCATGCTGGTCCCCTTTCTTGTCAGGTGTCAGCTGCCCCAAAAGTCCCCACAGTCCCCTGCAAAGTGGTACCATTTCTTCTGATGCCATCCCTTTAACCACACATTTAATTCCTCCATCTCTTACCTCTTTACTCTGTCTTTCCCACCCCCTTACTCCACACAGGAGGACCTCGGAAAAAGCCAGGGAGGTCAACTGTGCCTGAAAGCTGTACCACAGCCTCTGAAAGTTGTGTTTCACTTGTTCCACAGAATGGTTTGTCAAATCATAGGTACACAAGTGTACCAGCCCCCACCCCAGGTCCCCTTCTCTTTCTCCGCTATCCTCTCTAGTCTACATCTTGGATGGCTAATGCCCCAGAAAGGCACTTGACCTTCCCCACCCATCACCTTGTCTACTCCCCTGATCATAGAATCCCAACCACTAAAACTCTCCTAGCTGCCTTTTTCTTCGCCTCTCAACTCTGGGTGCCACCGAATTGTCACTCCCATTGGCCCTGACTGACCCAGAGTTCCCCAGGTGGAGTCAGGTACTTGAGTCTCCTCCAGGGTGCAAAAGAATTTGCTGTTGGGATGATATGGAGCTGAATGACCTCCTTGGGCTCTCCCCGTCACCCTTCCCCTCTCCCTCCCCAACACACTCAGGGCCCTGGACCAGTGGGCCTCTGCTGGAAGTGGGTGTGTAGCTGTGAGCTCCAGCTGAGCCTGTGCCATGGGAAAGATGACACTACCTCACTGCTACCAGCTGAGCAACAAGCTCTGAAAGATCCTGCAGAAGGGGCAGTGACTCTTCCTCCAGAGCTTAACCCAGGAGAAGAGCATCCCACAGTACCTGGAACTGATCTGCGCCATTCTAAACCTCATGAACATTAGCTGGCTGTACCCTCTACTCTCTCTAATTTACTGCTTCTGAAAGCAGAAACTAAATCCTTGTGCTGTTACACAAATGGTGACCAGTGTCCTGTTTGGACCTTGTTATAACACAGGCATGCCACCAGAAAATCTACCCTTCCTGTCCTTCATACTTCCTTGATCCCAATGGGCATGGTGGCTCTGGCATCTCTGGCCTGATGGCCAAAGTTCCTGGCAGTTCAGTGGCTTTCTTCACACTCTCTCTAAAAGCCACTTCTACCCCTGATGTTGAGTGGCATCTTCCACACCAACCCCAGTGTTGTTTATGGGTTGCACTTCTGCTGCATTCTCATCTCAAGGGGTTCTCCACTGGTGCTGTTCATCCATTCACAACACTGTGACTCCTAACTGCTTGCCAGTAGTCATTCTTCAGGTGGGAGGGGATAAAGAGACTGTGAACAGCAAGTGAGGATGTGACTCTTAAACATAGCCCTGTAGACTATTACCAAGGGAACACAGTGGGATGAAGATAGGGAGACATACCAAACTGCCCTAAAGGAAGCAGGGAAGGCAGTAAGGCAGGCAAAGTCCCAAACTGAGGAAACACTGGCACGAATAGTAAAGAAGGTGACAAGACTTTCTATAGATACATTAGTGAAAGGAGAAAGTCCAGAGGGGGTATTGTTAAGCTCAAAGGAGAAAAGGGGCATGTGAGGAGGACCTGTAAAAGCATCTATCCTAAATAGATACTTTGCTCAGTATTTACTGAAGAGAAGGCAGGGCAGGGCCCACAGCTCAGCATGATGGACACAGGGGAGGGAGGTGAACACTACTCCCTTCACAAAAGAAAGGGTCCTACAAGAGCTTGCTAAGCTCAGGGTGGACAAGGCAATGGGACCTGATGGCATACATCCCAGGGTACTTAATAGCTAGGGTGGAACTAACAGAGCAATTAGCAGAACTGTTTAGTGAGTCTCTGAGCATAGGAGAGGTCACAGAAGACTGGAGAAGTGCTTCATGTGATCCCGCGTCCCACAAGAGTGGTAGCAGGGAGGAGGCAGGGAACTACAGACCAGTCAGTCTTACCTCAGTAGTGGGCAAGATTATAGAGGCACTCCTTAAGGAAAGGATAGTGCAACACCTGGAATCTATAGGGGCACAGGATCCAAGACAACATGGGTTTACAAAAGAAGGTCCTGTCAAACTAATCTCATAGATTTCTTTGACTGGGTAAGCAGAGTGGTGGACCAAGGGGGAGCAGTTGATGTCACCTACCTTGACTTCAGCAAAGCTTTCGACACTGTTCCACATAGAAGATTGATAAATAAGCTGGGTAGGCTGGGGTGGGTCAGAAGTTGGTTAACTGGGTGGCAAACTGGTTGACAGGCAAAAAAACAGAGTGGTGATAAATGGTATGCAGTCAGAAGAGATGCAAGTCACAAGTGGGATACCTCAGGGATCAGTCCTGGGGCCAGTCCTCTTCAATATCTTTATTAGAGACATTGCAGATGGACTAGAGGGTAAGGCTTGTCTGCTTGTAGATGACACCAAGATCTGCAACAGAGTAGATGATCCAGATGGGGTGGGCAGAATGAGAAGAGATCTGGATAAACTAGCAAATGGTCAGAAGAGTGGTAACTGGGGTTTAATGCAAAGAAGTGCAAGATCATGCAGGTAGGGAAGAGAAACCCTGAAGCCACCTATAAGCTGGGAGGAGTTGCTGGCAGTCATAAAGGAAGAAAGAGACTTGGGCATCATCATCACCGATGACCTAAAATCATCCAAACAGACCTGTAAAGCAGTAGGTAAGGGTAGGGGGATGTTAGGGTGTATTAGTAGGGTATCATAAGTCGTAAGAGGGAGGTAATAATCCTCTTTACAAGACACTGGTTAGGCTCCCATCTGGAGTACTGTGTGCAGTACTGGAGGCCACACCTTCACAAGGACATTAACCAAATTGAGGCAGTCCAGAGAAGGGCAACCAAAATGGTGCAGGGACTACATCAGAAGACATATGAGGACAGATTAATGGAGTTCAATATGTATACCCTTGAGCACAGGAGGGAGAGAGGTGATATGATCGAAACATTCAAACACCTTAAGGGAATTAACAAGGTGAAAGAGTCTAACATGTTTAAATATAAGAAAAATAGCAGGACAAGAGGGGCACAGCATGAAATTAGAGGGAGGCCGATTAAGGGGGAAATGTGAGGAAATTCTTTCACAGACAGGGTGGTGGATGCATGGAATGGCCTACCTCAGGAAATGGTGGCTATGACTACAGTGCAGGGCTTCAAACAGGCATGAGATAGGTATAAGGAGCAATACAGATGAGTATGAGTAGATAGACCACTGATAGAGCAAAGGCCGATGGCACATTTATAAGGTAGAAAAGAAATAGGCAGACTGGATGGGCCTTGTGGTCCTTATCTGCCATCAACTTCTATGTTTCTATGTTTCTATCCTGCTTCCTTTCCAACATGGCTACAAACACTTTGGTGACCTGACCACGGAAAAGGATCATAACCTCCCATTGATCATAGCTTGATGGCAGTGATAGTCAAATAATCTCAAATTCTCATAGGTAACATCAAATATTGGCTTTTTGATATTAAGACAAGGTCAGAGATATTGTAGTATCTGATCTGACTTAAAATCAAAAATTGGTTGGATAAGAGTATGATTACTTGACATGGGAAGCCATATCCAAAACATCTGCAGAGCCACCAGGTGTAAGCTTGGCCTTGCCTACAGGGCCAAATACAACCTGACTCGGAGCGAGGCTGGCACTTCTGAGGGAGTGCTTCTCCCTCCTTAGTTATGGATACCACCTATTTGCCAGGTCACCTCAAATCCATCTTAATCGTGGAACACGGCATATAATGATATCTGTCGGTTTGCACTTGCTGCTCCCAAACTCACCCACCGATGTGAGCTCTATGACAAACTCAACTGGCTCCCCTACGAATTCCTGATCCTTGGTGTGGAAACTTCACCAGGAAAGTGCTTGCCATGGCATACCGTCGGGACTGGCGCATCTCCTCCCAAAACTGGACGCCATCCCCTACCAGCTCAGGTCCAACCGACCGAGTTGCTTAAAGTTCCCCTACTCAGACCCTTATGGGGGATCGTGACTTTGCCGCTTTGTGCCTAGGCTCTGGAACTCCATTCCGGACTCTGTTCACTCTGCCCTTCCCATGGGACCTTTCGCCTCTCTGTGGTCCCACCTAAAACAAACGACAAGATGTGACTGCTCTAGTCTCTGTAATGTAATACTCTGCAGTCCACTATTGTCCACTTTGAGTCCATGATGGTCTATGAAATATGTATTCAGTGATTCTAATGTTTATCTATGTCCTGTAACAATTTGTACTATGTGTGGCAGTATCTCTGCCCTTATACAAGCGTTGTTATAGCTGTTTTTACTGTATCATGCTGTTTCTCCAATGTTGCCATGTATGTATACTGTATGTTTTGTGCTCTCCGGGTCATTCCTGAAAATAGGCATACTACTTGTCTAGTGTACTTACCCGTAAACAAAAGCTAAATAAATCAATTATCCAATCCTATTATCCAGTTATCTGACACTACTAACTGGGACTAGAGATGGGCAAAGTTGGGAAATGTCACTACTTAAAATTCTTCACAATGTTTTCTGTCTTCATGTAGCACAAAGTAGGACTTCCCATAGTTCGTCACATGGTAAATTGCCCAACTTGCCAGGGTGAAGATTATGCATATGTACAGCATATGAGAAGTGCCACTACATGTAGTTCTCTGTCTGACAAAGAAAGAGGGCTGTCAGTGACTGGTTGCCACAGTGAGGGATGGTTTTCTTCATTGAAGAACACCTCACTAACTTGCCAGATGTCACTTAGTATCCTGCTGGGGTATTGCGAGGGGAGGATGTTGGTGGGGTGCATAGGATGGGGGTGGGTGGTCTATCCTTGCTGTGTTTCAGGCTTGGAGGAGGGAGGTGGGCAGCAGGTTGTCTTTACACTACTGTTATGAAGTGAACATTGGGTGGGTGAAGAGGTACTAACAAAATTAAACTGTGCTGGGAGGTAGGTGGGGATGGTCTGGGTGCAAGGATGGTGGGCGCCATTTCTTTAGTTTTGGCTGGTGAAGGGGGAGAACATAGTTACTGTACATGGACAGGCTGATTTAAAAAATTTTTCATGGTAATATGCTTTATTAAGATTTTTGACAAGTGAGACTACAGTACAAGACATCCATATAAATATAAGAAATAACAATACCATACAACCAAGTGAGGTAATACTACAGGAAAAGCCTGAAAAGGAACAAAGGCTACTCCAAAACAACAACCCCCACTCCTGCTCGGAGCACAGCGAAGTTCACTCATAGAAATCATCAGGACTGAGCCAATTTCTCAGGTGTGCAAGCTTTCTATAACAGCTATCTGGATATTAAGACCTCAAGGGACTGACAACAGTCCCTATATTGTTTTTCAAAATATTTTGCAAAGATGCAGCTTGCATAGCAGCACTTTTCCAGTAAAGTGTCTATTTGCCTGAAGTTCCTGCATCATCAGGAGAAGAACTATATGAATTGTAGAACTCACGTAAAGGAGTGAGGCAAAAGGAAAACAAGGGGGCAACAAGCAGCATGGAAACAAAATCTGGAACGCCATGTGAGAAAGCAAGAAGTCAAGGAAATAAGAGTCCGGACCAGAGGCCATCGTGGCAGAGGCCAATCTGAACATTATGGCCATTACCAACTCATGGTGCACTGAAACCATGACTGGGACAAGGCCATACCAGGCTATACTCTGTCCAGGAAGAACCAGGTGGGAATAAATGGAGGGATGTTGTGCTTATGTGAGGGAAAGAATAAAGTGGACGGAGATACAGGGAACACAGGAGAGACAATGGTAGTCAGTCAGCCTGGAGACAAGAAAAGGAGCCTCTATTCACACTGGAGGATCTACAGACCACCAGCACAGGAAGAGGAATTAGATAAGGTATGGTGGAAGCCATTAGCAAGATGGCAGAAAAATTGGAGGTGCTGCTGATGGATGATGTAGATTGTGGCCTCCCAGCAGCGGCTTCAGCTACTGTAAAAGAAGGGACATCCTGGACTCTCTGCAGGGGTCATTCCTCAGGAAACTAGTCTCAGAACCCACTTGTGATGAGGCAATACTGGACCGGTACTACTAACAGGGACAGTATTGTAGACATCAAGACGGAGGCAACTTGTTGACCAGTGATCACTGTACAGTGTGTGTTCAGTATAAGGATGGTTGCAGAATCAAACCACACAAGATAGAGAGTACTGGATTTCAGGAGGGCAGATTTTATAAAAGAGGGGAATGTCTCAAGGATGATCTGGTGGGAGGGATGGCCTGTGGGAGGGGAGAGAGGAGCAGGGTGAAGCTAAAAGGAGCATAGTATAGGCAAAAACCTCTGCATCAAACAAGTGGGTAAAAGCAAGAGGAAAAGAAACTGCTATGGTTCTCAAAGAGGTGGTTAAAATGTGAAGGCTAACAGGGTAGCATTCAGAAGGTATAAGGAGACACAGAGGAGGAGGATAGGAGGTGTACCAGGAAATTGAGGGAAGCAGGGTGGCAGTAAGGAGTACAAAGGCTCAATCTGATGACAGAATAGCCCTGGAGGTAAAGAAAGGGTACAGAACATTTTTTCAGTATTTAGGTAAACAAAGAAGACCAGGAGGAGGATTGCAAGGTTAAGAAGGGAAACGGGGGTGGGGGTGGGTTGGATGTATAGAGGGTTACCAGGAAAAGGCAGACATCCAGAACAATTAAAAGCCATTCACAAAAGGAATTGCTCTGGGATGGCGTGCTCATGGTAAAAAAAAACAACATAAAGCACAAAAGGAATCAGGCACTCATCACCTCAATTTAAAAGCACCACTCTTAACTGCATTTATTAATAAAATAAATATATTTTATTTAGTGCCAGAAAAAACTATACTGTCTAATGAATTTCAAAGGCATAGATTCCAGCATGCTATGATGTCTTAAATACCCTAACCCTGTGATCACCTTCTATTGAATGAAGGAAGCACTCCTCACTTCCTCACATAATAAATCAGCTGATCACATAATAAGCTGTAGCACTACAGTTGCAGCTATAGGTACGTTCAGATATTTCCAGATATTTGGTGATATAGCTAAAGAGATTCTCCTCTAGTGGCCAAAAGCGGTACTGCAGACAGGCAAGGAATTTCTAGAGACATCACAGAAATGTCAGGAAATATCTGGCCATGTCTTTGGCTGTAATCTGGCGTCAGCAAGCACAGGAGTAAGCCCGTTCACTAGAAGATGGCTAGCAGTGGAAGAAGGCGGGTTGTGTTGATCACCCTCTCTGCCGGAAGGGTTTTCTGTTTAGAAATTTTGGTTGCTAGGGACAGGAGGGTGGGATGTGGGGTGCTGCTACTGCGGTTGAGGGGGTGGGGTGGCAGGTGAAAATAAATTAATTAGAAAAGAAGAAAAGTGCTAGACAATGTGGAGATCATCTGTCGAGGTGAGCAGGCTGTGGCAGTTGCCCATAATGGGAGTATTTTTGTTAAAGCTTAAAACTGTGGGTGCTGGGGAGGGTGGAAACAGTCATGAAGGAGAGGGCCAGGGACAGAGGTTGTATTTTAAATGATTGGACTGGGAGGACGGTGGGGGTTGTTTGTTTACTATTTTCCCTCAGGCACATGAATAACAAATATGAATACCACATTCACAAATATTGAGGCAACTGAATATGATTATTCGGTCGCATTTCAAAATAAGGTATTTGCCTCACCCTACTAAACACCATCTATGGACGACTACACAGAAGGCCCAAATTGGCAAAATAGTGCCTGCTAGTGTGAGCAACTGCAATGACAGAGTTCAGCAGAGCTGAGTACTTAAAGGAAAGAGACCCTGGACACGGTCATTGAGACTGCAATGTATAAAGTCAGAGGAGTGCTCTAACCACTTAGTTAGGAAAAATATCCCTCTGCTGAATGGTTAGAGCTGTGGGTCTCAGGTTTGATTCCCAGCAAGGGATGGAAGTACATCTGCCCAAGTAGAGGTGATAAATCACACTTTGTAAAGTGGGTTGGGACACAGTCTTTATGAAGGACACAATATAAAACCAAATTATATTCTAACTCATTAAAGTAGCTCCTAATGTGAATTCGGTGTTTTGTGCCAACTGATAATAAACAGCAAAGGCCATGCATGTTTAGATTCCAGTGCTCTGGATCTTGTCAAAGGTGCAGTGTGTTGGAGGCACAGAAACTGACATGCCTATTTGTAATTTCTCTCAACTGTTGAGGGAGGAAACACATCAGAGGCCAAATATCCCATCTTCTCGCAGGAGTGCAGTTTATATAGCAGTGTCTTATAACCAGACAGTGTGCTTTCAAGGAGCTTCATTTAAAACATACTGCTGGGAATGCTGAATTTATTTTGACAGACCAAGGGGATGCAGAGATGTCCTTTGTCATGTGTTTACTTTAAGATTTAGCAAATGCTAGGCATTTAAAATATAAGGCACTGTTAGAACCTAAAGCATGCAGATCAGTCTTCCATTTTGTCTCAGTTAGCCTGCTATGCAACTTTGCAATGAATTGTTTCTTTCATTTTAATCCCATCTCTGTTCTTATTTTTTATTATTCAGTTTTCCAGTTTTATCCCCTGTTCACCCTGACCACCACCCCAGTGTCTCACACCGATGAGAGTCTACAACTGCACCTTCCTTGGGTTAGGAGTAGAGGCAGTGCAGTTGACTTTGCCTGCGAAGTTGTGCAAATTTGTGAAATTCACCTTATTGAGCTTCTTGATTTGCTCACTTCACCAATTTGCAATGAGTTTTTTGGTCAAAGTGACTCATTTGCGAGGTGATGTCAGGTGAAGTCATGGTGAGGTGGCAACTTCACTGACAAATTTGCATGACTTTGCTTTAAAAAGAGGGCCACTTTGCCAGCCAAAGACTTTATAAGGTTGGTACATCGCACTTTGTGAGGTTGGCAGACTTCATGAATTAATTCATGATTTGAAGTCTGACAGCTTCTCACATCTCTAGTTAGGAGGGTGGAGAGTGGCTACCATCAGTGTAAGTGCTGCTTCTTGGCTGACCAGCAGGGGTATGTGAATGCCAGGCACAGCAGAACATGCTCTCCTCCCCTTCTCCCTGGAGGCTGAGTACCTCACCTCTGCAATGTACCTAGGCCCCCTTCCAGTTGACTTACAGTGATTCTGGAATCACATAAGAGCCCTGATTTCCAGGTGTTGGTGCAATGTACTGCTACCACCCAATTCCACTTAATCTTTATCTGTCTCCCATTATGGGTATCTGGTGACTAGGGAAGTATGGCACCTCTTTGGGTTCTTACAGGTCTAGAAGGTCAAGCAAATCAGAATCAGAACCCGAGACCTGCCAGTGCAGCAGCTGGATTTCCGCTTGTAGCACGGCGATCGGGTTTGGGAACAGACCCGGGTTGTCGGAGGGCTGGCACAAGTGGAGGAAGAATGGAGCATCTTATGGATGGCTCTCCTCCAGGGAGTGGGGGCGAGTGTTTGGCTTGCTGAGGACTCCTGGCAGAGACCGGAAGACACTCATGCTACTGACACTATCTCTAGGAGGCGGGCAGATGCTGACGCCATTGCACATCCCGCCGCCAAAAAGAAAAACAGGAAAAAGAGTAGGTGGGCAAGATCCACTGTCTGAGTGAAGCCCTCCCTGGGCTTGATCAACCGCCATCACTGAAGTCCCCGACTAGTTGCTGGTTCTGGGATGTGGATAGGGGGCCATCACAGCGGCCCCGCCATCTGGGTGGCAAGCTGGGAGTGACTGGGGGACGCTGGCAGCAATGGATGGTGGTGGAAGCCCTAGGAACCGTGACCAGGGCAGATGTGTGATAGTTGACCTGCCGGATAAAAGAAGATAAAATAAAAAAATAAAAAAAAAAAGAATCAGAACCTGAACCAAAAATGTAAAATATTAAAAGACGCAGTGGTACTCTCAGTTTCAAAATAAAGTTTGGTTCCACTGAAGCTACAGATACAGGGACATTGCAAGGATATAAGACTATCAAAGGCTTGAGCCCAAAAAAAAAAAAAAAAAAATAGGTTGAGGGTCTGTTAGCTACCTAGACCCCAGAAGCTGCTAGGGTTTTGACCTCTTTTCTGATGCATTTTAAGTGGTTTGGGTGGTATTTTCTACTTTTTAAAGAGCAGCTGACACCTTCAGGAGAACTTTAACAAAACATTACATTTAGACACAGTTCAGCTTGTATTTCACATTAGTTTTGTAATCTTCCTCCCAATTATTTATTTCTGAGATCAATTGCATGAAAACAGGATATTTGCTCCTGAACAGTTAATATATTCCTGGTGCTTTCTCCCTATCTGAGATCATCATGCCCTGCCTGTGAGATCATAGTTACTCCCACGGCAACAGATTGTGATGTCACAACAGAACATCATGACTTGAAATAGGGAGTAAGCTACAGAGGCAGATAAACTAAGGGAAATCTAAGGATAAAATCATGTACTCATGTAAATTTACTCAGTAACAAATAACAAGGAAGATAAGCATATAGAATACATATGGAATGCAAGCTGAATTGTACCTGATTATTGTTTTCAGAGTTTCTTTTGGCATCAGTAGCTCTTTAATGCCATTCCATTATTCTTATTGTCATTTTAGGTTGTACTTTTGAAAGAAAGTGCTGTCAACCTTAATATATTTAGTCCTTCATGAACTATATATAGTACTGTACAACACACTTGTTTCAACTAGTACTACTTTATTTTGCAGATAGAAGAAGTTCCGTCCCTGTATTTCTTGTTAAAATAAGGATTGGACTATCTTGCCTTCTAGCACAGCCAGGCAGCCAAGATTTTATACTGAAGTCAATTTTTTTATTAAATGTAAAATACCAAGCAATCCACATAGTAATATGTCAAACATGAATGAGTACATCTTTGCGAGGGCTGCAACACTAATTCAATTAGGCTAGTACATTGGTATCCCTGCCCTAGGATATTAACATAGAACAATATAAGTATAGCAACATTTAAGAAGACTAGAGATTAAACTACAATTTATATACAAAGACAGGTAAATGTATGTTATGTGTTGAGGGACTTAATTTGTAACCACTAAAATACATAGAGTATCATGAGAGTGAATGAAAGTACTTTGAGCATTCTTTTGGGAAGTGACAAAAGATGAAGAACTAAAAGCTGAGCTAGCCCTCGTGTCCATAAAGGGAAGAGGGCAGGAGGAGAAGGAAAAACAGTTGTGGAATTCTATACCATAATCTTGAGATACATTTATCTCTTATTGTGGCAGCATGGGGAGTTTAGAAAAGGGTTCTCAACTCTGTACTAGGCTACTGATAGTGTGTCAACACTAGCATGAGACAGGCACTCTAAACCTTCTAACTGCATTACCGCTGTTAGCTACTGTAATGCATTAAGCCAAGATCTCATGTAACAACATTTGTCAATGCCAAATGTTTGCTTGCTGGCATTAGCAGTGGACGCAGGAATTAGACAGATGCAGTATAGGAATGGCACTGAAGTACTGAACTGATGCTAACTCCACCTCACCCTGCAGAGATGGACAGGCATTGGGTGTGCCTTTTGTTCATCGCCCATGACTGTCACAACATTTCACCTCACCCTACCCTTCAGACACTGACAAGTGTTGAGGTGTGCCTTGGGTGTTTGGGCTTTACTTTCACCTAATTCCATAAGGAATATGCTGAAATGGATGCAGTATAGGAGAATGGGGTGAACTCTGAGGCCAAAGGGTCCAAGGTGCACCTCGATGCCTGTCACTGGCTGCAGGGTGGGGGGTGGTGGAATGGCATGAGAATTATTGTCACAATCCCAAGTCACACCCTGATGCCTGTCATTTCTACAGGGTAGGGTGTTAGGGTCAAAACCCTAAAGCCCTTGGCATTTCCTTGGTATTTTTACTCAAGTTTTCAACATGGGCTTTTTGTGACCCCACTGCATGAACAGTGACACAATTAGTTTGTTAGGTGAAAGGTGATTTTGAGACAGCGACTGTGCCATTCGGCACCACATGTGAGAAAACACATTTCAACAGGATGTGAAAAATGACAGCTATACTGTTCATGAGGAGGTGTAAAATGGCATTGCTGAAAATCTGGAGTGAAAATATAAAAAACTGGTGAAGTTACGAGCGCATGAGAAACTGCAACATACAATCTGTAATGTAATTAGTTTAGGATTTAAGCAGATTTTCAACATAAGCATTTTGGAACCTCTGCTCATGAACAGTGTCACTGTCATTTTCTTAATCTGTCCTGAACACTGATTTCCCACAGCAATCGTGCTATTCTGCGCGGAAGTGCGAAAACACATTTTGGCCAGGATGTGAACAATGACAGCTGTACTGCTCACTAGGAGGTGTGACAAAATGCCAATGTTGAAAATCTGGCATGAAAATATTGTAAATTCGCGAGGTTACGAGTGTATATAGCAACTCGCGCAACACACGCCGTAATACAGTCATTTTCTGATTTTTCCACCAAATTTGCAACAAAGGCTTTTTGAGAGCCCACCTCATGAACACTTGTGTTCACACAGCCCAAAGGGTGATTCCGCATAGTGAGCACGAAATCACCTTTCGGGTCGAGTAACGCCATGGCAGTTCAAGAATTCATGAGGAGGGGTCCCAAAACCCCATGTTGAAAATTTGGTGAAACAATTCCCAAAATGCCCGGATATGCACTAAACTTGAAAACCCTATTTATTACATTATACAGCTCACCGCATTTTCTCAGTTCACGGTCGGCTTTGAAGAGTGCAGACATGTTCCCGTCCACGAAGATCGTCGTATTGGGCTCCAGAGGTAAGTATGGGGTGAGGGTGTGTGTGGGGAGGCAGGGTGCACAGTGGGTGGGTGCAGGTTGCGGGTGGGGGCAGGGTGAACACTGAGGGACAGTTTTTTTCAGGACAAAAACAAAAGACATCGCTGGACCGTTTTTCCCTTCACAGGGCATCAGGCACACTGGGATGGGCTCCAGCGAACCAGCAGGCAACTTCGTTTGAGAGCCAGCAGTGGCCGATGGGGGATCAGGCACCCTCGTCAGCAGGAACAAAACCGGGGGTATCATTATGCTGATGGGGATTGGGCACCCGTTGGCAGGAACAAAACCGGGGGTATCATTATGCCGATAGGGATTTGGCATCCTGTTGGCAGGAACAAAACGGGGTATCATTATGCTGACAGAGACTGGCAACCCTGTCGGCAGGAACAAAATGGAGGGATACAGAATGCCAACGGGAGGCTCCCTGTCGGCAACAACAGAAACATAGGCAACAAAGCCGATGGGGATTAGGGTCCCCATCGGCAAGCAAACACAGTGGGGAGGGTATATTGTTTAGAACATGGGGCAACCCCGCCATGTTCACAAACAATATCAGGGGTTTCACATCCCACCTTGCAATGACGGTCTCCTCATTGCAGTGGATGGCTGACGCTGCAATGATGAGGTGGTCCCTGATTGCAGTGGCTACTTTTTAGAAGGTTGTTTCACGCTGGCTGAACTAGTGTCAGCAGCAGCGCGCGCGGCATTGGGGATGGGGGACAAGCCTTTGCAGGCTGTGGGGTATTGGACACAACAGTGCCACGCCCACAACCTGCTTGTGGAGAAAGTTGACGCAACATGTTTCTTGCATGCGTAATCAACATGAGTCCACAGTTACATAAACTGTAGAATACAATTCAGAGCTAACATTGTGCTTTAGATTTTGAATTCCACTTCTGACAGAATTCTGCAGTATTAGGCAGAATTTCTGACATTCGTGGAATTCCTGTGAAAGAGGAATTTTACAATTCTGCACAGCTCTACCCAACAGTAGCAGCCATAGCAATCTCAGTCCTAGCCAACAATCCCAACAACTGCCATTTCCTAGTGAAATCAGATTAGCTCCCTGGCCTGAGTGACCTGCAGCTTATGGATAAAGTTAGGCTGAGGTGTACAGTGGGCCCTAGTTCTGCATGGATATCAGTCCTTGCTGAAATATTTTTGTGCCACAGATCGAAGGTCATGGAACATGGTTGTATTAGTCTGTGGTACAACATATCAGCTGACTGGAAATCTGTGGCAACCTGAGCTCAGAATCACAGCGTGCACACTTTTTAAGCAAAACTGCTAAGCCGCCATGTGCGAGTGAGTGTGAAAGTGAAAGCATATCCATCCCAAGACAGCAACCAGAAGCTTGGCACTTTTGTTTAAAAACAAACCAGAAAACTCACACAAACACACAAATACACAGGAAAAAAGCAAAACTATATACTGTACTGGTTAGAAACCACATGCCCAACCATTTTGTGTTGCCACCGGCTTCCATTGCATTGGACCTCTCAAGCTTTACTCGAGGTCTGATATAATTAAAACCTGTCTGTGGCAGACAGGCTGGTTGTGCATGGCTGCCCAACTAATATTCTCTATTTATTCTCCAGTGTCACCACTTGCCTTCCATCATCACTGAATTCAAGACCATGCTGAATAAGGCCTACGGTAAGAGTTTTGTGGAATTGTCAAATTATGCTTCTGCCAGAGTTCAGTGGAATTTCAGAAATTCTGCCTAATCCCATGGAATTCCATCAGAAGCAGAATTTGAAATTCTGAAAGCAGAATGTTAACTGTGTAATCATATTCTGTGTTTAATGTAAACCGCAGCCTAATTTTCCACAAACCGCGGACTACTATTCTGCAGATTACATTATCTATGGAATATTATTCGATGGTTTACAGAGAAATGGTTTTTGAATTCCAAGAGTTAAAAAGAAATTTTGAAAACATTGTGGAAGTAGAATTGCCATTATACATGAATTCCACCAGTGGAATTCTACATTCTGCATAGCTTTTCCTGCAGTGTACCTTCCTAGATTGCTCCTAGCAGGGCATGCTACCTCAGAGGTACAAGTGCTGAATAAGTGTTCAGGATAGGATGCAAACAAACCAGCACTCATTGTAGCTTTTAAAAAGAGAAAGAAATGTACTTTGTTTGATAGTTGCACCAAAAATGTATTAAACATGTTAAAAATTGGTGCATAGGACCGGCTTCAAAATCTTGGCACTTTGAGACTGACTCATCTCTTCCTCAGGGTCATCCTGAGTCAGGGCCGCAGGCAGCACTGCCAACCCCGCTGCTGCGGGAGGCCCCCAAAACGAAAGCGACGAGTGCGGGTCGGGCGGCTTCCCTTGGGAGTCGGGACAGCCTCTGGACGGTGCTCAAAAACAAGACGGTACAGTACAATACAAAAGGCAACAATTATTTAAATATAATAAATTAAATCAGTGTGTCACACTGTCACTCACTGCGGCCCCTGTGTCAGTCAGTCAGCAAGGAGGATTCACGAACCAGCGCCGAGCGAGCAGCCAGAGAGTCAAGAAGCACTGGCCACTGTCTGTAGTGCAGTCACCACCAAGCCCTGGAACCGGAACGGCGAGCAACGCTGCAGAGACAGGCTATATCCTACAGCAAGCACAGGCAGACGCAGAGTAGGTACCGCGGCCCGAACCCAATTTCCCACCTGGCTGGCCCTGGCTGGAGGCTGGCTCTGACTCCTGTTTGTCCTGTGCTCCTGTCGACTCGCCTGCCGTGGCGTCCGACCATTCCGATCTGACTGTGCTGTACTCTCATCTCATTAACCCACCGAGACATCCATGGACTGTTCCCTGCCTGCCTTGTTTGCCTACATCCCCTTATTGTGCTGCACATGACGTGGGACAGACGTGGTGTGGTGAACCAATCGCAGGGGTCGACTCTGTCCGCTCCTGAAATCACACCTCCGCCCACTGGGACCTGAACATTTTGGTTCCCACTCAGGTCCGTAGCTGCAGCATAAAAATGGATTAAATTCACAGTGTTCACTATCACCCAGCAAGTGAGTCAAGGATCAGGAGGAGTCAGGACTGGTTCCAGAACGCCGAGGAGACCTCAGACCTGTGGATTCTTTGGAAGATTCTGTGGAAGAGCGATTGTTGCTGCAGCCAGTCACTATTCTGAGGAGCAGAGAGGAGAGGAGAAGAGAAGAGGAGAGTGGAGAGGACAGCAGTTCATCCAGGCCCACCCAGACAGCACCCGCACCCACCCACCCACCACCACTGATACAGGGTCCCCTGTACTTCTGCCAGTGCTGCTAACTTGAGCTGTAATTAAATTCACTTTTTTCTTTTTAAGAAAAAGCAGCAGCGCAGACAGTAGTTTAGCCTGAGAGACTGGACTGCTGCACAACCATCGTGCCTGCCGACTAGGTGACCCCTGCCTGCAGACAGTGGTGACGTGACGCCGTGAGAACAGCAAGAATTCCAGGAGACCAGCAGTACCTTGCCTTGCCTAGTGCCTTCTTCCTTTTGGTAGGTAATACAGTCAGTGAATTTGTGTGGAGTGAAGCCTGCATGGGGAGGCTGTATATCATATGTACAATGGTGGTACTTACTACTTTGTATGACATAACTAATGGGAAATGAACAATACATATACTGTTTCTCAAACTCCGCAGGTGCCTTGTAGACTTTGCAACAGAAAATCAAATGGAGTCTGCTTCAATTATTGGATTAATCTTTATTGCCTCAACAGCCCTACGTTAGTTTTATTGGTTTTAATATCTAAACAAATATAAAAATAACATTTTTACAAACTGTTCTTGGAAAAATTGTAATTTATAATGTTATATTTATATTTGTTTAGATATTAAGAGGCCCCGTGAACATGCTGGAGACAGCGAAGTGAGGTGTTGGAGGCAATAAAGATTAATCCAATAATTGAAGCAGACTCCATTTGATTTTCTGTTGCAAAGTCCACTTACTACTTTGTACTGAACTTAAATATTTTCTGGTTGTTGATCTTAGTTTTCAGTGCTTCTGACAGTATTTGCTTTGCATGTTTATTGTTTACTACCCCTTTACTAGTACTAGCAGTCAAGGCATTAATGTAGTAGGTCTCCTGAAACATGTAGGTGCTGAAGAAATACAAGTGTGAATTGCACAGACTGGGTGGGTTGCCAGAGCAATGCAGCCTTGCTGGAGACATACATTGGGTATCCTGCAGTGCAGAAGCTGTTCTCGAGGCATTGACTGGGACAGACTTCCGAGGTGGGTTATTATAGTGACAAGCTGCCATTAGTGCCACGTTTACCTTGCCTTGCCTAGGTGCTGGAAGAAAGCTTCATTTTGGATAGATTGGTCAGCGGCTAGGCAAGGTAAGTGGTATCACTAAAGGCAACTTACTAAGTTCACTTTTTTCTTTATTGAGAATCAAATGTGCAGGTGCATGGTTGGGAAAGCAAAGGAAGTTTACTTTGTTGTTTTATTGACAGTCGAGTGTGAGCGCCTTTGTTGGGAAAGCAAAGGAATATGTGTAATTAACTTTTTAGTTTTATTGTATTTCGTGGCTCACTGTAGACTGGCAATAAAACATCCTTCGGAACAATCAGTTGTTCATTATAACGCGGTTCGTTATAGTGAGGGGTCACTGTGCTAGCCAGATAAGGTGGTGTCTATCCTACTGTCTTGCAGTCTGTCTATCTGGAATTACAAAGAAAGTTCAGATGATCTGATCCATTATTGTTCTGATTTTCTGTTTATTATGCTGTTGTCTCCTCTATGCTCGATCTATCTGTATCCACTAGAGGCTAAATTAATTCAGGTGAATTAATTTAGGCCTGCTGATACAATATATAGGGCACACATAGAAAGGAGACAACAGCATAATAGAGCAGCAGAGATAGAACAATAATGGATCAGTAGGAGCATTTTTTGTTGTAATACATTTATCAATAATGAATGAGTAGTTTGTTTCTTGCTCTTCCAGTAATTTTGACTCAGTCTGGGGAAAATGACAGATTGTGTAACAACTTGTTGGCGCACTCCCAGCAGTTAAGGAAGTGATTTTTTTATTCTGATATATACTGTATTTGATCGTTGCTTGAGTATATCAAGTTGGACACTGTGCCCACTACACCATCAATGGTCCTACATTGAAGCAGAGGCAGTATATGATTGTTTAGTATGGTCTGCTGTGCTTGTGGGTGGGCGGTGGTGTGTGTGTGTGTGTGTGTGTGTGTGTGTGTGTGTATTCATGTTAAATACTGCACCATATTATATCTAAAAAGAGGGTATGTTGCATGTAAGTGTCATGGCCGATGAGAGGTAATCTCGGTCAGGTCCCGCGGATGGGTAGGGGAGTGCGCAGAAAAGCAGTGCCGCTCACGCCAAAGCCTCCTGTGGGCACTGTTTTTACAAATATATGCATGAGGGTTTTATTTGTCTGGCTATCTCATGCTGTGTTTCAATGACTAGGGCTAAAGGCTTACCACCTTTGGGGTGCACAGTGGTGGTTGACTACACCTTGCCACCTTGGGTCTATTTTGGACTGCTGTTGCCTATATGAAGGTAAGGCATTTGAGGCAGATATAGTTTGCTATGGGGACCAAGCTGATGGGACATCACAGCAGAGCCCTAACACCCCACCCTTCTAAAACAAATTAGTAAATTGCAATGCCAATCCAAGCTGAAAATGTATTGTTGCATGGTCCGGGGAGGGGCTACTTTGTTTCTAGAGTTTTCAGACCTAGTGTACTTTACAATGAAATGTGAGAGCAGCTAGCTAATCACTCGTTAGCAGCTCTTTATGTGATCCTGATGGCCTTACTAGGACAATGTGAAAATATTGCATGTGCTGTGGCTCATTTGCAGCTCTTACTATGTGCACCTGGTATAATCTGTAGGACAATGTACAAAATGCAGATAGTTTAAGGCTCTATTAGAACTCATTTGCAGCTGCTTGGTATACACTAGGTACAGACATCACACACACCAGGTGAACATTAAATGGGTTAAAGGAGAACTGCACTGAATCTAAAGTAATGTTTCTTAGTTTACCACCTTGAGTATTGCATGCAGTTGTAATGTGCTGGCTTTACTATGTTAGAAGCTGTTTTCAATATATTTTCATTTTTTTTTTTTAGCTGCTCAGTGCATGTTTTAATCAGAGCAGGTGCTCACAAAATCAGTCTTGTGTTCAACTTTCAGCGGCCTTCCAGAGACATCATCTGCCTCTAGAAGGACCGCTGAAAGGTTGAAGCACATGGCTGATTTTGTGAGGGACTTGTTCTGATTAAAACATGCACTGAGCATCTTGGAAAAATCCACAGTGAGTGCTGTCTTTGCAGCTGGGCTGGCAGCGTTGAGATGGCACCACCAAACCTGAGCGCACCACTTTCCTGAGTGTTTAAGCATAATCTAAGGACTGCACACATTCTAAGGCCTGACTTGCTGCTTCCTTCAAAGATTACTGATGTGTTCTGTGGTTATTTTGAGTTGTGGTGTGTGTGTAGTTGGTGAAAGAACAGCCACACATATTGGTTTTCAGAATTGTTTTATTTACATGAATACACAGTACATATCATGATTTTAGGATGTTTTAATTTTACTGTATATATTTATTGTAAAAGCGCTTGGTTTTGGAAAGATGCTCTTTAAAATAAAGCTTTGATTGATGTCTCTCTCACAGACCCTGCACTCACACTGGTATACATGCCTTCCTATTACCTGTAGTATCCAGCACAATCAACACATTTCCACCAAAATTAAATATCCAGCAAAGCCTCATGGCTCCATTGGGGAGATGGGAGGCTGATTATCCTAGCCTAAGGTGCGAGGACCTGTACTTCAGTGTAGTATACCAGTAAGGGGTTCATGGCCATCCCAGTGTAAATAGACCTGGTGTTGGTCTGGTCGGTTGGTCTGGTCGGTCGGTTGGTCTGGTCTGTCCTGCCTGTCTCTGTCTGGCGGTCTGGTCTGTGACCCATGCGCTGTGTTTTGGGGCCGTGATCCTATAGTGTGTGTGTGTGTGTGTGTGTGTGTGTGTGGGGGTTCTATCACAGTGAGTTGATTTGTGCCTGCGCCATCTCGGTGTATGGCATAGGGCCTGAGATCTATATATGGCAACCTTTACACAGAGCAGGTCAATGCAAGTGTTGCTGAATCCACAAAGCGAAATATTAAAATGCCGATGTAGTCACCTTTCACTGAAATGGAAGGAAAAGTGAAAAATGCTCTTGAGCAAATCTGCAAATTCTGCCGCAGAAATTTCATTTTTTTTTCCTCATTCAGTTTTAAGAAATGAATCGCATATTTGTCGGAGCTGCAAAGAGAAAGTTACAGCAGCAGAGAATGAAGACACAAAGCGGCAAAGAGGTGCTATTGAGAAATTTTTGTTACTACCCCATCACACTCAAGTCAAAGCCTAGGAAGCGGAGCTGATCTTGAAAGACCACCTGAACCTGGAGCACATATTCCTGCAACTGCTGTAATGGAAGACATGGTGTCCACCTGTGAAACTATCACCCTGGAGTTCTAACATTAGAGGAGACCAGGAATGCACTGGCCACTGTCTATACAGTACCCACCACCTGCAAAATAGAGTCCCAGGAGTACTGCCTTCAGAGGAGACCAGTAACACACCTGCCACTGTCCACACTGTGCCCACCTGCATAGACGACCTCACTTGTGATTTAGCGGATCTTCTGAAATTTCATTTGAGGATCTTGGAACCTGGCCACACACACTAAGGGATGAAGTAAGAGTGTCGCCTGTGAAACATGGACCTGTGCAAGTCATACTGCCACAATTCCAGTAAATGAGAAGAAGAGAAGATTTACTGCAGAAAATTATTTTCGACTCTGCCCCATGGTGAGAGAGTCAAGCGACTTGGTTGATATACTCTGTGTCTAAGGATGCACTGTTCTGCTTTTCCTGCAAATTATTTGACACTCAAACAATCTTCTTTGGACTGGAGGTTATTCGAGCATGGTGAGAAATGTCCAAGGCTTTGAGTGCCCATGACTCGTGCACCAGAACATGTAGCAAGCATGTTACAGTGGAAGGAACTGGAGACCAGGTTGAAGAGTGGCCAGACACTGGATGAAAAGAGACAGCTGCTGATAGAGAAAGAGATAAAACACTGGAGTGGAGTCTTGGAACGGATCATAGCAACTATTCAGTTATTGGCTGAGAGGAACATGGCTTCCGTGGCACAAGTGATGTGCTTCATACCCAAGGCAATGGAAATTTCTTGGGTCAGGTTGAATTTCTGTCAAAGTTTGACCCACTCATGGCTGAACATATATGCCGGATTCAGAATAAAGAAATAATGGACCACTATTTGGGCAAGGACATTCAAAATGAAATAATTAAACTAATTTCAGGTGCAATTGTAAGGGTCATTGTATCAAAGATACAACAATCAAGATATTTTGCAGTTATCCTGGACTGTACTCTGACATTAGCCACCAAGAGCAGATGACACTTGTTGTTAGACATGTGGATGTTTCAAGAATGTCGCCACCATCGAGGAACATTTTTGGGGTTCATACCTGTAAATGACACAACTGGAGAAGGACTAACTGACTCTTTCTTCAGACTTTACAGCAACATAATCTGGACATCAGCAACTGTCGGGGCAAGGATATGATAATGGGAGCAACATGAAAGGGAAACGAGCTGGTGTGCAGGCTCGCATAAAAGAATTAAACCACAGAGCGTTTATGTGCCATGTGCCTGCCACTGCCTGAATCTCATCATCAGCGATGGAGCCCATTCATCAAGGCATGCTGTCTCTTTCTTTGGCTGCCTGCAGAAGGTCTACAATCTTTGCTCAGCATCAACAGGCGCTGGCAAATACTGAAAAACATGTTCACATCACTCCAAAGCCACTTTCTGAGACTCGTGGGAGTGTCAATAGAGTCTGTAAAAGCACCACGCTATCAGCTCAAGGAAATTAGGAGTGCTTTGCAGGAGATTGCAGAGTCTGTAAGGACCAAGGATGCTGCAGCATATGCAGAGGCAACGCTACTTTGTGCCGAACTCCTGTCATACAAATTCATTGTATGTCTTGTCATCTGGTATGATGTCCTGCTTGAAGTCAACCTGCAAGCAAGATATTACAGAGTGCATCAGTTGACATATCGACCTGTGTGAAGGTGCTTGCTTCAACCACTGACATACTTAAAAGTACAGAGAGAGTGGGTTTGAACAGGCATTGGTACAGGGCTCTAAGATTGCTGCAGAACTGATGCCCCAGCTGGATTCCGCAGGCAAGGCACAGAAAGGTCAAGCGACTATTTGATTACGAAGGACAGGATGAGACAGTGCAGGACCCAGAACACAGTATTCAAGTTGAGTTTTTCAACACATTGCTGGACACCACACTCATGTCCTTTAGTGAGCACTTTCAGCAAATGTCCGAGTTTATAAAACATTTGGATTTCTGTGTAACATAAAAGCGCTAAATGGTGTTTCCATAGAAGACCTGATGCAGCAATGTGAGGTCCTCAAAGAAAAATTAACAGACAGAACCACTAACCACTCTGACTTTGATGCTCATGAACTGCACATGAACTCAGGAACCTGGCAGGAATGCTTAAGACTGATACTGCACCAATACAGGTATTAAATTTTCTCCTTCAAAACCGCTACATGACATGTATGTGGAATGTCTTTATGGGTGTTGCGCATTTTTGACAGTACCTGTAACTGTCGCACAGCAGAACGCAGTTTTCAAAACTTAAGTTGATAAAACCTATCTGAGGTCATCAATGAGCCAAGAAAGACTGTCTGGGCTAGCAGTGCTGTCTATTGAGCATGAAGTTGGCAAAGTCTCCTTATAGTCACCTTATCGATGAATTTATCAACAAAAAGTCCGAAAGTCCCTCTGAAGCTTTAAAAGTCGTATGCACAATTTTATTACAAATATAGGGATTGAGCTTGTCAAACTTTGTACAGTTTGGAATGCAGGAGAATTGTAGCCTTCTTCAAATTGGTGAGCTCCTAAATAAAACCCCTGTGAGCCTCTGTTTGGCTGGAGCACACTACCTATATAGTAAAGTCTGAGTGGTTTACGAGAATACTAAAAGCAGGAGAACATCACCTCTGAAGGGCAAGATATAAAACAAAAAAAAGTTTTTCCTGACCGATGGAGGTGGTCACTTGCCGTAGTGGTCAGGCTTAATCATAATTCAGCTGAATGATGAAACTAAGAACCTCTCCAATTTGTAACCAGAACAGTTTTTCCTGACCGATGGAGGTGGTCACTTTGCCATAGTGGTCAGGCTTAATCATAATTCAGCTGAATGATGAGACTAAGAACCTCCAATTTTTAACCAGAATAGTTTTTCCTGACCGATGGAGGTGGTCACTTTGCCGTAGTGGTCAGGCTTAATCATAATTCAGCTGGATGATGAGACTAAGAACCCCAACAACTTACAACAAGTAAGCATATTAAGTTCATTTTGTTTCAAGTTTGAGAACAATTTGTCAGTTTTAGAAATATGGTGGGCTTGTTTCTAGTCTTCCAAATGTGATAGCATGTGGGCATGCATTGGCACATTGTATGAAATTAAAATACTATGTAGAAAGATTACTGGGGAGGGGGCCCAGCCTCGTCTGTGGGCCCCCAGTCATAGTTCGCTGGAGGCCCCCAAAGTCCTAAACCGCCCTGTCCTGAGTTAGAGTTGGGTCAGTCTCAAAGTTCCAGGGTTATGCAGCCAGCCCTGTGTACCGGAGATTTTTCTAACTTGTTTAATGCATTTCTTTTAGCAACCATCCAACAAAGTATAATTTTTTTCTGTTTAAAAGCTACCGAGAGTGATGATTTTTTTTTGTATTCAATGTACTTTCTCCACTCTGTAACTGACCAGTGGAAAACAGAGAGCTTCAGTCTAAGAGCCGACAGTTAATTTCCCTTTATCAGCATTCACTATATCACATTATAGATTGCAGGAGTGTCCCTGGCCAATCACAGTGCTCTTCAGCTGCATGTGAGGCACTCTTGTTACTGTGAAGAGTTCCTCACACACTGAGCACTGTAACAGGCTTCTCGATGACTGCTGCCCTACCACAGAAAGGGACAGCAAAATTGTGTTTTTTCTTTTAAATCAATGCACAATCGATTATAAATATATAGGGTTACTGGCAGCTTATGGATGTAAAAGTGTTGTCTCTGAGTCTTCATGCACCAGAACTACTCACCCTCCATTCACAGTTCTCTTGCACTAAGAATGCACGAGGCAACACTCTTATATCTATAAGAGGCCCTCCTAGTGCCCCTATAAACTTGTTATATTGTAGATTTTGGGAGCACTCCTGACCAATCGGAGTGCTTCTTTACAGTGCAACGTGAGACACTAATATTCTGTGAAGAGTGTGTCATGTACAGCTGCCCAGGAAATGGACATTCAGGTAAGGTCCCCCAAAAAAAAAATATATATATATATATATATATATATATATTATTGACTGATATCGATCAATAATACAGTATAATAGTACTGCCACAGAGACTACTCTTATGGTTGTAAGAGTAGTCTCACTTACATTCTTAGGGTACCATAACTTCTCACCTTCAGTTCATGGTTCTCATACCGTAAGAATGTGCGTGAGACTACTCTTACAATCATAAGAGTGGTCTAGGCAGCAGTATTAACATACAGTATGGAGAAGCCTGCTCGCTTCCTGCTCACACTGTACATAGCCCTGTGACAGTAAGGAAGACATTAGCTTGCAGTGCAACAAGGAAGGAAAGAATTAACAACAGACTGCTAAGATCTGTGTTTGTGTGTTGGCCAGCTTTTGTGAGTGGGGGTCATACCGCACCTCTCAACATTTGTCACTGAAATGTGCAACACTGAACTCAAAATTGGGAAAATATGGGAAACTGGATCTGATAATGGGGATATATCAGTAAGCAGGCAAGGTTCTACACTGCATACTGGTAGGCTCCGCCTTACCTCGGCTGCAGCTTTTGCCCCGCCTACCCTTTCTCTTATGTGTGAATACATGAGGCATATCAGGTGATCCTCTCAGTGCCAATGCACGCTGTGCTTAAGAGGGCTGTAAGCTAGTGTGTGTGCTGGGGATGTTGGCGGATGACGGTCCTACATCAAATCCCACAGCCCACATACTATCCTTGTGGCAGCCCCTCCAGCACACCTGCACATGTCATGAACAGGTTCCTGAGGTCTCTGTCCCCAAACAACAGTAAACTGACCTCATGGAGGGTTTTTTGTCGCTCCATTTGTGCCGGTTGTGCTTGACTCTGCTGTGCTGTACCTCTTGTTTACAGTGCAGGAATCATGGGAGTGCTCAGAGGATGAGGGAACACAAGCGTGTTGTATAGATAAGAGCAGTACTGTCAGTGGACACAGAAGCTCTCACCAATCACTCCACTACATGTCCCAATGCCACTGTGACTCAGGGAGCAGAATAAGGATTAACTTATCACAATCAGGTAACTGTACACTGTACCACGTTTGTACCACACTAAAAGTCTGATCTGGTCACTGCAGTGCAAATTGGATAGGTAGACACACCCAAAACTTTGAACACTGAGAAAAGCATTGGCTTATTACAAGTGTAGAATTGCTGTCAGCCTGACTTGCATCGAAATGTGATCTGACTCCACCTCCATAGTGATCAGGCAAAGTTTGACTCAAACTAAGAATCGAGAGATGTTTTCCTCGGTTTGGTTAGGTAAACAAGCATATGTCAATGCCGAATGTTCATCGTGGTGCACTGGTGTCATGGAAGGGAGGGTGTTATGAGCCTGCATGGCAAATTTCAACACAGGTTCATAAGTTTGTTGTTTTAATATTTTCACACCACATTTCAACATAGCCATCTTATTACTGCACCTCTTGAAGAAAGGAAGAGCCCAATTTCAACTCCTGTCCAAAAGGTGATTTCACGAGTGGCCGTAAATTACCTTTCGGGATGCAAAAACACATTTTGGCCAGGATCTGAAAATGGCAGCTGTCACATTCATGAGGTGCTGTGAAGAATGAGCTATGTTGAAAATTTGGGTCAAAATATTGAAAAGTACCAAAGATATTAGCCTGCATTTGCTAATTTAAGTGCAGGCTCATAACGTTGTTGTTTGTTAATATTTTCACACCAAATTTTCAATGTAACATTCTTATGACCCCACCTCATAAACAAAGGTGGAGAAATGTTCAACTCCTGTTCCAAAAAGTCATTTTGTGCAGCGACTGTGAAATAACCTTTCGAATGCAAAACACATTTTGCCAGGATCTGAAAATGACAGCTGTCATGTTCATGAGGTACTATGAAGAAATGGCTATTTTGAAAATTTGTGGTCAAAATATTGAATATTGTTGAAGTTATGAGCCCGCGCTTGCAAATCTCAATGCAGGCTCATAACTTTGTTCTTTATGCCAAATTTTCAGCATAGACTTCTTAAGACCCCCACCTCATGAACAATGGTGAAGAAACTTTTATTTGCCTAAAAAGGTGATTTTGCACAGTGACCACAAAAATCACCTTTGGAACAGATTTACCTAACATCAATTGCATTGTTCATGAGGTGGAATCCTCAAAAACGATGTTGAAAATTTGGCCAAAAATATTTAAAATGGCCAAGTTATGCCACTAAGTTGAAAATTCCATTGAAAGACATTGATGCTTGAAACCCAGCCTGAGCTATGTTTTGACAAGCTGTCATATTTTGGACAGCATTTGAATACAGTAGCTCGGTAATAAGAAAGCTACATTGAAAATGTGGGTACATCACTGGTCTGGTAATACTGAGGCGCTGGATGCCACACCTTGTGCTTACGCTGGTGACCCATGTTTAGGAATGAGCATGGGCCACTGGGGTTAGCAGTGGAGGAGAAGGATCAAGCACTCCAGGGACAGCCTTCCTCTCCAGGGATGGGGCAACCAGTTATTGGTGCATGCCTGGCCCCTAGTGGTGGCTGGGGCTGGACACAGATGCTATAGACATTGTCAGAGGTCGGACAAATGCCTGATGGGGTGCACACACAGAAGTGTGTGCAGCACCATCGCCGTGTCCTTGCACATTCCACCCTGAAGAGGAAAACCAGGAGGAAAAACTCATGGCAGATGATGGAGGGAGCTCGCTGGTCCCATCCCTGAAGAGTCACAGCACCGACCCTGGATTGAATCTGGTCTTAGTGGGGTGGGCCGACATCACCAAGTGGCATAAGTCCTGGAGACAGCTGGTCGGTGCTGGCTGATGGACATTGGAGTATGGGGCTGGGATCCCTTCAGAAAGAGAGGCCATGGAGCCAGTGACAAATAATTAAAAAAGTGGTGTGCAAATATTTAAGAGTTCCACAGTTAATAGCATGAGTACTGAATTTGTAATAACTGGCTATAACTTTGTCATTTTTTTTTATATTTTGACTCCAAATGTTGAACATAGTCTTCTTATCACCCCATCTCATGAACTGTGTAGGTGAAAATTTTCAACTCAGGAAAGTGGCATTTCATGCCACAGGTGTGAAAACACATTATGGGCAGGATGTCTAAAATGACAGCTGTACTGTTCATGAAGTGGTATGGATAAAAGGCTATATTGAAAATTTGAAGTGAAAATATTGAAAATGACCAAAGTTACATGTGTGCATAGAAAAGTTTGAATGACTAGTGTAACTCTACCATTTTTGGAGATGTTTCACCAAATTTTCAACGTGGCCTTTTGGGACCCCACTCATGCCACTGTTATTTTATTCACTCATCCCAAAAGGTGATTTCAGAGAGTGACTATGCCATTCTGCACCAGATGTGCAAAACATGTTTCAGGCAGGATGCAAAAATGACAGCTGTTCTGTTCATAAAGAAGTGTGAAAAATGGCAATGTTGAAAATTTGGAGGAAAATATTAACAATTGGTGAAGTTACGCCGCCTGGTGGCACTGAGGGTTGAGGAGCTGGACACCACACCTCACGCTGTGCTGGCGACCGGGTTTGGGAATGAGCCTGGGTTGTCAGCGGGAGGGTGAAGGATTGAGCATCCATTGGACTGCTCTCCTTCCCTGGGGAGGGGTGGGCATGCTGCCTCCAGTGCACTGGGTGGCCTCTAGCGATGGCTGGGGGCGATGCAGTAGCACAGGCAGTCAGGGGACGTGTTGGGGCTGTCACCAGGAAGGCATGCATGCAGTAGCATGTACACGCCTATCCCTTGGTGTCATTGCACACCCTCATATCATGGGGAACCAGAAAATCAGAAAATGGCATCGGTTGTGGCGGCAAGATGGCCGGCTCCATTGGGAGTGTATGACTCTGAGGGTACACAGTGAACACTGGCTCCGGTCTCGGCGGAGGGCATGGGGGGCTTGCCACCACCTCACCATGGGGGTACTAGCTGTGGGATCTGAATGGGAGCTGGGGTTCCTGGTATGGCGGCCGGAAGACCTGAGGGGATGCCAGGATGTGACAAAGGTAGGCAGATTGGGGTCTAGGGAGAAAAATGACCCCAAAAAGAAATCGGCAAAGTTGTGAGCATGTATATAAACTTCACAATGCACTCTCATAACAAGGTCATTTTTTGATTTTTGTCACTAAATTTGCAACATAGTTGGGACCCCACCTCATGAGCAGTGGCACTGTCGTTTTGTTATTCGTCCTGAAAGGTTTTTCCACATAGTGACTGCAAAATCATCTTTCAGGACCGAGAAATGAAATGACAGTGACAGTGTTCATGAGATGGGGTGCCAAGAATCCCATGTTGAAAATTTAGGCCAAAATTCCTATAAATGGCTGAGATATCAACTTAAATTAAAACCCCAATTGATTGCCATTATACGGCACTTACCTTTGATCCTTCAGTTTGCTGGTCGGCTTTGAAGAGTGCAGACGTGTCCCAGTCAGGAGAAATGACAGTGCTAACCTCAGAGGTAAGTATGGGGTAAGGGAGTATAAGGAGAGGTGGGTGCACAGAGGGAGGGAGGGTGGGGATGCTGTGAGGGGACTGGGGAGATGATTTAGGACCGCTTTTTTACAGGTAAACCAAAAAAAAGATGGCAGGGGACCGTTCTTTATTTTATAGGAAAACATTTTACATTCATTTAGGGCACACTAGGTGGGCTCCTAGTGTGTCACAATAGTATTGGTGGGGAGGGACATGCCAAATGGGGATTGGGTACCTGATGTCGCCACGGCCTGGGGACAGGTATCGGAGGGTGGGGTGGACAGCACACAGCAGAAGGGAGCAGGAGGGTTTTGTTTTCTTCTGGGGGCTGCTGGGGACTGGGATGGGAGCAGGGAGTACAGCACATAGTGGAGGGAGCAGGAGGGCCGTGTTTGCTGCCGGGGCTTGACTGGTGGGGCATCTGGATGAACGCCTGTGCCTCGCGAGTGTGCCAATTTCTAAATTGGTCATTGCTACAGCTGCACTTTTCTTATACTACACTGCATGTTGCTAAATGCACAGGATGCTGAACAATCTTTTATTTTGATGTTTGAATGATACGCAACTGCACAACACCTCTCAACTGATGTCAGGGACCGGGTATACTCCAGAAATCAAAGAACTGAGCCACCAATGTTGTGCAACTGCACCAGGGTGTAGCCAAGAATTTCATATTTGTGCACAGTTGCAAGCAGCAGCGCCCCACCGCCACACAGTGAGATCCATGATTTGTATTCTGAAAATGAAAAGACGCACCATCACACAATTTTGATTTACAAACCCACAAAACACAAAGCAAATAAAAATAACTGTAGTAGTATGGTGTGTGTGTGTGTGTGTGTATTTAAATATACAGACCTTCTGTAGTCTCACCTTATAGCAGAGTTTACCGTGCAGTTAAATGATTGCTAATGTATACTGAACTGTCTGCTGCATCGCACATTGAGCTGTATGGGGTACCTTCCACTGGTGGTATAAAGTGAGTAATGGCACACTGCATTCAGTAGGTTCTGCATGATACAGGGTTAGTCAATCACCCTGCAGTGCCAGCAAACCACTGTTGGGTTACAGTGCACAATGCAGGGTGGCCATGTGCATGCCCAGCAGCTAAGGGACCACTAGCACTATCTGGATACTGACTGCACTTGCTGTCTGGGGAGTTTGTCATGCAGGTTGGGCTGGATGGCAATCTGCAGAGTAGTGCTGAGTCAGTCTGTCACCATCTGAATCCCTCAGAGGCATCTGCACAGCACACGAGAATGGAGCAGACACTGGTTTGATGCTAGTACTCCCAGCAAACAATGCACTAGGGAGGAGTGTGGGGTTTACCTGGACATCCCTCCCAATCACATAGCTCTGTGCTGAGTGCACTGCTGCTGAGTCTGGCTGAATCAGTATCCACTGCACCTGTAGCATCATGTGGGAGACTTGACATACACTTCACAGACTCATAAATATTCATAAGTGGCCACCAGCCTGATATAGCAAAACCTACTGCTGCCTGCTACCATATGCGCATGGGGTTCTGCACAACACAGTAGGCTGACAGCTTTAGTTCTGCTGCTAAAATGGAAGTATGGCCTGGATTCCAGAATCCAAGCCACTGTCACATATTTGTTAAATGAATCATCTTACACACTGTAGCTGCTATGATTGTCATCCTCATCATTAGGGATGTAAGTTTGTCATGGATGAGGTTTTAATGACTCATTGTTTGTTCATGAAATCATTAGTAAACAGGAGTAAATGTTGTGGCACTGTTATCATTGCTACATTCTGATGACACTAGTGAAAGTAATGGAAGTCCTGAATAAAGATCAAACGTCATGGAATCAATGACGGTATGACTGCTGTGACAAACTTACATCCCTACTCATCATCTTCACTTTAAATTTTTTCTTTCATATTTTAATTGTATATAGTGCCCACAGAAGAGGACTTTGATACAGCAATACTGCTTTAAGCTAACCTCCCAGAGCCTTTCACTTGCAGGCTCACCCCCCACACACACACCTTATCAGAAACATTGTACTCAGGTACAGGTTCAACATCTACCCCCAAGGCACTGGACCCATTTCTCTCCCAGATCAGACACCCAGATGCACCACTGCACAATTTACAAGCAGTGGACCCCACAAAAAACAGGCACAGACCTCCCCCAATAACTGGACTCTGGTTTAACACCCAAAATAACACATATGTTCACCCTCCTTGCCTCCAGCATGGGGCACATTGTCACTTCCTCCTCCACCTGACTCTATTTGTACACCCACATATATGCCCTCCCAAGCCAGACACACAGATCACCCCCAGTACAGAGACACCCACTACAAACACACTAAAATATTCTTCAGAAATATTTCCAAGTCCATCATCTTAAAATTCTACTAATCTTCCTTGTGAACTGGCACTAGAATAGTTGCCCTCCAACCACCACATACTAACTCCATTAATGTTTCTAACAACTTTTGCTCTTTTCAGGAGCCTGTGACAGACAGACAGTGTCCTGGGAATAGTTTGCAACAACTAAGCTCCAAACTCCTTAGTGACTGACTGAATTGGTTGTGTCTGTAACAGGATAGGGTTTTCTGAAAATACTCAACCTGTAGCAAAGTTATCTGAGTCTCCTGTTTAATTTTAAGCAGAGCAATTAATTACTAGAAGATGAGACTGAAATTGCTTGTCTGCAGGGCTCAGTGTGTTTCACAAACTGACCACAAGATCTGAATTTTTAGTTGCTTTCTTTTGCAAGTGTGAGGCAACTTTTGCCAACTTTTGATTCAGCACCTGGATGTGGACTAAAATTATAAAACTTTTCTTAAAACTTTAATGTGTTTTAGAAGTCTCCTTTGGCTATCTTAAGTAAAGCTTTTCAACTGCACAGCCATTTTAGATAAGTGTCCCATGTAGGCACCATGCTCCCCTGAAAGCGTAAAAGAAATGGTATCATACTGCAGCTCCTGTATAAGGTTTTGTTTTTGTCAGCACTGCAGTATGAAAGTTTCTTTCTTACTTTCATGTGGCATGTCAGCTTGCACCAGACACCAGCCTGAAGATGTGGTTTACAGTTGAAAAGATGTGGTAGAGTGAGCAAGAAAGACGTGTAGGAGTTAGACAAAACTTTAATGTGGCACTTTGGTTTAATTCTCACCTATCTGCCTCATTTTCTCCACCTCACTCAACTGGATCTCCTCTCTCAAACCTCCCACCCCGACCCCCAACACACCACACATAAAGACACCTCTTCCAGTCAGAAGACTGTAAAATAAATAGAAATTGAATGCAAAAGCATCTTCAAAGAAATAATGGATCTGAGTTCGTAATGAATCCGGGGCATGCTGCCTTGCACCAGAAGCCAGCCTCAGGATGTGGCTGTGCAGTTCAAAATAGACGTTAGAGTGAGGCAGGAAAGATTTAATAGATGTCAGACAAAACTTTATGAGCTATGTGTTTTCTTTATTCTCAGCCATCCGATTGTTGTCCTTACGCTCCTCCTACTCCTTTCAAGCAAGCTAGCCACCCCCAAGTGGGAGGACCACAAAATAAACTTTAAAGAAATAGTGACTGCCAGTCAGAAAATGAAACCACAAGAAACACATGTCTTAACCCCTCCCAATATACTCCAATTTTACTCTGCTACTGTTTTAAGCTGGTGATTTCTCAGTCAGTGTTGCAAAGGCACTGTTTTTCTAGCTCCAACTTTTGCTGTGTTGTGAATGACTGAGCTGCTGCTGTTCTAATTGCTTTCTTGACCCTCTGAGCCTGGCAACCACTGTTCATTTGCTCATTGTGCACTCTGTTGGTGACCCTGTCTCACTCAAGTCCAAACACTGCTGTCTTAGAAGCCCCCACTGCGCAGTTAAACTCCGTTCTCCTTTCCCCACCACTATTACACTCAAATTACATGTGCATGAAAAAGACAGATTCTTATGGCAGACATCAATGAAATGCACAACACCTCTCAGCTGATGACAGCAACCAGACATAATCTACAGATCGAAGGACAGAGCTGCACCACTATTGATTCGACTCTGTCCTTTGAAATCCTTGCCCACTCTGCCCCAAAACCAGAAAGTGCCATTAGCAGCCTGCCTCCTGATTTACCTGCACCAGTCCTGACCCTTGAACAGACCCTCTCCGCTGGACGCACCCCACCTCACACCCTCTATTGCAACTCTCATATTAACATGTACGTTTGCACTTGCCTACACAACAAACATAAAAACTTATTAGCATGACAAACCCAAATAAGAGTGTCTATTCCTTGGTATACAAGTGGAGCCACGTGTGATTTCAAACACTCGCTATAGTCACAGCTTAAGTGAAAAATAAATGTATAGTGTGATTTCAAAGATTCAGCTATAGTCATAGCTCAAGTCAAACATCAGTTTATAATCATTATTAAATTTCAGATTTACTTGAATTTCAACCCCAATGCAGAGCTAGAATTTTATCATGGGGTAGTAATTTTGTCAAGGGGGGTAACATTTCTATTAAAAATGTATTACTTTTCTTATTAGAGGTCAGATTAGTTTAAACATCTACTGTTAGTTAGCCTAAGGAGTCAAATCTATTACTTCACTACATAGTTAGATCTGGTAGACTGTTATTTATTTTAGGAATATTTAAGTTAAAATTGTAGCTTAGTCCTCAGTCCTTTACAGGTGATGTGTAGCTGAGGTTTATTCTGAAGCTGAAGTCATATTGTTCTACTTGTAGTATCATAGTTATCTTTTCAGCAGTGATGTCACATGGAGGAGATTATGACAACAGTTATGAGTACTGAATAATCCTCAGTTGTAATATAAATTGTAAGGGACAATAAGTCGGTTTCCATGTAGATATTTTAAATATTAAAGAACAGAATGTACAGCTGTGCAGAGTGCAGAATTCCTCCTGTAGAATTCATGTAGACTGGCAAATTCTGCAGCCAAAATGTTTTTCAGAATTTCTTTTGGATTCTGCAGAAAGAACATGGCAGTTGGGGCTCAATACCAAAAGTGCAAAATCATGTGACTAGGTATAGGAAACTAGGGGCTGAGTATATGATGGGGTACTAAAGATCACTAAACAGGAAAGAGACCTTAGGGTTATCATATCTGATGAACCCAAAGTGGCAGTGCAGAGTGACAAAGCAGTGGGTCGGGCTAGTGAGATGCTGGGGTGCATAGGGTGGAGAATCCTCAGAAGGAGGAGGGACGGTGCTGCCTGTCTTGCTCACTGGTGAGATTCCACTCTAGAGTTCTGTGTACAGTCTTGGAAGCTGCACCTCAGGAAGGATATAGACAGGGTGGAGACAGTTCAGAAGAGGGCAGCTAATATTGTGCAGGGGTCTCAAAGATGCCCTATGAGAAGAGATTGTGGAATTTCAAAATGTGCATCCTGGAAGAGAGGCGAGTGAGAGGTGACGTCCATAGTGACCTACAAGAACTTCACTAAGGGTGAACAGGGTGGAGAAGCAGAGTTTATTTCAAATGAGTAAGAGCACTAGGACCAGGGGTCATGTGATAAAGCTGCAGGGAGTTCAAGAGAGCCGTGGAGGAAGTTCTTCTTCACTGAAAGGATGGCAGATGCTTAGAACAGACTACCAGAAGAAGTGGTGGAGGTGAAAACAGTGAAGACTTTAAGCATGCTTGGGATAAGCATAGGGTATATTAAAAATAAGCAAGGAGAGCTGTCCCAGTGGTATGGAGGGCTGAGGCATCAATGCTCACCGCCTGCCACACCAGTGACCTGTGTTAGCTGAGCAAGTAGGCTGCGGGGTTGTCCTGGGAGGGAGAGATCGAGCATCCAGAGGACAGCTCTCTCTCCTGGGAAGGGTGGGATCAGATGCCAGTGCTAACCTGGCTCCAACTGGTTGCTGGCACAATGGGCACCTTTGAGAAGGGGGTGGAGATGGAGCAGACCCCTAGCATGCTGCTTGCGAAGTGTGCAGGTCAGCAATTGGACGCCTTTGCATGCTGTCATGGCCACACTCGAGATGGGCACAGACTTGTAGGAGAAAAGGTCCAGTCAAGTTGGATGACTGCTGATCCTCACAGGCTCTGCCACCAGTACATGCAGGCTCTCCCAAACTGGATCCTTGCTTGGCAGGTTGAGGGATCCCTGCCACCCTGCCATGGAGGGTAACCCATAGGGGAAGAAGGGAGCTAACCCTGCAAGGTCAGGGGACAGAGCTGGGGAGTCAGCAAGAATGTGGGCCAACCAGGATGGGGGATATAGAATGTAGAATAAAAAAAAAACTAGGCAGGGAAGAGGAAGGGTCACAAGAAATCGGGTTAGAGTCTCTGAAACAGGTTAGGCAGAGAACGTCTGGGCAGACTTGGGCCAAGCAGTCCTCATTTGCTAACAAATTCTATGTTTTTGTACGTTCTAGAAGCACAAAAGCAATTCTGTCTAAACAGTGTAATAACTTTGCTGATTTTGTTAAGTGCGAATACACATTTCAATGGATTCTGGAAAAGGAATCCACTGTTTACGTAAACCATGCATAAAATTTCTATGATAAGCACCCATCGCTCAGCATTTTGGAATTCTGCTACTGATGGGATTCCACAGAATTAGGGGACTTTTCTGAAATTCATTGGAATTTTGTTCCACATAGCACTAACAGACTGGCTTGAAAATGAAGGGTATACTGGGTTCTGCTGATACCCCTGGTGAATTGTTTTGCTGCTAACTAAAGATCAACTTAATTGATATTTATTTATTGATTCAGTTAGTAATGGTTGGTTGTAGAAAGCTGGAAACTATGTATCATTTTATTGGACTGTCTGTCCAATAAACTAATAAGTTGGTTCCAGCTTCTAGTCTAAGTGTTGTCAGGAGGTCTAAACCTCCTCCTCAGGTTCCTGGTGATGATAGAAATGCAAAGAAGTCACAAACAAGTTGCATAAGAATAGCAAATCATGTTTATTACTACCAAAGGAAAAATCACAGTTGCCCTAAGCAGTTCTTACCATTCAGAACTGGGAGCCAATGCTATGTGTTCCTATACCTCGAGGAGCATAGAAATCGAGGGATCTCCGCGTAGAAGTCATAATGTCTCATATATATATACTTAAGATAGTTACCATAGTTACTGTAAGATAGAAACATTTCTAGTTATAGGATGAGCCCTATTGGCTAAATTAGAGGTGGCTCCACCGTCCAGATAACATTATACAATTTTTTGTAGTCATCACTTTATGGAAACAAAGAAAGTACAGTTTGTTCTACATAGCCATGTAATAATACAAATCATCAGAAGATGGCAGTGCCGACCCATATAACATAATACTACAAGGATACAAGTGTCCTAACATCTGGTGAGCAAGAAATATATATATGTGTATTAGAAAGCAAAGTGTATAGCAATCATGTGCAGACTTCAATCAATCAAATCAATCAAATTCTTTATCCATCCAGGTGAACACCATTGAGCAAGCTCATTCACAAGGCGGACCTGCACTACACAAGTCAAGTAACAATGCATTTATATACAGGCAAATAGACAGTAGATACAAGAGTACAACAGTACAGGTAGGTCTGCAATAGACAGGATAAGTAAAAATACATTTGGGTCCAGGTAAAGACAGTCGGTAAGGGTATACATAACAATAGTGTAGCAAGTCAGTAAAATTTATACCAGACACAACAACATACATGGTTCAGTATTCCTGTAAGGTAAAGGCATTATAGTCCAGCAAGAGATTAGTTTAAGTGGATGCTAAAAGTGAAGAGACATACATAGTCAGTTTAAAAAAACTGGCATATCAAGGGGAGACGTGTCGGGAGAAGTAGGCAGCCAGTGGGGGGTCTAGAACTGGGATAATACTAGGAGCGAAGGAATGAGATGCTATGGGTATAAAAGGAATAGGTGGGTGAGGAGGTGAGATTTAGGGTGGTAGATAAGTAGGTGGCTCAGGGACAAGTTATGAACTGATACAAGAAGGAAGGAGGGTGGGAAAAGCAGGAGGATGTGGAAGGGGTGTAGGTAAGCTAGAATCATTGGAAGCAGTTGCAGGCTTCTGTAATGTAGTTTGAGTATAAGGTCTTAAACACAGAGAGACTAACAGGAGTCCTCAGTTTCAGTGATTTCTGTAGCACATTCCAGAGCTAGGATCGTTGGGCAGTTGCAGGCTTCTGTAATGTATTTTGAGTATGAGGCCTTAAACACAGTAATACTAACAGGAGTCCTCAGTTTCAGTGATTTCTGTAGCGTATTCCAGAGTGAAGGTAGAACGAATCCTATGGCAGCCTCCCAAAATGCATTAGGGCTTTGGGTACTTTCAGAGAAATCAGTGAACAGCTTCTTGAGGCATAGGTTCCAGGCATATTGAGAGTCAGGCAATCAACAATGTACTGCAGAAGTTTGCCAGTGATAGCTCTGTATGTCCAGAAAGCTGCATTTTTATTTCATCTGTAGTGTAGGGAGGTCCAACCTACAGCCGCATATAAAGAGCAGTGATGGGTGGAGAAGGGAGACCAGTGATGAAGCGCGGGGCTCTGTGGTAAAGTATGTCCAATTTGCGAGGTATCAAGTAGCACATTAGCTGTATATAAAGTCAGCATAATCAATTAGGGAAAGGAACGAGACTGAACTAGTTGTCTCTGGCCTCTGTAGTTAGTAGGCGGATTAATCTGAAGAAGAGACCTAGTCTCTGCCTCAGTTTTTAACAAATCCTCCAGGTGGTCTGCAAAGGAGAGTTTGAAGTCTAGCCAGACCCCAGGTATTTCAATTTCGGCACAAATTCTAGGGATTCTCCTAAGAGGGTGGTGATGGCAGGGTAAAGCAGGGCAGGCTGCATGGTTAACAGGTGAAAATAGCATCGCTTTGTCTTTTGGCATTAAGTAGCAATTTTTACTAAGGAGCTGGTACAGAAGTATGTTGAAGTCAGCTTGCAAGGTCGCTACAGGCAGTTTCAGGAGTTGTATGGCTTAGGTAGATCAGTGTACCATCTGCGAACAGATGAATTTTCACCTCATTGATGCCTGAGTCTATACTGTTGATGTAGATGGCAAACAGGAGTGGCCCCAGGATGGATCCCTGTGGGACGCTCTTTTAACAGATTTGAGGGGAGAGTTCACCCGGCCTTGACCTGTTAGTGCTTATCAGAAAGGTAGTTGTGAAACCAACGCAAGAAGGTAGAATCTAGACCAATAGCTTTAATGAAGAAAGAAGGAGTCTGTGGTTGACAGTGTCAAGGCCTTACTTAGGTCTAAGAAAATGGCGCAGGCAAATTTTTGTTTTCTAGTTCACACTGCCAGTCATTTGTCACCTTGGCCAGGGGCCGTGATTGTACTATGCTCAGTTCTGAAACCAGATTGCATTGGGTTTAGCAGGTTAGTATCATCTATGAAAGATTTCCACTGGGCATTCATGATTTTTTCCAGAAGTTTTGATAGTACCAGTAGAAGGGAGATGGGCCTGTAGTTGTTTAGATCACAGGGTCTCCAGATTTAAACAATGGAATAACATGTGTGTTCTTCCACAGTTTGGGAGGGTCCTTTGAGAAGGGACAAGTTAAATAGATGTGTAATAGGTACGGCCAGGACATGATAGGCAATCTTTAGGTAGTATGGACCAAGGTGTCAGCGCCAGCACTTTTTCTGGTGTCCAACTGGAGGAGGAAATCTTCAACCTCTTTTAGTGAGGCAGGAGAGAATCAAACAACTGCATCTGAGGGACTAGATTCTGAAGGTTGCGTGGTAAGCTGGGAGCATAGGTTGTGTGCAGGTGAGTTATCAAAAGCTAGCCCTGCAGTAGCAAGGTGATTGTTGAAGGCTTGTAGTATCTCTTTATTGTTATTGATAGTTACTTTGTCAGAAATAATTTTTGAGGGGAGAGTGTTTCCTGTGGTATTGCCAGAAAGTTATTTTATTGTGGACCAGAACTTGGTAGGGCAGCTGGAGGCAGTGTCGAGTTCAGAGCGATAGAAGTTGGACTTGCTTTCCGAATTAGCTTTGTAGTGGTTTCTGGCTGTTCTGAAAAGATGCCAGTCTTTGGCTTTGTGGCATTTAGTGCTGCTTACAGAGCTTGTCTCCTTTTAATAGTGCTGCCTTGATGTCTGCTGTAAACCAATGGCACTTTCTAGCCTTTATGCAGGTTTTGACTAAGGGTATGGGTGTTAAGGTGCTGGATACAATTTTTTGGAAAATGGCATATACCGTTGTACGATTTGGCTAAATAAAAGGTCTGGCAAAGCAGGGAGGCTTTCAGGTCATTGATATGTGCAAGCGGGTCAAAATTCCATTTTGATCTTTGGTGAGAACTTTGCTGAGGCTGTTGGTTTAGTGACTGCTCTTATGCCAGCAATAAAGCAATGGTCACTAACATCGGTAGAAAAGATCCCAGCATGGGAGAAGAAATGGGGCTTGTTAACTAGAAATACATCTAATAGTGTACTTTTACGTAGGGTTTTCTTATTGATAAGAGTAGGTTCATTAATAAGTAGAGTGAGCCCATGAGAGTCACAGAAGGATTTAAGTGGAAGAGATGCGCTTGACAGCCAGTCGTAAGTTAAGGTCCCCTAGTATAATTGTTTCCATTGTGTCAGTACTCATAGTAGATGATAGGTGTGACAGGAGCTGTGACCCTGAGGATGGGGGTCCATAACATCCTATGACATGGAGGCCATTGATGTAGCTATTTCAATTTTAAGGACAGGCATTCAAAGGCATTGGCAATTGATGTAGTGTCGAGTAGTAACTGTAAACTTGTCCTTAACCTAGATGGCTACACCACCACCTCTGTTTAGTCTATCAGCTCTGAATAACAGATAGTTGGGGATAGTGTCCTCCTTGTCTGGCATAGATGGATGAAGTCAGGATTCACATATGACAAGTACATCGGCTCCGTGTGAATAGCCCAAGCCTGTATTGAGGTGAGTTCTTTAAGAGGCTACACACATTAACATGCATAAGCTGACATACATATCCTGACATCTACTCTTGTACGGTAGATGTCCATAGCCTACATGTTAGTATAACAACTTGTAATGCCTAGGGTTTATTAGTTAGTTTATTAAAGTCTAGGATTAGAAATACCTTTGAGCTGAGGCTCTTTTACAAAGGTTCCACATCAGAAGTACAATCATACAGCATGATTTAAAGTATAAATGTTTAGTACATATACAATAAATACATTTGTATTTATTAAGTCAAGATCATGTTCTTACAGGAAATAGGGAGACACAAGGTGTAGGGAGAATTGACAGAGATAGGATTGGCAGAGGGTGGGGGAGAGAAGATCACAGTGTGTGGGGATGTGGGGAGAAAAGGGAGGCAGTAGCAGGAGGGAGGTAGGAGGGAAGAGGAAGGAGTGAGGGTGTGGGAGAGGGTGGGAGTATAGCAGCCAGGTGGCATTGTCAAAGACAGAGAGGAAAAGGTTATCAGTGGGCAGTGGTGTTTGCAAAGTGCCAGGTGTGGGGAGCACATCTGGTGGCAACAGCATGGGGAAAGGAGGAGGACTGCTTAATCAGGGCAGTCAGAGGAGCTGGAGGCAAGGAGAGAGAGAGAGAGAGAGAGAGAGGTGGAGCCTTGACTTAAAAGCACCAAGCATGGGTAAAGCAGAGATGTCACTACAGAGACCGTTTAGCCAGCTGGGTGCTCTAAAGGCAAAGGATCTTTGACCCTGGGTTGTGCGACAGCAGGAATTTGCAGAAGTTGTGGTTTAGACCGCCTGGTATTGAGGGTGTTGTTTCTGGGTTGAAGGAGGCACAGACTCCAGGTGGAACAAGGCCCATCGTTATTTTCTTTGCAATGATGCAGGTTTGATATTTTATTCGATTCTGATTGCAACCACCGGATTGAGAGTAGAGGTCACGTGTATGGAGTGAGGACGGTGGGATCCAGTGATGAGCCGACAGGCCTTGTTGAGGGAGGTAGAAACTCATTTGAGAGAGGTGGTGGTGGCAGAGCCGTAAATGATAAGACCATAGTCAATAATGCTAACAATAGAAGGCTGGACGTTGACAGGCTTCAGGGTTAGATGTTTTCTGTGGCGGAACAGTCGGGCCAGTCAGGAATTGGCAGCTTTAGCAACATTATTAATGTGGACAGTGTAGGAGATGAGAGTCCAGGGTGATCCCAAGTATTTGAAGATATGGACTTATTCCAAAGTGACTCCTTGCTTGCTTTTAACGGAGAGGTGGTGTTGCTTATTTTGTTATGGGAGCTACTGAAGAACATGGCATTTGTTTTTCTGATTTAGGTACAGTTTGTGCTTTAAGAACCAGTTTTGACTGATGAAAAGCCCAGCTAGAGGTTATCTTGCAGCAGTTTTGGATCATGGTGGGAGGCTAGGATTACTGCATCATCAGCGTAGAGAATGATTTGTTCAGGACAGGAATCCGTAGTGTGTTCAGGATCAAGCTAAAAGGAGGTGGCCCAGGATAGACCCTGGGGAACACCTGAATGGACAGGTTGACATCAGAGAGCGTGTCACCAATTTTACTCTTGGGTCGGTCGTCTAGGAGCTTTTAAACCAGTTTATGGAGTCGGGTGAGAGCCCACATTCTAAAGCTGGACAAGCAGGAGGCGGTGGTGGACAGTATCAAAGGCCTTGGTTAAATTAATGAAGATGGAAGCAGTTTGCTGACCATTGTCCAGTGAGCTGTGGATGGCGCCGTGAATTCCAGTAGTGCCGAGGAGGTGCTATGTCCTTTCCTGAAGCCGTGCTGCTGCCTGCACGGATGCTGTGCTTGTCTAGAAAGTCAGTAAGCTGGTTTGCGACAATACATTACAGGGTTTTAGAGTGGGAGGTAGAATGAAGATTGGGTGGAAGTTCTCATGGGTAGTCTTGTCACTACTTTTGTGGATCGGGTAACAGTGGCGATTTCCACTTGTCAGAGAACTGGCTAAGGCTGAGAGCAAGGTTAAGGATCCTGGTCAAAGGCCCAAGTACCTCTTCTAGAGTGAGAGACAGTAGTTTGAGGTCAAGTGAGTCATTGCTTGCTCTGGATTTGCTAATGGCTTTGGTAATTACTTACGGACTTGATACATCTTGACCACTTTAAAATAGGAGGGCTGGTGATTAGTAGCGGTAGTGGAGATTAGTGACATGGGAGCATCATCTTCTTTGAACTGAACTGAGATTCATTTAGCTATGGCATTCCACATATATGGAATTCCCTCCTAGAAAGGCTCCTTAGGGTACCCTAAATTTCCCATTTAAAAAAAATTACTGTATGTCATATGTGTCTTACTTGTTGGCTGTTAAACAACGCTGTAGAGGTATTACATGAATTAAAGACATTCACACAAGTGGAATACATTTTTGTATGTTCCTGCTCATAATTATTAAAGTATTGTTATGTAACACTAATAATTTTACCATTACTTGTATTTTATTTTGAAATCTATGCATTTTATGTTATCTTTCACTGATCTTGGACACCATTGTAAATGAGCTTTGCTGAAATGCTTGATCCTCAATAAAATTTAATGAGATGAAACCTAAACTTTATTTAACAAAAATAATGTTCTGCTTCAGAGCACGATGCTGACTGTTGGTTATGATGTTTTTTATCCATTTCCTGTTACACTAATCTTTCTCTCTGTCTTATCTAGCTGTTGATGAGCCCAAGTCTACTTTCCATACATGCTTTTATCTTCTCTGGGTAGTTATCAAAGCAAGCATCTTTCTTTTCACTCAGCCCATCTGAAAATGTTTCCGGCATGCATGCTGATCAAGATAGATTTTCATATAACCTACAGTATTTGGAGAGTGATAATTTAAAGGTGCTAACAGGAAGCAATTTTTATATTTGTACATTCAAATGATTCATTGTTTCTTTCAATCATATTTAATCTTACTATATGTTTTGGCTGTTTTGTTTCCTTAAAAAATAGAAACAGATTTCAGCAGCAGCAAAGGACCCTAGGGGTCTTCCAGTCTGCCTTGACCCTATCTACCATACTAGTTTGTGGTGGCAAGGGGCCCTATGCGGCACCTTCTTCTCCCACCTCTCTGGGTGATCCCTCATTTTAATTACACCCATGTGCCTGTCCCATGCATGGTTAAATCCCATCACTTTCCCTGCTCTTGCCACCTCCCTAGGCAACCTGTACCACCTATGTACTATGCTTTCCATGAAGAAAAGATTCCTCATATCCAATTAAAATGTCTACACACTAACTTTATTGTAGTCCCTCCTGTAACTCCATTTGTGCTCAAGTTAAAAAACTCCCACAAACTCCATCCTTAACTATTAATTTTAATGCAGCGAATATATTATTGAGATGACTTTTAATGAAGACATGACCATATTTATCATCATGCAGCTTTTCACTATAGCACATATTCTTAATTAGGAGGCACATTTAACTTGTTTACTCAGAGCCATCATTGTCAGTGCCATAATGTGATTCCAAATCACCATATTTATAACTGATGTTATCTTCACTAGTTTCATGCATATTGTCACATGTGTTTGGGTGTCCTTCATGCCCGCAACTTGGTGTGCATTTTAGTTCTATCATTGCACCCTGCACTTACCTGAGGAGCATTTAGAGTTTGTGCACTGGTGTGTGTTAAGTTCTATCAAGGCTTTTGGACCTGATTCTTGCGTCATTAGTTGAGGCTCAAGACCATTCTCTTTCTGTGTCCAGCCACATTCATCAGGTGACACAATAAATGGCTTAGACACTAGTGCTGATTTTTAAACAGCACACTGACAATTAGCTCTCTTTATGTGCCGTATCAGGCTATCCATACATACATGGCGGCAAACTGTCATTCTACTTTGCTTGCTTGTAAAACTATTTGCACCTTAGTAAGTTGATGTCAGAACTAATACATCCTGTTGGTTGGTAGAGTCTGCATACAGGCTTGTGACAGACATCAATGACATAATTCACGACTTCAAAAGAGTCTCCAAGTTCAGCCAATCTCTGTAAGTTTTCATGGTTCATTCTTTGTATTTGTAAGGATTGCTTTTACCTTGCCCTTGAAACAGCTGGTGCTGTCAACCTGTAAGGTATGGAATGGCAGAAGTAACTTGTATATTTAGCTGATAAGTATCTCAGCTATAATATGCAGTGGTATGTATCATGTCTTCAGTTTGGTTCCTGTTTTGAATCATAGCTTGATGCCAAGCTCCTCTGCAAAATATGTTCCAAGTACACGAACATCTGTGTCTGGTGAACATATGATCACATTTTCTGTCTTGTAGAGAGTGACTGATCACCAACATGCAGATATATCCTACTGTCAGCTTCCTCTTGGGCAGAGAAGACTTCAGGAAAATCCTTTACTTGTCAATGAGTTATTTCCACCACCTGTTCATGATTTTCAAAACCTTCTGATAGCACTAATGTTTGGGATGGTGTGAGAACATGAGGCATGTTTCTACACCACTCCTCAAAAGTGAGTTGCTGAAGTTCTCCTTGTTTTGGGATTGGAAAGGTATGTCTTCATGTTTCTGGGCAGTAGCTGGTTTCTTGCACTAATTCTGATTTATGGAAATCCCACTGTTTCTCCCTGTCTTTTCCTTTCTCCGGCTTTGATAAACACATCATTGTCATACCTGTCTGATATTACCTGAACTGTGTTTCCCTAAATGCAGGCTCCACAATCTTTTCCTGATTCAGCATAACCATGTGTCCAAATATCCTCTGTATTTTGTCAACAGGAATGTCATATCAAATGCCCTAGCTCATGTTAAGTCATTCTGAATGTGATTTACAAGCATGTCAAATGCTCTTGTGAAGACTTCAATGCTCTTCTCTACCTATTCAGTGCTAATTTCACTGGCTCATCCAACCCTTACCAGTAGTTGAGCTAAACAATTTTTATGGCACTTAGCCTCTGAGGCTATGAGATCCTGGCTTTGTACCTTAGTTAATAGATCTGTATTACTAGGAGACATGGCTGCTGGTTGAATGTTCCTTTGCTTTTGAAATGTTCTCACTTGGAAAAGATGTGAATCACTATGTTTCTTCACACAGTTGCAAATGATACATTTGTTACCTGCAAATGTTGTGGATGTTAAGTCTTGTTCTTATAGCCAGCTCCTGGTTGCTTGTTCCAGGCTTTTCTGAAGCTCGTGATCTGCTTGGGGATTCTGTTTGTTTGAAAGGTTTTCTTCACTGGTGTAATTCTGAAAGCACCAGCGATGATAATGTCTGCAGCCGTGGATCTTGTCTTATCCAGCACCCTGATGTTTTAGCACTTCTGTACGATTCATCATCTGCTTCTCTCAAATATCTGAACAGAGTTTCTTGACCTCTGGCTTTGGCTGCAACAAGATTTTGTGGAGCAGCTCTGCTTTGTCAAATACTACAAATAGTTGCATGAGCTCAGTGTGATCTATGAAACCTTTTTGCTCGAGATGGTGCAAGTCCAATACCTTGTTTATTTGTCTTTTCCTGCAATTAAACAGAAAATATTTATATTAAACATGCAATAAACTGAAAAAGGAAAATATATTATTAAGTTTCCACCAAACAACACATATCCTTAAACATTTTGGAGATATTGATCCCTGAGTGCTGGTTTAGCCTCTTTCATTGGCAGTGCGGATGTCACTTTCATAGTGTAGGGGCTCAACAAAGATAGGCTTGTGTCTTGGTACCTGCCATTGACCTAACACCACAACATACATTTCCTGAAAGCTCAAGGGCATACCTTACTTATGAACATGACAAGCCTCTAACAGTGGGTGCAACAAAACCTAAAATGAGGTTTTTGAAAATTGGCCACTACTCTAATGTAGTAGTTGCCCATCTTGAGGTCTCCAGAAGTCTTGACAAGGTCTTTACCAATGTGCAAAGTGCACAAAGTACGAAGAATAACCAATATATCTAACACACAACAGGAAAACTTGCATAGTAAAGCATATTGAAAAATCATGACACAACACTTAGAAATTCATTGTGTTGCATGCATACCTATGGCACTCCAACTCCTTATAGCTAGGGTTATATCCCTGATAGGCTGATACAAGCACATGTGATCTAGGACCAAACTGTGATCATCCACCTAAGCCCCTGCAGCTACTAATATCAGTTCATTTGTGAATCTGATGAGGTTTCAGAACAGTCAACCAGCTGCTGTACTTTACTGAATTCACAGTATCCAGATTTTAAAGTTAAGAGCTCCTTATAAAATTCTGTGAACCATGTTATTAGTGCAGACTCTGACAGTTTTCGTCTACCCAGAATTTTAAAATCTAGGCTTTTCTAAAAAAAAACTCTGCTTGGGCTATTGCCAGTAGTGACAGCACCACTTTCATCAGGTCAGAATGATTCTTCAGGCTGCGTATTCCTTTATCTGTGATATAGCACTAGAGAAAGAAAGTTTCCTATGTACTGTACATGTGCAGATTTAACTTTCAACTTTGATGCTTTTAAGTACCTTGGGGCTGGTTACATGCTAGTAGCCCCTCATGAATGGAAACAGCATCAGCGTGATGTTCCTGTAGCCCCTGCTTACCATGGTCATGTTGAACAGTGCATGATTCTATCTAAAAAAACAGTTAAGATTGCACTCTCTTTATCTCATGCAGAACATACTGTTTCTTCACTTTGCAGCTCCTTCTGAGCTGCTACAAGAGCATGGTTGAAACTGGCATTAGATATAAACAAGCACCTAAAACAACTGTATCTTATACTACACTGTATTGACTGTGTAACTCTAGCTTATGTTTCAGGACAACCTCCCTACAAATCTGCTCCTCCGTTTACATGAGCATGCCAAAATGATTTATGCTAAGTGCCCAAACTATACATGTGAGACAATGAGGCTAATAATTCAGTAGGAGTGATATTAGCAAGTAACTTCAAGTTTAAAAGCAGAAGAGTAGCAAACGGAGGCAGATATGTGCCAGGAACAAAAGCACACACAACAATGACTACTGGCTCCCATCAGAAAGAATCAACAATCAAATTCACTTACCATGAATCCAGAATCATTTCCGAGTGGGGGCTAGACTTTGTGTATTTAAAAGACATGGCAAAATAGAACAGTAGACAGATGGGTGTGGAGATCACAGCAAATAGCTATGCAATATAGTTCTGAGATAAACCGATCAGAAGCAGGGTTGTGTTATCATCCATATCCAAAAGAAAAGTGACAACACAGCAGGTAAAGGAAATACTGGACATGCTAATCACAAATCAAGCCATGCAATAAGTTCAAGAGCAGGAAAGAGGAAATGGAAATATACTCTATCTATTCAGAACACTGTGGAGGGAAAGTCAGTCCTAATCAGATTGGACAACAAAACAACAGTGGCATATATATATATATATCAAAACAGGTGGAACCCAGAGCATGGGTCTCTTGAGGAAGTCACCAAGATCATGTCCTGGGCACAATGGAGGTTATCACACATCACAGCTGTACACCTGGTGCAGTACACCAGGTGGGAGAACTGAACACAAAAGAAGCCTGGCTGAGCAGGCAACAGATACACTAAGAGAATGGCAACTGCATCCACAGCTGTTCCATCTAATACAAAGAAAATGGGGTCCCAGTGCAATAGACCTAATGACATCCAACAAGAACACTCAGGTTAGTCAGTTCTTTTCAAGGTTTAAAGAAATACAATCACTGGGGAGTCAATATGCTATCCCAATCTTGGCTGCACGATGGAGCTTACATACGTCTGCCATGTCTCTTGATCCCTCAGGTGCTCAGAAAGATTAGGTGGTCCAAGAGACAAAAATAATGATCACTGCATACTGGCAGGAAGATCCTGGTTTTCATAGAACTGCCTACATTCTATAAAGAACATGTCAACAAGAGAGAGAAAAGGCACTCCATATGCTAGATGTGAAGCAGGTACTAATAATGTTCCTGGACCGACAAAGACTCTTAGAAATTCCAAGATAGATTCATGATTTGTCAGGCCACAAAAAGGCGTGGCAGTGGTAAAACTACAGCTGTAGTATGGCTGAAAATGATTATTGAGGAGGCATACAAACACCAGAATGAAACACCACCTTAAGGAATTAATGCACATTCAATGAGGGCTATTTTTATTTATTTTATTGAGATCTTGGATAATACCTGTGAGCGGATGCTCGTTGATAGGTTCCGTGTCAGATACATTAGACAACAAGGTACAATACTGCAGACAAATATACAAATACTGAGAAAAATATATATGGAGGCTCCAGAAATTCAAACATAAATCACTTGGTATGCTGAGGCATTGTACAATGTATGCCCACATCAAGATGATAAGCAGATAGGATAGGAAGGATACTGTAGTGCCTTGAAGTTGGCTGACAAGCAGACCAGGGAAAACATCCGGGAGGGAAAGGATTAACCCCCACCCACCTTTACACAGCCAGCTAGCTTGCTGACCAAGCTGGCTGGCTGACCACTCCTGTCCCTATTCCCTCCCTCCTAGACTGTTCCCAGGCTTCAGTTTTGTTCTGGCCAGACCAGAGCTCTGGCCAATGCCTAAAGGGCCATGAATCAGCTTCTGGGGCTGATCTAGGCCCCAGGGATTCAATCACTTGGTCAGAAGCCAAGTTCACTCCCAGGCTAGAAAAGGTTTCCCTGCTAGCTGGCGGGCAGTTCTGGGCTGGGTGGTTTACAGAGTGGAGAACACAGGGTACGGATGCCTGGACCCTCAGCTGAAGCTCAGGTCTATAGCTCCCTGGTGGTTGCTTCTCTGTAGCCAGGGGTCCAGGGTCTTCAGCATCAGCAGCTGTCATTCTCCAGAGTGGAGGGGTCCAGCAGTCTGACCAGCCTCCAGCAACAGCAGTTGTCCTCCAGCTGTCTTAGTAGTCCAGAAGTCCAGAAGTCCAGCAGTCCTCCCATGTCCCATGGCAGCCAGTCACATGGGGTAAGTTTCCTTTGATTGTCTGCCCTGGGCTGGTGGGTTTCCTTGTTTTTCTCATTGTGGGTGTCTTGGTGGTTGTTGTATGAGTGTCCTGTGCTATACCGTGCCTGAGCAAGCCATCTGTCCCTCCTGACAGGCTCTGGAGCCAGCTGCAACCTAGTGGGTTGTTCTGGGGTCTTGTTTTTTTCTTTCAATTGTTTAACCAGAAATAGCACACTAAGCTGAAAGCTTGTTTACAAGTGCAACCTGGGAGCACTGGGTAGTTAAGTGACTTGCTCAGGGTCACACAGTATGTCAAGTGGGGGTTGTGGGATTCAAACCCAGGTCTTCAGATTTGCAGCTCAGAGCCTTAAACCACTGTGCTATACTGCTTCTTGTTTTTGCTTGCTTTGTCCCCGTTGTCCTTGGTTTGTGTGGCGGGTGCCCTGTCAGCTCCGTCACTCCCCGGTGTCAGCCTCCTGGTCCCCTGGAGTGCACAGTCACAGACTTTCTGGGCTTTTCTGCCCCTCCCATGTCTGCCTCCTGGTCCCCCTCCTTGAGGGCACAGCTCCACTGCAGTCATGGATTCTGCCTGCAAAATAGTCCACGTCAAATTAGCGAGGGGTTCTTTTGTGAAGGCGGACCATGAGGTGTGGTGGTGAAAGGCATCCAGGCAGAAACTACTGCCTGCAATGTCTTAGTTCTGCCTCGAGGCCATGAGGAGAGCCAGCAACTGCCAGGTGGGAGCACAGCTCACTGGGCTAATCTATTGCTTCCTGGCAATTGCTCCCACCATAAAGGATCTAGGCTAGGTGGTAAGTGGGCTGTAAGCCCAGAAGTTAATTCAATTAGTGCTAGAGGCACCTGAGAGGGCCACAAGGGACCTGAGGGAGCAAGAGGGCAGAGCACCCCAGGGAATAAGAAGAGGGGCACCATGGATCTTCACCTCTGGAACAGTTTGGTGCCAGATCATCACCCCACATAAGGGCAAAAGGAAAAGGGGTCAGAGGGTACAAAAGCAGGGTTGGAGCCCAAACTCATGCAGAGAATGCAGGGTGGGGTTGCAGATCTGGGACTGCAACCTTAGGGCAGAAGGGCAGAACTAACCCCAGGCCCTGCACAGTAAGATTACAGCTCAGAAATTAGTATTTATGAGGTGTGGAGTGCAGTCTGGGTCCACTGAACAGCCCAGCTACTACCCCTTGTTCACAGGCAAAGACAGTGAGCCCATCCTAAGCATTCCCCTGCTGGCCTGCCAAACCAGACAGCTTCTTAGGGATTTAAAAGGCCAGTGCCCAATTCAGAGAAAGTCACCCTCAGGCCCTAGCCTCCATTGGGAGTCACGACCACCCATTAGCGGCCATCTTATTTCCCTGGACTGCTGGCTGACAGCTGGTGTGATCTTCAGACTGAGGGGATGGACAGGCCTATGCTGTGCAGCCTGCCACCTGGACCCTGGCCTGCTGAAATCCAGTACCTGGTAAGAGAAAAGTCATTGTTATGTATTTGTGTAATTGTAATTTTAGTGTTTTCCTGGGGTTGCTCTGGGACATTATTGACCCTAACTGACTGAATGGCTGGCATTGGGGTCCAGGCAAAACTGCAGCAGGGCCTGAACTTGCTTGTCCTGCACCCACTGAAGACAGCTAATTGCCTGGGGCTTAACTTGCCTGCCCTGCATCTCAACCAATTAGTGTCTAAACTGTCCCTGAAGGGCTTGAACTGCCTGCCCTCACCAACTGCATTAAGACACAACTCTCTCTCTCTCTCTCTCTCTCTGTCCACCACCAGTCTGAGCTGTTGCCGTGGGAAGTGGACAGGTTGCCCAACAGTGGTAGTCACATTGGCCAGCTAATTGCCCTAAGAAGACTGCAATTGTCTGCACCCCTGAGGTCAGGGTAACCCACCTTGGCTAAGCATCCACTGCCTTCCACCCAGCCTGTCAGCAAATCCCAAAGATGATGAAAATTGTATTTGCCAGGATAGCCATAGTCAGTAACTCTCCAGTCTAGTCAGCTTAGGAGCTCTGACTCACAAAAGTGAGGTTCCCTCCAAAGCACATGAGTAGGAAATCACCCGCTTTTGTTTTACTTTTTCTGAGGTGGCTATAGCTCCCCTACCCCAGCTGGGCAGCAACTCATCAGGAGCCTCTTGAGGACCCACCATCGCTATCAAAGGACATCACCTCAACCATCCTCCATCTCTCCCCACCTGCATCTCCAGCACTGGACCAGCCTGCATCCTCTTCATCTTCTTCTTCATCTTGTCATCTTCAGCCCTCCTGCTGGCCAAAGAGACCAATCGGTCACTAAGGTACTGTACCCACTCTTCAAGCTAGCTAGCCACCACCTGCTCCACCAAAGAGGCTGTTCCTCCAACTGAACTGTCTGACTGTAAGCTGGTGTTTTTTTAGTTACCCTTGGCCAAGGTGGTTAGGTATTAATTGTTATTATTATTGATGTCTGCAGACGAGGGACTAGGTGACCCATTTAGAGGTACCTTCCATATTGATGTTATATATGTGACTGTTTATTTTACGCTCACTGTACCTAGACCTGTATAGTTGCCTTCTATCACTAAGTATTGTGTTGTGCATGACAATCACTGTAAATGCCTTGTACCTTGCAACCACATAACCAATTTATTTCCAGCGTAACAAGTGACTGTCCCAATAAAAGCTTGATGTTTGCACCTGGAACTGTTGTGCTTGCCTCCCTTCAAAAGAAGAGATGAACCACCCTCCTAAGTCCAGTCACCACAACTCATTGAGAGTGGGAGGGCTAGGTGAGCACAGCACAGAGGGCAGGGAGGGAGGAGGGTAAGGATAGGTCAGGGGCAAGAGACAGAACCAGGGAGGGGTAGGGAGGTGGGCGGAGTGCTGCAGTATGACTATCCTGTCATGACAGAGGCAAAGATAAGTGCTAGTGACAGATTGTTGCTGTGTGCAGAGCCTTAGCAGGGGCACATGCAGTTACTCATATCAATGAGGTGCTGGTGCAGTCTATGTTTAAAAGAGCCAATTGGTGTGGAGCCAGAGATGTCAGGGGCAGTGAGTTTACCCAGAGGGGTGCATGGTGTGAGAACGCACACTGTGCTATTGTAGAGCAGCATCTGGGCACTTGGAAAATTTGAGTGGCAGAGCTTCTGGTTTGTCTGGTATTCATAGGCAGTGACAGCAGGTTCTGTACCCCTGTTGGAAGCAGATTTAATGCCACATTTTGGTGAGAAGGCATAAAGTTCACAGGCTATAGCCACTTCCTGAGCGGAAAGGAACCATGCTTTAGCTGCAGAAATATGTATCGCAACCACATGGATTAGAATCTAAGAAAAAAGGTGGCTAAAGGGGATCTATTGCTGGAGCCAAGGACAAAATGTACACAGAACACTTCTCAAATGCTTATGGTAATAAAAAATACCATCTGTCTTCCCTTGAGATATTATTCAATAAACTTCTAAAACAGGAGAAGTACCAGCAGACTGGAAATCAGCCAAAATAATCTCAATAAACACAAAAGGTCCCCAAAACAATATTAGAAACTTTAGACCTATGAGCTTGACATCAGTTCCAGGTAAAATATTCGAGTCAATTATTACGGACAAAATAAACAAACACATTAAAGCATACAATATGGAGGTTACTATGCAGCACGGGTTCACAGCAGGCCACTCGTGCCTCACAAATTTAGTCTGTTTTTATGATCCAGTAAGTAGATTTTTGAAGGGAAATAGCAGCAGATGTTATATTGTTAGATTTCTCCAGAGCATTTGACATGTCCTGCACTGGCTATACCTCATAAACCAAAAACATTAAAATAGACCCATACTTAATAAACTGGATAAGCAATGGCTGTCTGGTAGGATGAAGAGAGTATCTGTTAATGTTTTTTGTCTGAGAGGGGTACGGTGACTAGTGGGGTGCCACAGGGCTCTGTTTTGGGCCCTATGTTACTTCAGCTATTTATAGCGGCTCTTTGGGAGAGCTACACAATAAACTCATTAGATTTGCAGATGACACTAAGTTAGGTGGATCTTGTGAAACCCAGGATAATATTAATTCTATTCAGCACGACCTAGGTTTAATAACTCACTGGGCATATGAATGGTGTATGACATTTAACAATGATAAGTGCTGTGTAATTCACCTAGGAAAAACAACAAACATGAACAGTATACACTTAGTTATTTAATACTTAAACACTCACAGGTGACAGAGATTTAGGGGTGCACATAGACAGTAATCTGGACTTTAGTATACAATATATTAATGTAATTTCTAAAGCAAACAGAGCGGCAGGTGCAATCCATAGAAATATTAAAAGTAGAAGGATTGTGGTGTTGTTGCCTTTTGCAGATCATTTGTAAGATCCCATCTGGACTTCTGTAGTCAGCCATGGAATCCAGATAAAAAGGGTGACATTGTAAGGTTAGAAAGAATACAGCGTGATATGATAAAAATTATAACTAATGTCAAAACTGTTAAATACAAAGAAAGAACTGAAAACTAGGTTTATACACCTTGGAAAAGAGAGGAGCGTATGGATACTGTTATATTTAATATTATTAAAAATAAGACACTAAAAGAAGAACTAGGTATTAAACAAAAAAAATTAAAAACTCACACACTATGGGCTAGCCTGGTGGTGCTGAGGGTTGAGGCACTGGGCGCCACACTCATGCCACACCGCACCCAGGTTCAGGAATGAGCTGGGGCCATCAGGAGTCGGCAGGGAGAGAGAGGATTGAGCATTCAGAGGACTGCTCTCTCTCTGTGGAGGGTACTGGGACTGCTCAGCATCCCAGTGACCCCCAATGGAGATGGGGGCAGCACAGGTATGCCAACCAGAGTGAGAGGGGTGGGTGTGGCAGATATCAGCAGAGAAGCCATGCATGGATGTCATTGCACACCGCACTTCTTTGGGGCAACAACCGTGAAAAATCCCACCTAGGATCGCAGAGATGATGGGGCACCAGGAGCAGAACGCACATCCCACCACCGCCCGATCTCTGAGGGACTGGCCAACCGAGCAACTGTGGTAAGCCCTCTCTAATATCAGATGGGCCACTGAGGGTGAACAGGCCTTGCTGGGGGTGATCCAGCACACTAGGGCTGCCGGGTTGTTGGGGAGTCCTGTTGGGCTGCAAGGTTCGGGCAGAGAGTAGCAGTCCTAGCTGCTGCAGCCCCTGGAAGGATGCCGGCCTAGGGGAAGCATAAAAATAGTATACAAAAAAACTCACACACTAGGGTCACTCATTTCAAGTACACAGGGTAATAATTTTAAAACAAATAAAAGGAAGGTTTTCTTTACTGAGAGTGTGGTGAACATATGGAATAGTTTACGGAAAGTCTGGTTCTGAGCAAAAACAGAGCCAGCTTAAACTCATTGCCTCCACAGGAGCTCTCTGAATTTCCACCACTTGTCTCCTATATACTGTTAACTAGTAAATCCTGGGCCTTTCTAAGCAAAATCACGCTATAGTCTGCATGCCACAAACAAATCCTAATAGCCCAAGAACCGTAAGTGCTAAACACAAAGTTTGAGTGGCAAAGTTATTCAGGACAAAATTACATTTCCAGTGGTGGTATATATGCAAATAATAATATGTAATTTTGTTTTTTTCATGCTAGTTGAAACAGCAAAAAAATATTTATCACTAAAATAGGCAACATATGCCACACACACATCATACCATAAACAAATACGAATAACTCCTAAAGTATACATGATATACACAAAATATCAGTGGCAAAGTTGTTCAGCACAAAATTACCTTTCCAATAGTGCTATGCAATTAAATATCTATTATATTCTGTTATATTATATATTAAAATATATAAGTTACGCTTCCAGATGTTGCAAGGGACACAGGAAGTCAGTAGCTGACTTCTGTAGGCATCCTCAGGACACACCAGTGTATTTTACTGATGACTACAAGCGCCTGCTAGGAGACAATGAGTTAAAAGAGGTATCAATAAACTTATGCAGGGTGCTATGAAACCACATTACTATCAGTAAGACATAGGAGCACTTATGGGCATAAGCCTTTTTGCTCCTTATCAATAGTGACAATTGAACATCTAGAATTGGCTCGTAGCCCTGGAACTGCTGACAAAAGAATAAGATTTGGATGTAGGACAATATTAGCAGACATGTTTCATTAAAATGTAAGAGCAGCACTCGCCACCCCTTAACCATAAAAAGTTGTCACCCCACTAGTGCTTTTCAAGGTGAGGTCACCACGCTATCATTGCACCTTACCTCTTTAAATTGCATATCAATTGTGCAAAATAATTGAAATATAAGTGCAAATTATAAACATTTCCATCTAATTTTAAAATTCTTATTCAAATTTCTCCACAGTTGAAAGACTGAAAGAACAATAAAAGTGGGCATGTGTGCCAAGTTGTATGTTGCCATCTTTAAAGCATGCTGAAGGCATGTAATGTAGCTGGAAGGGGTGTTTAAGAGGGATGTGAGGAAGTACTACTTTACTGAGTGGTAGATGCCTGGAACAGTCTGCCAGCTGAGGTGGTGGGAGCAAAAACAGTGGGGGCTTCAAGCATGTATGGGCGGCCCGTCCGGCGCAGCGGTGGGATTTCGCTATGACGCCAGGCACTCCAGGTCCGGGAACGGATCAGGGCCGCCGGAGGGCTGCCGGGGAGTAGGATCCAGTGTCCGATGGACAGCTTCCTACTCCGGGAGGGCGCGGGAAGCACTCGGGTGCGCCTGGGACCCCTGGTGGAGATGGAGTTCCAATGAACTGACGCCGACGTGGGGGGAGGAGGCTGGGTGGATGCTGGCGCCATTGCACATCCCCGCCTCCAGGGAGAAAAAGCAGGTGGAAAAAGATGGTGGGCAGGACCATGGATCAATGTTGCCCTCCCTGGAGAGCCTCTCACATTGCCGCCATATGCTGCGGGACCCGACCAGTCATAGTTCCGAGGGTCATGAAGGTGCAACGGCCCCATCCCTCCGAGGGCAAGCCAGGGTGACCGAGGGTCCTCAGCAGCAAATTGATGGTGGCAGAGGTCTCCGGGCCCGTGACCAGGGCGGATGGCTGCCGTGGTCCTGCCAGAAAAGGGCAAATTTAAAAAAAGCATGTATGGATAGGCATAAGAGAATATTGGTAAATAGGGGAGGGTCAGCAGAGACTAGGTCGGGCCTGCAGAGACAGAATAGGTAAGGAAAATCTCGACAGACTAGGTAGGCCAAGTGATCCTTTTCTGCTGACCACTTCTATGAGTTATAGGCCACACATTTTCTCAAAATCTCATTTTCAGTTTCCATCTAATCTGAAAACAAGTCATCCAAATTTTACAAAATTTGAAACTCTTGACCTACTTTACCACTTGCATATGTCAGCCATATTTCAAGTTTCTAGCTTTAAAATGAACCAAGTCTTAAGTAGACAGACTTTTTAGAAGTTTTAATTAAAATTTGCAGTTATATAAACTGCAAAATTGTAAGGCACTGCAACTTTAAAACTAGAGAACACAATGTCATTATATTTGGCAGGTTCAGTGACCTTAAAAGGAGGAAGCTGTCAACTGTTTAATCTTTGCTTAAAAGACATCCATGTTATAAACTGCCAAAAACTACAAACTAGCAAGAGCACTTACCTCTCAAGTCCAAGAGTCATTGTAATAATTGTGGAATTTCATGATAATTTATTGGAAGCCATACCCATGATATTCGCCCAGATGACTTTAACAGGATATTGTCATGGGTTACTAGTCACAAGCTGGTCCTGAACCTGAAAAAGACACAGGCTATGCTCTTTGGCTCAATGGCTAAAATCAAATCCTCATCGGCCTGCTTACACATCACCAGCACAGATGGATCCTCACTACCTGTAGTAGGCTTCATCAAATATCTGGGGGTAACACTTGACCCCAACTTGACATGGGTAATCATATCCTTAACATCTGCAGGGTGGCAAACTGCAAACTGGGTTTTGCCTATAGGGCCAAGTATAACTACACTGGCAGCCAGGCTTGCCCTAATGAAGGGTGTGCTCCTTTCCTCCCTCAGCTATGGGCTGCACCTATTTGCTCGCCCTCCAAAGACACATCTCACCTGGTGGTACACTGCTTACAATAACACCCCGACTCACCCACCATTGTCAGCTATATGAGAAACTCTGCTGGCTCTCACCAGCTAGATACCTTGATTTTGGTTTGGGATGCCTCTGGGAAAGTGATAAGAACTAGCACCCCCAAGGGGCTGGCCCGGCTTCTGCCTAAACTGAATCCCTCCCTTATCAACTTAGGTCTCTCACATCAGGGATGCTCAAAGTCCCTCCTACCTGACCCTCATGGGGATCTGGACTTGCCATAAGTGCGCCCAGACTCTGGAATTCACTGCCTGTGGATATCCAAGCTGCCCCTCCTATCTGAGTTTTCAAAATTCCTGTGGGTTTCCTAAAACTAGCATCACAGTGTGACTGCCCCAAACCTCCCTAGAGTAAAGTGTCAAATTGTTTGGTCTGAACCTCCCCAGGGTGTCTCCATTGAATTCCTGGAGATATTTTCCCACTATATCAATGACTTTGACTACTCCTGCCTAAAAAGTCTTGGGCATTTTACACCCATTATTGCTCCATGTTCATAGGCTAACCATGACATATTGCACCTTGTCACTTGGTAGAAACTTGTACTACCAAGTGTTTCTGTTTCTGTCTAATGCATATTTAGAAAAATGTGATGAGCTGTATATACCTGTCCATGATCCAATTAACCTAGGGGTGTATATGACAATGTTATAAGTTATATTATGACCAATCCAGTCCTTGAGCTATGCTCCACCCTATGTATGATGACCTGTATATATCTGTCAGTTGAACTAGCTAGTCTAGAGTGTATAATCTGAAATGTGCTTACTACTATATGTTTCCCAGCGTCAAATGATGTAATTTCCACGTTTGTTTACTGTGACAAAAACTGTACTCTCTTTGCCATGTCTCCTTGACTGTTGTTCCTCATATTGTATTCTCCGGTCGTTCCTGAAAATAGGCATAATACTTGACTAGTGTACTTACCCGTAACCAAATGCTAAATAAATAAATAAATGCAACTTGCCATGGAAAAGAAAGAAAAGGCCGTGAGACTAGTAATAAGATTGGATTCAAGGGGAATCATTGTAAAGTAGCAGTATGATGGAGGGCATTGCAAGATCTTAATGCGAATGCAGGTAAGGTGATTTCTCTCCAGTGCTGGTCAAATAAGTGTGATCAATGGCCAAGTAGTGCAGGTAGAGGAAGGAACTGACTGTTGTGCACATTGTGATAAGGAGCACAAGTTCTGAGGACATGAGGATGTAATTTATTGAATTAGAGATGTTCCTAAGGAGAAAATGTCCATGAGATATGTACCTTACCAAGGCAGTGAAGATTATGGGGCTGTGGCGGAGTTAAGCTACACTGTCGGCTGTGACTGATAGACCCCTTTTCTATCTCCTTATTTCCTAGCAACAGTTAACACTTTCTCTTTGTTTTCTTCCCACCTCCATACCCTAGGCTGGCCACCTAGCGTAGCTCTTTACTGTCCCTACTAAACTTCCCACTAGTTCTCTGTTCATTCTTTTTCCATTTCCATCCATCCAGTCTCTGAATGATGTCAAACACCTGAGAGGTGTTGCGAAAGTGCATAAGTGCATTTTACGACTAAAAACATGAAGGTATTTCAAGTAGGAATGAATACAGTTGTAAAGCCTTTTAAAGAAAATGATCAGAAGTCGTATAAAACAATAATAATGTCATGATTAGTACAGTTATAAGAAATCCTTAAGGTATTTTCTAAATTCACACTATAAACCTGTGATTGTATAAGGTTCTATGTATGAGAATGTGTATACTTTATAAAAGTGCTTTGTCTCTGTGGATCAGAGATATGGAGAGTCAATATCTGTGGAAATACACATTGTACCTTTAACTGAACCAGAAAATCCCTGAACCTCCCCCAGTTCTGAAACAGCATGTCCAGACTTGTAAACAGAAAGGGCTTAGTCTGATGACTCCCCACCAAAAGACATAAATACCTCTTCACTAAGTTCACTTCAGTTCAGTCCAGAGGGCTCAGCCCTACGAGAAGGAGAAGAGAGGCAGGCAAGCTGTTGAATGCAGATGATAAGGGTCTTAGGAGCTCTAAGATCCAGGACTGTATTAAGGGAGAAACTACTGATGTTAAGTAGTCATTTCCTTTGCAATTTTTTGTTTTATTTATTATTTTTGAACTTTTGAAAAATAAATATCACACCACAGTGTGTTTGAAACCTGTAAATTTGCTTTGTCTGAAGTTTATTCCACACACTGTGACAGGGTCCTGTGATGAATGACACTGATATAAATTAGACAAGCTAACTTTTGCTAAGATTCTGTTGAAGGAAGCATAGAATGTTCATCAGAAAAGGACAGCTTAGCTCACCCAGTCTGCTGAAGTGTTCAATGCCTATTCTACATCTGCAGACCCTATCTGATCTCCACCAACACTCCTTCCTGCCTCTGTTCTAATATACCACTATGTTTATCCCATGCGATAAGCCCCCACCATTCTAGCCTTCATCACTTCAGGTGGCAGTCTGTTCCGGGCATCTACCACCCTTTCAGTGAAGAAATATTTCCTCACAACTGTCCTGAACTTTCACTTCCTCCAGCATCATAGTCTGCCCCTGGTCCTGGTGCATGTCTACATTTAAAGAAGCTCTGCACCTGCACCATGTTCACCCTTGTGAGGTACTCAGAATGCCCGATGTACCAGGGTTCGATTCCCAGTCCTGGATCACTTACTTTTTTCCTGTGTGTTGTCTCCCTTTAGACGTACGCTCAGTCTATCTCTGTATGTCTCCTTCACTTTTTGCACCCCAGTTGTCCTGCTGGTTCCCTCTTCCCTCCACAACAGTCCCCCCAAGGTTTCTCTTCTCCCCAAGTTTCCTGTTCCCTGGAGGTAGTTATATTAGTTGAGGGGGCACAGCCCCTAACAAGGGTGCAGGGTGCAGAGCCACCGTAAACAGTCATTTTGGTTTCTGTTTGTGACTGAGAGCTGCCTTTGCTGTTGCTCTTTTTCATCCTTCTGCCCCTGGCTGCTCCCTTCTCACCAACCCCCAGCCCCATCATTCTGGATTCCATGAGACTTATCTTCCACCTATGCTCTCTGCCACAGAGCTACAGTGTTGCCCAACCTCTGGATGCAGAGCCTGGAGAGGATCAGTCATCACCCACAGCCCAGGGTTATTAGGGTCATAGGTTCATAGGTTGTATCGGAGCATAGAAGACACATGTCCATATAGCTCACCAATTTCTTAAGAATATCCATGTATTCCTTTATCTATCAAATAGAAATCCAGCCTAATTTTAAAATGTTCATAGTTGGACTTGTCACTACTTCACTAGGAAGTGTATTCCAAATTCCTGTAGTTCTCACACTAAACCAATTTTCCCTCCTTTTAGAGTTGTATTTATCCTTGTGTAATTGGTAACAATGTGCTCTAGTATCATACAGTTGTTTCCTTAACTCCAAGCCCAATTGGTCCCTTAATTGGTCATCTTTGAGTGACCTAAGTATCTGCACATGTCCCCACGTAATCTATAAAATTCCAGTGAATACAATCTGAGATGCTCTAATCTTTGCTCATAACTCAAACCATGAACTTCCCTTATGCCTTTGGTAGCTTCTTCTGCACCTTCTCCAAGACTTTAACATCCTTCCTATATCCTGTCGCCCAAAACTGTGCACAATATTCTGTTTACGGGTGTACCAGTGAGGTAGACAAGGGCTATAATACTGCTTTATCTCAACTTTTGATATGTTTATATATACAGTGCTGTATTCCACTCGCTTTAACCACCTGGTTACAATGCAATCCAAATTTTAATTCATTATCAACTCTTATTCCCAGATCTTTCTCATCTTGTACTGTCCTCAACACCCTACCTCCCAGTTTGTATTTATACTGCATATTATTCTTGCCTATGTGCATAACAACACATTTATCAGTGTTGAATGTAGATCTCTTAACTTTTGCCCATTCTTCCAAATTTGTTAATGCCACCTGTAAAGTAGTAGCCTCTTTAATATTGTTGACAGAGTATCCCAGACGTGCATCATCTGAGAATTTTGATAGCCACACCCCATCATTAACGCTCATAGTAGAAATATATAAATTAAAGAGGCAAGGGCCCAAATTGATCCCTGAGGTATCCCACTAGACACCTCGACCCACTCCGAACATTCTCCTCTCACATACTCTATGCCACCTATCCCTCAGCCAGGCCTCCACCCAACAAGATAGTTTTTCATGGACCCCCATTTCCATGTGTTATTTCCTCCATTTTTCCTCCCTTCCTAGTCCCAGGACCCTAGGTCTACTGCATGCACACACAACGTGGAGACGCTATATGTGCTGAGACAGCTAGTGACGGCCTCTTCCTCCCACCTGGCCAAGGTCCACACCTGAAAAGGATAAACCACCTGGAGTCTTTTCAGAGGAGGATTACCAAGAATAATACAGGGCCAGTAGATGAGGTACAATGAGGATTATTGTTTATGGTGTTCAGACAGGATCTGCAAAACCCACTAAGTCTGTATGCAGTTTGAGCTGCAGTGCAAGTTACAATTAATTGTTGACATCAAGAGCATATCCCTGTGGTGCACTCCTCCCTATTTCACCTAATGCCCATTTTTATATTCTCCCATGCAGTGCTATAGATTTTACCATTGATTATTCATTTATTATTTTATATTAAATATTCTATTATTTCTATGTATGAGTTTTCTATATTAGATAATGAATAGTAATATAATGATAACAGTAACATACTTTTATTTGCTATGTAATATTTTACTTTTATGACAAGACAACATAATTTGTGATAATGAATGTTTTGTGTTTAGAAGAACTACTGTAGATGAGTTTTGCAGCTTTTATTTTACTGACATTGAATATTTTTTTCTTTTGTGCAGTATAACAAGACAAATTGTTGTTTGATAGTATGGTAGTACACTCTATTGAGTTGCTGTAGTAGATCATAATTTTATTTATTTATTTATTTAGCTTTTGTTTACCAGGTAAGCACCCTAGACAGTCAAGTGCTTATTTTCAGGTGCGACCCAGGAGAGTTACAGGCAATAACAGGCAAAAGATACAGGCAATAACAGTACAGAGGCAGAATAACAACAATTTAAACAAGGTACAGTCAGATACAAGCAAGAAAGACCAACAGAAACCAATTATGGAGACATGGTAGCAACTGTCAGGGCATGTTACAAACGGGTATAAGCAAAGAGCTACAGTCAAGTACAGGCGGTGAACAATTACAGTGCAATTACAGTGTTAAGGCATGGCAACCGAGGAGGGCAGCCAGGAATAAGACCAGTGTCAGCAGCAACAACATTTGTGAATTTATTTATTTATTTTTTACATAACAGCACATGTGGCATTCTATGTGTCCTGACCACGAGAGCACCACAGAAAGGGTTGCTTATTGAGTTGGTACAGGTAAATGAGAACAGACAGAACATAATGCTGTAGTGTGAATTACATGCCAATAAATGTATTGACAGAGATGACAGTACTATGATAGAATTTTTAGAAATACTTTTAACGTATGTTTTATTTATATGACAAGAAAACCTTATCCCTGAATGAATACATAAAGAGTCATGAAGATAATAATAAACTGTGCTATGGTTAGTGCCTGAAGACAGACAGGCAATTTTCCAAGGTCATGCTGGACAAGTCACCGTTGTTGCACCATGCTGACATTGACTGCTGGTGTCATTTTGTTCAGAATAAACATGGTAAATTGAGAATAGGGTAATAGACATCACTGTGTATCATGCCTCAAGGTAAACATGCAATTGTTAATGCCCATGGTGCATGGGAGGCTGTGGTGGCACCGGCACTGAATTGTTGTCATGTTGTTCATCATAAACACACAATAAGTCATTAAGATGATAATAAATAGCACTCTCAGTAGTGCATTATGGCAGACAGGCAATTTTCCATACTCTTGGTGTACAGGTGACTTTGGTGGCACTGGCACTGGCAGCTGGTGTAATGTTCTTAGCAATAAACACATACTGTAGTAAGTCGTGATTTGAAGATGATCAGGGACCCACAGCATTTGAAAATGTTGCATTCTTTTATCTAAAGAAGAGTGGATCATTTCAAAAGAATCTGAAAATGTGACAGTGACAGATACCAGTCGTGATTGTTACTCTTGCTGTGCAATGTTTCATGCAAGGGAAAAACATGTGTCACCCACAAGATACAATGATTCATGATGAGGAAAATGTGATTCACGAGGAGAGATAAGGAAGGGGATTATAGAAGGATTCACTGGTTTCTGAAACCAGGATACTTCTATGTTTTGTTTCAATGCAATTGTTATCTTTAATTAAATGTGGAATAATATATGTGTAGAGAAAACATAATTTCATTTCAGTGAGTTTGTGGTGTCATCTATAAAATATTCCAACACTGTAGGAATCCTTCTGCATTTTTATGTAAGCTGGAATGGTGCTGAGGGTGGAGGCTTAGGGTACTTCCAGAGGACCTGCTTACCAGGGCAGGAACTGTGAGATAATTCCTTTTTCAGCCACTATGGAATTACATGCCTTCAGATGACATTTGACAGAGCAGAAGATATGATATATGAGCAGATAATCTGATATAATAAGTAAGTAGATAAACGAAATGATATATGAATAGATAAGATATTGTCATTTAATAAAACATATGATAAAATGATATCAGCTGACATTTTATTTATTTATTTATTGCAATCTAGGATTACAATACCTTTGAGCCGAGGCTCTTTACAAAGGTTCCACATCAGCATGTGCAACAGTCATCATTTTTGTTACAAACATATAATCATTGACTTACAGACATGTAATAGCCAGTACAAAGACTTGAGCTATGAGCAAGACAAGGGAGGAGGGTGGGTGGGTGGGGGAAATGAGGGTAGAGATGAGGGGGGAGGAGGCAGTGGGTAAGGGAGAGCATGAGAGGTGGTTGGGGTGGGGCAAGAGGGGATATGGGGAGGTGGGCAAGGATGGGAGACAGTGCAGTCAGGGGCCTTGTCAAGGAATATGACAGGTAAGGTGCTAGGGGTGCAAGACTGATTGTAAGTGCTGGGTGCTGGGGCATGTGCAGCTGGAATGGTGGAAATGTTAAGATGGACAATAGCAGGATACAGGCAGTGAGAGGTGCAGCTTGGACTTGAAGAGGCCGAGTGTTGGAGCAGTCGCTATGTTGCTGCCAAGAGAGCTGAGCCAGTTGGATGCCCGATGGGTGAAGATCTTTGTCCTTGGGTTGCTGCACATTGTGGGATATGTAGTAGATGGGAATTGGATCTCCTTGTAGTGACTTTCCCATGTCTAGGCTTTAAGGAGGGCACAGACACCAGGTGGGCAAGCCCCATTATAATTTTCAATGTGATGCAGGTTTGGTATTTTATGTGTTTGTTCAGTTGAAGCTCTCCAGATTGGGAATAAAGGTCACATGCGGGTACGGTGATGTGAGCCAGTGATGAGATGACAGGCCTTCTTCAGGAGGTCATGATATGTTTGAGAGCAGTGGTAGTTGCAGACCCATATATGATAAGACCATAGTCTATGATGCTGATGATGGAGCTTTGACGGCCACTGATAGTGCTTCTGGGGTTAGTGTTTCCTGTGCCAGAATAATATGTTTAACCTCGCATTGGCAGACTTTGCAACACTGCTGATATGGACAGCATATGAGAAGTGGGATCAAGGTGATGCCGAGGTACTTGAACAATTGTGTTTGCTCTAGGATGACTCTTTTCGTTGCAGTGGAGAGGTGGAGTTGTTTGTGTTTTGTTGTGGGGGCTGCAGAAGACCATAGACTTGTTTTTTCTGATTGAGAAGCAGTTTATGATTTAGGAACCAGGACTCGATGGATAAGAAGGCTCGCAGTTTATTTTGTAATTGGATTGGATCTGGATCCGAGGTGAGGACCACAGCATCGTCGGCATCGGAATTATTTGTTCTGGGCAGCTGTCCGGGTAGTAAGTTTAAGAATAGGCTAAAGAGGAGGGGTCCCAGAATGGAGCCCTGGGGACTCTGAGGACTGGTCTAGGGTCCAGAGTGTATCAGCGATTCTACTGTTTGGGACTGTTCTTCAAGGTAGCTCTTAAGCCAGCCAATGGAGTCGGTTGATAGCCTAGTGTTCTGAAGCTGAACAAGCAGGAGGCGGTGATTGATGATGTCAAGACTTTAGTTAAGTCAATGTAGATTGAGCCTAGTAGTTTGCGGAGTCAAGTGCAATGTGGATTGCACCAGTGAATTCAAGTAGGGCTGTGGAGGTGCTGTGACCTTTTGGAACCCATGTTGTTGCTTTGCACAGGATGTTGTACATATCCAGGTATTCTGTGAGCTGGTCCAACATGATACGCTCTAGTGCCTTGAAGAGTGGGGATAGTAGAGAGATAGGTCTGTAGTTATAATGGCAGTTTTTGTCACCACTTTTATGGATTGGGGTGACAGTGGCAGATTTCTATCTGTCCAGAAACTGGCTAAGGCTGAGGGAGAGGTTGAAAATTCTGGTCCGAGGACTAGCACTTCATCAAGTGTGAGAGACAGGATTTTGAGATCGAGGAGTCATTACTGAATCTTGGTTTACCAAGGGCTTTGGTAACATATTTGTGCATTTGGTGAGCCGTGACTGCTTTGAAGTAGAAACGGGAAAATGGTGGGGTAGTGTTCATTGTGGACAGAGGGCTTCACCATCTTTGAAGTAGTCCTGGGGTAGGACAGCTGAGGTCAGTAAGGGCTTTGTTAAAGGTATCTGCAATGGTTTTTGGGTTGAGGGCTGTGGTTCCGCTTGATGTTGAGTATTAAGAGGGGTTTGGGTGGATTTCTGGTGAGTTCCTGTTTGTTCTTCCAGAATTCCTGACCATTGCCCCAGGACTTTGTGGAGAGCATGCTTATAGTAGGTGGACTTCTGCTTGTCGGATGGTTTTGGTGCAGTCATTGTGGGGCACATTTGTAGTTTAGGATGTCGCTTTGCCTTCCAGAGTTTCTGGCCAGCTCCTATAGGTGGTATCTTGTTTTTAGCATCCTGAGGAGGTCACCAGAGCCAAGGGTTACTGAGTGATTTGACTTTTCATTTCTTAAAAGGAGCACACATGTCACAGGCCACAGTGAAGATGTTTATGAAGTGGTCAAGGACAGTGTTTAGATTGGTTGCATTGAAGATAGGGATCAGTCTTGATGGAGGAGGAGGTGGATTTGAGTTGAGGAAGGTGACCACGGGTAGATTCCTGCTGGTGATAGTTTTGGCAGTGGTTTGATGAATTTATTTGACCAGGTGCAGCTAACAGGGAGGGTCACTGAGAGAGTCAGGCAGGACATGAGTGTTAGATATCCATGATGGGTGACTGGTAAGGATCCAGTCCAAGAGTGTGCTGTTGCCAGTCCTGTAATTTTTCCTGGTTGGTGAGTCAACCATTTGTGTGAGGTTCCGCAGCAATGGTATCCCTTGTTCACCATCATCAGCTGCAGGCCAGTTGATGTTGAAGTTGCCTAGGAGGATGGATTTGGTGTCCAATGGGAGTGACTTTACAAACTCAAGAACAGCTGTTAGACCAGTTCCCTGTTCTTTTGGAGGGATGCAGATGGTGACAACAGTGAGGGTTTTGTTTTGGGCTCTGAGGAGGATCTCACAGGCAGTATCTGAGCAGTTGTGGGTTGGAGTGACGTAATGATGTGGTGCCCTGTATGGAGTCTTTGGGTAGAGAGCGCAGCCCCTGCATCTCTTGGAGAGGCGATCCAGCCTTAAAGACATTGTAGCCAGGAAGGCTGATTGCATGGTCTGATACTGATGGCGTGAGCCAGGTTTCGACAGCTGCTAGGATGTCAGGACAGTGTTGGCTGGTGAAGGCCTGTAGGGCATCCATTTTAGGAAGGAGGCTGCAGATGTTGATTGATATGAATGAGAGAGGGCACCCAAAGGCTTGCTCAGATTAGTGGCTTTAGAGCAGAATGGGCCAGGGTTTGGGTGCATATTGCTTGATAGCATTAGGAGGAGAAGGAGGACTAGCCTCAAGGAGCTGCAGCATATTTCTTTAAGGAATGCTTTCGCCTGCTAGCATCTTGGGAAATTGTCAAGCATCGATGATAGTGGGTGAGGGTAAGCATAGACAGGGGACCAGAGTGGAGGGCTAGGACCACTGTGGTGTAGGACAGTTTCATGGCAGTAGGATGGACCCTGGGCAAGGGCAGTGACCACTGTGCAGCATGCCTATGAGGAGGAAGGATGTAGGAATGTGGAAGCTGTGGGGGAGGGAGGGAAAGCAGGCTTTGGGGTTGTACAGTAGTGGAGGAAGACAGGCAAGGAGAAATAAATAGGAGTAGAGGCGGAGGTGCATGATTAAGGTAGGATTCTTAGGTTAGGCGGAGGGGGCTGAGACAGGCTGGTGGGGCAAGGAGGAGGGTGGCAGAGCAGTAGCTGGATCAGTGGAAGTGAGGATATAGCCAGGAAGGCAAGGCAGCCAGGGAGGGAGGTATCAACTAAAAGATTGGGGAAGTCGTAAAACAGGTACCCAATGGAGCACAAGTAGAGGCGGAGCTACCAGGGGGTGGGAGGAAGGTCTATAAAGTTAAGGTCGGGGGCGGGCATAACATTTCGGCCATTTGTCATAGAAATGAATGGCAGCAGCCCTGAGCAGAGCAAAGATTTAGATGGCTCAAGAGACAATCCCTGAGCAGGAGGCAAGAGAGTGTCCAATCAGGGTACAGTATAGATTCCATGGGGCCAATGGACCAGCTCTAGCAGTCCCGTGATTCAGGGAAGTCTTACCAGGTTTGAGAGGATCTACGGGCGGGAAGGAAGGTATATAGCAAGTAAAGCAACTGTGACTTTAAGAGGGTAGACTTTTTAAATGAAAGAACAAGAATCCTCTAGTGGCAGGTTTCTATAACCTGCTAAGGAAAAAAACTTCTGTTAGACACTTGAACTTTGCCTAGTTGCAGCGTAATCTATTTGTAAACGCTACTAGGTGGCAAAAAGCAGGGAAAACTCCTGGCCAATCAGAGCGGGTTTGCTGAAGTGCCTATAAACTACTGGCTGTACTGTCACCTGGTTTCCAAGGAGCTGCAGGCTGGCACCTGGTCTCGGGTCGGAGGCTGGCTGGGTGCCGACTGACCATGGGGAAGCTGAAGCAGCCCAGTTCAAGGGCAGGCAGCTGCAGAGAAGAAAAAATAGCAGGGTTTAAATAGCATAGAGGTAGGATGGGTTTAGATTGAGCAGTTTAGCAAGACAAAGGAGAGTTGGACTTTTGGTGCCAAGGCAGAGTGCTTGGATGAGACAGTGCAGGAGCAAGGAAACAGAAGAGCTGTAAGCACTTTAAAACAGTAGTAGAAATTACAATCCAGTTAATACAGTTGAAAACTTCTATTAGACACCTGAATTTTGCTTAGTTACAGCTAAATCTATTTGTAAAAAGCACCAGGTGGCAAAAGCAGGGGAAAAGTCTTGGCCAATCATAGCGGGTTTGCTGGAAGTGCCTGTATTTCATTGGCTGCGCTTGTCACCGTATTTTCAAGGAGCTGCAGGCGGGCATCCTGGTCTTGGTCAGTGGCTGGCTGGGTGCCACTGACCGTGGGAGCTGAAGCAGCCCTGTTCAAGGGCAGGCAGTTAGAGAGAAGAAAAAATAGCAGTGTTCAAATAGCATAGAGGTAAGATAGGTTTAGATTGAGCAGTTTAGCAAGACAATGGAGAGTTAGAGTTCTTGATGCCAAGGCAGAGTGCTTGGATGGGGGATGCAGGAGCAAGAAAACAGAAGAGCTGTAAGCACTTGAAAACAGTAGTAGAAATTATAATCCAGATAATACAGTTGAAAACTTCTATTAGACACTTGAATTTTGCTTAGTTGCAGCTAAATCTATTTGTAAAAGTGCCAGGTGGCAAAAGCAGGGAAAGTCCTGGTCAATCAGAGCGGGTTTGCTGGAAGTGCCCGTGTTCTGATTGGCTGTGCTGTCACCATACCTTACAAGGAGCTGCAGGTGGGCGGCCTGGTCTCCGTCGGTGGCTGGCTGGGTACTGACCAGCCATGGGAAGCTGAAGCAGCTCTGCTTCAAAGGCAGACTACTAGCTGGAGAGTGAAAAGTAGCAGGGTTTAAATAGCATAGAGGTAGTATAACTTTAGATTGAGCAGTTTAGCAAGACAAAGGAGAGTTAGACTTTTGGCACCAAGGCAGAGTGCTTAGATGGGGGTGCAGGAACAAGGAAGCAGAAGAGCTGTAAGCACTTTAAAACCAACGGTGTAGACAGGTATACCCACTGTACACATTTGTGTACAGTTTTGTTGAGTGCCTGTCACAAACCATAAGCCACTCTGTTAATATTATTCTAATCTGGTAGTATTTAGGTTAGTGTAGGCCACCGAGGAGTGTCTGATACATGTATAATCTCATTAGAGAGCAGAGGAATCATCTGACAACAATCTCACTTGTTTGGAAGGGGGTGCCATTTGGAAAGGATGTGTACATTTTTTAATGGGGGGTGTAACTGTTGGAGACTGTGTACAAAATGGAAATTTCTGGCTACACTCCTGTTTAAAACAGTAGTAGAAATTACAATCCAGCTAATACAGTTGAAAAACTTCTATTAGACACTTGAATATTGCTTAGTTGCAGCTAAATTTATTTGTAAAAAGCACCAGGTGGCAAAAGCAGGGAAAAGTCTGGGCAATCAGAGAGGGTTTGCTAGAAGCACCTGTGTTCCAATTGGCTGCGCTGTCACCATACCCTACAAGGAGCTGCAGGTGGGCGTCCTGGTCTCCGTCGGTGGCTGGCTGGTACTGTCGGTGGTTGGCGGGTGCCGACCAACCATGGAGGAGCCAAAGCAGCCCCGATCAAGGGAGGCAGCTGTAGAGGAGAAAATTAGCAGGGTTTAAATTGCATAGAGGTAGGATAGGTTTAGAATGAGCAGTTTAGCAAGACAAAGGAGATTTAGACTTTTGGTGCCAAGGCAGAGTGCTTGGATGGGGGTGCAGGAGCAAGGAAACAGAAGAGCTGTAAGCACTTTAAAACAGTAGTAGAAGTTACAATCCAGCTAATACAGTTGAAAAACTTCTATTAGACACTTGAATTTTGCATAATTGCAGCTAAATCTATTACGTAGCGACAGGTGGCAAAAGCAGGGAAACATCCTGGCCAATCAGAGCGGGTTTGCTGGAATCACCTGTGTTCTGATTGGCTGTGCTGTCACTGCACTTCCAAGGAACTGCAGTCGGGAGTCTTGGTTTCGGGCCGGTGGCTGGCTGGGTGCCGACCCACCGTGGGGAGATGAAGCAGAACCTGCTCAAGGGCATGCAGCTAGACAGAAGAAAAAAATAGCAGGGTTTAAATAGCATAGAGGTAGGGTAGCTTTAGATTGAGCAGTTAAGCAAGACAAAGGAGAGTTAGACTTTTCTGTGGCAAATCAGAGTGCTTGCATTTAGGGCTAGAAGCAAGGAAACGGAAGAGCTGTGAGCACTTTAGAACAGTAGTAGAAATTACAATCCAACTAATATAGTTGAAAAACCTTCTTTAGTGACTTGAATTCTGCTTAGTTGCAGCCAAACCTATTTTTAAAAAGCGCCAGGTGGCAAAGCAGGGGAAAGGTCCTGGCCAATCAGTGCAGGTTTGCTGGAAGTGGCCATGTTCGATTGGCTGCACTGTCGCCATACTTTCAAGGAGCTGCAGGCGGGTGTCCTGGTCTCAGTCGGTGGCTGGCTGGGTGCCGACCGACCGTGGGGAGCTGAATCAGTCCTGTTCAAGGGCAGGCAACTGGAGAAGAAAAAATAGCAGGGTTTAAATAGCAGAGAGGTAGGATAGGTTTAGATTCAGCAGTTTAGCAAGACAAAGGAAAGTTAGACTTTTCGCACCAAGACAGAGAACTTGGATGGAGGTGCAGCAGCAAGGAAACAGATGAGCTGTAAGCACTTTAAAACAGCAGTAGAAATTACAATCCAGCTAATATGGTTGAAAAACTTCTATTAGACACTTGAATTTGCTGCGTTGCAGCTAAATCTATTTAATAGCACCAGGTGGCAAAAGCAGGGGAAAGTCTTGGCCAATCTCAGCGGGTTTGCTGGAAGCACCTGGGTTCGATTGGCTGAGCTGTCACTGTACCTTCCAAGGAGCTGCAGGCAGGCATCCTGGTCTCAGTTGGTGGCTGGCTGGGTACTGAATGACCGTGGGGAGCTGAAGCAGCCCATTAGCAGGCAGGCGGCAGCTGAGGAGAAACATAGCAGGGTTTAAATAGCATAGAGATAGGATAGATTTAGATTGAGCAGTTTATTAAGACAAAGTAGAGTTAGACTTTTCAGTGCCAAGGCAGAGTGCATGGATGGGGAGTGTAAATGCAAGGAAACAGAAGAGCTGTAAGCACTTTAAAACAGCAGTAGAAATTATAATCCAGCTAATACAGTTGAAAACTTCTATTAGACACTTGAATTTTGCTTAGTTGCAACTAAATCTATTTATAAAAGTGCCAGGTTGCAAAAGCAGGGAAAAGTCCTGAACAATCAGAAGCGCGGGATTGCTGGAGCCCGTGTTCCGATTGGCTGCGCTGTCGCATGACCTTCCAAAAGAGCTGCAGGTGGGCATCCTGGTCTTGTTTGGTGGCTGGCTGGGTGCCACCAACCGTGGGGAGCTGAAGCAGCCCCATTCAAGGGCAGTTAGCTGGAGAGAGGAAAGCGTAGCTGGGTTTAAATTGCATAGAGGTAGGATAGGTTTAGATTGAGCAGTTTAGCAAGACAAAGGAGAGTTAGACTTTTCGGTGCCAAGGCAGAGTGCTTAGATGGGGGCGAGGAGCAAGGACACAGAAGAGCTGTAAGCACTTTAAAACTGTAGTAGAAATTACAATCCCGCTAATACAGTTGAAAAACTTCTATTAGACACCTGAATTTTGCTTAGTTAAACCTAAATCTAGTTGTAAACGTGCTGGTAGCAAAAGCAGGGGAAAGTCCTGGCCAATCAGAACGGGTTTCCTGGAAGCACCCATGTTCCGATTGGCTGCGCTGTCACCGTACCTTCCAAGAAGCTGCAGGCAGGCATCCTGGTGGCTGGCTGGGTGCCACCAACCGTGTTGGAGCTGAAGCAGCCCTGCTCAAGGGCAGGCAGCTGAGAGAAGAAAGAATAGCAGGGTTTAAATTGCATAGAGGTAGGATAGGTTTAGATTGAGCAGTTTAGCAAGACAAAGGAGAGTTAACCTTTTGGCACCAAGCCAGAGTTCTTGGATGGGGTGCAGGAGCAAGGAAACAGAAGAGCTGTAAGCACTTTTAAACAGTCGTAGAGATTACAATCCAGCTAATACAGTTGAAAACTTCTATTAGACACCTGAATTTTGCTTAGTTGCAGCTAAATCTATTTTTAAAAGCACCAGGTGGCAAAGCAGGGAAAAGTCCTGGACAATCAGAGCAGGTTTCCTGGAGCGTCCGTGTTCGATTGGCTGCTCTGTCACCCTACCTTCCAAGGAGCTGCAGACGGGCGTCCCTGGTTTTGGTCGGTGGCTGGCTGGGTGCTGACCGACTGTGTGGGGAGCAGCCAGGTTCAAGGGCAGGCAGCTTCCAAGGAGCTGCAGGGGTGTGCTGATCACATGCTATATGAGAAGGTAATGTAATCTGATACGATATATGATAAATTATACAATGGCAAGGAAAATGTAAGAAGTTAATTGGTTGCTGACCCATTGAGACACTGATGTTATTACACAATAACATCACTGTAACATTGGATTTGTTGCATTTATTTCTTTTTTCTTAAGAAACAAAAATATTTTCCCACATTAACAAAACATTCTTCAAAATTGTTTTTATTCTGTAACTAACAACAAGCCATTGTATAATTGTAATAAGACACTCCAAGGTGTGTGTTATTGTGTATATCATGACTCCTGGATGGTGGACACACTCGGATTGCCTCGTGCTTCAACCCACCCCAGGAGTGACAATATTACATGATAACAAACACCTTGTCATGCCTTATTGCTTAAATAATTTACTCTGATATGACAAATGAGCAGATTCTATAATCTGTTTTAGAATTACATAAGATTATAGACTTTAATATGACATGACTGGGGCTGTAACATCATGGCAGAAATCATGAAAGTCATGATTTCCACAATTTTTCTCATTTTCTTAATCCATGGTTTTTGGCATTTTCCATGGCAACGCCATGATTTATAACATTTTCTATGACAACATCATAGTTTTAGTGAAGCAGTCTAAATAACAAATTGCCTCAGTGCAAAAGCACAGAAGCAAAGGTTGCCAAGGAATGACACTAGTAACAAAACTAAGTTCCAAACAAATACAAAATGATACATACTCCAATAATGCTAAGCATACAAGGAAACATACTGTAAATCAACAAGAAAGAATTTGGACTGGTTTTGCTTCTAGCAGGAGTGTTTAAAAGGCCAGTTACACTCACTCAGGGCTAGTTTCCCTTCACCTGGGCAGAGGTGCAGATGAGGCACACTGATGAGTCCTAAGAAGGCTAAAACTCATGTATCTGTCTTTCAGTTTTGCAGATTGTGTAAAAACCATTTGGAATCATATTTTCCTGCTTAAAGCAGAACCACTCTAGACTATGTCATGGTGATTTCCATAGATTTCCCATGTTGCTTTGCAATATTGAGGGATGTGTAATTTTACAAGTTTTAGTGTTTGCAAGTGACAGTCCCTTAATTTTGAGCCTCACCTCTACAATGTGGCTTGTCCACTGTTTGTCCAAGTGTTGGATTCTGGGGCTTACACGTGAACCCTGGTGTCCAGGATGGCAACTTTAAACTACCTCCTGTCACTGGGCCAGCCAAACAATGTAATTATTAAAACATCTAACTTTTGTTAATATGCTCGTATAAATGTATGTCAAAATAAAGTAATTTATTGAACACATATTGGACCGGGACTTGTCATTACCTTTACAATGATTTCCATGAGTTGTAGTTTGATCATTACAATTCTATAGTCTTTTCCAAACATTTCCATCATAAAATGTAACACAAAAATGATATAATAGAGGGTATGGCCTGGCAGGGCAAGATGGTGGATGCTTACTTAAAACAGAAACCATTGAGAGACCTGGGTCCCAATATTCATATGTTTGTGAGGGTGCTAACCAGTGTTTGCTTGTGCAAACTGAGCTTTACACCAGAGCCCAATATTCAAAAGGTTCTGTTTCACCAGCAAACAGGAATAGTGCCCCGTGAAAACCAAACTGGGTGGTATTCAAATAAAGGGCAGGGACAAGAATATCAGTGCAAGCCAATATTCAGTTAATCTGCATGGTACAAGAAGGCTTGCATGGTTCTTTTGCATCGCATAACACATAATGAAAACCTCCTCTTATGCCACTCAACCATAGCATCTGCTGGTTCTATGTGATATTGGTGACTATAAAACAGCACTGATGATAATAGCAAATACAGAAAAGTGAAGACAAAACAGCAATGAGCACTACATCATGCTCCACAAACGGTGATGGGTGCTGACTTTCTCTGAGGGAGGGTGAAGTAAACTGATAAACTCCAGGGGCGAATGCATTTCAGGGAGGGAGAAACTTGGGAGGGGGTCAAAGTCAGAAGGGTTGGTGAACAGGAGGACAACAATGGGAAACAAAAATATTTTAAACAACCAAGAAACAAACAAAAAAGTATCCCCCACAGCCAGTCCCAAATCTGAGTTCACCAGGCACAGAGGCAGTGACTGTAACTACTACACCAGACGGCCAGCTTAGAACTGGCCCGACAAACAAAGCCCCATATACTTGATAAAATAACTACTCCATACAGAAATGAACTTGCTGAACTCACACTCTGCTATTAATAGTACATAGCCCATTTTACACTCACTATTTTCACATCTCCCAAACTGAGTTGCTAACATTGGCTCACTGTAATAATGGAATTCCATTTGCTGGAGGTAATGCAGGCAACCTGCTGGATTCTTCTTTCAGGTGCATACCCACCTCAGTGGCCTGTTGCACCCTCCCTCCAATTGCCAGCCCCATATAAAATTATACATCCCTGGTGCTAGTGGTTTTCCCCTCCGATTGCTGCAAGTGGTTCCTCCTCTGATCACGAGCCCTGTATAAAGAAATCACTTCCTGCAGTAGTGTCCCCCATCACTAGTCCCATAATAAAATGATACAACCCTGGTGATAGTGGTCCCCTTTGATCGCCAGCTCCACATTAGAAATAACTTCCCTAGTGGTAATGCCCCCATCTGATCACCAGCCCGTATGGAAAAATAACCTTCCTGGTGGTAGTGGTCCTTCCCCAATTGCCAGCCCTGACAATGCCCCCCAAAATCCCTGATGCCAGTGGTTCTCCACCCACTGATCACCAGCCAGGAAGTACAAAGATAAACCCCTGGCATCTGGTGGTCCCTCTCCCATGGCAACATGCATACCCTCCTCATCATAGCAGGATCAGTGGTGCTGTGGGAGCATATGGTGTCTGGCACAGCTCTCCTCACACCTCCTTGGCTAGCTGCCTTATGTACAAGCAGGAAACACACCTATTATTTATAGGAAAGGGTGCATCACCATGTTTCTATAAGAGGTATGCTCCTTGCCTTTATATATGGTGGCCAGCCACAGAGAGTGTGTGAGGAGGGTTGTGCTATTCACTGCATTCTACAGTGGCACCATGGATCCTGCTACATTGAGTGTGGGTATGCCAGATCCACATGGGGAGCCACTGATGCCAAGGAGGTTTATCTTTGTACTTCCAGGCTGGCAATTGGCGGTGGGGAACCACTTGCACCAGAGATTTTGGGGGCTATTGACAGGGCTGGTGATCAGAGGGGTGGACCACTACCACCAGGGAGGTTATGTTTTCATACTGGGCTACCAGTAGTGGGGAGGACCACTAGCACCAAGGATGTATAATTTTATTATTTATTATGAGGCCTAAGATTGGGGGTATCACGAAAGATCAAGGATATATAATTTTATTAAGGGCCAGCGATTGGAGGGAAATTACTAGCAGCAGGATAGCCACAACTATCATGGGGGTGGCTCATCGCTATCTGCCTCTGCTACCCATGCAAATGAGCCCATAAAGGGCAGGCAGATGGCCCTGGTGGAAGGTGCTATCCCTCTATAAATGTGCTGTGTGATCTAAATCATACAAATATGCTAAACAGTCAGAAAGAAATGCTTTGCTTCCAAACCCGTGTGACTGACCGATATGTATTCCATCTGATTATTATGCAGTTTAGCCAGTGTCTGGATATCCACGCTGGTACAAAGTAATTGCTTCTTCTAGTTTAACTGGTATCTACACAGCTGAAGGGTTTTCACCAGCACCAAATTACAATCAAGACTATTCAAATGTAAAATGTGAATGTTAATAATCACTGCATAACCTCCATTCCCTGTGTTTCCCATTCCAAATCCCTATGCCCACTAAATAAATATTGGTGTTATTGTTTTGCAATTATGTTGTCATAAGCATATTATTAGAGAGAGTCTTTAATTACAGATATGTCTGAAATATGGGAAATGTTATTGGGTCATATGTTGGGGGCTAATGGTTGCAGTGGGTGGTATGACATCCCAAGGGGCTGAACCATGCAACTGCTAGCCCACATAAAGGGTAAACTCTTGGTGGAGGCTCTGCACGAAGGTAAAAGCATGGAAAGAACCGCTTTTAAAGTAAGGTTTGGGAACCCAGGCCCTCAATCTATATCCCGGTAGTAGGCAAGGTAGTAGCCCTTGAAGTAGCGCCACCTATGGGTTACACAATGGAGGCACCTCTGGGATTGTACTGTTAGCCACCTTCTAACCTGCATGGCACCCTCTTCCATTTTGTATGTATTGGGACCCTTAAAATGGCTCCGCTTCCTAGCTGCTAAAATGGGTTTTGGTGCTAAAATTGGTGTAAGCCTGTTCATTGCTGGCTCAGTGAATGTTAGTGGATGTGTGCATGCCCCTAGTGGCCAAAAATGGAATTGCACTGAAATTCTTTTCCAGTTTAAAATCTCATTTTACTAAGGGTCCCCAAGATATGTAACAACTGATTAATGCTCACAATGATTAAAATGTTTTGCTGCTTAGAGTAGGATGTATTTGTTAGACTAGGATGTTATGGTAACCAATGTCGACTAGGAAGCCATATTCCTAAGTTAAAAATGTTTGAAATGTTAGATGTCTTGCAAACTGCTTAGATGGTGCCAAGTTCATTCCCAGGGAGAATGTACCACCCCTACCAATTTGGGGCTTACCTTGCCCATTAGCTCCCATTTCCAGCCACTGTCCAGGCACTCCAGGAAAGCCTGCATATTTTGTTTTGGTCCCCTGGTCTTGGCAGAAAGTTAATTCAGCCATGTGGGGCTCTCAAAGCTAAACTGTGATCTCCCACTCAAAGCAGGCACTCCGGTGCAGTGGGATCGCACACAAGTGAGCGCACCTTTGATGTTTAACCGTTCACATTTGGCGGTCGAACGAAGAAACTGTTCTGCGGTCCTGGTATCCCACCTGATCAGTGGGATCTGCTGACCACAAACAGGGGCCCTGAGCGGCTGCGCACTTAAAAATAAATAGAATCCACTAGGCAGTAGCGATCATAGCTTATGAATATTAATGAGCCAGAGCACCGTCACCATGAATATTAATGAGGGTCTCTTTTGCCCTCTGGGAAGCTGTATTTTGCAATCACCAAAAGGAAAGAAAATGCTTAAATAAATGTAACTGCTGCAGTATGCTTGGGAGAATTGTTAACGGGGGAAATATTTAAATAAATAGATGCTTTGATCCTGGCTGCACCAGCTTAAACGTGGACTCAGATGGCACAGCCTGCCTGCTGCAAGTCAAGGAGCTAAAATATTGGCAGCAGTGACAGGCTAATGCACTAAGCAATTTACTAAATCCATGCAGAGACAGCAAGTACACAACCAGGGCTACTGAGCTGTCGGCATTTGGGCAAATATTCACTTTATTCTGGCTCCACGACCACAAGGACTTTGTTTGAGACTGCATTTGATCTGTTCAAGGTACTGTGTGTTTTCAGCAGCCATGACAGAGCAGCACCACAATTGGAAAGCTAGAATATCAAAGCCAGGACTTGTGGGACATTAGCCAAAGCTCATGGGAAAATACCAAGTACTCATGAGGAACTGCAGGGACCTAATTCATGCATAATTCATTTTATTGACTGACAGGCCTTCCAGCCAATAGGAGACCAACCACCAAATAGCTTCAGCCAATCAGGAGCTTCGAAAAGCCCTATAAGAGACTGTATTTTTCAGCAAGACTCCAGATTCAAGTGGAGAAACCCCCACGGCGTGAGCTCTAGCCTGCAGTCATGCATCCAAGCCTGCACATCCAGTTGATCCTTTCCATCCAGGAGAGGGCGTTTGCCTTTCTTTAGCAGTTAAAAGTTAAAGTTATTTAGTTTATTTCATACCTGCTAGCCTGGGGTTGCCAGTATGTCCCCAGGTGCTAGCCCTCCCTTCTACGTTGAGGAAAGATATGGACCTGCAACCTGATGACATCAAACCAGCTGTGAGAGAGCTGGTCACACCTCAGCTGTGAGAGGACTGAAGAATTCAGGAACCTTGATAGCAGATATCCTATCTTGAGGAACATGAGGAGTACTCTGTCACCCTGGTGCAAGAAAGAAAGAAATCTTGCTGAATTGGAGCAACTTGCCCAAGTGGCTGTACTATGTAAGATAATTCTTGGGTCTGCACCCTGCAACTGCTGCACCTAACATTAGCCCAGCGAGGATGGACCCCATGTTGGAAATTTGCTGAATGTAACTGTTCTGGGGACCCATTGTGAGCCCAAAACAGAGTAGAAATGTGCTGATATATGATGTCTGCTGGAGCCTACAGGACTGGAAGGGAGCACTTGGTAAAAGGACTCATCCTGACTTGGCCTGGGAGGTCCAGTATTCTGCTAACTATCTGGTCAAGATGTCCAGTGGAGCTGCAAGCCACAGCTGCAAACCACGAATCGGACTGAGGATTTCAGTAACCTGGAAATGACTGTCTCCACAAAATAATCTGACCAGGGCGCCCTTCTGGCACCTGATGGAAGGCTCTATCCCTTCTATAAATGTGCTGAGTGTTCTAAATCATATAAATGTACTAAGCAGTCAGAAGGAAATGCTTCACTTACAAACCCGGTGACAGACTTGTTGCATCTAGTTAACATTCTAACTGCAATATGCGAGGCAGTCCCGTGCACACCAAAGGATCTGAGATTGTTTGTTTATCTAATTGCTTACTATTTATGAGTACTATTTTCCTCTTTAAATCAAGCCAGCCAATGTACTCTTGCACCATCCAGCAGGTCTGTAACCAACAGGGGACTTTGGTAACTGGGTACCTAGGGTAAAGTGTATGAGATTGCAGGATCTCATGTTTGCGTCTGGGGAACTAGTACCAGTGGTAAGTAATGAATGATGTGTTCCATCTGATTATTATGCAGTTTAGCTAGGCTCTGGATATCTACATTGATGCAAAGTGATTAGTATTCTGGTTTAACAGGTATCTACCCAGCTGGAGGGTTTTCACCAGCACCAGACTGCAGTCAGAACTATTCAAATGTATATATGTGAATATTAATAATCACTGCATAACCTCCATTCCCTGTGTTTCCCGTTCCTAATCCCCATGCCTGCTAAATAAATATTGTTGTTACTGTTTTGCAATTATGTTGTGTGAGCATATTATTAGAGAGAATCTTTAATTACAGAGATGTCTAAAATGTGGGAAACATTATTGGGTCATGTGGTGGGTGGCTAATGGTTACAGTGAGTGATTACCAGGGTTGTTCCGGTAACAGCTAGCCCACTTAAAAGGTAAACTCTGGGAGGAGACTCTGCACAAAGGTAAAAGCATGGAAAGAACCAGTTTTAAAGTAAGGCTTGGGAACCAAGCCCTCAACCTACATCCCGGTGGTAGGCAGGGGAGTAGCCTTGGAGTAGTGCTGCCTAGGGGTTACACATGTACCACATTAAAACCTAATTTAACATTACACATAACTAAAATGAATAAAATAGATTAAAACAAAAAGGCAATGAATGAAAATGAAACAAAATTAACAAAATAAAATAAGTAAGCAATAACCGATGACAGGATGTGCAGTTATTAGGATTGGTCAACACACTGGTGTGTTGTGCGGTATGAGGCCGAGGGTGTTGATTAATTCTCAATAACTGCACACCTTGCAATGTGCTAGTGTGCTTATAACATGGGGTATGTTTAAACAACAAAAAATATGCAGAAATAAGTTTTCTGCTGTTTAAATGCCAAAAACTACTGTATCCTGCCACCTTACAAAATAGTCCCTCACAAATAATGCATGCTGCACTGGTTGTTATACACCTAGAAATGTCCACACATACACTACGGACATGATCTCTGACATTTCTTGTGCATAACACTGTGTGGTACAGTGCCTACTACCGTTATTGTGCCCCCCACACACAATGCACATGCAGACTGCTGCCAAAGTCCTCTCTGTCTCTCTCTCTCTCTCTCTCTCTCTCTCTCTCTGCCCTTCCCTGTCTCTCTCTCACTCACCAGTGGGGACATGGCACAATCTCATAAAGCTCACTCTGTCACAAACATGTGTGCATCCAACTTGCATCTGTGCTGTGATATTGCTACTGAACCAAGCCTTGAGAGACAGAGACACACACAAACACTGAGAGACAGGAGATTGCAGTAACTGTGCTTAAACATTGAGTCAAGCGTCTCTCCTGCTCTCTCTCTCTCTTGGCACTGCACACTGCCAATGTCACTTGTGCCACAATATGCTGGAATCTACATATGTCCGTACTTACCTTGTCATCACAGTGTCTGTCCCTCTCATGCTGCCTGTTACATAACACACAGGGTACAGTCGGAAACATGTCACAGAGAGGAGAGAGAAATGGAGAAGTTTTGCTCAGCACTGTGTTCTCCCGCCTCTCCCTCACACTGCACAACTGCCCTGCCACTCTATGTCTCTGCTAAAGCTATATCTCCCAGGACTGCTCCTGAAGTGTCACACAGCTCCAACAATTCTCCATCTCTCACCAACTACTGCATGCTCAAGGCGCTCTTTCTCTGTCTCGCCATGGTGCATCTCACAATGTCAGAGAGATAGAACACAGTGCCAGAAAACCAGCTGGCATTACTCATCAAGGACACAGCAGGGGAAGACAAACACTGCATGTTAATGGGGCTGCTGTTGCTCTGTGGGGAGGGGAGTGCATGGCCCACCAGGAGGCCATTCTGGCTCTATGTCACTCTCCAGCTATGTGCACAGAGCCCACTCTAGATCACTGGAGGAGAGGGAGTGGGGATTCTGTGCTCTGTTCACCATTCATGCTGTCACACATCATGGGGGCACAAAGATAGGCTGCCTCTGGAGCAATGCTCAGAACAGCAGATTCTGGCACTGATGTTGCCCGATCCTCCAGTGCTGTCTTATTTCTCTCTCTCTCTCTCTCTCCCCCACACTGCTGCTGCCTCTGTGCTCTGTCAGGACCACACCTGCAGAGTCAGAGAACAGGAAATATGATGTTGTCAGACCCGCTATCACTACCTGCACCCCAAAAACAGCAGTGAAATGCAGTAATAGTGGGTCGTAGTGTCACTCATTTTGTGTGTGTGTGTGTGTGTGTGTGGTGGGGACAGCACAGCACCTCATTCACTCTGGAGCCTGGGGCACCATATTGACATTGACACACAAACTGGGGAACACAGCAGCAGAAAGAGAGGACAGAACTGCACACAAATAAGACATGGACAGGGAGAATAACGTGGTGATTATGGTAAATATGACCGAACGGCAAGCTGACAGTGATGGGAGCTTCATGGAGAGATGCAAAACAGGCACCGGACAACTTATTTCACAATTGATATGCTGTGCCTCTGTGTCTCATCTCTCATACTGTGCAACAAATAATACAGAGTCCCCACTGTGAGATCTATCTCTGACTTTCTCACCTGCGCTTAGCCAGGAGTCAGTCTCTGTGCCATACTCCCACATCGATTTCCATCTTTCTCTTCTCAGCCTGCCTCTGCTCTGATTAGGGGCAGGGGATGGGACAGAACAGGAACAGGACCAGGATTGAAGAACACACACAGTCTGACAGCGAACTACAGAGAAGGACTGCAGAATTTGCACTGTACAGAATGTTAGTAAACTCGGGTGACAACTGCAGACTAGTGATTGAATGGCCGCTGATGAATCTGACAGATCAAAATACTTGGGGCCACACTGTGCAGTGGGTAGGCAGAGGTCTGTGGCTGGGTGGGTATCCACATAGAAGGGGAAATGCCAGTAGACATACACTCACAATTGACACAAGTGCTACACGGTGTGTCTTTATGCTTCTCCATGTCTCACAGGGTTATATGCTTGGCAAATAGTATGCACAGGACACAGCTGCAGCTGTCTATCTGTGAGGAACCCTATCACTCACTTAGTGAGAGATTTACATAGCTACCTTTCAGGAATTCACTTGCTCAGGAATAACGAGTGTGGCTCTGCTCCCTGATCTGGCAAGGATGCCTGAGCACTACAAACTGTGCGGTTAACAGAGATTAATGTATGGTCAGCTGATAGCTTTACTAGTCCCCATGTTATAAAAGCAAGTTGCAGCTAGTGTATTGGAAGTCCTAATTATAACCCAAAGGCCTCTTTGAACAGGTGAGATTTCAAGCCCCTCTTAAAGACCTTCAATGAGGGGCCTCTCAAAATCTTGGCAGTTGAGTTCCACAGGGCCAGGCCAGCAACCTCAAATGGCCTGATCACCAGATGATTTAAGCTGTGACCTAAACGGTCCACCTCAGAGGAGAGAAGAGGAGAGGAGAAGGTGATGGATATGGTGGGGAGTCACGAGGTCTCTCAGATAGACTGGGCACAGTCTGTATAGGGCTTTGTAGGTCAGTAAACCAACCTTGAAGGTGATTCACACCTCACGGCAGCCAGTGCAGGTCACACAGGACTGGGTCAGTTAACAGGACCTCAGAAGGCCCATCAGCAACTTGGCTGCTGTATTCTGCAGGGACATAGGGCCACTTCACTAACCCTGAGATACAGAACATTACGGTAGTCATGTCTGGAAGTCACAAAAGCATGTCCTAGTGATTTCAAATCATCAAGTGGGATCAAGGCTTTAGTCCTGGCAAGGTTTCTAATTTGGTAAAGCCACTCCTGACTACAGATGGCACCTGAGTCTTAAGTGTCAGTCTATCATCCAGAATGACTCACAAGTTCTTCATGTTAGCAGAGGTTACATGCTGAGAGGAACCAAACACTAGGTCAGTCACCTCTTCTTCCATTTCTGCACCCTTCCAATGACCAGAATCAATCACCAGAACCTCTGACTTGTCTGGGTTGGGTCTCAACCAGCTAGAGGACATCCAGTCCTGGATATAGGCCCGACATGTACCTCAGCCATGTCAGGCACTCTGTGTGCAAATGACAACTACAGTTGGAATCATCTGAATAACAGTGAGAACCCAGACTGTAGCATCTAATGATTTCCCAGGGCCAGCATGTATACTGTGAACAGCATGGGTGAGGGGATCAAGCCTTGAGGAACTCCAGAAAGCAGGGACTTTGGGAGTGAGAAGGAATTTCATCAACACCCTATGCATCCTGCCTGTATGAAAGGATTCAAACCAGCTGATGACAGGGCTAGTGAGTCCACAGGTCTCCCTTGGGTGATCCAACAACACTCCCTGGTCCACAGTGTCAAATGCTGAGGAGAGATTGAGTAGAACAGAGTTTGAGCATTCCGCTCTATCTCTCACCATGAGGAGGTCATTCTATACCCTGTCCAGTGCAGTCTCTGTACTGTACATTAACCTGAATCCTGACTGGAGAAGTTCATAGATGCTAAAGGTAGTAAGATGTGCCTCGAGCTGCAGTGCCATTATCTTTTCAATAACCTTTTACCAAAAGGAAGGTTAGAGAGGTCTAAAATCATAGTATCATAGTAAGAGCCAGCATAATAGGCCCCATGGTCTATCGTGTCTGCTCGGAAGCCAGTTTCCTCACCGAGCTCACCTCCACCCCTCCAGCCCCAGAGGTGGCCTCCTTCCTGGCCTCAGCTTCCCCTGAACCTGTCCCAACTCTTCTTGAATCCTTCCACTGTGGTCTTTCCACCAGACTCCTGGGCAGTGCATTCCATGGTTCCACCACCTCCCTGTGAAGAAGTGTCTCCTGTGCTCCCCTGTACTTCCCCCTTCCAGCTTCCACCATGCCCCTGGTAGTTCCCCCTTTATAAGCCTGAGCACTTCCTGGCTCCCCCTTATTTGTCCCTTTACATACCTGAAAGTCTGTATAACGTCCCTCTGTCCCTCCTCTCCTCCAATGCATACAGATTGAGTTCATCCAGTCTCTCCTCATAGGTCTTACCCTCCATGCACCAAATCCACCAAGCAGGCTGCGTTCAGAGATGGTTTCTTCAATAGGGACTTCACCAGCACCTCTTTCAAAACATTAGGAAAGAACCCCCAAGAGATAGCACCGCATCTTTTTGTATAGCATCTTTTATTAAGTTTCAGAAACAACAGAAACGAATACAGATTACAAAGTTTAATGAAACCTAGCTGGGTAAACCCCATGGATATACAGTCTAACAAACAATAAGACTTAACTCAGGAAACATGCAACAGTATTAAAGTTCAAACATTGCATATATATTGTATCAGAAAATCAGATTAAGGTCTACATAGGCTATATGCAGTTTGGATAAGCATGGAATTAATCTTCAAAGAAATGCATTTTAAGATATTAAAACCATTCACAACCTAACAACATCTAAATTAACCTAACTGATTAAAACAGGAAAGAGGTATTGTTCTGCTCAAATTACTATCTAGTAATATGTTAGAGGAACACATGCATATTAATTATAGTTGCAAACCATGACCTTAAAAATCCCAGCTCTCCTAGCCTTCTTGTAAAGTTTTAACTTATGTAATTGTGAAAATGAGATCTGGAAATTAGACACATTGAGCTGACATTAAATCTACACAAAAAGAAACTAACTGTAAAGGTTATATAGAAAGAACCATAGAAAAGCTGAACCCACTGTATATGTAACTATTTGTAACTCTGCTGCATCTTGTTTACTCTGTCTCTATTTAGTGAGCTAAATCCTACTTTCCACAAGACTAGTAAAGAATGTGCAAAAACTTGCTTAACAAAGAGATTATACCATTATATAACTGTGTTGGTTCTAGGAAACTTATGCAAGCGCCCATGCGGCTTACCTTCCATAACCCCTGCCAGCTTGCTACCCTGAATTGCACTCCTAAGGTCCACTAACTGAAATATGATTCTATGCAGGGAGGTTTTAAATATTCAAACCATGGTCCCCAGACATCCCTTTATTGGGCAGCCTTTCTCCAGCTCTGTACATGATTCGCAGATATAA